>JAQFVV010000085.1:3194378-4481693 GCA_028023455.1 Epiperipatus broadwayi | reverse complement strand
ACCCCTGACCATGGTTTCGTGCTTTGGCACTCCTCAGAGAGGTGTCAGGGTAGGTTCAGACACTAGATCTAAAAATACCAACCCAAAGCTAAGCACTTAGCTAGAAGTTATCTATTGAGTGGAAAATCTGAAATTTTCAGACATGTACATGTCTTCAAACCCAGCTATCCAACTCAACTAGCTATATGGGGCTGATAGATCTTCAGCCATGCCATATAGTAGTAGTCATAGCAATATAAAATTGCATAAGACTTTTTGGCAGAGACTATAAATAGTCAAAATAAAAGTCATAGATCAATTCATAGATCACATGACCCTATCTCTTAAGCTTGTAAGTTATAAACAGTGAGGATTGCCAATTCCTCTACAAGCTTTATGATAAATGCTTAGCCAGAGCCAGCACTTAAAATATCTCTGTCAGGAACCCCTCCCCAAACCCCTGACCATGGTTTCGTGCTTTGGCACTCCTCAGAGAGGTGTCAGGGTAGGTTCAGACACTAGATCTAAAAATACCAACCCAAAGCTAAGCACTTAGCTAGAAGTTATCTATTGAGTGGAAAATCTGAAATTTTCAGACATGTACATGTCTTCAAACCCAGCTATCCAACTCAACTAGCTATATGGGGCTGATAGATCTTCAGCCATGCCATATAGTAGTAGTCATAGCAATATAAAATTGCATAAGACTTTTTGGCAGAGACTATAAATAGTCAAAATAAAAGTCATAGATCAATTCATAGATCACATGACCCTATCTCTTAAGCTTGTAAGTTATAAACAGTGAGGATTGCCAATTCCTCTACAAGCTTTATGATAAATGCTTAGCCAGAGCCAGCACTTAAAATATCTCTGTCAGGAACCCCTCCCCAAACCCCTGACCATGGTTTCGTGCTTTGGCACTCCTCAGAGAGGTGTCAGGGTAGGTTCAGACACTAGATCTAAAAATACCAACCCAAAGCTAAGCACTTAGCTAGAAGTTATCTATTGAGTGGAAAATCTGAAATTTTCAGACATGTACATGTCTTCAAACCCAGCTATCCAACTCAACTAGCTATATGGGGCTGATAGATCTTCAGCCATGCCATATAGTAGTAGTCATAGCAATATAAAATTGCATAAGACTTTTTGGCAGAGACTATAAATAGTCAAAATAAAAGTCATAGATCAATTCATAGATCACATGACCCTATCTCTTAAGCTTGTAAGTTATAAACAGTGAGGATTGCCAATTCCTCTACAAGCTTTATGATAAATGCTTAGCCAGAGCCAGCACTTAAAATATCTCTGTCAGGAACCCCTCCCCAAACCCCTGACCATGGTTTCGTGCTTTGGCACTCCTCAGAGAGGTGTCAGGGTAGGTTCAGACACTAGATCTAAAAATACCAACCCAAAGCTAAGCACTTAGCTAGAAGTTATCTATTGAGTGGAAAATCTGAAATTTTCAGACATGTACATGTCTTCAAACCCAGCTATCCAACTCAACTAGCTATATGGGGCTGATAGATCTTCAGCCATGCCATATAGTAGTAGTCATAGCAATATAAAATTGCATAAGACTTTTTGGCAGAGACTATAAATAGTCAAAATAAAAGTCATAGATCAATTCATAGATCACATGACCCTATCTCTTAAGCTTGTAATTTATAAACAGTGAGGATTGCCAATTCCTCTACAAGCTTTATGATAAATGCTTAGCCAGAGCCAGCACTTAAAATATCTCTGTCAGGAACCCCTCCCCAAACCCCTGACCATGGTTTCATGCTTTGGCACTCCTCAGAGAGGTGTCAGGGTAGGTTCAGACACTAGATCTAAAAATACCAACCCAAAGCTAAGCACTTAGCTAGAAGTTATCTATTGAGTGGAAAATCTGAAATTTTCAGACATGTACATGTCTTCAAACCCAGCTATCCAACTCAACTAGCTATATGGGGCTGATAGATCTTCAGCCATGCCATATAGTAGTAGTCATAGCAATAGTAAAATTGCATAAGACTTTTTGGCAGAGACTATAAATAGTCAAAATAAAAGTCATAGATCAATTCATAGATCACATGACCCTATCTCTTAAGCTTGTAAGTTATAAACAGTGAGGATTAAAAAAAAAAAGATAGACCTATGCATTTTAAATTAAATATCATTAAAATATCAAGCTTTAGTTAATTTCAGTTAGTTTAGGCAGCAAAACTTGGGAGATAAAAAAATTAAAGGATCAAAGTAAAAAAAAATTATAAAAATATATTTTAAAATAAAATAGTAAATCATAAATGTTTATTAAAGTAAATAAAAAAATGATTAAGCATTTAGCAACAAAATTCAAATTTATCATGAACATATTTATTTTAATTTTTGTCAATTTATAACAATTAATTTTTTAAAAAATAAGTTTCAATTTTTCACTATTTCATTGCTTTAGGCATAATCTTATAACACTATTAAATAAATTAATTATCCTTTTTTGTATTGTTATTTTTGTAAAATATTTCAATTGATTTATGAAATATAGATTGATGATAATTTTTTTATATTAAAAAAAAGTTTAATTAAAATAAAAACAGAAATGAACAGTATATTTATAAATAAAAAAACAAGACAAAGCCCATTTGATAAAGTTTGTAGCTAATACTTTGAAAATTAGGATTAATATGATTAACTCATTAAATAGTAACCAGACATAATTATTAAAATTGGATGTGATTAAAATATGCTTTTAATTGAAAGTAATAAAAACAAGTAATAAAAATTATAATCCAAATATAGCTGCAAAAATAAATATAGGTAAACAATATACAATATAGAATACTAAAGTGCTACTACAAGAATGATTTGAACAATTATTATCAAATGCCATAAATAAGCAAGATTTAAAAGTTTATCTAGATGGGAAAAAATCTTTAATATTTTTACATTTGATATTATTTATTTTAACAGTATATTTAATGGACCTTATCATTAATATATATTAAAGATACATTTTCATCGAGATTTCAGGTTAAGTAAAAAGTGGTTTAATATTTATTTGTAGATAACACAGAAAAGTTAATTAAAAATTGTTAAAATATTTGTAATACCATATAAAAAATAGTAATAAGAAACAAATTAATGTTTTACTCTTATGGTAAAATATATATTTATACTGCAAATAAATATGATATTTACATTGATTAAT
This sequence comes from Epiperipatus broadwayi, assembly GCA_028023455.1. Classification (NCBI taxonomy): domain Eukaryota; kingdom Metazoa; phylum Onychophora; class Udeonychophora; order Euonychophora; family Peripatidae; genus Epiperipatus; species Epiperipatus broadwayi. The sequence goes on along the minus strand of JAQFVV010000085.1, from coordinate 4,478,527 downwards.
AAATTTTTATAAATTATTAGTTTACTCCACAATAATACTCAATAAAACTGCAATACAAGTAATCCACATATATTATATTTTATATTTAAATCATTTATAATTGCAATTTTTGACAATTATAACTTCTTTGAAACCAAATTTTAATCAACACAAGTATTATCCAGACAGTCCTCACTTTACATAGAGTGTATCACTCCATAAAATGCTATGAAAGACATAGCATTATGTGTATACAATGGACAATACTGTGCACTATAGACTCAATAATAATAAAAAGCTTTATTCATTACATTTTTTAACATTAAATGTTTTAACTAATGACATATACAAAAGTTTCACAAATATTAAAATGTAATAGTGGCAAACAGAAAGATACAATATCACTTTTATTCACATTCATAAATACATAAAAAGAAGGTTGAAAACAGGTGAATATGGTAAACTTGAATTGTATATATTATATTTTTATCCTTTTTTTTTTTACAATCTGCATTTTTCTACAATCTGTCTCATTTCATAAATTTTTTTTTTTAAGTTGGAGTTTTCATTACATAAGTATGTAGAATCTAAAAAAAGTAGGAATTGATTTTTTTTTTTTTTTTTATTATATATATATATATATATATATATATATATATATATATATATATATATATATATATATATATATATATATATATATATATATATATATATATATATATATATAAAACTAAAACAAGTCATAAATTTTGTAACTCACTTCAGTGAAGCATTGGAACTCCAGAAACTAGATCTAAAATACTAACATTTACATATCTGAAAAGTTCATGCTTTTAAATTGATAGAAACATGTTTTATAAGTGCTGACTTTTGAGTTAGTATTATATATCTAGTGTCTGGAGTCCCAGCGCTCCACTGAGGTGAGCCACAAGCTTTAAAACAATTGGTCTAGAGATAAGGACCCCCGATAAAGATTTTGAATTCTTTCTCTTTTGGCACTTATAAAATAAAGCTTGATTTGAGCTATTGGTAACCTCCATCTAGTGAGCATATATATATGACTTAAGACTTCATTTCTTCAGATTTTATTTTTTAGTATATATACATCAATCAATCATATCTTATATTTTTTAAATCTATCATTCTAACTAAAATTATTGCATTATCTGATTCATCGTAAAAAAAATAAAATAAAGAATTTTATTATCCAATTCAAAGGCCCTCATTAAATAACTCTTTAATAACTAATTCTTCCCACTTATAATGCTAAACTATTGTGGAACTATTTAAGACAGTAATTACTTTAAATAGACAAGATAACATGTATTTGGAAATTTTGTGATATTAGAAATTAAACCTCATCTGAATAAATAGCTTAAAAAAGTATGTCACTCCTCAAATTTAATTGACCTGTATGTTGTTTTTATATTAAGTGAAAAAAAAGCAAGCTAAAATAAATATGAAAATATTTTTTATTACCTATATATGAATAGCATACAATAGTTTTTAGTATTATACAAATAGTGTAGCAGTTAGCATTATACTCTAGCTACCGCTAAGCATGTAAAGTTTTAATTTTGTAAATTGAGGAAAAACAGCTTCCAGTGCTTTATCAGTTGTTATTATCTCACAACATTGCAACTATTCTATCAATAAATGAATGGATGAAGTAAGATATTAATCACTCCAAAGAATTTAAAAAAACATTGAGCAATAAATATAAAACTCTTAGTGGTGATATTATAATTTAAATAATTGACATTTAAGCACTTGGAAATCCTGAGTAAAAACAGCTTAAGAGTGAAACAGTCTTAATATATACTTAGAATGCCGTCAATATCTTTGTCATGATATTGAAAGCATGCTAAACATATATTCAGTCTGTTCCACAATTAAGTTTTTCTTACTCGGCATCTACAATTGCCTAAGAGAAATAAACTAATGGACTATAAAATTTAAAGAACTGAAAATTTATACAATTTTTATATGTTTCATGATAAAGTGATTTAATTCTATTCCATCAATGATCTAACCCAAAACTTGTCATATAGCTACAACTCAATATTGTTACAATTTCTCATTATTTTGTAAATAATTTAGCAAATTGCTACATAATCCAGTGTGCCATGCAAAGTTTATCAATTGCAATTATATTTTAATTAAGCACAAGACTTAATTTATATGTATCATATTAATACATTTCGTAAATAAACTTTTGTGTTCAGGCATGATTCTAAAATAAAAATATTATTATAAACAAATTAGCAACACTAAAAGGCTTTATTTACTTTCCCATCAAAATCTTTGGTTTTTTAAAATAATAAAAAGAGAAAAAAGGAGTTAAATTATGATATATATATTTTCAATGATATTAAAAAAAAAAACATTTTCGATTATAAACAATTAAAATAGTCATGGAATCAAAATCTAAACTTTAATTAAGTTACAAAGATAGCTACTAAGTAAAATGTCACTTCACTAATTCAATCTCAATTAGACATTCTAAAGTTTTTATTCTTTTTTAATAATAATGAAATGAATGTCTGATGTTCAGTTAAAAACAAATGATTTAACCAGTGATATTTCAGAATTTTCTATGTATATTGTCCAGAATTTTTCCTTTCTTTTTTATCATTAACAAGTATAGACGGCAATAACCACGATTGTAAAGCAAACAAATAATTAAATAAAACAATTAATTGTAAGTATAAATAATGTTCCAACAATTTACATCTCATTAATCAAATTAAGTTTATTTTTTCTTCTTTTTTACTAAAAAAATAAATAAAAATATTGATATGTATTTAAAAATAAAAAGTGCCATTAAGTCTTTGTTTGACTTTCAAACAAAAAATTAAAAAAGTCTAAAATTATTTGCTAATGATAATATGCTTTCAATACTAGTTAATAATAAAAAAAGAAAATTACTAAATAAAAGATTAATATGTAGAACTTTCTTGTTGGATTATCAAAAAATGAAATGAGCAATACTTTTTGTTTCTAATTATATATATATAAACATTATTTTGAAAAAAATATAGTAAATAAACATATAAATACATGATAATGCATAAATAAATGTAAGCACTTCTATACTCCCAATTAATCTTTTTTTAAATATATTTTGTGTAAAATTTGGCTTGCATTACTAAAGGAATTGTTTTCTCTGTGTCTTTGGTTTGCAATTAATCATGTATATTGGAAATCAATTTCCTCAACACTTATTACTGATATATATAAACAAAATACTAAATACTCCAAAATTTAATATGCTTATATAAAATAAAAATAAAATCTTCACTATAGCCAACTTACAACATTTTACACCATCTTAATGCCATAAGCTGGCAATAGCAAAGATTTTATTTTTATTTTATATAGGCATATTGAATTTTGGAGTGTTTATTCTAGAGTATTTTGATTATATTTCTTTAATTTGATATTTATACATATATGCAGATAAATGTAATGTAACAACAACAACAAAAAAAACTTATGGAAAAAAATCTTAGGCTTTCATTAAATAGTAGTTATTTATATGCCTAAACTACAATAATTATTAAATTGTGTAGAAAATTAGCAATACAATTTTCTGTTCTTTTAATTTTTATATGCTGATTTATAAACTTTCCTTATATCTATATGTTAGTTTGAAAGATTATTTAAACAATGCGATAATATAGATAGATATGTTATACTCTTCTACAAAGATTATAATATTACTATTGACCACAGAGTCATGATTAAGTAATAATTGAACTTTGTAAGAAATGTCCTGCTGTTTCATAAAAGATTATTAATTATAATCATTTTGCAATTCATAAGCACTCTCTTTTTTTATACACATACATGCAACAGCATGAAAACTAAGTTAAAACACAGTTGCCACTTTCTAATAATATGAAAGTGATGACTGAATTTACTAAACATTTAAGATTTTTAACAAAAGTATACTGCACTGTCAGATAATATACTATAATTAAAAACAGTAACAAGTGCTAGTCTGTATATAATTTTTTAAAAAAGTAAACAGGTTTTTTCTCGATGGTTAATTTAATATTTCACTAATTAATTTGTATAGAAAAATCTTTTTATTCATAAAACGCAAGTTACTAAATTCATTTTTATCGAATAATAATAATATTGAAAATATTTCACCTCCAACAAAGCAATAATAATAAAAGTTGGTGGAATATTTCACAATGCTAAATTGAAATATATATAAGTAAAGTTTTTAATTATATAATATTAATAAAATAAGTATAAATAAATTGTTTAATACCATAAGTTAGATAAAATAAAACTATATGAATATATATATTTTATATCAATGACCTCACAAAATTTCACTCTTCCTTAAAAAAACAATAAAAAGAAAATGAGTGAATTTTTTTTTATCTTAAGTATGTAGATAATTGTTTTTATTTTTTAAAAAAATCTTTATTTTACTAGTTACTGAAAATTAATTTTTAAAATCTCAACTAAAGTTTGTTTCATCAGGTATGTGAACACAAACATATTTGTATAGTTATTTATATGTATAAATAAACAACTGAACAGTTTTATGGCATATTAATTAGCACAATCAATTATTGTGTATATAAATTTGTGTTTAAATTCAGTAATTGTTTTAGATAATTAAGAAATTTCGAAAAAAAACTTAGTATTATTTGAGATATCTGGCAGATAAATAATAACATTTACTGGTTATTACATGGGTATCTAGTTAATCTTAGATAGAAGATAAAACAAAAGCAAATAAACAAACAAAAATCATAACAAAAATCTTAATTATTTAGCAGTATCTGCCTGTCCCTATTTCTATGTGAAAAGTATTTAAGTCTGCTTAATCTGTATGTATGTAACTTAATTATTTATCATTTTAGTTGAAATAATTTTTCTGGAATAAAATGACTTTATAAAATGGTTTTATGATCAGAAACATTAAATTAAAACTAGATATACAAAAGAAAAGGCATTGAATTTGTTTATGAATAAGATATATTATTTCAAAAATTGTTAAAAGGTTCATTAAAAAAGATTGTTTGAATTATTATTAACGTTTGAACTTCTTAATATAGCTTCAATACTGAAAGCAAAAGATATAAGAAATTAATTTGAAAGAATATAAAACTATTCACACATTAAATCACATTTTTAATTTTTCTGTAAATATTTACATTTTGGATATGATTGTGTCAAAAATTAAAATAATGATTAAATAAATAATTATATGATCATCACTTGGAAAGTTAAGAAATGTTCCAGAACCAAAATAATTGTGTAAACATACAAAATGTTTATTTTTTTATTTATTTACCTAACAAATGAATTAAGATCACTGAACTTTTAATACTATCAGTTTTATTTTTGGTTAAATTACATAAGGCAAAACAAAAATTCAATTTTTATTTACACTAAAGCTAGCTAAAAATTGACAATATTAGTTTTGAAAAGTTATAAAAAAAGAAAATGTATAATTATTTTTTGTTTTAAATAATAATAATCATAATATCTTTCAAAGGGTTTTATTCAACAAAGTAAAAAAGGTTACATTATTTCTTTTCTCTACATACAAATAACACGTTTTGAAAGCAAACAAAAGTCCACAATTGGATAAGCTGGCTTTTACCTGAAATATTGTAATGTTGGACTTTTAGTTTTTGCTTTCCATTTCAGATTTATTAATCTTGAGTATTGATTTCTGTCTTATAAGCTTAAAAGTAACTATCATTGTGACCAGGTGTTAACAAAAGCTCATGGTTTGTTATTCTATTGTCACTTTGATATATACTATCCAGTTTATTTTTGAATGTGTTGAGTCCCTTCTTGGGATATTGTTATATATATTTTTACACCTTGTATACCATAAAACATAGAGGATTATTAATACACTAATCATGATGTCAATTGTACTCAACATCCTTAACAAATAACTCTGCTATAAATTCAAATTCTGGTCACTTGAACCAAAATATTATGATTTTTTTTACTTAAAAAATTAAGCATTTTTCATTACCCACACAACACTTCCTAAAATATAAAAGAAACTATCAAAATGTAAACCTTTATCACTTTTTCCCACAAAGATCTTGCCAAGGACTTAAATAGACTATTTGAATCATTCAAAAAATGGGTCTTTTTTTCTTTGTGATGAAAGTTTATTCATCAAAAGAAAACAGATGCAAATACAGTTAAAAAAAGGTTTACAAAGAAGTGATTACATGATAAAATGAAATTCAAAAACAACATGGTGAAAAGGGAAGATATATATGAAAAGGGATGTGGAAAGGGTGTGTAGTCTAGGCCAAGAAAAGTCTTGGGTTGCAAGTCTGAGATGCAGATCCTCATTGAGTGAGCAATTGCACAGGTCAGAAACATTTAATTGGATGAGTCCTGAGACAGAGGCTGAGATTGAGAGTTGGAAGATTGCCCAGTTGTCTGTGAGAAGTGGAGGTGGGCCTAGTTTGGTATCTTGGGTTTTGAGACAGCAAGTTAGGTCCAATAGTTTTTGATTCACTGAGTGTACTTTCTGATCAAAAATAATAGCACATTGTAGCACCCAGAGTGCATAGATGAGGAAAACTGATAGTTGCAAAGACCCTGTTTCAATGGATCCTCAGAGGTTGAAGATGGTGTTCCTGTGTGAGAAATGGCAAGAGTTGATGACATGTCTCACTCCAAGCAAAAAGCAACATTCAAGTAAGAAGTGCTGGAAGATTTCATTGTCAGCTTTACAGAGCTGGCCTAGGGAAGAAATCTTGGTGAACTCCCTATGATTGACAAAAAATTGATTGGTGGAAAGGGAATAAAGATTGATTTTGAGGAGGAAATCAAGGAGTTTTGCCTCGAGGGACAATTTTTTAAATTTGTGGATTAACTGAGTATTGCTAAGTTTGAGGAATGTAGGGGAGACAATGGAGAAGTCTATGGTCTGATTGAAAACCTCTCAGTACTTTAATTTGCTGCAGATGGAAGGTATAGTAAAGCCAGCCTTTTGTAGGATGTACGGATGAGTGAGGCAGTGTCAGTGGGAGTGATAATCACATGCACAAGATCAGCAGGAAATTGACTTATAAGCATGAGTATAATATTGTGAGTTTTCTGGATCAGGAGTGTCGATGGAGTGCATGCCCAGCCCATTGAGGTTTTTTAGGAAAAGTTGTATGGGCTGGGCCTGCAGACCACAATATTATGCACACACTCATAAGTCACTTTTCTGCCAATCTTGTGCATATCATGATCACTTCCACTGACATCCTCCCAATGGCAAGCCCAGGTCATGCGCCTCACTTGTTGCCAACATTCTACAAAAGCTGGCTTTGCTATACCTTCCATCTACAAAAAAATAAAGTACTGAGAGGTTTTCAAGCAGACCATAGACTCCTCCATTGTTTCCCCTACATTCTTCAAACTTACCAATGCTCAATTAATCCACAAATTCAAAAAGTGGTCCCTTGAGGCAAAATTTCCTTGGATTTCCTCCTCAAAATCAACCTTCCCTCCCTTCCCACCAATCAATTTTTGGTCAACCATAGGGGCTTCACAAAGATCTCTCCCCTAGGCCAGCTCTGTAAAACTGACAATGAAACCCTCCAGCACTTCCTACTCGAATGTCCCTTTCTGCTTAGAGTGAGATGTGTCATCAACTCCTGCCTCTTATTGCACAGGAACACCATCTTCAACCTTCAAGGATCCATTGAAACAGGGTCTTTGCAACTATCAGACTATCAGTTTTCCTCAACTATCTTTATCTCAGAACTCTTTCAATTAAATGTTTGCAACCTTTGCAATCACTTGCTCAACAAGAATGTGTTCCTTGGCCTGGATTACACACTCTTTTCACATCCCTTTCCCTTTTGATATGTATCCTTCCCTTTTTACCATGCTGTTCCTGAATTTCATTTTATCATGTAACCACTTCTCTGTAAATCTTTTTTGACTGTATTTGCATCTATTCTATTTCGATGAATAAACTTTCATCACTCTGAAAAAAACCCTTTTTTGAATGAGTCAAATAAATTTATTTATTTTTATTTTTAAAGAGTGTGTATATTATTCAATGAATGTTATTAAGTCCTTGGCATAATCTTTATGAGAAAAAGTGTATAAATTTATAGATTTTGACAGTTTCTTTTATATTTTAGGAAGTGTTGTGTGGCTAATGAAAATGCTTAATTTTTTTTTTAAGTAAAAAAATCATAATGTTTTGGTTCAAGTGACCAGAATTTGAATTTGCATCAGAGTTGTTTGTTGAGTACAATTTTTATCAATATCTTATAGAGAGAGTTCCCAGTACTTAAGAAGTGGTTTGAAAAACAAATCTTTTAAAGACAATAATAAAGTGAACAGTATCTCCAGGTATCCTTGAATTGGGAGAGGGTTTATGTGTGGGGATAATTTTACAGATTTATTTGCACATACAGAGATTATATTGTTTTTTGGATTCTGTATGTGAGAATTAGAGTGAAAGTCCTAGACTATTTTGTGAGAATACATTTTTAAGACATCTTATGGATTTTGATACCCCCCTCCACAAAGTTTCCTGCAAAGTGAGTCTGTTTGATTAAAAAAACTTTGGTGTAAAGTAGCATTGGAATGTAATATATGATTTTTTGTTATGATCAGTATGTTAAAAAGCAATATCTTAGCATAAAGTAATAGGTAAAATTTTGTTAATGAATTGACTATAATTTTTATTTTAATTTTTTTATTTGTATAGATGACCACAATGTTGAATGACACAGATAGAAATGAAAACCTAGGAAATAGACTATGGTCATCTTTAAAATATTTTTTTATACTATTGTTTGGGTAAATGTGCCACACATAGGATTCCTCCATATTGAATGTTTATCTATATTTGTTTGTATAATCTGAAACAATCATTAGAAGTTTGTGAATAGGTTTTTTGGATGTCAAAAAGATTAAAAGATCATTCATGTAAGCTATATAAAAGATTAAAACAGACAAAACTTTCCATGGTGCTATATAGAGATGTTAATTCAGGGTACATAAATTCTATATATTTCATTTTCCATGGTGTTAATTAGGATTTTTTTTATCAAGGTAGTGAATAGAAACCACCAAGAGAGAATCCTTGTGGGATGGATTGATGTGGTATAATTGGGAGTAAAGTTTTGCCATTTGTGAAAAAGATATTTATTTCATGGTTAATAATAGGTTAGCAAGTATATATAAGTAGGCCTTTGGTATTATAATTTTGTTCAAAAATTTAAAAAAAATAATATTTACTGGTATAATGTCATAGGCTACCTTTACATCTAGCTGAATAATTGACCTGTATTTTTTGTTGCTTCTTACTGTTTCTATAGTTTGTTTTGAACAGAAATACAATCTGCCTAGCTGATAATTGTTTTTTTTTTGCAAATTGCATTTTTTGATAATTGATATAATATAAGACTCTATTTTGTCTTTGGTTACTGATTCTATTATTTTGATGCAATTGTGAGACATTGAAATTGGACATAAGCTTTTTAGTGTAAAAACCATTCCTTTTCTTCAAAAATGGTATGATATTTGATATAATCCTGGTATTCTATATATGGTCTTAGATAAAAAATTTGTGAGGTTAGACATGCATTGAGCTGCAAATTTATTAAGATGTGCATATACAAACTTAGGGGTTCCATCCATTCCATGATGAAATAAATCTAGCATTTTTGTATAAATTCATTAGAAGTAAATTGAATTTCTTCTTTTGGTTTGTCATATGAAAATTATGATAGATTGAGAGAAGAATTTCTTTGTAATCTGACTTTAAAATGTGTGAATATTTTCTCTAGCATGAAATCTTCAGAAATAGTATCAAATTGTATTTAAATAGTGGGGGAGTTTTGGGGGAGTGACCTAATACATATCTGATATAATTTCTGGTCCAAATGTTATGCTTGCTTAAGAATACTTTCCTTTTTTTATTGCTATGTATTCTTTAAGTTCTGAAATATATTAATATATTTTCATTAATGATAGAAATTTGGGAAAATCATCATTTGATTGTGATGTTAAAATAATTTTTTTTACAAATGTCATCCATAAGATGTTGCTATGTATTCTTAAGTTCTGAAATATATTAATATATTTTCTTTAATGATAGAAATTTGGCATTTGATTGTGATGTTAAAATAATTTTTTTACAAGTGTCATCCATAAGATGTAGGGGTGTTGTTGGAAATGGTATGATTTAAGTAAGATGATTGATACTGAGTGAATATTAACAAATGCTTGCCAGGTTTGGAGAGAATCCATTTGCATATCTTTCATTTTGTGCAAATAAACATATATATTCTGAGAACAATTCAGGAGTGCTTGATGGAAGGAGAAATTCTGACAGTTCTTCCAGTAATGATTGTTAATCTGACTCTGAAATTAAGAGATCCAGAGATACAATACTATAACAGATGCATGATAGATGTTTTTTTAAGTGTTCAGGTTATGTAATGATGATGAAGAAAATACCAGATCTATTAGTGATGAATATCTACCATTACTAAAAATAATCCATTCATTATGGAGAAATAAAAGAAGATGAATATTTATTAGTACAAGTTTTTGTATAATATGATGAAATCCTTTATGAGCAATGTTGGGTGAGGGTGTTCACAAATTTGAAGTTCAGAATTAGAATCATCTATTTATGGTGGTGGGGCCTGGAGGGATGTATACAAAAGCTATGTTTAGTATTATTGCATTGGGTGATGTTTATGAAAAGGCTGTGGACTCTTTATTATTTAATTTTTCTGTGGATTATTTTATGATCCACTGTAAATTTTGGTTTCTATAATTCCAAGTATGTGTGGCTGGATGATATAACATTTACTTAGAAGTTTAATTTTTTCAGGGAGTTTAATCCTCTGACATTAAAGGTGCCTATATTAAGTTTTATTTAGTGTGTGTTTATTTTATATATATATATATATATATATATATATATATATATATATATATGCTAAATAAACGTTTTAACATATATATATATATATATATATATATAGTAAACTTGCCAGCATTATTGATTTTATTATCTACGACTTTCAAAAAAACTTTTTAAAGTGCATTGCATTAGGTTCTATATCACTACACATTATGATCAAAGATAAATAGCAAAAATAATAAATTATTGGCACAGAGTATAAATAATTTCATTATATTGGATTGTGTATTGGATTATTGTTTAGGTGTGGGTGATAGCCTTTTCTTTGTATTATCAGATCTTATTTGTTTTACTGGTTTTTTTTTTTGTATGATAAATTATATATATTGGTGCCACTTACTTCTTCCATAGTACTATTTCTTCACCTGATGACAATGATGAGATGTCCACATTTTTACTGTTTTAAATTGAATCAAAGGATGTGGGAGCATTCACCTTTTTACCCCTTTTTTCCCTTGGAGGGTAACTTAGTTTTCTCTTTAATTGAGGAGTGTTTATAATTAATTACCTTTGCTGGAAAGATAGAAAGAGAATTCATTATCTCTGGTGATGTTTTGTTTAGTAGGCTTGTTATAGCTGCTATAGCAGCAGAAGAATTGTGTGTGAAATTGTCATTAGATTGTGGTTTGTTTTTATTGGTATTAGGTTAATTGATTGTGAACTATTTTTTCACTACTGTTTATGTTGATTTTTTAAAATTCTTTTCTGGTTTTGTTGTCTGTTCTAGATATTTTTTATTTTCCAAATCTACTTGTTGGATAGTGTTTATTTTCTTTGAACACTTATGTTACATAGAGTCCAGTATAGCTCAGAGCAGTTGCTGATAAGATTACTATGCTCTATGCAATAAAAGCACTGGGATTTTAATATATGTATTACTAAAAATGATATTGTCTCTTCATCTGTTATTTGTGTGGGGTTTATTATTGGGATTTATATTTTTCTCATAATTTTTCATGGCTGTTACTAAGTATTGAAACAGATGTATTTTTAATATACAAAGATTGAACATTTTTAAACTCTCTAAATGATTGTATTAGCTTGACAAAATCTGCAATGAAATAATCATGGCAAATATTTTTAAATAGGTCTGTGATATTCTATTTGGGTTAACTAAAATTAGTGCATCTCGATCCAAAGTTTAATTTTTTGAGATTAGTTTGGCTGTTCAGCAATGTGTATGATCAAGTTCTATAGGTTTTTTTATTAAGTTTGTCAAATAAAAGTTCTTTATCAAATCTATAGAAAAAACAATGTTTATCTGTGATTGCAATTATTAAAGTGGTGTGTAAAAATCATTGAAAGATTTAAAGAAATCTTTGGTATCACAACAGTAAAAACTTCCATAATTTTGTTAGGCTGCCATTGATTCAGGCTTCTTGTGGCTCCAAAGTATTGATATCTATAGTCTTTGATAAAAATCTAGAAGTTAGTTGTAATGTTGGTGATTCATTTTTATTTTTCCAATTTGTTGAAGAGGTAAGCTTTGTAACCTTTGCATAAGAGTTTTTAGCAATTTTCTGTGGTTTGTGGAAAGAGATATATGGTTGAATACTGATTTTCAGTATCCATATTTATATATAATCCTAAGGGATTATTAGATTTTTTTGAAATCAAATTAGAGATTTTCTATGTATATAATTTGTGGAAATTTTACTTTACCAATTTGTGTCTGTAGATTATCTGTATGCCATATAATTTACTTGCATAATTTGAAGCTTCTCCAAACATTAAATGATCTTTGGTGATTATTATTATTGTTGTTATTTGAAAAAAATTATTTTTTCTTGTGCTAATTGTAATTTATATATTTAACATTTTGAATGTTTAACCAAGAAAAGGTAACACAATTTTTATTACTGTTATAATTTTCTGAGCATGATTTGATATTAATGGTCAAAATTATAGTGCTTGTTCTTTGCTATTTTTAAAATGTTTAAATACATAAATTATTATAATTATATTGAAGGAATTATTAAAATTTGTATCATAATTTCAAATCTTGCATATAAACAAAAAAGTGATACAAAAATTAAATATAGGAAAGCTCTGATGAATGCACAAGATGACGCAATGACTTAGTTAATAAAACAATATCATTAGTACAAGCACAGCAGTATACATTCAATATAAATGAATGATTTGTTGTTTGGAAGTTCGCAAAGGAGTCTGAGAAGTGGAAGTTAACTTGTGATCCATGAACTTTGAGCTCTTGAGTCTGCTATTCTATCACACCAAATCATTCAAAAAATTACATGCTTATTCATCATAAAATGCAAATAATGTAGAACATATATTTTTAAATTTCATTCCTTAGTTCACTATAAGATTAATTTTCATAAGTATTTCTATTTTTTTTAAAAATACATATATAAAATTTCAACCATAACTTCTTTTTAAATATTAGTTAAATAAAACTCTTCCCTATATTTTAAGTACTACCCCCTCCCCCCAAAATCCAAAAACAAATAAATATCATTTTATTTTATTTAGTAGCTTTTACTTCCCCTGAAGTTTTTACACTTAATTTTGTTTGCATACTAATTTTTATTTAAATGAAATAGTTCAATACTCTTGAAAAACAAACAAGGAAGGAAAAGACAATATATACTAGACTTGCTAAATGTTCAATGATAAGGATTTTCCATCTTTTTTCTTCTCTCTAACAATAGTTACAAAATAATTCAGAAAATTTGGCTGGCTAACCATGTTAGCTATGGATTGGCTAATTTAAAGAAAAATCCTCTCTGTTTAAAGCCTAAAAATTTTGTTCAAGATTTGTTTAAGCCATATTTAAATCCTATATGTGAAAATGTGACAATAAGAATGTTCTAATAACTCTACTAAGAGATTCTGCCTTTATTTAGATATATAAATTCACCTTTTTTTAAAAACTAAAAATCTACTTTCAAGACTATAGATAAAATTTAAAAAAAATTCTTTTACATTATATTTTTCTGTTAGTGGATTATGAAATTTTTTTTTCAATATATTTATTGAAAGTCATATTATAATAGTAGCAAACCTGTTGAGTATTATTGTGGATGAAAATAAAAATATTAAAATTTATTAAAAAGATTTTAATATATTTGCATTTAATAAAAAATTCAAATAATAAAACCAATATTTTACAATGTTATCTTAAAATAAATGCTTTTAAAATATATTTAGTAATAGTATTAAATAAAATATTTATAAGTTTTTTAAATGTTCACATTTATCTCTATTTTCTTAGAACAAACTACAGAATGACAAAATTTCTACCCACCGCTAAACTCTTGAAAAATGGTCTCATTTGAAAAAGAATATAAGTTCTCCCCTCTTCGTAAAGCCTTACCTAAAAAGAAAAAAAAATAGTATTAAAATAATTTTGAATATATTTACATACTTACAAATATAGTATAAATATAGATAAATCACTATTATTTTGGAATATAAGAATCCATGCAAAAATATAGTTTACGTAGAATGTGTACTCTGATATAAATACATTAGTGTGTCAGGAACTTGTTTTAATAGTTCAATAAAATTATGGAAGATTATCAGGAGAATAAAACCATAATCTAAAAATGGTGCACCTATTTGAACAATTCTCAAATGTCTATAATATATGTAGTTTATTGGCAACTTGCAGTTTCAAGTGAACTTTATATATTATTCATTTATTGTATTGTTAAAATATGTTTTTGCAATTTGTTTAATATATATATATTTAGTTTGCACATAATACATAAATATTATAATTAAAATTAATCAGATTATACATTTTTACTAATAAATAATTTTAATAATTCTCATTAATAATTTTTATTAAATGTGATCATTATTTCAGATTTATTATATTAAAAATAATTATTTATCATTATAATAATACAAAATAAATATATTTATTAAACAAAAACACAAATTTGAGCAAAATCTTTAGACCTGATATTGCTAATCTAAAAAAAAAAAATTAAGCTGGAATACCAATTAAAATTAATTTAAATAAATAATATTTATTATATTTCAGCAAACTTTTTACAAATATAATATTTTTTAATTACATGCTTTTTTATTACTACTTAATGTGTAATCAATAGTTTTTATTAAAAGATATGTTCATTATATTTTTATTGTTAGTTTTGAAACTAGGGTGTGTACATAAATAGGTTATTATTTTTAATTAATGAAAAAAAATTTTATAATCAAAAATATTCTACAACTTTAAAAATAAATATGGATAATTTTATTAACTTAAAGAAAGGTTTGACATCATTATCATAAAATTACCTACATATTTTTTCAACATTATAACATATTTTATTTTACAATTTATCCAAAACACTGCAAACACTTTTTAGCAAAACTCTTTATTTGTACATATACATGCACCTACATTTTGACTGACCTGCAGTCTTCTTCAGAGCCAGTTTATTTTGATCTTTTACTTTTAAAAGATCAAAATAAACTGGCTTCGAAGAAGACTGCATGTCAGTTGAAACATAGGTGTATGTATATGTATAAATAAAGAGTTTTACTAAAAAGTGTTTGAAGTGTTTTTGATAAATTGTATTTATAGGATATTATGGCAAAAATAAAGAAAAGTGTGATTTTTAGTAATATTTTATTTTAATAACACTCTATCATTCTTTTCTTCACCTTGTATAATTTAGAACAATGGTAAAATGGTATCCTGGAACTTTAGATTCATGTATTGTGTCTAGTTATGCCATTTCTAGAATGGAAATTTATTTAAACCTCCTGAGCAATAAGGCCATTTATTTTTTTCTTCAATTATTTATTTCACTCTAGCCATCATAGATTTTCTATCAAAAGTTTTATTTGACTAGCTGTTCAAAAATATTGTTTATTATTTTCTCATCCTTAATGAGATCATTTAAAAAGTAACAGTCTTTATTGAAAACAGCTATAAAGATAGCAGAAATAAAAAAAGTAGAATAATGTAGTAGTAAATGTATGTAGAAAAGAAGGAATAAGAAAACATTAAAAAAAGTATATAAAAACATTAATAATGTTAGAAGAAAATATAATTTTTGAAATAGCAAACAATGTTAAGAAAATAAAATTTGAAAAATCAGCACTTTGTTAATGAAATAATTATTTTAGTATGAAAGAAAAAAATTGCATAAATAAATATGCTATCATAAATGATGTGGAAGAATTTAGCAAACAATTATATAAGACAATAAAGAAGAGAAAAATAAATAATGACATTACTTTAAATGGCACATATTCTGAATAGACAATTAAATCTATATATAATAGAACAGTTTCATAAAATGATAGAAAAATTACATACTTAAAAAACAAGGGCAAAAAATAAAAACTATTGACAAAGTTATAAACCAAAATATTTGAATGATAAAGATAACTGTGAGTATGCAATAGTGGTATTTAAGAAAAAAGAAAAAGATGCTAAAAATTTCATATGATTGATCTTTTATCTGTTCTATATATGTGCTAAAATCACTATATATTACCTTACATGAGCAGTTTAATTAGGAGTAATATGATCAGACTTAAAATCTATAAGTTAAGAGATTGATTCTAACCACAGTAAAAACAATCTGTTTATTATAAAATTATTGTGATCTGATTATTAAGCTGCTGATGAGTATCACATGATGTGTTGAGTAACTTATCATATAACTTTATTTAATCATCTAAAAAAAGGTTTGGACTGGATTCAATTCAAAAGAATAAGTAAAATCTAAAAGTGTTTATAGCACACAAGGTTATATCCCACTATTAAGAAAAATTATAGATTACAAATTTCAAATTTGATTCTACAAACATTTCTGTTGTAACATAGACACAAACATGGTATACATCTGATAAATTATTTAACAAAAGTGATGAAAGTAATAAAACTATTTGGCATCCTAGAAAGATAGCATTGGCAAGAATATAAATTAGACATTCAATTTCATTAAAACTTTTTGCATTGGTTATGGATTAAACTAAAAAAAGAAATAAATAAAAAAATATATGAATATTTATCAATGTCTTAATTTTAAAAATTATATGCTCGTTTCCACAAGTAATGCTTTTGGAGCTGCAAGAAATGTTACCAAGCCTATCAGATAACAGTAAAAAAGAACTTTAGACTTTTTAGTAAAGTAATATTCAGTGACTTAAACAAAAAAAATAGAAAAGATTAAGAAATAAAACAAAAATTATAAATAATTTAGGCCAATTGTTAATATATATAAAAATATAATTGAAAAAAAAATCACATAATATAACTAAATATTTTTTAAAATTTAGATCAAGACATACACTAAAAGCATTGCAGCATAGCATAAAATTATAACACATGGTTGAATTGGATCTATTCTGGGCATGTTTGAAAAAATAGCTATAAATTGATAAAGGGAATTCTAAATTGAATCCTAAAAAATATTCAATGATTTAGTAAATAGATATAATAAGATAGATAAGATTAAAAAGTTGCATGAAGAAGAGAAGTTATAAATACAAAATATGGAATGAACTTAGAATTTCGTTCTGTAATAAATCAATAAAAAATATAAACATCAATGCCATATATATGTATGGAAAAGGCATAAATTTATAAGAAAATAAAATTTTATATTTTTATTTCTAATTTGAAGCATGGTAATAGTCTTAATATAACAACAGCAAACTATATTGCTACATTTTGTGACAATATGCATAAAAAGCCAAGGTCAGTGTGAAGGTTGAGATTGCTTCTTTCTCATCAGATCAGAAATTCTTGGGGCAGTCTTTGTAAGAGCACAACACAAATCATCTTCCACAATGTCTACTACTATATTTAGACTTTATAAGCAACAAGCTGAAAAAAATCTGTTTCAAAAGATATGTTATTGGAAATGGAAGAAGGCACAACACAGTTTCAGGCAGAGCAGGATATAACTGCAAATACTTGATCCATAATTTTGTAACTGACATTGCAAAAAAATCAGTTCTCTCCACATTGTTATTAATAAATTCAATAAACTTCTCTTGTGCTAACTTGGGAACATCTTCAACTTTGACAGTGAATGGGCTTCTAGCAAATGCAAATGGGGGTGTCAAGTGGATTTGGAAAGTTCGATGAAATTTTCATATGCAAGCATGAGGACGTGTTTTTTTCACAGAAATTATTGTTGTAATCTTTTTCTCTGGTTCAATGACATGTTCTTCAAAGAAAACAGATAAAGTAAGCAACATGTAAATTTTATTTTGATCCAATTTTTTTTGATAAAACTGAAGTTTCATTATGTTGCATTTGGTTTTTGCAATGATAAATTTTACTTATTCAAGATGGCAAATATGTCATCCAAGTAAGCTATTTTCTGTAGTTCATTATTGTCACCAAAAAGTGCTTTAAACTATGGTCTTGCATTCTGATTAAAAACATTTTGAGTTCATCATGAATCTCAAAAAACATATTTCAAAACCTTTCCTCTTGACAACCATCTTACTTGAGTGTGAAATAGAAGAACATTGTTTGGAGCATCCAACTTATTGCATAGTTGCAAAACAGTCAACTATTTGAAGGGCTCACTTTTATAAAATTGACAGAATTTATGACACTGTTCCTTGCTTCTTGTAACTCTCATGGCAGCATCTTTACTGCTAATATTTGCCAATGAATCATACAGTAAGTTCCAAGACTTTTGGTGACCCATTCAGTACCAAACATTGAAATCCAGATTATAATCCTAGCATTTCTGGAATACCATCTGTGCAAACACCACAAACTTTTTCCCATGAGATCTTATGTTCTTTCAGAAATGAATCAATGGTGTCAAATATATCACATGCAGTAGTTTTTATTTCAAGAGGTTTGCAAAAAAAAACCTCATCTTTGAAATCACCATTCTTAACATACCTGACAAAAACCAGTAACTGTGAGTAATTTGCAACATCTGTAGATTCACCAAGCTGGATATTAAATATTGGAAGTGGTGCAGATTTAAGTTCCTGGATAATCTGATCAAGAATATCAGCAGACATATCATCTATTTTTCTGTGAACAGTGTCATTAGATAAAAAAAATTGCACTCAATTTCATAACAAATTTGTCTCCAATCATAACTCGAATAATGTCTTTGGCTGCTGGCAATAGTAAATCCTCAGCGATAATGTGAGGTTTCATAGATCTGGTGATTCTAAGTGCCACCAAATATGAAGTTTCAACAGTTTTTATATTTTGTTTATAGTATTTGCCACCAGTATCAAATCTGACTTTTTTGAGTCCATCAGCTTTGCTTCTAAAACAGTCGATATCCTTGCTGGCAAAGCTTGGATGCTTGCTATCAAAATGGTGTTTTAGTTTGTTCAGCTTCATAAATTCAGCTGATAGGACTTCACATAAAAAATAATACATGGTGGTTTCTCAATTCCTGCTGTAATTATTGAGGTAAAACCATACTGCAAAAAATTCTCATTATATTTTCTTTTCTTAACATTCTTCTCTACATGATCCATTGTCATGGATGTTTTGTTAATGAAAATAATATATAACAATAACTTTAATAATACAAAAGATAATATTGTACATGACATAGTTCAATCAATACATTCTTTACATTTAATTCAACTTATCTAAAGAAATATAAATCTTCATTAATATTATAATAGTAAAGGTCAGATTTACCATTAACTCTAACCATAGATAGTTTCACCACCTGACACACCTTAAATCAAATTATCCTTTCTGATATTCAATCAAAAATTTATAGCATAGAGGGCTTATTGTGAGGCTTCAAACACTTTTTCCCTGACCAAACAATAAAAAAAAAAACATCAAAAATTGTCTTAGATATTGTTGGAGTTTCGCCAATAGATTCAGGGCAAATTAGTCACTGTGATTATCTGATTCAGAAGTGACATCTAAACACCTCTGACGTACATAAATTATAAATCCCATAATTAATAACCATTCGATGTATTCACGCAAAGATAGTATTAAAAAACTTAAAGTCACTACAAAATTTTATCTTTGTTGGAATGTCTGATTTCTTTACTGTTGTCAATATTTATATATATATATAAGGAATTATATATTAAACATTATAGAAATAATTTATACAAAATTTTTCAAAGTTTATTTTAAAAATGTTTAATAAAAAGTAAGAAAAAAAATTAAAATGAAACTACAAGTGTAAAAATAATGAAAATAACACGTTAGATATCAGTAGAAGACAATTTTTCAGGATAATAATTTGATCAAGTTCATTTGTGTCTTACCAGAAAAAAAAAATCATAGTTTCAGTCATGTGATTCTTATGCATAAAAAAAACGCAAAAGACTAGTATTGTGAAAAAAAAAAATGTAGATAATAATACAGTACTTATGCATAATATTTAAAATTTCTATCAATTAAGTAACAATTTGATTTTTTTAGGATAAAAAGAAGTTAGTCATCCTTGAAGAAAATAATTTGAGGTATTCCTTCATTTTAGTTACACTTTATTCAATTTTAGATACTATGAGTATTCACGATGATAATAAAGATCTTTTTTAGAATGACTAATAAAATAAGATACCCTCGTATATATAATTTTTAATATATGTAATAAGATGTATGTGTATACATATATATATATTATTTCCTGAAATATATATTCATTTTAGAAGATAAAAAATTAAAAAAACTTTTTTTTCTAAATAAAATCATATCTCAATATTATTCTTCTAGAAAGATCAGAGTAATTAAATTCATCTTAAGCCAAAGTGAGCCATTATGTGAAAGATCATTTATTCACTAAATGCAGCACTCATCTTACAACACTCTTCTAGAAAGTCAAATTTAACAATGTAACAGATGCACTAGCACAGACTCATCTTTAAACACCACACTACTCATTTATTGACTGCTAAAAAGATAATGCAAATGTGAACAATATTTAAAGATTGCTATTTTTCAAAATGTTGTACAACTTAAAAGTAAAAATGTAATTGAAAAAAAAAATCAAATATGCATTAATACACTGCATTATATATATAAGTAATATTATATTTTTAATTAAAATTAATTGATATATAATATAAAAGATAAAAAACTCTTAATAAGATAAAAAATAATACAAATAACTTCAGAGTTACAGACTTTCATCCTCTCTGCATACTAAATATATTAAGTATTTGAAACCGATGTCTGTTTTCTTAATATCCTATTTTTTTCTACTGCAGTGTAAAAAGCAGGCATTAAAATTTGCCTAAAGATGGCATCATATTGTCCTGACACTTGGCACAGATGTTAACCTAGATAGATTACCATTTTCACAGCTGTATATTATGTGGCTCAACTGCAGAATCATCACAAATGTCTCTTGAAAATATACAACATAATGAAGAGAATGACATGTAACAGTTTCAGCTGATTTTGTTTTTGATTCATTAGAAATAAGAAATAAACAAAAATTTTATGAAAGTAAATAGTGATGAAGTTACAAAAAGCATTTGTCAATTTAATTCTTTATTCATTTTAAAAATAATTGTAAAAGCATTAAGAATCACCTTTTTTTTTTTTAATATTGAATATTTTTCTTCTGGATAACTTCATTATAGAATAATACGATTATATATATCTATGCTTAATATATATACTTATTTGTATATATAACAGCTTTTAAAAGATAAAGGCTGGCCATAATTTGGTATCCATTAAAATATTACCCATCCCCACCCCAACTACTAACAAAAACCACATTATATTATATACCTTTTGTTTTGTAGTTGGCATATCAATATCCCTGCCACCAACCTCCTCCCTCTCTATTAAGCTGGAATATATCTTGTAGTTAATTGTTAAAATATTAATTTCTTTCCTTTTTCTTAAAACTGAAGTATTTACTTTTAGTTCATTGGTTATGCTGAAGAATTATTGCATTTGTCCTGACTTTTTATTCAAAGGCATATAAAGAAGAATATTAATTTGCCAATAGATTTAGTGTAAAAAATGATTATAACAATTATTGAAAAATATATTTATTAAGATTGTTGATATATTCTTTCAAGTCAATAATTATTCCAAATAACTATATGTGCAAAGATTCATCATTTTAATTTTTTTTTGTGATGTAATAAATATTTTGCAATTGGTAGTGGATTTATCATTAACTGTATGAGTTGCCTGCTTCAAATCATGTAAGACAAGTGGTCTCCAACCAGCAATAAAAATTTACATGAATTTAATACCTGTTGGCCATAATAAAATATATATTTCATTACTTTCTAAGTAAAATAACTATCATTTATTATTTTATTACTTTGAAAAAGCAATTTGCTTTCTTTTTCTTAGAATTACCCCTGCATACTTATCTGGAATTATTATTTTACCTCAATTCTATTAAAGACCCAACATTCAAGCACAACATTTCTCAATTCTTGCAAAGAATATATTTCAGACAAGTACATATTACAAATTAAATTTATCATAGACAATCATCCAAACTGGTGATGTCTGTGATTGATTAAAATAAATATATATTATGGTACTCATCTTTTAGCTAAAGGCACCGCTCGATGTCGCGCTTTTCATGCCAAAACACATTAAAATGCTGTTTCCATGGCTGACATGTTCAAACCCATGTTTTTAATAGTACAACTTTTTTGTTGCACTACAGAATGCAGGCCGCTATGTCGCATCGTAGTACAGCATGTATGTTGCATGGAAGCAGATACATTTTCCGAATTCACACAATTTATAAAGTAATTACGGCTTGATGAGAGAGTTTGTATTTGAATTGTATTGAAATGTTGTTTGCATTGGATTTTTTTTTATTTTAAATTATTGAAATGTTCAGATTTTTTAAAACAATAATTATAAGACTTTTTACAACGTACTATATTGAACTTTTATTTGGGAAAATGTTAAATATCTTTTTTTTTTTATTGAGTTGCAATTAGGTAATGTGTCAAGTAATGCACTGTTATTAACATTCCACGAGACAAAGAAGATTCTACCATCTATATATTTTTGAAGTAAAAAAGAGTGGTATGAAAAAAATATCCAGTAAGAAAAGTTCAAATATATAGGTTTTTTTGTAAATTTAATAAAAAGCAAATATTATAAACATGTTTAATAAGTAAAGAAGACATTTGTATGTGTTTGTTGTTGTTTAAAAAAGTTTGAGTTTCTTTCTTCTGTCCGAGTACGGATACAATTTTGAATTTTTTTATTTTAGCATTACAAACAAACAGAACACTAACTCTAAAACTAACCCTAAACTAACCCTAAAAGTAACCCTAAACTAACCTGAAACTAACCCTAAATCTAACCGTAACAACTTTTACTTTTATTACGATTATTATTTTTTAGTTAAACAACAACAAAAAAAGTCATAACACAAGTAAAAAAATATCCGATAGAAAATTGATGAAAAAGAAGTCGTAACACAATTTAAAAAGTATACAATATAAAAAACACGAATCAAATTGTAATTTGTTGATTTTATTTTACATTTATTATTATCATTTAAATTGTATACGTTAATAAAAAATATTTAAAAA
This sequence comes from Epiperipatus broadwayi, assembly GCA_028023455.1. Lineage (NCBI taxonomy): Eukaryota > Metazoa > Onychophora > Udeonychophora > Euonychophora > Peripatidae > Epiperipatus > Epiperipatus broadwayi. Next base: position 4,455,102 of record JAQFVV010000085.1, on the reverse strand, counting down.
AGACGATTTTGTTTTGTTTTTATTTTTGCATTACAAAAAAGCACAGAAAAATTATTAAAATCAATGGCCTGTGAAAGTTCATATTTTATAGTTTTAGCGTGAAAACGGCGCCATTCTATGGCGACTTTATCTATAATACAAGCACCTATATTATAATGTAATGGGATAGTCACGAATAATGATATTGACTATCTTAAGTGCAAACATAAAAAATACTACTAATAAAATGATTCTAATAATTTGAACAATGACAAAGAAGAAAATGCATTAGATATCTACTAGACAAATATTTATATTGTAGTATATACCTATGACATTTTTAGTCATGCAATATTAAAAGAGTGCTATTCCATCAATAAGGCATTAAATAGTATTCATTTTAAATATTTGAATTGATAGATTTTAATGAAATGAAAATTATAAATATTATTACAATAATTTTATCTGAATATCTATCCATGTTGTAAATTTTACTAGCATTTAATTATTCTTTGATTAAAATAAGAAATAAATCAGGTTATCAGACTTTTTAATACTGTGTATTCCCTTCCATATCTGACTGAAAATAGTTTAGAACAAATATAAAATCACAAGGTATTAAGATAAATTACACACACAATTACTAGAGATACAATTAATAATTCATAAAATATGATTATATTTAAATAGATATAACAGCAACCATTATATTTGAAATTAGCTAATTGATTCTCAATATCTAAGACAAAATCATTGAATTTACATGAATTATTTTTTTCCTTTATAATCTGCTTTAATCAAGAATGAAAATAAAAAATTGTTTACATTTCTTAAAATAATTCTTATATACTTTGTGTTAATTTTTACAAATAACAAAATAATTTCCTTTTAAAACAAATTATTGAATTAGTCTATATGCAAATATAAGTCAAATTCATAAATGTACTTGACATATAACAATTTGCAATAAAAATGCTAAAAGTGTAATATAATTACAGGAAATTAAATAATATTCTTTATAAATATTTGAATTGATAGATTTAAATAAATTGAAAGGTATAAATATTATAATGGAGTAATCCCTAATTATTATTACAGATTAAAATGTAGCACTATATAAATAAATAATTCATTGAATATTATGTTCAAATCAAACTTTATTGTTCATAAAAAATACATTGTTAAAATACATGGTTCAAAACTACACAGTCTCAGAACAAACAGATAAATATTATTGGTGCAGTTCAAATAAATTGTTAGGCAGGTGTCTGATAAATGTAAAGTTGAAAACAGTGTATTTGTCTATGGTTCTACTTTCATTGTTTGAAGATTTAGTTCATCAGTTAAAAAGTTTTTAATAGAATTAAATATATCCATTGGATTATTCAATACACAGAAGTTTGTTGAAATAAAATAAGTGAGGAAAAAAATTGTTCTTGTTATAGAAAAAGTCATTTGGTTGTTTGATATTATGGTCTAGCTCAGGTTTTTAATAGTGACCATTCAGAAGCAAAAATATCTGTGTGTAATTTTGCCATCTCTGGCCTTCAGTGCTTGAGCTTATTAAGTATGTGGCTGGGTCCTTCTGGTGTTGTTTTAAATCAGAAAATACATCTCGTGCACTAAAAAATATAAACAAAAAGTTGCTGTGTGGACTGCTGGAATTGAGTCTTTTCTGTTTCTATAGGTTATCAAGTGTAAGTATTATTTTTGTTTTTATGTGGTAATCATAATCTGTTGGGTATTTGTAAGACCTGTGTGGGTGTGAAATAGGTGCTGTTGCATTTCTTCTTCATTGTGACATAAGACACAAAAAGCACCAACTTGATGTAAAACCTGCAGTATTTAAGGAAATAGGACATAGGTAAAGCAAGAAGATTTAGCCTTAATTAAGAGAAAGTAAAAACATTTGGATTCCAATTATAAATTTTTTACAGCATATTATAAATGCTCCAATAGGTGTATCTACCAATACCCCCCAAAAAACATTCTGATCGTAAAATGCCTTGGAGTTAGTTTATGAGCAAAGACAAACATCCATGGGAAGATAGTAACATTCTGTGGGTGTTATTTGAAGGATGCATTCAAGAGCTGGAAAATTTCTTATCAGGGCAACTAGGACATTAATACTTTATGTGTATGAAAAACTTGGAGTGGCAGTCTAATTCATTTTACAGAAATGGGAACTACTTTTCTGCACCATAATAACTTGCTGCAGAGTGAGTAAATGGTTAAAGTGAAAGAATTTGTGAAATTTAAGATTGGTGAGTAGGTTATTTTTGAAGTTGCAAGCTGATTGAAAAGGCAAACTTTTGCATATAATAAAAAGTAGGTTTTGGATATATATATATATATATATATATATATATATATATATATATATAGAGAGAGAGAGAGAGAGAGAGAGAGAGAGAGATGTTCTAGTCACCAGAACACCAAATAGTTTATCTTTTTCTATTTACAGAAAGGATACACACACAGACAGATATTTGCATTTCCATTCTCATCATCACCCAACTCAGATAGTTTCTGTAGCCAAAACTCTTTTAAATAGAGCAATTAGCCTTTCAGATGAGACACATCTGAAAGAAGAAATAAATCATATTAATAGTGTTTTATTAGCAAATAGTTATAATTACAAATTTATAAAAAAAGCCTTATTTCAAGCCCAAAATAGACAAAATAAAAAACAAAAAGATGATAAATCAGCTTTTAGGATTTGTGTTCCATATGTAAAAGGAACTACAGACAGTATCGGACGTATATTAAAGCGCTATAATATAGATACAGCATTTTCTGCTCATCAAAAGATCAGCAATATAATAACCAAGCCTAAGGATTCAATCTCTCTTGAATCCCATGGTGTCTATCAACTCTCATGTAAAAATTGTAAAGCTTCTTACATAGGTATGAGTAATCGTCGCATCAGTGTTAGGAGAGATGAGCATGCTAATGCAGTTAAACAACACTCATCATCATCAGCACTCTCACTCCACACTATAGATTCAGGTCATAAAATTGATTTTTCTAGTACCAGGATCATATCCAGATGTGATAATCTCTACCAATGCAAAATTAGAGAAGCCATTGAGATACTTAAAAGGCCAGATTGTATCAATAAGCGAGATGATACATGCAAACTTCCTCCTATTTGGAAAGATTTTTTTAAAAACCATTCCTAAATTTAACATTTTTTGCTATTGGTGGAATTTTAACATTTTATTCAAATCAGTGATTGTAGCGCCTCTACATCCGTCTTTCTACCTTTTATAACTCTGTGGATGGCTTATGTGACCAAGTCGAAACGTCAGTATATTAATATTAAAAGTTTTTAACACGGATGAACCCGCAAAATATGTATTTTATATATTTAACCCGTGCAAATCGTCATTTTAACACACATATATATATATGATAGGCAATCTTAGTCGAATACATTATTGAAGTAAGTAAATAATTATATATATATAAAAATAATAAAAAACAAAAATCACTAATAAAATTGTTCTATTAGTTCATTAATCCCTTTAGTGAGAGCAGCTTAGGAGTACAGCATTATAACTCAATAACAAGATCAGACTGATTGTGAAACAGATTTAATTATATGTGGTGGTATATCAGAGCAAACACATACAAAGATCAATAATTTTTTACATTTATTTATAACAGCAATTATATATATTTATTTATAATAATGATGATGATGATGATAATAATAATAATAATACTAAAATAAGTGATTAATTAATAAAGTTATTACAAAAATAATGATTAATAACAATCACAAATGTGATTAATTCATTATTATTTTGAAATTTAATAGTGTATAAGTAAAAAAAAAAGATACATTAGATAATATTGTCTAGCATTCCTAACAATCAATTAAAAAAAAATCCCATGCAACTTGCTGATGTGCAAGATAGAATACTGAAGGCAAAAAAAAAAAAAAAAGTAGTCACTTTGGGTTCTATATATATTTTATTGTAAAAGATTTTAAATATTTTATTTTTTTGATAATTATCAATCTTATGGTCGGTTAAAAACAGCAATGAAAGGTGAGAATGATTCTTTCTTTTTCTTCAGCTGCATTTATAACAAACTGGAGAATAATTAAAATTGCCTCTTTCTTTCATTAAGCTAAATTACAAATATCTAACCTCCAATATAAGCAAAGAACAATTGAAAATATGAATATGAATTGTACTTATTAACTGAAACTTTGGATACTCATTTATAAATAATTGGGCCTGAAGAATGAAGAAAATCATTGATTAAGAAAAAAAATGTGTACAGTAAAAAAAGTTAAAATACTAAAGGTAAAAAAACGTTTTAACTATTTTATTTATTTTTTAAAAATATTTTATTTTAATAATTTATGAATGAATCAAGTAGTTGATTTAATAATAATAATAATAATAATAAATATAAAATTTCATTAATGTATTATATTTTAATTATATTAAAGAATTCCTGAATATCAGTTTTACATTTAAATAAAATAAAATATATATGATCTTAAAAGTAGGATCAATATTTTTCTATTACCAAAACTTTTAAAAGTTTAGCATTGAATTATATCTAATATTACTATATAAAAATAATATCAATTAATAAACAAATACTTATTTTATTAAATTTTGTGTATTTAAGATAATTGTTTACACATCTGATTTTTATAATTTATTTGCATTTATTATATAGAAATACAGATATCAGAAGAATATTTTAATTTGCAATGCAAATGTTTTTTTTTTAAAAAAAGAGAAATGTATATTTTAAAGCCTATAATAATATCTCTGCTCAACATTGTATATAAAATGATTACAAGTAACATATCATACCCAAGACACAACCCAAGTGATGAATCGATATACATGTCTTTATCCTGAACTATGTTTAGGGTTATGATTTATTTTTCACCCACATCAATTTATCTAAAATAACAATTATTTATTAATTTTTGTTAAAACTAATAGAAAACATGCATTAGCTAAATAATGAATTACTCATATATCAAACATTGGGGAATTTGTCAATATATTTATTTTTATTATTATTTAACGTTTCTATATTAAATTAATTAGATTTGTACACATAAATTTGTTATTTTTCTCATCATAGATTCTCATAATCATTTCATAAATTTCAATTCATTTATTCATCTAATTATATATCTTTTTTTTTTCTCAAAAGTAATCTTTATTAGTTAAAAGATTACAAAAATTTTCGGGTACACTTACCCGTTGAGGATTACAAAGTGTTTAATGTTACATGGTAAGACAATTATTAACAAGGTTTATATAAAGTGCATATGCTCGATAAAAATTATGTCCATAAAAGGGTTACTATAATTTTGATTAATGTGTATCTGTACATGGATAATAAACTCTTGACTCACAGCCGAGCCATCTCAAGACTGTACAGGGACCACATTCAGTCTACTGCCCAAAATTGGAAAGCCAACTAGGGGAAAACTAACAAGTAACAAGCACAGATCTGCACTGCCTAAAACCAACCTATCAAGGGCACAGCAGCTGACCAGAGCAAGAATGGCACTGAGACTTTGACCAGGTACCCTCCTGGCAGGTTTTCCAGGTAGCGGCAATAGATTGTCAACAGCCTGCACCAATAAACCAGGCTCCTAATGACTGCCACCACCCTTGAGAAAGAAAATAGGAGTGCAGACCCATGCCTGCAAAATTATTGCAGCAACAACTCCATCAAAGCTACAAAATATGTCAGTGGCCCAAAGCAGACCAACCACCTTACAAAGGCTCTAATTTTAAAGTTAACTAAGGAAACAAAAATAATAATGAGCTCAAATCAATACTGTCCTAATAAACAATCCATCAAGGCAGTGCAGCAGCCTCTCAGGGAAAAGTTCAATGGAGGGCAGTGACCCTCACCTGGGCTTGGCAGTGATGGCCAACCACCCCCACAAATGAACCAAGCCCATCATGACCACCCCCACCAAACATGAGGAAAAGAAGAAGAGTGCAGACCCTTGCCCACCAATGCAACAGTGGATTCATTGTAATCTGTAATCAAGCCAGATTTACTTGCACATCATGAATACACACCATTTCTCCATATCACATTGCACACTGAGATCAGTAGAGCAGAAAGTCTGTAATCATTACCAACCTCCTGTGTCTGTAAATGTTCACAATATCTGTTCAACCCATCCAACTATAAAGACCTTCAGAGTTTACTATGATTCTTATTTGTTGATACTAATTGGATTCTGCTTCTTTGGATTGAATTCTGGGTCTTGGTTAGTAGTCAAGGATTCAGTTGTATAATCTGAAAGTTTGTTCTTAAACTTTGGAATAATCTCAATAATTGTTGAATTAAAAGAGGATGAATCATTTGTGTCTTTATAGTTTATAAGACATAGGTAATAATTATTAAGTTCAAATATTTTGTAATATATTATGAATATTAATTCTATTAAAGTAGTATTTAGGACCCCATCTTAAAATACTTCCAATGTGTTGGCTTTCATAGGCTTATACATAATGGAAGGAAAGTCTAATATGGTCCATATTATTTAGATACGCTGACTTTCATGGTGTTCATGAATTAAAAATATTTATAAATCTAGATAAAAGAGTTAAAATGATTTTTAAATCTTTTTTATCACCTCCATATTTTATAAGTTGTTATAGATTTATTATTCAACATGCTCCATAAATATATTAATTTCCATGCTATATGTTAGCTACATAAAATTAACTTGCCCAAAATATTTGTTTTTGGATAACACATATATCTTATATTGGATCCTTCTCTTTTGACATTACAATATATATAAAAAAAAAAAAAAAAAAAGACTTATAAATCCAATAAATAATATTATATTTCAACCAGAGGACTGGTTTTCATCAGAAAGAAAAAAAATACACAGTAAAATGGCGATAATCAAAAATTACAGATTTGGTAGTCTGTAATTTTTGATTATCGCCATTTTACTGTGTATTTTTTTTCTTTCTGATGAAAACCAGTCCTCTGGTTGAAATATAATATTATTTATTGGATACCAAATCTGTAATTTTTGATTATCGCCATTTTACTGTGTATTTTTTTTCTTTCTGATGAAAACCAGTCCTCTGGTTGAAATATAATATTATTTATTGGATTTATAAGTCTTTTTTTTGTTTTTATATGTATTTCCTTTGGTTAGTTTGTTATATATTAATATTTTGATATATATGATAATCAATCCTTAAGCTTAAGTGTTGATTGTTAACATTTACATTTATAAACTTTTTGAAGTCTTGAGTAACTAACTGGCTTTATTATCTTAATATATATATAAAACTGAAAATTAAAAAGTATACATTTTTAAAAGCATCGTTTTGAATTGATTAATTTCTGTAAATATTTTCAATTAAATATAATAATTAGATGCAGATGTCTATAAAGATTAATTTGCCAAAAGTATGGTTTATAATTATTTTTAGTTTCCAATATAGAATGGTAATTTATTCTATAAAACTAATTTGCAACAAGATAAGGCATTATCTATCAAAACAGAATAGCAACTAATTACGTTTTGATCACACTTTCTGTTTATAGTCCTAAACTTTGCTAATGCTAATCATTGACAGCTCCAGTTCTTCAATAACAGATCTTATTCCCGTATTGGATTTTAAAATATCATTCTACAGGATGATCAGTTATGTATGAGGTCTGTTCAATTGTTTTCCATTTCTAATAAATATTATAGTATATTAGCTGCATCTCAAAATAGATACACAGATAGGAACTTCTTCAAAAACCTTTGTTCATTAATTAAATTTTCTGTAACTTAATTAACATGTACATTTACCCAAATTGATGTGTAAGCTATTTTATTTATAAGTTACAGCGACTATATTTAAAATTTATTTCTTTGATTATTATAACATAAAGGTGTTATAGTCATTTTCTTTAACTATCTGTTTTAATTTAAAAATAAAAAATAAAACAAAACAAATAACTGTTCCATACTTGTTAATATTTCTATTACTATATTAAGCAAAAGACTAAACTGCCTTTCCGTCTTCTCATCCTTCATGCATGATTTCATCAAATATTTGTGAGGATCTTAGGTGTTATAAATTTATAAGTACAATCTCCTAACAGCTGCTTTTTTTTTAAAGGAATGATTTAAAAATTAGCTTTTATCACTTGAAAATATCCATCTAGAAGCTTTTAACAGCATCCATTTCTTTTTAATTAATACGTCGTCTAGTTATAGCTATCCACTGATTTAAAGCTCTTAAGCTACAATTAAAAAGGCTGGTTCATTCATGCTATGCTTTCAGTAAACTAAAGTCAACGTTACGCTTCATATTACATCTGCACTTTCCAAAGCTGTTCTTCTGTAGACTGAGAATGTAATTTCACATGTGCATAAAAAGAAAGGAGCTTATATAACGCATTCCAAAGCCGCCACATTTCCATATTTTTATTTGAGGAATATATTAACACAACAAGAGAATCTCACTTTTCATGAATAATGTGATGTAAAAATTGTAATGGAGCCTACAATAAAAAGAAAAGTGTTTTTTTGTTTTTTTAAAAAAATGCTACAAAAGATAAAATCAAAAAGTTTAATTGACAAGTTAACTTTGTTCCTAATAAAAAGTTTTCATTTGATTTTTAAAAAGAAATAAAAATAATGCTAGAGATGTACTAGATTTATTCCAACAAGTTTTAAATTTAGTTTTTAATCACTTATCACTGATAAAATTTTGCCTAAAAAGAGATAAATAAATATTCGGACACAATGACCAAAGCGTGGTTAGATAATTCTTTAGTAAATAGTCTTATGTTAAGCACAGTTCTGAAAAATTTGCAGTCGGTCTTGCACAAAATGTCTTTATATATATATATAATCAAAGTACCTGAGAATACCCATCATATATATTATACAAACACATACACAAATTGATACAAAATGTTACTTCACTAAATTGATCTTTGTCGAGATAATAATAATCATCAACCGACGATATCCCTTTTTAATGATAATTTAAAGCAAAGCTTAAAAAGTAAAACAATTTGAATATCAAAATTTTAAAAGTAAATTTAAAATTGAGCAAAATGAGAGCAAAAAACTATTTAATGACAATTAATTAAAATAACTAAAATTCATAATATATATTCAAACTGATTTTCAGTAGTATGTATTAATAAAATAACTAGAATTAAAACAAAATAATTATCATTAGCAAATCTGAAATGGAGCTTTAGGAAATGTAACTAAAAGAAGTATCAACAAATAGACAATTAAAGCTATATATTAAACTAAAGATATTGCAAGAGATCTAAAAACATCACATGAAAGATGAATAAATGAGACAAAGAAATCTGTTAGAATAATAAAGAGAAGAGATCCTATGCACTGAGAAAAGTATATTAAACTTAGATGTTCATGTTATAGTAGATTGATAATGGCTGAAACAAATAAACTAATAATGGCTGAAATAAATAAACTAATATAATATTTTTGAAGATAAAATATTTGTATTTTTTTATTGCAATTGCGAAAGTTATAGGAAATTTTTATTTGATAGATAATTTTTTTGTAGAAAAGTTAAATTCAAACTATTAAGAAAATTCATGTTGTAAATTGCAAAATATGAAAGATTTATTAATATACAACATTGACATTTCTTGTCTAACTTTAAAGCCACACATTTTTTAAAAAAATATATAATTAATTGACTATCTTCTGTTAAAAAGCACTTTGGGTCAAAAATTATTAAACTTTTCTTCTCATAGACTTTATCACCTCTTTGTGGATTTATTTATATATAAAAAAATCAAAATATATTCTGCTTCTGAGTTGCTTGATATTAAAAGTGTATAATTAATATAATTTTTCCTATTTTATGCAATAAATATGTATTATATATATAAGATAATATCCATTAAATAGAGAAACACTTGAACTTTTGATGTTACTAAGAAATTATCAATTAATAATTGACAATTCCTAAGGCAAAACAAGTTTTTCTATCTGTTTTGTTAGGAATCTTTAAAGCAAAAGGGGTCCCCTTTTATTTTAAAACCAAATTCTTTTATGAATTTAAATCCAGTATGTTGAATTAAATGTTTATATGGATTTTAAGTAAAAGAGGACCCCTTTTGCTTTAAAGACTCCCAACAAAAGAGCTACTATGAAAAAAAAACTTGTTTTTGCCTCAGGAATTGTCAATTAGTAGTAATTGATAGTTTCTTAGACAATATCAGAAGTTAAAGTGTTCCTCTATTTAATGGACATTATCAACTCATATCTATGTAATAAAATCCATATACATATTTAATTCAATACATTTTGCAATACTAATGTAATAAAAACAAATTGACTACTATTAATATTTTACAGCCAGTTATGTAATCAGAAAAAAATCAATGGACATTAAATGGTAGTCCAGACTATTTCTGATTCTTAGCTTTCATCAATAAAAGAATATAAACTGCAATTATCTAGACAGTAATAAATTTTTATTTTATATAATAAAATTGGGTTGAGTTTAAAGTCTTAAACAGTTTGAATATCTTTAAAGAATTAGTAATTGAAATCAGTTTGAATATCTTTAAAGAATTAGTAATTGAAATCAGTTTAATCAGTTTGTATGGCTTATAAGTCTTTGAACATTTCAATATTAGCTTAGATTAGAATAGAAATACATATAGTTCATGGATGAATATTTGCATTACAATGCTCCTCATTGTTAAAGATCAGTAGTTAAGAATTAGCCTGGTGATATAGCTGACATTATTGACTGGTTACTCTTGAAAAAGAAGACATTAGAATTAAATGTTGTAAAGTGAATGATTGTTGTCACTCTTGACATTAAATGGAATCTGATATATAATGAAAATATATATTGATAAAAATAAAAACAGCTTTTATATAAATAATTTTGGATATTTGTGAGTTTTCAAGTATATCAAGGTAATAAATAACCTGTATTTTTGATAAGTCCACAGTTTTGGGGGCCCCAAAATATTTTCAAAAAAATACCTGCTAGGAAATACTGTCTTTAATATTTACATTTTATTTTCTATTACTATTATTTTTAAAAAATAAATCATTGTAAAAAAATTAATTCCAATATTTATAGTTTATTTTCTTTTTTTTTTTTTTGATTAACTTATTAACAAAAAAAGAAAAAAGAAAAACAAAATGTAAATATAATATTTACACTTACACTTTATTCATATCCACAGTATGCAATCATATTGTGAACATTATCCCAGTCTTTTTAAGAGGGCAGGATCATGTATCTTTGAAAATAGTCCATTCCATCACATTCAGTGACAGGAAGGTTCCAAACTTTTATCATTATGAAAAGTTACCAAATAACTGCTAACAAAAAGAAATATACTAAATTGAATCAAAGTATGATAATGTTAAGAGCATCTCTTTGCTTCCCACATTATAAGTAAAAAAAAAAGGAATACAGCTTCTTAATAAAATTTATCTGAATTTTTTTTTTTTAAATTTAACAATTGATTTATTAATTTTGTTTGTAATTTAACAACTAGCGTATCTTTGATAGATTATAGGCCCTGAAAACTATAAATTTTTTTAAAATAAAAAAGGTATCCTTTGTTGTTTTTTTAAAAAAATCTTCTATGTTTTTTTCAAGCACTATATATTGTTAGTAATTTAAAAAATATTTAATGCAAAAATTAATAAAAAATACTTACACTTCTTTGGCTATTATATTTTGTGTACTATACTGGTATTAAACATTTATTTTCATAAAAAAAGAGCAATTTTATAATATAATAACAAATTAAGAAGAATATTATTTAAAAAGCTTCAGTGTCTTATGGCATCATTCATAACAGCTAAGATATCTACTTTTTAATACCATTTTTGTACACGGTAGATAATCAATGGAAATATATTTAAAAATTTAGAAGATAAAACATTCCTATTCCTTTTTTATTTTTCAATTATTACTTTCTTATAAAAAATTAAAATCATGAATTGGATAATTTTTGTATGTGGTTTATTTTTAACTTTTAAAATGATAAATTAAGAATTTTTTTGGCAGTCACATCAACCAGGATATTACTTTAATTATTGTAATGTGGTTATTTTTTAACTTTAATTTTTAAAAAGTATGAATACTGATTTACTCAAAATGAATCATGGTATTAAAATTGTTTACAAATAAAAGTGCTTCAGAAAAGATTTAAAGACAGCATCATAATTTTCCAGATAACAGATCAAACAGCTAATATAAGTAGACATTTTATAGTTCATGTTTGTTTTATTTAGTCAACACAAAATTCTTCTTTGATTTTTTTTTCTTTCTTGCATTTTTCTTTCTCAAATTAGAATTAGTTAAAATAAATTTTAATGCTTGATAAAATAATAGTCATATGCATTTCTAAAGGTGTATTCATAAATTTTATTAGAACAAAAATAATTTACAATTACTAATATTTATATGAATAGTGATCAGTCAGTGTGTGTTTCAAATGCTTTATTTACTTACATATAGAACATGATTTTGATATTACACATACATTGATATTGATTATGAAAAGACTAAACAGTATTTTAAAAGTGAGAAGATTTTAATGCTGAAAGTAAATGTGGATATGAAGATAAAAGAGACATAAACTAGGGAATTTTTAGAAATGTAAATAATAGAGAAAATTTTTTTTATTCATATTGAATGCTTTTATTGACTGTGCATTAAAAAAAATCAAGTAATTCTGTCTTCAAACACAAGTGGAGTTTTTAGATTTAACTTGAAGTAAGAGCATGGGGGATTCAGAAATTAATTAAGTCATTCCCTTGTTATAAAAAATAGGGATTGATTTAATTAATTTCAAAACTCTCCACACTTTTATTTCAAATTAAATTTAAAAACTCCAATTGTGGTTGAAGAAACAATTATTTTATTTCTTTTTAGTGCACTTTCAACAAAAGCATTTAATATATAATTTTTTTTATCTCCATTACTAAACACTTATAGTTGATATATATATATACACACATATTCTTATAATTTGAGAAAGAATAAGCTATGGAAAAAGTACTTGTAAACACCAGCTATTTAGCTATTATATTTTTATTACAAGGAAGCTCCCATAAATAATACTAAGAATTCATCATTTATCCATGAGAATATTATATTGTAGTGGCATATAAATGAGGAAAGGGCTAACTCTTATCTATTATACTGCACAAACTGGATAAGCCAAAATTTCAATGATAGAGAGAAGGATGAGTTTCAGCTTAATAACTCTAAGTTATAAATTTATAACTTTAAAATGAAATTTCACAAATACATTATTGAATCTGAATAATATTTTGGAAGACAAAAAAATATAAATAATCTATGCCAATATTTTATCTTTTTAATATTCGGTAATGCATCTATGTATTAAAATAAAATAAAAAAATCTAAGTATTGTTTCAATATTCTCAGGGCAAAGTAAATAAACTAACAAAATTAAGTATAACATGATTCACAATCTTTGACAAATGATGTAGTCTTTAAAAGAAACAAAACGAAGTCAGTCTTTATAAATAAATAAAATTAGTTCATATTTTATTTGCTTTTATGTAAGAATAATAGTGATTTCATTATTGGAGCTTTCAAGATAACTCATGAACATTACCTTTAATTAATAAATGTTGTCAGATATTGATATATTTGAATAAAGACTATATCATATAAATAAATAATATTTTACTTTAGTTCACTGATAGATAGTCAGATAATTGAAAATAGTAGAAAATCTGTGCCTTAATTGAATACTTACTATTTCTCCAACTATATTAATCAAATCTAATATATATATATATATATATATATATATATATATATATATAGATATATATATATATAGTTATTAGCACGCTCTTAATTTTATATATATATTCTCTTTAAATGATATCTTCATAAATAAATATACTCTGGTGAAATCCCTCTTTTTTCGTGGAAAAATGCTTAAATAAGACCAAAAGCATTACTATAGTCACTTAGACTTATATGATACTTCAACTTCATTAATATTTAATAGAAAGCCAATAAATAAACAAAACAATAATTCTAAGGTTACTAGTTCTTAAATAGTATAGTTATAGATGACTTTCTCTAAGTCCATGGGATCTTACGTATATTACTTTAATTCACACACGCACACACATTATTTCACCTTTGAATATATTTCCAAAGATTAAACTAATTATCAAAAGTTGTATATATATAAAAAATATAAATACCTAAATTAAAAGCAATTTAAGCATTTAAAAAGTCTTTATCCATGTAATATTTCAACTTATTTTATTTTTAAATTTAACAAAATTTCCTACTTAACAAGTATATGTGTATTACAAAACATATATATAATTTAAACATCCACTTTCATATCCATTCTATAAGTCAACTTTTTTTTTTAAATTGAAAATGCTAAAAGAAATTAGAATACATATAATAATAATAACATCAAAAAAATGTATATACAGCTATCTAAATATTAGATACAAATTGGTTTGACCATTATCTTCATTTTCTGATTTTTATTTTTTAGTTAAATAAAAAATCTTAAATAATTATGACACCTTCAAACTTGGGAGATTGGGCCTTAAGGATCTTGCTTAATTGACATACAGTTTTTTCTTGAAGTTACATCAACCAGCAGTGAAATATTTATTTTTGGAATAATTAGGACAAGCAGATTGTGGAGATGGTCAACAATTCTTGGAAATGCATTGGGAATTATGATGTTTATCTACTTCTTTTTCAGGGATTTTAATAAATAGCTGTTTATTATTATTCTCCTTCACATATACACTGGCATTAGTAATTTTCCACCTGGTAGAATTTGGCAGAAAACAACTAGAGTTTGATGAAACTCTGGACACTTGAGATTTTATTGATGCTTCATCAATAAATTGCTTTAAAAATGAATTTTCTCTTTTTTTAAAGTAATATAAAGATAGCATAAATTAGCAAATAAACTTTTTACTGAACCAGATGGAAACTTAAAAATAATGACAGCTAAAATAATATGTTTTTGATCCCCTCTTGGAATTCATTTCTTTGTTACTCAGCATTTCTATAAGTATTTTAAAATTATCTATCTTCATAAGTCACAAACTATCCAACTTTTATTGTTGACAATAAGGCAGATAGCCATTAGATTTAATTAATTTACTTCTCTTTTTTATACTACATAAATAAATAAACTACCAACTTTAGATTAAATTAAAATAATAATGAAAATTGAATGTTAAAAAAATAAATAAATGTTAATTATAGAGCATGTCAAAAATATTTATACATTTAAAAATAGATATGAATAAAGGATTATAAGACATTTATCCTTTAAGAATAAAGACAACATTATGTTAACTAAAATGAATTTTCTGACCCCCTCTTTTTTTAAAAAAAGTAATTATCTTAAGGATGAACTATCTGCAGTGTATATCACTTGATATTTCTGCTATAAGTTAAAAGATATACCCCTAATGTATATATATTATGAATGAACTTCATTTAAATCATATAATTTTACTTTAAATTAATATTGCATATTATATATATATATATATATATATATATATATATATATATATATATATATATATATATATATATATATATATATATATACTCTAAATGTATATATATAATATTTAGAATGTGCACATAATTATATATGTATAATAAATCAGTAACTATATATTTTTTTATTTAAAATTGTTTGATAAATTTATTTTAAAATAAATATATTAAAGTAAAAAATTCACAATCTTTTTAACTTTTCACAATTGTTTTAAATAATAAGTTTTCCAGTTCACCTTTCTTAAAATAAAAATAGAATCTATCAAACAATTTTAAATAGAAAATTTAGTTACTGATTTATTGTACATATATAATTACATAAGTAAACTAAATATGATATATACATTAAGCATTTAAAATGGTTAAAAATGTTATTACATTGAAATAAATATATACTGCCCTCTCACAATAATATATTTAAAACACATGAAAGTAACTGTGATATGTGAAGTTATTGAATATTTTTCATATTTTCCCCACCCCTGTTCCATATCTATCAAAGTAGTTGACATATTGAAAAGATAAGTGTCTCAAATGAACAAGGCTGATATAATATAGTTATGTATCAATTTTTAAGCAATTGTACTGAATTTAAACATATTAAAAACATATTTTAAAATTTCATTCTATCTTGAAAAAGATCAAAAGTTAACAAACAAACAAATTGATTTTCTAAAATCAATAAAAACATTTAATTATAAATATACTTTTTGAGAATGATCCAAAGATAAAATGGCCATATAAGCCTACAAATAAAAAACAAAAAGTTAGGATAGTTTGACTAGCAAAAAATACATATACAAGAAGACTATTAAATTGGATACAAAAAATAATCAATAATTTGTGAGATACAAAATAAGTATTAATGCAAAACTGAAAAAAAAAATATTATTAAAATAGCATATATACATTGATTTAACAAACCTTTTAAAATACTCCAATGAATTTAAGTTTATCAACATGTTTTGAAGATCATTTAAATTTGAAAGATGACTCAAAGGTGAGTAAGATCAATAAAAATAGTGGATACTTTATTAAAAAGAGAAGAAACAAAAAAGTAACATTTCAATAGTAAGTTTTCTATTGGGACAAGGCAATAAATTTTAAAAATAAGGGATATAAAAATTAACTAAATAAAATAAATTTAGACCTCAATGTATAAAATTCTATAAAATAATACTGAAGATTTTGCGATGACTAAACAAAATAACTGTGAAGAGAATGAAAGCTACAGAAAGAGAATTCCTAAAAATGCAAAATAACATTTAAAATTTGTATAGCAATAAAAAGCAGAAAAATACTTTAGTAACCCCATAAATTAAAAGATAGAGTTGATAATAAAATTAAATCATAAAAAAGTACCCGGAGCTGATGGAATCATTGAAGATATTTTTTAAAACAGATATAAAAATAGAAAAACAGTTGGTGAATTTATATACCAAATGTTTAAATGATAGGAATATATTAGATTACTGGATGAATGCAATTGTAATATTAATATTTAAGAAAAGTTCGATTAAAAAATTACAGGTTTATCAATTTTACATTAATGTTATATAAAAAATTTACTAAGCTCATAACAAACTTTATTCACAAAATTTTGGATTGAAGCCATCAAAAAAAAAAAAAAAGACAGAGCTGCATTTGAATTTAAAAGTGATTACACCTAAAAGACACATTTTCTTTTAAAATACATTAAGGAAGTGATTATTTAATATTATTTCCTTTGCATTATATTAATAAATTATGAAATAACATTAGCCTTTATAAGCATTTTTGCTGTAATTAAAACATTGAAATATTATAGCAAATAAGATATTGCCAAATTCTGAGACAAAAACAGTTTATGGGAAATATTTTGTACATTAAAATGGGAAACAAAGGAAATAAATAAAAAAAAACATTTATTATATAAATTTTGCAGATAACAAGATTATTCTTGGAAAACATGCTTCATAGCTTTAGAAAATATTACAAGAAGTATCATATAAATAACAATAAAATTTAATAGTAATGAATTAAATTTAACAGCAAAAAAATGTTATTTAAATTATTAAGATACGTATAATAAATAAAATTGTTTATAGAATTAAATTTAGATAAAACATTTTTAGTAGACACAACTTAATATGCCTATATATTTAAAAAAAGATTAAAAATAAAAGTGTTAATACTAGTATTGATATATAAATCTGAAGCTTGTTTAGTTAATAAAATAAACCAACACAAATGCTTTCCTTAATTAGTTAGAACGTTGACTTTCTATACAGAATAATGTGAGTACAAATCCCATTAAAAACCTATTTTTTCCCCAGTTCAGTTTTACATATTAGTAGAGTAATGGATTGACAGTTAAAACTTTCTTAGATCAAAGCTGAACTTTCTTGGTGATGACTTTTAAAATAAAACACTCAATTATAAAACACAGCTATAGATAACAAAGTGAAAGATGGAGACATATGAAGAAATTATCAAGGAAAAATTGAAAATAAAAAATATCAACGAAAAATTTACTAACATCATTAATCTCATTGAAAAAATAAAAAGTCGAAATGAAATTGGCTGCACACATTTCTAAAAATCGTTGATTGAGGGGGAGCACAAGATTATACTGCTATAGGTTGAAAATGGTTAAAATTGACAATAATATAGTGTGTTTAATAACCATTTATCAGAGTAATTAACACTTATTACCATGTAACCAAGTAAATCCTATATATTATTAGTAATTTTCTTGAATAAAATCCCTTTTAAATATAAAATATATGAATATAAATAATCAACAGTTAAATATAATTTTAAAGTTTTTAGCAAATTAAAATGAACTAGTAAATAAATCACACACACAAAAAAAATACTAATGAAATTAACTATTTAAAAATGTTGACAATTTTCAAATCACGAACTACTTAACCAATCAGAATTTTGTAAAACACATGATTAAAATATTCATAAAGCAATTTTAATCAGGGCAAACACTTTTTTAAAAAAAATTTAACATAGCCCCAGGGAAATCAATATAATTATCAATTAATTTCTTAATTGCTACATTTTTTTAAAAACATATATATATTTAACGTTTAATGTAAACATTTACCTTCATATTAGTATCTTTTTCTCTTAGATGAGGTTATGATGGCATTTAATTTTCACTAAACAAAACATTTCATTTTACCTAATTATTATTCATGCATTAAAAGGAAACATTTTAAATAGCTTTCCTTAGAAATATTTCAAAGAAGAATATTATTTTTACTGCAATAACATTATATAAAAAAAATGAAATGAATTTTGCTTTTATACAGAGACAAATTTAAAATTATATATATAAAAAAAGAAAAATAAATAATACATTCTATCGTCTTAGTTTTTACAAGCATGCGTTATAATATAATCAAATCATAAATTAGTCAATTCAGTAACATAAGAGCATGATATATATATATATAGAGTCTTTCTTTTTTAAAATTCAGAATTAAGACTGTTAACATTTAGGATTTCTTTAGAGGTTAGAAATAGCTACGAATACTAATTAAAAAAATACTCATATATAATGATTTTGTTATATCTTTTCTTAGTTTTAAATACAGAATAAAGATTAAAATACTATATCATGTGATAATATATTAATAACCTGCCATCTATTGAGAAATTAAAAAAACAATATATAAATATTATTTAATAAAAACTTCTATCTCGTAAAGTTTTCAATTTCTCTATAATTATTCAAATATATTTAATTATAATTAAAAAAAAACCGCCATATACGTACATACACACAATGCTAATGGACCAAAAAAAAGTTTTTTAAAACATTTAATGACTTTTACTTGCTTGATATTAAATTGTCAATTTTGATCAGTTTTAATTCGGATAGGCTTATCTCATACTACTGTTAGAATAGAAAAATATAGAATATCAGAAATAGAAAATAACTAACAACGAAGATTAAACATTATGGTCGAATCAATGTACCTTTTAAAATTCACTATTAAAAATTCTATATCTCTTTTTCTACATTTTTACAATTAATAGGCTAACACTGAAATATTCATTAGTGCTATTTTTATTAAATGATTTTATTTTAAAAATAATATTTGCATAAAGTAGATATAAGTGTGTATTAAATTGTAAAATACAGTAATTTTTATCGCATTTATTTATTATTAATATTAATAAACTATTAATATTTTATATTACAGTAAAAATAATAAGTAATGAAAATAAAGTTAAAAATTTGAAAAAATAAATAAATAAATATCATACTTAAAGCAATTAAATCTTTAACTCAATTGTTTGACCTACAACATTCATGATCTTTTAATTTAAATAAGCTTTAAAAAAAAGATTTAATAAGACAAAGTAATTGGAAGCCATTTTAAAATTAGGAAGAGGTGGGAAAAAAAGGGAGGGATATGCGAACTGCTGCAGACTAGATTTGTCAAAGAGGTAATTACTATGACTTATCTCACAGACCTCTTTGCTGTACTGCAACAGCTGATGCAATGTTACTATTAACAAATATATCTTATGCTATAAAAGCTAAAATTATATATATAAGCTTTTTTAATAATATTTCATATTTGATATATATATATATAAGAATAATAGTCAATGAATTTCGTTAAACTGATATAGTAACAAACTACTATTATATCTAAGATAATAAATAAAGAAAAATAAGCAGACTTTTTTTTATATGATTTACTTCTTATAAAAATATAAATGTTCATATAAACACATATAGACATTATGGAAATATATATATAGTAAGTTCAACCAAGTTTTGAAAATATTGTATAAAAGTCTCAATATCAGGAAGAATTTCATATAGAGCACAATGGATCAGGATTTCTTTAAAAACCATGATTTCCAAAGATAGGTAGATTGCCATCAGAAGTCAGCAGCCAATAATTTGACCAGTGCTCACTCATTTATTTTTCTCAGCTAATATGACTTTGAAAAGTACACTTTCTTTTGTTGTCAAATTTTGACCAATTATAGATGGAAAAAAAATGAAACCAACTTGTAAATTGTTTTCAATTATTTATTGGTAAGTAAAATTAATTTTAATATATAATTAATTAAGTTTTCATAATATACATCAATATATAATTATATAAAAAAATATCATTAAATATATATCAAAAGGCAGAATTGTTTTGACAATCTTCAAATTATTACATGTTTTTCCATTTAAAATGAATATTCTCTCTCTCTCTCTCTCTCTCTCTCTCTCTCTCTCTCTCTCTCTCTCTCTCTCTCTCTCTCTCAGTATATAGTAGATTAAAGGAATCTCTGATGAAGGTTGCAGAAATAAAGGATGCTCATATACCACGATTCCCATTTAAATGATTTAAAATCCTATATGTTTATCGCAACATAGGCATAATAACACTGTCATTCTTCTTTCACCATTAATAAAAATTAATCACATTTTACTTATACAATAAAGTCAACTTAAATCTTAACAGTTGTATTTTTGTTTAAAAAATAAATCCTAAAGTTTGTAAGCTTTTTTTTTTTGAGTTTTTTTTTTTTCAATATAAAACTTAGTACGCTTATTACAGTTGTATTTTGGGCTTCCTATTTTTGTTTAAAAAATAAATACTAAAGTTAGTAAGCTTTTTTTTTTTGGTTTAACTTTTTTTTTTAAAATAACATAAACAAATTTAAAACTTATGATGATTTTTTTTTTTTTTTTTGGTTTCACATTGTTTTTTTTTTTTTTAAAAACAACATCAAAAAAATTAAAACTTATTAGGTTTTTTTGGTTCTGCTTTAAACTGTATTATTTAGCCATCATCCCATTTCACCTACTATGTTCCATCATAGTTACTATCTTTTCCAATAATTCAAACCATCACAGTCCATGTATATAATCAGAATAGTTTATTTGATATGTAATAGCGTATATTTACTTGTATGTGTGGATATGTGTGCACATTTAATATATATTAATGTCTGTATGTGTATAATGTATATGCAGTTATAAATTTAAAATTAATAAAATGATATAATAAATTTGAAATATTCTCACTTAAAACTCTTTATTTAAATGCATTGGTATATAAATTTCAATTCCTGGGATAGTCTCACACACATATATAATAAAATGTTTACAAACTCTTTTAAAAAAAAAAGTTATCTGTATTTACAAAAAAAAAAAGTTGTCAATTCTTGGGAAACCATCTGTAAGCAATCAGAACAACCGAAATCAAACTATCCTTATGGTCTTATAGACATTGGTCCCACTTATGTATTTCCTATTTAGTATATTCATTGCAACCTTTGAACAATAATTAGAAAACAATAAATTTCTTAAGATAGCAATTAATGAAACTGGGATTAAAATTTTAAATGTATTTTAAAAATAAAAACTTTCCTATTTCTTAAATTAAATTCTAAAACTCTAAACACTTGCTAAATAATAATTTATTCAGTTATTAGTCTATTACTTGCTAATATTTGTTTTTTATATGTTTACTTTATAACCCACCTGCATGTGTCGTTCAATGCACTTATGTTTATTTAATCTATATTTAAGAATTAAAATATATTAAATTAGAAACAATGTGTTGCTTAACATTTATAGTCTATTCCAAATCTTAGTTAAATTCCTTAATACTAGCATTAATTATTAATGTATGCATCAACATATTTCACATTTATTATGGTTTCTTTTTTTTAGTATAAATAAATTAAAAAAAAACAAGTTGTTCATGGCTACAGTAATGTATCAGATATATAGGTCGAACAAAGTGGTCATTAATTGTGAGAATTGAACAATGTCTAGATTTTCCATATTCTTTGTATCATTGACATCATCGAGAATACATTATTTGACACATTACCTTCTTCAAAGTATTGTTCACATATAGCCTTTGCACCTTAAAACTTGACTACGGAAGTATGTAAACTCTCCAATAATTATTGCTTGGTACAATCCTATGATTTCAAAAAAAAAAAAAACAACTTTATTTACAATTAACGATTTATACATAATTGTAAGACACATCTTCACATGATACCATAAAAAAGTGTGAAGTGTGTGAATTTGCCGAAATAATTTACTGCGATGTGACAATGCAGCCTGCAATGTGTAGTACAACAGAACTGTTGTAAATATGTAACACATGGCTGCAAAAATATGCTTGGCCATATATATGGTGTTTTTATGTGTTTTAGCACATAAATTGCGCCATCACGTGGTGTGGATGTCTATAAAACAACTACCATTTAATCAGTTAGACAAGTTATTTTTTTAATACTTGTTTTTAGCAATGATATCAGAAAGTTTTAATTTTAATACAATGATAATTATTGTTGATTTTTTTCCCACAAATAACTGCAATCATTTAAAAAGCAATTTGCATTAGAAGACATTAGTGTTTTGTTTAATAAATTTTTTGAAAAAATACAACAAAATAAAACAAAAACCAACAAATAAAAAAACAACAACTAATCAATAAAATGAATAAGTAAAAGCTTTGTTATCTGCTAGCTAAAAATTATATAAAGTTTTCAACTTCTGTAAGATTTCAATTGATCTATTCATGCATATTTTGTTATTTTATGTCAATATATAAAAATACTGTACTTTTTATTATTATTGTAGTCCAGTCACAATTAAATCTTATTAACATTATTTCTATGGAAATATATTTCAAAGAGTTTTTATAATTTAAATTGATCAATCAGAATTCCCTATATATATTTAATTGTATTTTTAAATTTTAAAAATGGCTGGCAATTTTACTTATTATTAATTATTTAGATTTTTAAACATTGTTTCATATAAACAATTTAATAATAATTTGCTACTAATTTTGTAGATTTAAATATTTTATTTTATTATTAATTATTTATATTTTAAAACATTGTTTCATATAAATAATTTAATAATAATTTACTACTAATTTTTTAGATTTAAATATTTTGATCATAGTTTTTCAAAATTTTATTTGGAATCAAATGCAATATCTAGGATATGGCAGAATTCACTATTATCAAATGATATTCTTTTGTGTTTACACATATATAATTCTTTCTTGTCAAATAATTTAACTGGTTTCAATTTTTTTTATATGTAAACAGCTTCTTTTAATTAATTTTGCTTTATAAAACATAGCTTAACCTGCACGAGCTGCAACATAATTTTATAATGTAAACATTACAAAGAAGTATATGATTTGTATAAAAAAAGTAAAAAAACCAAACAACAATAGATGCAAGAAATGAATCTTCTAACTGAAACCAATGGGTTGCTTTCTTTTAGTAAAATTACAATCTGTTATTATAATGAAATAAATTAGATTTTATTTATTACAAAAATTATTTACAATAAGTGTTATACCATTTCAGTTACAATAAGCCTGTATTTCAGTTATTACATAGTAGAGATGTCTGCCCATCCTTTGTATATGTATTAAATGGATTATGTCCTGTTCCCGAGGAGTCAGATTGACTTTAGGTCAACATGGGTGTGACGAGAATCTCAGCCTCAGGGTAGCCTTTGAGCATTCCATCATCAGATTTTCAATTGGATAAATGGTTGAAGAGTTGGAGTATGGAGTGGATTGAAGCCTGTCCATTAAAATATGAAGATTGTCTATCTTAATATATATCTGAGCACTTATTGCATATATGTGTAGAGATGATAATTTGGACCAACTGATGTGCTGGTTTAGCATGAAATATGCATATTGGTGATTATTTATCTTTTCAACATATATGTGTTCAAGAGTATCAGTGTTATGAGATAGAGTGGAGAGTGGTGGGTCATATAAAATAAGTATTATAATATTTGAATAAAAATATAACCATAGATTGCAAATAATAAAATGAAATTGCTTTCATTTAGTAAAATTATGATATGTTATAATAATGAAGTAAATTTGACTTTAATTATTATAAGCATTATTTATAAAAATTAAAATATTTGTATAAAAGAGTAAAAAAAAAAAATGACCAGAGATTGCAAATAACAAACATATAAAATTATTTTCATTGATAACATTCCTAATTGGGATGTGCTGATTGCTTTCTTTTAGTAAATTATG
Source organism: Epiperipatus broadwayi (assembly GCA_028023455.1). Taxonomy (NCBI): domain Eukaryota; kingdom Metazoa; phylum Onychophora; class Udeonychophora; order Euonychophora; family Peripatidae; genus Epiperipatus; species Epiperipatus broadwayi. The sequence continues at coordinate 4,430,465 of JAQFVV010000085.1, read as the reverse complement.
ATCTGTTATAATAAGGATGTAAATTTGATTATTAATTATAAGCAGTATTTACAGTAAACATTATAATATATGTATAAAGAAGTTAGAAAAAACAATAACTATAGATTATAAAACAAATCAAATTACTTACATTTAGACCATACAGAAGTATGAGATACTACTAAATCACTGTATGTGGCATAAAACTTATACTATGTGAGAAAACTTCAAACTAACTTGACTTTTGTAAAACAGCTAAACCTAGAAAAGTAATGAAATGCATACTAAATTAAAGTGTATGAATATTTCTAGTGGCATCACATACTACTTGTAGCTGATGAGAATTAATAGCACTTTCACAGTATATATACACTGAAACTTTGACTAATTGTATTTCAAAGGGGTAAAGAATAAAATTGATATACATAAAAAAAAAGTTGTACCGAGAAACTATTAAACATTAGAAATAAAGGCAACGTGGTGGTACATGTAAAGTGTAAATGAAATTTTTTGATTTAATACATTCTACACCCATTATTTGGCTGCAGAAAGGAGTTTGCTATTAACTGAAAGGAAACCTTTTGATTCATCTTGGAGGCCTTAAAGGAACCAAGCAGGCAAATTCCTAATGTCCACTCCATACGTTCTTGTTGTTGCAGCTGTTATTACTATGTGATTATTCATATAGTATATGAACATGGATGGGCTGCTCACCAACATGCATTAGCCAGTGTGGTGAGTTTATTGGCTTTTTACCTCCGAGTTTAAGAATATTTTTTCCAATATATACAATCATGACAGACAAAAATAAATCATGGCCCTTATTCCCAGGAGGCTGTAAAGTCACCAACCAAGGCAGCGGTTGGTGGCTGAAGGCAGAGGGTGCTAAGAATTCCCTGATTGTGGACTCAGGCTGCCATTTGATGATGACTTTTTATTTAGGTACTTACAACTGCAGATCACTTTCAAGTGAAGGAAGATTGCAAGAGTTAGAAGAAGAACTGTCTTATATTAATTGGGACATTATTGGACTTTGTGAAGTTAGAAGAAAAGGTGAAGAAACAGTTGATTTAAAAAGTGGACATATACTCTACTATAAAGGCACAAATATTGGAAATACAAGTGGAGTAGGATTCATTATAAATAAAAAATGGAAGAATAACATTGTGGAGATTGATGGTATATCGGAAAGAGTGGCAAGATTAGTTTTACAACTTAATAGCAGATACCAAATGCAGATAATTCAGGTTTATGCCCCAACAAGTTCTCATAGTGATGAAGTAGTAGAAGATTTTTATATGGATGTACAAAAGGCTTTTGATCAGAGTAAACAACATTTTAAAATTGTTATGGGAGACTTTAATGCTAGAATTGGTAAACAAATGAAAGATGAAAATGCTGTAGGTAATTTTGGTTATGGTAATAGAAATGAGAGAGGACATAGACTTGTGGAGTTTGCAGAAAAAGAAAAACTTTATATTATGAATTCTTTTTTTGAAAAAAATGTTAAAAGGAAATGGACATGGAAGCATCCAAATGAAGGTACAGCAGAATTGGATTATATTTTGACTAACAGAAAATACATATTTCAAGATTGTAATGTTCTTAATAAATTTAACACAGGAAGTGATCATCGATTAGTAAGATGTAAGATACATGTTAATGCAAAACTAGAGAGACAAAAATTATTAAGAAAAAAAATATTTACAGTTGATATTCCTAATCTTCAGAAACATTCTAATGAATTTAAATTAGAACTTACAAATCGGTTTCAAGTATTAGTAGATTTTGAACATGATTCAGATTTGAATGACATTAATAGGAAAATAACTGATACACTTTTAAAAACTGCAACAAAGATAGCTGGTAGAAAAAAGCAGCAATTGACCAATAAAATTTCTACTGAGACTAGAGAATTTATGAAGAAAAGAAGGAATATGAGGATATACAACAATGATGCATTAAAAAAAGATTGAATATCTCGAATTTTGTAAAATGGTGCAGAAAAGAGTTGAAAATGATATAAGAAAGTATAATTGTGAACTAGCAAGGAAAGCTGTAGAAGAGAATAAAAGTCTAAAGAGTGTAAAACAACATTTTGGTATTGGTAGGAAATTTATATCTGCAATAAGAAAAAAAGATGGCATTATTACTAAAAAGAGAGATGACATCATGAAATGTGTAGAAGACTTCTATCAAGAATTATATAGTAATAAAGAACAAGTGCCTCCTTTACCTATTATATCTTCTGAATTGCCCAGAATTTTAAATGAGGAAATGAGACATGCAATTAAATTTATGAAGAAAGGGAAGGCTCCAGGTAATGATGGAATTATAATTGATATATTAAAAGAAGCAGGTGAAGAAATAGAAATTTTTTTTAGCAAAGTTATATACCAAATGTCTAAATGATAAAGATGTACCAGATGATTGGAAGAATGCAGTATTAATATTAATATTTAAAAAAGGTGATAAAGAAGATATTAGAAATTACAGACCTATCAGTCTTTTATCAGTTTTATACAAAATTTTTACTAAGATAATTACAACTCGTCTACAGAAAACACTGGATTTCCACCAACCAAGAGAACAAGCTGGATTTAAAAGTGGTTTTAGTACAGTAGATCATATCCAGGTATTGAGAGAAGTTATAGAAAGGACAAATGAATATGAGTTGCCATTATGCTTAGGATTTGTAGATTATGAAAAGGCATTTGATTCTATAAACATTTCTTCAGTGATTAAAGCATTGGATCATCAAGGTGTAGATCCAGGATATTGTCATATTTTAAAGAATATTTATAAACATGCAACAGCAACAATTAGATTACATAATGATAGTAGGAAAATCAACATTGAAAAGGGTGTAAGACAGGGTGACTCCATATCTCCAAAACTTTTTACAGCAGTGCTGCAAGAAGTATTTTATGGATTAAAATGGGAAGCTAAAGGAGTGAAAGTAAATGGAGATTATTTAAGTCATTTAGATTTTGCAGATGATGTAGTTGTTTTTGCAAATAATTCTTTAGAGTTACAGGAAATGTTGCAGGAGTTATCAGATGAAAGTAGGAAAGTAGGACTAAAGATAAATGTTAAAAAGACTAAAGTAATGTTTAATAGATTTTCTCAAAATATGAAAATAAAGATTGATTATGATGAGTTAGAAGAAGTTAACAGTTACAAATACCTTGGTCAGATTATTAATACAGATGGAAACATAATGGATGAAATTAATCATAGAATTAAACTTGGTTGGAGTGCTTTTGGTAGAAATAACTTGATACTAAAAGGAAATATGCCTATGTGTTTGAAAAGGAAGGTTTTTAATAAATGTGTTTTTCCAGTTCTTACTTATGGATCTGAGACTTGGACACTTAATAGAAGAGCAATACAGAGACTTCAGACCACTCAAAGAAGTATGGAGAGATGCATGTTGGGAGTAACAAGAAGAGATCAAAAACGCAATGTATGGGTAAGAGAACAAACAGGTGTTACTGACCTCATTGAAAAAATTAAAAGACTGAAGTGGAGTTGGGCTGGACATATTGCTAGAAGAGATGATAATAGATGGAGAATTGAAATTTTGAACTGGATTCCAAGAGATTGTAAAAGACCCAGAAAGAGACCACATGTGAGATGGATGGATGAAATAAAAAAGTGTGCAGGGGTGATGTGGAGAAGAGAAGCTAAAGATAGGAAAAGATGGATTGAACTTGGAGAGATCTTCATCCTGCAGTGAATTGATAATGGTTGATGATGATGATGACACCCATTATTTAGAAAATATGAGTATATGTATATAATTGTACTTTTAATATCACAGTAGTTACATAAAATGTTTAAATCATCAGAATTAGAATAAAATTTTGTGATTAGACTTATAGATTTTCTTATTCCTGACAGTGACTAAACTTGATTTTAATTTTTTATAAATAAAAAAAAAATAAGTGAAAAGATCTTTACGATTCATAGTTTAAGATTTTACTGAAAAGAAAACCTTTGTTTGATGTGTTTAGTGTAAAATTTGTGGCTAAATTTGAAGTACAATTTTTTAAAACCTAAAAGTTTTCAAGGTCATTGATATTATCACACCATGTGTATTGTTATTTATAGTAATGCAGCTAGCTACTTCTAGAAAGTTTTTATTTTTATCTCTATTTCATAAGTCTTAAAAAAGTTCTAAACAATATTCTCTTCCTCCTTTTATTTAATAAAATAAATATTATATATATACATAGTGTAATAGTCAATATGAATTATGGATAATATATATAAGATGACTTTACTTTGCATCCACTAAAATACATGCCATTAATATGTAGTAAGCATAATGATATGAATAATGTTATATACTAACTTCAATTTTTAAGGTTGAGTTCTTAATCCTCAGTAATCTCTGGTCACAGTATGATAAATACCATCATGGATATATTATAATTTTATATTAATTGATTTAAAATATTTTCTTCATAATATTTAATAGCTAAAGTTTCCAATAAGCAAGGAAATATAATAAAATAAGCAATATTGTGGAACTATATCCTGGACAAAGCATTAAATGACTTTTTAAATTTACATTTAAACATTCACTAACACCAGTAATCCATATACTATTTTGTCTTACACATGTAAAAACCTCTAAATTATTGTCATCTATTTTTAAAATATTATAATTATATTGAGAAACAGGTATATAATTTTGTACTTAGATGTTGTCCACTTGAAAAGCTTTTATATAAAAATCACAAAAAATAACAGGAAAAAAAAAATTTCTAAAAACACAAGTAAAATGACATAACAAAAATAGTTATAGCATGAACAATCAAGCCTTCATTTTGAATCTTAATTAGCCAATCAAAACTATTGAAGAAATGTATTTTTGCAAGAAATAAATTAAATCTTTTTCTATTATATTTGAAGTAAAAAAAGGGCTATTAACATTATAGAAACCATTCAAAAATGATACTAATGCAAAACTGTTCTTATCTACAAACTACACTGATACAAGTCTATTAGTAAATGTTAATAAATGCACAAGTAGTTATGACAATGTAACTGCTGATGAGATAGGTGAGTACATTATCTCTTTTACAAAATATTTTAATGTAGTTAGCTGTATGTTCTAGATAGTGTGCAAAAAAATAAAATAATTATGAAAATATCTGAATAATTAGTAACATCCTACCCACAAGATACTTTCTAAAGTTGAATTGAAACTTATCATCTCTATTTCACCAATATCCTTTTATTTATCCCTTCTTTCTCCATCTACATATCTATCTATCCATCTATCTACACATTTATCCCTTATTAAACTTCTGAAAATGACTATATATATGTATTAAACATGACAAAATGAAGGCCCTTAAGAATGTGTTTTAAATAAATAGTGTAGTCGAAGTAACAATGATTTTTTTAAAGCTGAATTTAAACATAGAGTATTTTTATTTCACAGAACTCTTTTTAAATTTTTATTCTGAAAACATATTTTAAAAATAAATTTGCACAATCAGTTTGTCATATGTATAAGTACAAAAATTAAATATTTTCTAATGCTAAACTACTACTAATAAACTATAAATTTATATAACTGCAATACAATTAGTAAAATAAACTTATACAAAAATTCTCTCATGCCATGGATTTCTCTATTACAAATATTTCTAATTATTCATAATTATAATAGAAAATTAAAAGCAAACTATAGGTTCAGTTCCCATAAGAGAATGACCTCTTCTTCATTAATGAACAAAGTAGTATCTTAATATAAATTTTTACATTTAACAGTCAGAAAATCAACACCCATTTGATGAAACAAGATTAGCATAGAATTATTTCAAATGCAACTTCATAGATTTGCTACATCAAATAAATAAAAAAAGAAAAAGGAAAAATCCTAAACCTACTTATGACCTGAAATTTTTCTTTTAAGATTAATTCAGAGTTATAATTTTTTGATTAATTAATGGTGAGCCCAAAACATATGTCTATATACATTTCTATTCTATATTAAATCAAAAGAAGTAAGAAATAAAATAGTTATTTAGAATAATATTTTTGAAAATTTAAAAAATTGGATAAGTATGGGGAAAGGAATAAAAAAGATTGAAGATAAAATAATTGTCAAATATTCCTAATAAAAAAGGTATAATTCATGGATTAATAAGATTATATTAAGGAAGAGATTAGTAATTTATTTTTTAAAAAAGATTTGCTTACATAAATAATTACTGATGCCTAGTTAAAAAGATACAATGAAGAATATAAAAAGAATAAATAAAGACAAATACAGTCCATTAAACAAAATAGACAGTGAAAATGAATTAAAGTGTTGATAATTAGATTAGCAGCAACAAATAAATGACAGATAAAAATAGATTCAACTATTGATAGGATGACCAAAGAGAAAGAGAGACAGGGGATTGATGTGACAGGAAGGCAGAAAATAAATGAAAAAAATATATACAAATATTTTTGAATAATTAAACTGTTAGAAAAAAGTACATGAACACACATAAGTCTTTTATTATACATATATAAAAAAGATTTCATACAGATTTTCATATTTATTGACATAACTAATATTTTTGATAGATTATATTGATACATAATGAATGGTTTTAAAATATATTTCATTCTGTATTTACAGAACATTTCAAAATTTAGACAACAAAAAAATATTTCAATTTTTTTTTTACTTAGTTAATCTTCATTTATCCAATCTTTAAAATATCAAAAATTATTAAACTGGTCACTATTTCACTATATACTTTTAAAGATTTTCATAGTCTGAGAAATAAATATAATAATGAAAAATATAACAGAATCACAGATAATTCAACAAATCAAAAAATATTATAGATTATAATTATAAGAACAATAGCTAAGATTATTAATGTTATTATAATCATTATTTATCCCTTGAGAATACAATCATAGATGTTAGTGAAGTCTCATTGACAAAAGTAAGATTATTCATGGTCACTGTGCTCATATTCTTCAAAATTCAAATTTAATAGCCTCTGACTTGTGTGATTGTTACAAAACACAAACCTTGAACCACATAGTTAATATCTATCAAATTTAAACATATAGTGAGAGAAACAAAGAACACAATAAAACACTATTAAATTCATTTCTTGTTTTAAATATCTATAGATTTTTTTTATATGCATAATAGATAGCACTATAAGGTGAAAAAACATTAAATAAATATTATATATGACATACTAGAAAAAAAGCTACTTTAATTTCTTCAATTAAATTGTGTCATAAGAATATCATTTTGAATAAATTTTTTATTATTTTTGTTTTAATAGAGATTTTTCAAAATCTCATTTATTTGAACTGAATAGAAATTCATAAATTTTTAATCTTAATATCAAAGTTATCTAATCCTCATACTGCCTAAAATTGCTTATTTTTTCTTGTTTACAGTCACGATTTCATCATCAGCTTGATATATTTTCATCTCACTACTTTCATCATAATCTTAGGTCATTGAAAAGAATATTAATATTTATCACTTGCTTTCATTATTACAGGCATTTTATAAAAACTCATACTCATGGCACTACCTCTAATAAGTAAATCACTTTATATAAATCCATCATGATTTTATGAGTACTTGTTACAGGTTTTATTTGGGAACTTAAAACTTAAATTTTTACCCATATATAGAAAATTGGTTTACTATCCTCTGAGATTTAATATTTTTTTACTATTTTAAAATACAATCATAACTTTTTTTGTACTTCAATTCTATAAACAATTGTACAAATTTCATTGCTACAAAAAGAATATTAAATTTGAGAATGTAGTTTTTGTTTGTAGCATATAAATATTTTTTTAAGACAATTAACTCTTCAGAAATGACATAAATGAACAAATAAAGATTGTAACTCAGAAGATAGATAATTATTGACTTTATTCAATCTTGTGATTCTGACATTATATGCATCAATTGGGCAGTTATTAATCACATGCTGTATAAATATATATGAATGTTAAAGTAGATTAGATTATTTTGATTGAGGATTCATAATCTGTATAAAGGTGGGTTATGCTAAAATCATTTTTCATTGACAGTTCAAACTACAAAGCTTTTTATTATTATGGAGAGTAAATAATTTTACTTTAAATCAATACTGAACTTTGATATTAGTAAATTTTATTGTTTAATACTGGCTTCAATTGCAGAGACTGTTTTACATTTCCTTCATCTCTCCAGCTTCAGACCTTAATTCTTTTATTTGAATATTTTGAAAATGTTTAATTTATTAAATCTATCAATAAAACTATTTATTATGGTAATCATCATTCATTTCCAATGAATTCATTTCTACATAAAAAATTCTATATCATTTATGTTTAGATTTGTTACTATTTTTATTTCTAAATGTAATTTTTATACTCATTAATATCCATTTAAGTAACTTCAATCAAATTAACAAACCAGGATTTTTTTTTTTTTTAAAAAAAACACCATATTATGCTTCTAAGAAATATCAGAAATCATTTATGAATTTTTTACTTTGAAGTGGGATACTTTAATGAATTTAAAAACATTGTTAATTAAAAACATATATATTAAAAAGTTTTATAAATATGGATGTAAAACTAATTTGATGCATTATGTATATAGCATATATTCCTATATGTATACATAAAACATTCTTGTGAAATAATAATTTGGTCTATAATCTACAATTGAAATCCATATTGGATTTTAAATAATCTTAGAAATTCTCTTTCAGTACTCATCTCAAATCCAAACTAGCTAATATTTCAATATTGGTTAATAAAAATGTGAATTTAATTATTTATAGCCAAAAGATAAAACAACAATTGAAAAGCTTGATCAATAAAATTTTTTTTTTCTGTGGGCGTGTGTGGGAGGACATGGATTTGATGGAAAGACCTTAGTCATAACAGTAATTTATTTAAAGGCAGTTATACCTTTACTTACATGCATGAGTATCCAATAATTATGCAATGAGTACTATGACTAAATTAACACATCACAAATTTCAATATGACTCACATCATTAATGTACATATAATTATTGATAGTTACACATTTTATAATTTTTTATATAGTCAGAAAAAATAATACTTACGAATATATAATAATCAAATTTAATAAAATATAATCCTTTATGAATATTCTATTCTATTCCTTTTAGTTTAAATTTCAAGTGATTAATTTTTTATTATTATACATAATTCCTATTTTATGCTAAATTATCCTCATAGGCATTACTTTGTAGTATAAATCAGGCAAATGTCATTTCGAATATCTTAATTATATTAATCTCTAACCTGTTTTTTTTCTTACTCTAAGCCAAAAGAACATAATTCCAATGTGAATTAAAAAAAAAAGCTCATTCTTCATTAAAAGATAAAACTTTTATTCTACACCAGTTATTCTTATTCCCAGATGTCACCTCCTTACTCATAACTGACAATCACAATTTTTTTCTTCTTTTTTTATACTTACTCTATAACACTTTATAAGATTCCAATTTTATAATATAAATATTTTTTTATGTCATCTATTCACTAAATATAAACTTATGTTAGAATTTTCTTCAGTCTAATTATCATAACCTATTATTTCCAAAATTCAAAATATCTTTTTTTTAACCCAAAAAACTTGTTACCTCTATTTCACATTGAACATAGAAAACATGAAAGCATCATAAACACGTAATATATTTTAAATATTATGAATTATTTTTGCTTTAAAAATATTTATAAATGAAATAAACATAATTTAAGCATTTACTATGAATAAGGTCTGTATTCCAATGCTAATACGGAATATTTGCTTTCTTTGAGTATAAAAAATAAAATTATTATGCTCACATAGATTTTATTATGCTAATACATATTTTATCAGTCTTAACAGATAAAATATAATTTGAACTGTGCTCAATGCTTATTTTAATTTATGTCTTGTCAATAAAAACTTATATTCATTACAGGTGCTTATTTGCTGTTTGAAAAATATTTTATTGTCAAGAAAATATAAATATTATGTATCATTAATTCCTGAAACCTGTTCTTTATTTTACCATGTATGGTATTTATAAAAAGATGCTTTTTGTGCTCCTATTAAAAACGTACCTAGACCTCCTCGACATTTTTTTTATTGCTTCCTATTATTCTAATAGAATGTTTACTCTCATGAAATTTATTATAGCTCCTCAACATACTATTTATTGCTTCATATTTTTCTAATAAAGTATGTTTGCTCTTCATTAATATTTATTTCATAATGCTATGAATTATTTTTACAAAAAAATATTGTTATTATTTATTCAATATGATATTTAAATGTCTACAATGTTTAGTATTATTCAATGTTTTATATTTAAAAACATAGGCATTACTTATGCTATTCATTTCAATGTTTTATTTAAAATGCTATTGTCATGTTCTTAAATGCTTAAAACGGCTACTTTAGTTATGTCAGTGTTTAAAATTATACTTATTTCATATTTTATTTGCTTGCTCATATTTAAATCTTTAATACTATCTGAAAATTCTACAAAAATCTTCACCATGTACAAGGATCTTTATCGGAACTATATGCTGATTAAATGGTATAAAAAGCCAAGACTTAAGGTTTGTAAATTTTAAGTTGGTAAAATGGATATAAATATTTAGTGATAAGATTTATTTATAGATGCCTAACATTCATTATTTTTTATATATTATTTATACATGGTTTTAAATATGTATCTCATGTTAAGTTCTCAGAATGTTAGTTATATGAAGTATTTTAGAAAATATCATATTTATTCATTATGGAGTTATTTGGAATGTGTATAAAATATGAAAGAATTCATGAAGCTGATGTATATTTTTATTATTGAACTGCTTTGCTACAAATTTATATGCTTAGTTATATTTTACTATTATTACCATATTTTATCAGTTTTATACATCATTTGTTTTTTGTTATTATGGCAGATAGTAGTTCTATCTTTATTTTATAGATTATTTTATAATGCCAGTGAGATTTTATTATGTCTTAAGTGATATCTAGCATGAAATGCTATATTTAGGAAACCCATTCTTTTTGATGATTTATTAATGTATTTTAAGATTAGAGACAAGGTCATAATTCTTTATTGTCCTCTGGTATAGGTACTTATTTATAAGTTTATTCCATCACCTCATTTTTGCCTTGCTTTTAAATTTCTTGACATATATCTAGATGATATTTTATTAAAGTCATGTATGATACCAACCATGTCTTTATTTCTGCTTATGTTATTTTGTTAATGTCATGTGTGATGCTACCCATGTCTTTATCCTGGCTTTTGATATATTTTAAAGGTTATGTATGATGCCGGCCATGTCTTCACTTGCATTCTTGATAATATTAGAGTGGTTTTGATATGTTGATATTATTGATATGCCTAATTTGCAAATCTAAAGTATTTTAAAATCTGACAAAGTGTTTTATTAAATTTATAATTGTTTAAATGGTTCACATTTATACATCTTTCAAATTTAGCAAGCTCCAAAGATGCTTTATTTTTTATTTAGAATTATTAAATATTTCTTATAAGGACTCCTATAAACAAAAGTGAGATTGTTAAATGTGAGAAACTTCAGTGAATATATAGGAAATCACATTAAAATCTTTGATTTATTCATTTTTATTATTATTTCTATTGTAACTTACAATTTTATTTTTTAATTTGGAAAATTATCACCTATAATTTTTATTAAAGTAACTGAATTATTTTGCTATATTTATTAGTGTCAATAAATATTATTTTTATTTTTTTAAATCATTGAATCTGTATTATTCCAATCATCATCTGCATTTTCAGAAATCTGCAAAAAATCACACATAAATTTTATTTTATCACTATGATATAAGAGTATAAGAGTACAAATAAAATATGATAAAAGTCACTTTAGTAAATTTTATGTTGCTGATGTTAAGATAACATCTATGAATAAGACAACTTTATTTTATCTTGAATTAAGATTATAAGAGTACTTTATTTTTATTTTGGTATAAAATAAAAAGAGAACCTGTTTAAGTGCTTTATGGATAGCAACAAAATCACTTTTCTACTCATAATATCATAAATGTAATCCTAGTATGCTATATTTATTTTAATATAGGAATTTTAATGTTTGATTTTAAAATGGATAATTATTTGATGTATTGAGATATTGTTTTAAAGATAAGATCATATCTTATTATTGACTGTTGACACTAAAATCAAATTAATTGTTGGTATAAGCACCTTTAAAAAAGAATAAAACTGCATTAGATTATTAAGGAATTTATTATAGTAAGAATCCTGAGATATGAATTATTTTAAGAAGCAATTATTTTGCCTGAGATCTGAATTATTTTAGAAATAATTATTTTAATTATAAAATTTAACTGGTTTAAGATAAATTTATATTGCTTACAAGATCTGATTTATTTAAATAAAACCTTATTTTACTTGTAATATTCAATTTGTTTAGGAAAGATTTATTGGATAAAGTACCCTTTGAAGTAACCTAACTTTGTGTAATTTTATGCTACATATTTCCTGGTATTTTGTTTATCTATAGAGCAGCATATATAACAGCTAGTCTAACTTTTTTGCTAAACTTATCATTTGAGTAGCTTACTGTTGTTTATATTTATATTGTTAGATAGCTTACCTGGCATCACCCACCCACTTATTTTGTTGGTTACAATATATAATAAAGATATGTAGCCAGCATTTGTAAATTATGTGTTAAAGATTTAAATTTAATATTAGTAAAATTTTATACTCATAAATAATACTGTTTATTAGTATATAAATCATATGCTTAATTGTTTGTAAGGTCATGTGATAGTTGAGAACTAAAGTGAAATGATAAACTAGTATTTGATTTAGAAACCATTAGCTAAATTCTGTCACTCTACCACTGTAAATAAATCATAAAAAACAGTTGTAATGCTATTTCTAAAAGTATTAAATAAATTATTTACATAAACAAAATTTGTAATGCATACTTAAAGATTTATTAATTTATTCACAACCAAATTTAAAGGAATAAATAAAATAACTTTATATGATAGTTTTAATTCCAATATTTATAGATATTTTACCTTTTTTCATTGTAAAAAATATACTCATATTTCCATATAGCATCATTTCTTGAAACAGATAAAATTTCAAATTTTTTATTAAAAAAATAATACAATTCAATCAAATATATAATCCAATAATCATTACATATATTTATCAATTAATATATGATATATACACATTATTTACATATTCATTAAAAGTATCAAATAACTAACTTCTCACCCCAAAATTATACTTGCATTTAAAGCTGAATTGATACAGTAGATAAGCAGACAAATGCTTAGAATGCTAAATAATGAGGAGAGGGGAGTTGCAGGATATTTACAATATTCATCCATTGTAGTCTTTTGGAGTCCATCAGATAATATCTAGCTGACTTAGGATACCAAACATGATCACATAGAATTTTATACACATTTATGAAAACCTTTGCTAATAAAAATAATTACTTAATGTTTGAGCACTGGAGTGGCAGAATGATAATATCAATTTTATTTAAATGACTGCACTGAATATTTTTTTTTACTATTTCTTGGCCGTCTTTATGGTAATGCTAAACTACATAGGTAAATCTTTACAAATTATCATCATTTTTAAATAGAAGAACTTGAGTAAATAAACTTACATTTTTAATAGTTCAGTAATAATAGAATAATATCTAAATAATTTAAAATGTGTAATACTTCTATTACATATTTTAACAAAATAATATAAACATCAAACCTCATTAATATGAAATTCTAGAAATTTTGTTATTATCAAATTTATTTATTAATCAAAATGAGTAGAGGAGAGTTTAAATCTTTGTGTAAAGAAATAAGATATATTACATTGTTTTATAAAAATGAAACTCTACCATCATAGCAAAGCACAAAAAATGAATGAATATTTGTTAAAATAAATATTAAATCTTTAATAATTTTACACTATATCCACTCTTTATATAATAATAGTTTTAATGTGTGAAAAATGACATTTCTGAAGATTTGCAGTTTGAAAACTAAGTTATATTATATTGGCAAAATATGAACATCTTATTTCTGAAACAGAATACTCATAAAGTATATGTCTTTTAGAAAAGAAATAATGATCTCTTTAAACATTATTTTATTATTATTATTTTTGCATATGTGACTGAAATGTTTATTTTCTTGATTTCATAATGAAATAAAAAAAGGGAATATTTAAACTAACTGTAGATATTTATGTTTAACATCACTTTAGTTTTAATTTTTTTTGCCATCAAAACTGTCAGAAAGTGTAAGTCAAAAAACAAATAAAAGAAGTAAGATATTAAATAACTCAAAGTATAGAAACAAATATTATCTTGACATCTAAACATTTCATTGTTTAATTATAGCATCTCAAGTTAACTTTTTTAAAAAAAAGATAAAAACGAGAGAAAAAAAGATATAAAATGATAATTGAAAAGACATCAAATATGAAAACATCATCATTATAAATAATGTATATACAAATAACTGGATATATAATTTCATATAAATATACATATATTTTATTAAATACTATGCACTGTGCAATTTAGCATGGTGCTAAAAATGACAGACTTAAATGCTAAATGTTTCTGGATCAATTCCCAGTAGAGGAAGGATAAAAACAAAGAACAATTGAATGGAAATGCTTGCACATCTAATCACTTAAATAATCTGATATGGTTATTATAATTTAATTAAATATTTTATTAGAGACACAATACACATAAATGCTCAATATTAGAAAAGTAAATAACAATACAAAACATAAATTAACAAGAAATGATATATTTATGCTTTTAAAAGTTATTTTTGGTATATGAATAAAATTTTATATAACTTGAAGTTGTTTCCCAAAGTGATGTTTTTGTCCATATATTCAAGAATATTATGAATAAATTATTTAGTTAATCAAAGTACTTGGATTTATGATTACTATGAATTTTTACTAGCTTAATTGTTAAAATGGCAAATTTGATGTCAAAAAATATGAAGAAAGAAATAATGGGGTAAATAAATATAAATATATACACTACTTTGATAAATTCTAGCATATTGAATTATTTCTAAATTTTTAAGTTATGTGATGAGCATAATTAAGTTTTCATTAATTAATGAAATGATAATAAAAGGAGTGTATTGTGAATAAAAATCTTCAGAAAGTGTTGTTGATTATAATGTTGTGTGCAGATAAGAGCAGCAAGTTATTTGCTTTGAAAAAAAATCCCTGAACTAATTTTCATCCTGCACATTTTAGCACAATAATAGAGTGATAGACTCTAAGCTAAAAATTCATTAATCAATTTTCATATGAATAAAACAAAACAAAATTTAGCTGAATGGAATGTTTGTACTGTTTGTTTCTTAGGTGCTTGAACGTCACACCATTTTTCGAGCAATTAATCACATAATTTTTTAATTTAAGCTTTTTATTAGTTTTAATACATCATATATCCTTTCAATAATAAATAATAAACTGTTCAATAATTTCTACAGTCATATGATATTATATTGATACTCCCAAACTTAAATTTTCTATACAATTTAATACAATAATGTATAATGATCTTTGAAGTGCTTCATTTCTTTATAATTTGTACAGATAAAGTTTATACACCATACAAAAAGTT
The DNA here is from genome assembly GCA_028023455.1 of Epiperipatus broadwayi. Taxonomy (NCBI): domain Eukaryota; kingdom Metazoa; phylum Onychophora; class Udeonychophora; order Euonychophora; family Peripatidae; genus Epiperipatus; species Epiperipatus broadwayi. The sequence goes on along the minus strand of JAQFVV010000085.1, from coordinate 4,414,757 downwards.
TAAGATAACTTTTGCCACAAGTTAAAACCATAAAACACTTCTAGTCATTTTTAACTTGAGATTAAAGTAATAATTATGTTTTATATAACTAAGATTAAAAAACTTTCTAACAGTTGATAGCATGTTTCAATGTTGGTGATTGTTAAAATTGTGCCCTTTATTTTAATTAGTAACAGTAATAAAATAAAAAAATATTGGCAGCGACATTGTTTGGATAAAATTTGCCAAAGCTTTTAAGATTTTAATAGCTGCAATACTTATGAAAATTAATCAAAGAAAGCTATTCATTTTTATTTATTGAAAAAAAAAAAATGAGATTAATAAGTACTAGAATATACTGTATTAAATATTTATTAAAACAGGAAAAACACTCTATAGGTATTGCCACTCAGTGCAATCCAAAGTAATCAATGGATGCCAGAAGGCTTGTGTATAAAATCCCCATCTAGGGTCTACTCATCCAATATCCCCAGACTAGTTTTTGGCTTGTGATCTGAGAGCACTGCACTTAGATCTCAGGATTTAATGCAACCCTCCAGCAGCCACCTTTTATCTCTACTTAACTACAAAACTATGAGTCTTAAATTAAAAACATTGTAATATTTTCAATCCAAGCTCATTAATTTATATAGTCATATACATCTGAACTCAGTTCAGTAGCCATACATTTTGGTGATTTTGGTTCTTTGATAACCATAACTACCATGATCACTATTTTATTAGGCAGGATTGGTTTTAAGCCAATAAACATCACATGATCACCATTTCCTATGCTTGCTTATAACTGTTATTAAAACAAGCAAAACTCTCTATACATATTGCCACTCTGTACAAGCTAGAGTAATCAATGGATACCAGAAGGCTTGTGCATAAAATCCCCATTTAGTCATCCAATATCCCCAGATTAGTTTTTCACTTGTGCCTTTATCAGTGAGGAGCCTTGGATCTGAGAGCACTGCACCTAGATCTCAGGATATAATGCAACCCTCCATCAGCCATCTTTTATCTCTACTTAACTACAAAACTATAAGTCTTAAATTAAAAACAATGAGCTTGGATTGAAAATATTACAGTGTTTTCAATTTAAGACTCATAGTTTTGTAGTTAAGTAGAGATAAAAGGTGGCTAATGGAGGGTTGTATTAGATCCTGAGATCTAGGTGCAGTGCTCTCAGATCCAAGGCTCTTCACTGATGAAGCCACAAGCCAGAAACTAGTCTGTGGATATTGGATGAGCAGGCACTAGATGGGGATTTTATGCACAAGCCTTCTGGCATCCATTGATTACTTTGACTTGCACTGAGTGACAATACATATAGAGAGTTTTGCCTTTTTTAATAACAGTTATAAGTAAGCATAGGAAATGGTGATCATGTGATATTTATTGATTAAGGATTTATCTTATACTTTTGTTTTTAAAATAAAAAAAATATATTTACAAATAAAAGCCATCCAAATAACTTCCACAAAAACTACAATGTAAATATCCAAAAGTAAACAAAAAACTAATATGCAACTAACAAGACGAACATATTATAAAATAGTTCATTATCAAATAAAAATAATTATAATTAATGCCCAAAAGACATCACAAAATTCTAACTATTGAATTTAAAAACAAGAAAATTCAAGTAAAATATGTGCAATAAATATAAAAATTAAATCAATTCAATTTAATATAAAAAAAGCTAAAAAAATAAAAAGCCAAATCTATAGTTATCAATTACTACTAGTAACTATTCCAAATGATATCATAGAGTTAAACAGAAAATAAGGAGAGATTAAAATTAAGAATATATGATAAAAATGTATATAGATACACTCAAAATTTATTATTATTTTATACATACACACAGATTCTTAAGCAAAATAAATTTTTTTTTTCTAAATACTTTCTCAAATATTTATGTAATATTAAACTTATGCATAGCTGAAAAAGTCAGAAGTTAAAAATTCATTTGATATTTGCCTAATGGCACACATTATTTTCTACTTTAAATTTTTTTTTACTAATTTGTCTACATTATCTCATAGATTAAGTGATAAATGTTTTAATTTTTTTTTTTTTCAGAAAGTATTCAGGACATAAGACAATCACTAAATACAAAAATTATAATTGTATAATGATCATAATAGGCAATTAAAATGTAAATTAATAACTTTAGAGTAGCAGACAAAATTGTATTTGTTTCAAATATTTATTTATAGCCTGACATTAAAATTTCAACATAGGATATTGTTTTTAAAATAATGGAAAAAGATTTTGATATTATTTTGATTTGATTTAAATCCCCAAAATAATTGAAATAATGTTTCACTTACTAATTTCTTTGAAGTATAATTCTTCATTTAGTAATCCATAAAATGATCAGATCTCTCTCTCTCACTTTTTTTTTTTTTAAAAAAAAATTCATCATGTTCCAATTTATGAAGAATATATATATTTAATAATAAACATGCAAGTGTCTTATTACAGGTGATATTACTGAAAGTGAAACTTTTTATTTTTAAACAGACAAATCTAAAGAGATAAATATTTGTACTTTAAAAACCTAATGTTAGTAATGCTTTTTAGTGCTTTAGTAATGCTCAATAAAATTATAAATAATTCTCACTTATGAATACAAATTATAGCATTATTGAAATAAAAATATTAGCCAGATAAATGTTGCAACACATAATATACAGTTACTTTTATTTTTCAAATATCAAAAATATTACAACTAATCATATAATAGACTAATATTTTTCAAAGTAAAATGTATTCTTCAGTTATCAAATTGGAAAAAAAAAAAATTTATATAATAATATCCTAAATGATGATGAAGATCAGTACCATTTATTTTAGTTCTAGGAATTTGAATAAAATATATAACTTCACTGTTTTAGGAGATCATCTTTTTTTTTTTTGTTTTTTTTTGCTACAAGAAAAAAAATACTTCTGTGACATATAGCATCTGAATTTATAAGACGGTCACCATCATATGTCTTGATTTGTAAGCAAAAGACATTGTTATTTTATTATGTGCATATCTAATCATGACATCAATTTCTTAAATCAGCTTTGTTTATTGATGAATAAAGTCTAAGTATATATTGTTTTCAGACTTATTAGAATGTGTAATATTTAGCAATTTTGCCAGTAATACTCAGACTTTTACACATAATTTATTTTTTGTTTACATGTTATTATTTCATATATATTTTCAAGATTGGGTCAAATTGTGAAGATTAATTGCATGATTTCTAACATTTGTTTATAAAGCCTATATCTATCTTTATAAATATTTAAAAATATAAAAAAATATTAAAATATAAAGTAAAATATCTATTTATGACAAATTTCATTATACATACAGACAACACAAAGTTTTTAAAATATAATGTGTAAAAAAATTCTTGATTTTATTCATATAATTGAAATTTAATACACAAAGGTATAGATGAAATAAGATATACTCTTGTGAAGATGTATTTTGGATCAATACAAAAAAATGGAATCTTGACAAGTAGAAGAAAAAAAAACATTGTAAAGAATGTATAATTAATAATATTATTATTTACTTTCATATAAATAAATATAGTAAGGTAAAAAAAACTGATAGATTTATAAAATTAGCAGTAAAAAAAAAATACATATGATATAAATAAAATGCTATATTTCAAATTTCCTGTTAAAGAAAATAATAAAATTTCAAATATATATAAAATGAGAAATGCTTTGAAAGATTTCATAGCAATTAAAATAATAAGAGTATGTAAAAAATAACTGTGAATATAGGCACATTGATTTGCAAAATACATCAAAGAAAATAGCATTCACAATAATCAAAATTATAATTTGTATTATTATTGTGATTTTATTGATGTCTTCAATAAACGTACAATTAGGGAGTATGCATTTGGTAAAACTACGATCTTAAAGCTAAAAAAATTTTTTTATCTATAAATTATATTATATAGCTTGTATAAAAATTTATACAGTTTTATTTATTCTTTTCTAACATTCCTTCTAAATTAATAATACGTTACTGCGTTGCGGTGAAACTTTTTTATGTAATAATTTGTAGGCTTTTTTTATATACTCTAATTTGCAGACTTAGCGCTTTCCGAGCACTTATAAAGAAAGTAATTTATTTTGCCCTTTATTGTTTTTCTTTCTTTTATATTTCGACTTTTTGGTTATTTTTTTTAAACTTTAATTATTATATATGAAATGTCTATAATAAATTATTCCCATATACTATACAAAAATGTCGTAAATAAGCAGAATACCACTGATATTATTATCACTTGCGAATTACCTGATCACTTCAAATAATCCTTTATTAATACATTATTATGTTAAAAAAATTAAAAGAATATCAGATTTATTACTTTATTATTAATTGTTTAACAATTTTTTTTTAAACTTTTATGGATAAAATTTGAAAAAAAAAAAAAAAAGTTTCATTCAATAAAAACCTCAACCAGTAAATAAAAAGTGATTTTTATATTATGGAATATTTGCAAAAACATATTACATATTAATTGTGGTAGCTACTAATACGAAGTTATCATATTTAGGCTTAATTAATTATAAAAAATGGGCTTCATTCTGTTTATATAACAGCCATAATCGTTTCTTTAAAAACTCAAGAATTGAAATGGTTTTACTCAAATTTACTTTAAAAAAACTGTTCAAAGCTAGAGAAATTTATTGAATACAAATGCATTATATATATATATATATTGTTACAATGAATATTTTTCATGACAAAATCATTCTTTTTTTCTGATAAAAATTTATTTAGATGTAACCATTTTTAGAAACATTCATTTTTCAACTAAAAAGGATTCAAAGTTTATCAAATGTATGACTACTCTTCTGGAAATAAAAAGATCAACTAAGAAACAATAAGATAAATCAACAAATCTATCATTTTCAAACTTAGCTTTTAACATTATCAATTATTTATTTTATTTATATATCAAAAATATTTTAATAAATAAATTTTAGATCAGCTATACTATTTCTACTTGAAGCAGTCTACATTCTGTAATAAAATTTACTTTTCAAATGGAAATTAAAATAAAATATACAGTACTGAAGATTATAATAACAACACTTTATTATAAAATTTATTTTATATTTTCAATATAATCTATATGTATATCTTTTATAAAAGACCTTTCTTTAGCTTTCCCTTCCTACCATAACAATGAATTATCAAAAGATAATTGAATATTTGAAGACATTTTTTTTTGAAAAAACGACGTTTTATTTAAAAAATAAAAAAGATATAATAAAGCAACATAAAGAAAAAACCCAATGTGGTTAAAATACATTCAATATTAATAGGCAATACACAATCTAAGAATACTATATAAAAAAAGATAATATATATCAAACATGTTAAAAATATTGGTAATTAAAGAACAACTCAGAATATTTATTTAAGATAGTGAAAACAATCCAATAACAGTTTAAAGCCCAAAACATTTTAGCAACAAATTATACTGAACTACTGAAATAATGATAAAACAAAAACATATATATTTCACAATGCTAAAATTATTATTAATATGAATGTTTTGTATATTCATAACAATTTCAACAGAGTATATGAAAGCAATTTATGATGGCTTTCTTCTGCACAGTTTATTATTGTTGCTGACATGGCCACGAAAAAATAAAATTCAATATAAAGTCAAAAATATGCTCAACAGGTGGAAAAATTTATACTAACTCCTGGCACCATAAATTTTTAATTATGAATTTAAACCACTAAACATCACATGAGCACCATTTCTTATGCTTGCTTATAACTGTTATTAAAACAGGCAAAACTCTCCATACAGTAGTGCAACTCAGTGCAAGCCAGAGTAATCAATGTATGCCAAAAGGTTTGTGCATAAAGTTCCCATCTAGTGCCTACTCATCTAATATCCCCAGACTAGTGTCTAGCTTGTGGATTTCATTAGTGAGGAGCCTTGGATCTGAGAGCACTGCACCTAGATCTTAGGATTTAATTATGAATTTAATAATAAAATATAATAACACAGCAAAGGTACATCCACTTTTTCTTTTAAAATATATATGTTCTACAATAATATCAACAAATAAAAAATCCTTCTCCTTTTTTCTTTTCAAAAACTTTATTTTTTATCTCAATACTGAACATATATATACATTAATATACAAAACTCCAACGTTTCAACTGTTTTATCTCATACAGTCATTTTCAAGGATCTGCAACAATATTAAATACATATCAACAAATAAACTTCAATTACATAAAAACTTTCTCTTACATTAACATAATAACAAACATATTAAACATATAGAAATATATTTTACTTACAGCTTTCTCCCACTGCTATATTTTATTACTCTTTTTTTTTTTTATTTACATTGTTTAATTACAAATATATCTTAAAATCATCCAAGAAACTTTCTATACAAATTTAAATACCAACTCTAATTTCCAAAAACCTCCCCCTTTCTTTAAATTTTATCTAAAACCCATCTTAAAACTACATTCCTAAACTATATATTTAAATGAATATAAAATAAATTTAAACATCCCCCCCCCCCTCTCTCTCTTTTATACAAAAAAACTTCTAACAATTTACCTAAACCCATTAAGCATTTATTTTAATTATACAGTAATTTATATTCCTTATCTACTCCATTAATTCTATTTAGAGTAGGATTATATTTTTTTATATAAAAAAATTCTTTAACCATCCTTTCCTTGTAATTTTTAACCCTTTCTAACATTTTAATACTAAATTCTTTATGACCTAAACCTTTACAATGAATGTAAATATTTGAATTTTTGTCATACAAATGTTGTCTAAGTCTAGTTTTTAATTTATTCTTAGTTGTACCAATATATGAAACCTTACCCCCTCCCTCTTACAATTTAAACATTCAACTAAATATATTCCATTCATTTTGTCAGTTTCTATATTTTTTGTATCATTGATTAAATTTCCTAAATTCAATTTCTTTTTATATACTGGTTTAATAATTAACCTACTTTCCCCTTTGTATTTATTATTTATACTTTTTATAATCTTTTTAATCTTCATAAAAGTATCTCTAGAAACATTGTAACTATTATATATAAAATTATTTACATCTTTCCCATTGTTTCTCTTCTTTATTATTTTTTTAATATTTCTTTTATTACATAATTTATCAATAATTTTAACTGGATAATTATTTTTTATACCTTCCTCTTTTATATTACTAATTTCTTTTATAAACAATTTTTCTTCAGAACATAAATTAATTGCTCTGTTTATCCTATTATTAATAATATTAATTTTATGTTCATATTCAATGTCTGAATCCCAACTACTTAACAAACCATAAAAAGTTTCTTTTCTGAATACACTAGTTTCAATATCAACCTTACAATTTTTAATAACTTTTTTTGTTATAACATCCATATAAGTAATTACATTATTTTTTTCTTTTTCCATAGTAAAACTAATGTCATCATCAATTGAATTAATATACCTTATAAAACATTCAGATTTTCTATAATTGCCATTGAACACTAAAAAATAATCATCAACATACCTAACCCAAAAAACAGGCTTATATTTTGTAACACAAAAATATTTATCTTCATAATCATCCATAAATATAGCAGCTAACAATCCACTCATACTATTCCCTATACTCAATCCTTTACATTGTCTATAATATACTTCATCATATTTAAATACCACATCTTTACAACAAATATTTAACATATCATTCAATTGATTACATTCCATTTTTATACTCTTATTAGTATCTTTAATATATCTATTCAATATTATATCAAATGCCTTATGTGGTACAATATTCGTGTACATACTACATATATCAAGTTTAGCAAAAAAACAAATTACTGTATAATTAAAATAAATGCTTAATGGGTTTAGGTAAATTGTTAGAAGTTTTTTTGTATAAAAGAGAGAGAGAGGGGGGGGGAATGTTTAAATTTGTTTTATATTCATTTAAATATATAGTTTAGGAATGTAGTTTTAAGATGGGTTTTAGATAAAATTTAAAGAAAGGGGGAGGTTTTTGGAAATTAGAGTTGGTATTTAAATTTGTATAGAAAGTTTCTTGGATGATTTTAAGATATATTGTAATTAAACAATGTAAATAAAATAAAAAAAAGAGTAATAAAATATAGCAGTGGGAGAAAGCTGTAAGTAAAATATATTTCTATATGTTTAATATGTTTGTTATTATGTTAATGTAAGAGAAAGTTTTTATGTAATTGAAGTTTATTTGTTGATATGTATTTAATATTGTTGCAGATCCTTGAAAATGATTGTATGAGATAAAACAGTTGAAACGTTGGAGTTTTGTATATTAATGTATATATATGTTCAGTATTGAGATAAAAAATAAAGTTTTTGAAAAGAAAAAAGGAGAAGGATTTTTTATTTGTTGAATTTAATAATATGTGTCATAACAAAATCAAAAATTGTAACTGGCAATTTAAAGAAGGTTTTATACAATTGTAAAATGTATTCATGGTAGTATATTATGATGCATCTAAAAACAATACATCAAATTTTTATTAGACCAGGAACAATATTGGATTCAATAAACAAAAGACACATTGAATTAATCTTTCTAATTTTATTTTTCTTCTGGCCTAGACTGTGAAACAGTTTAGTTTGTAATCAAAAAATCTAAATTATTTCTAGTATGACTTAACAGACAAAAAAGCTTCATTTAATTTGAACTGCTTTGAGACTGATTATAAATCTAACACTGGAATTCCTAATTCTAATAGCTACCACTAATTTTACCAAATTTATTATTGATGATTTAAGTCTTAATGATGATTCATGATTTTCTGCTGTTGTTTCAATCAGAATCTTCTAGCAAATATTGATTCCAGTATTAATTTTTTGAGAATGTTTTAGGTAGTTTTTTTGGGATTGTTCAGTTCGTTGTATTTTTTCTTACCATAAATTTTATTTCAGCAAATTATACCTATTTTTACATTAATTTGTTGATTGGACAATTTACACTTTTCACGTATATCATTGCTAATTGTAATATAAAACCTTAACGATGCTTTCTATATAATTCTTTTAAATTAGTCTTAAATTTCTTTTTCTCTAAATTTTGGGGAATATTTAATAAATTGCTATTTTAGAGATTAATCATTTATATTAATGCTAATTCTATATTAGTATCTCATTTGCTTTATTTTTTTTGTTTGATAGATTTTCCATTGAGAAAACTTATATTTGAAAGTTAATTGATATCTTAAAAGATTTGTTTAGCAAATATTTTTTTATTATATTTAGATTTTTTGAGAGTAATCTGTTACCCATTATTTACATACCTTTAAACATAAGTGACATAAAAACATCACATTTTATAATAATAATAATAATAATAATAATAATAATAATAATAATAAACTGCTCATTGATTTATAATTTATTTAACACATTTTGATTGTAATATTCATTTCCAGTGGAAATATGCCATTATGTTTTTTATAATATTACATAAGTAAGAATTCTGTACTTCTGTGTTATTATTAATTATCCATCCTCTATTTTTGAAGATTACTTAGAATATATACATTATTAGTAATTCTATTTTACAATATAATATTAAATCATCCGTGCACTTTACTACTGTTATACAATGCTTTATTTACCACCCTCTTTTACAGTTTACAGTTTCAATTGCCCCTGCAATCTTCTTCAGAACTTTTATATCTTCTAAGTTCTGAAGAAGATTGCAGGGGCAACTGAAGAAAATTGCAGGGGCAACCGAAACTATAAACTGTAAAAGAGGGTGGCAAATAAAGCATTGTGTAACAGTAGTAAAGTGCATTGATGATTTGATATTATATGGCATACATTTGGCAATGTAATAAGAAAGAGTAGTTCTTATAATTTTATTTTAACAACACTGATTATTTATTCTTACAGTGATAGATCACAACTACAATATGATGTGGTTTACATATCTTCATGATTCTCATAATTTTCAATTATTATTGATTTATAGTAGAATAAAAATATCTCCAAGTTTAGTCCAGTTTGTTTGTTACATAGTATCTCATCTTCACATCACTATAAAAAAATCTTCAGATCAAATCCATCCATCTCATATGTAAACTTTTCAATTTCTTAGAATCCGACTGTTCAACTATTACTTTTTCTAGTATTATGGTCAGCCTAGATTTATTTCAACTTCTTAATTTTTTCAGTGATGGCAGAGATATTTGTTTATTCTTTCACTGAAGTAATCCCCTTTACATCTCTCTCTCTCTCTCTCTCTCTCTCTCTCTCTCTCTATATATATATATATATATATATATATATATATATATATATATATATATATATATATATATATGTTGATAAGATTTTCACGGGCTGCATATATAAAAAATATATTTTGCGGGTTCATCCGTGTTAAAAAAATGTAAATATATATATATCTTGTAACTTGCTTTTAAGCTTGCATTTAAATGATCACTAGATGCAGCTTACCAATAGCTCTAAACAAGCTTTATTTTTATAAGTGCCAAAAGAGAAAGAATTCAAAATTTCTATCATTAAGTCCCTACCTCCAGACCAATTGGTTTCAAGCTTATGGCTCACCTCAGTGGAGGGCTGGGACTCTAGAAGCTAGATCTAAAATACTAACTCAAAGTCAGCTCTTATAAGACACGTTTCTATCAATATATATCTTCATATTTCAAGCTAGGTTATTAAGTGTCTGTATTTCAGATCCATATATAAGAATTGCTAAAACACATCTATTAAAACATTTATTATCAAACAAATAGGCATATTCTATTTTAATATTATATTATTTCTACCAAAAGTACTGTTTAAATTTAATTTTTAGATTAATTTCATTCATTATGTTTTTATTTCTATTTATTTATTGATGAACAAATTCTAATTCATTGTAATCAAACTCTATTGTCTTCTGTGATTAACTCTATTTTCTTATTTTCAGAGGATAACTCTTATAACATTTACTGAAACTCTGAAACATTATGTGTAAACAATCTTGTCATTTGAACAATCTAGATGCCTTAAGTGTTCTCTAAATATTTTTTCCCCATTAACTTTTCATTTTAATTTACAAAATATTTATCATAAAATTGCTATAAACAGTTTTGAAGGTATGAATTCATTTTATTGTACATCTTTATCAATTTTAATCTTCTTAATGTTATCTTATAATTTAATTTTTGCTGATGCATTTTGATACATATTCTTCAGAATGTGACAATATCCTGGATCTATATTTTGATGGTAATAAATGCTTGTGAAATGAAATGATTTTTCAGAGTCTATAATCCAAAGCATAATAGAAAATCTATACTTTCTAGGCCTTTCTCTAAATTCTCTTAATGCCAAGATATAATTTTGTTTGACAAAACTGCTTTAAATTTAGCTTGATTTTTTTGTTGGTTTGATTCTAAAGTTCACTGTATCCAAAAAATCTCCATAGAACTGGTAAATACTTTTAGATCTTCCATTTTAAATATCTTTTATTTTTTATAATTATTAGTATCATTATTATAGTCGATCAATGGTGTAGTAAATATTTATTACTTAAACATTTTCTATCTAATTTGACCACCATTTTTTCTTTCTTTATCTGTAAGATATCAATGATAATTCCAACATTTTTTAAAGTTTTTTCTTCTTCTTTGATTTAAGTTCATATCTTACTCTCTAATATAGGAACTGTAGGGGTTACTTTGTTTTCTTATTTTCTACAATAAAGAGTTGTTTTAGAACTCTTTCAGACATTTTATATTTTTCCTCTTTTTAAGTAACAGTTTATTTTTTCTTATTACAAAATCAATTTTCCTTCCAATATTAACAAAAAATTGTTTTATAATTATGAGATTTCTGTTCTACATATTTTTTGACAATCTCATAATTACATTTTTATGTATGATTATAAATTTTTTTAAATACTATTTTACAGAATTCCAGACATTCAATTCTTTTTATATTTTCTCTTTTCTTCATACATTACTTTGCATCATTTGAAGATTTATTGATAAATAGATGTTTTTTTAGTTCCAACTAACTGTATACAAATACATCAATTAACTTTTTATTAATCTAATCTTAATAGTCTTCAAAGTTCTGATAAATTTTGAATTTTAGTTTAAATTCATTGGAATGTTTCTAAAGATTAAAAATATCAACCATTAAAGATATCTTAATAGTTTTCATCTCTCCAGCCTTACTCATATTGAACCTCATTATTTGAAAAATATTTCCTATGTTGAGCTCATTAAGAACATTTTCTTAAAATATACATTTTCTATTAGTTAAAATATACTCCAATCCTGCTATACTCTCATTTAGATATCTAAATGTCCATTTGCATTTAATATTTTTCACCAAAAAAAAAAAAAACCTCATAAGATATTTTCTGTAATTTTCCCAAATCTATGAGCTCTCTCATTACAAAATTTATCCACAGTATTTTTATGTTTCAATCATTTTCTAATACTCGCATTAAAATCTTCCATAGTGTGAATAATGTTATCTATCTAAAAATCCCCTATTTTTCATCACAATGAGAACTTAATGAAACATAAACCTGAATTACCTGCATTTGGCACATTCCATTAAATTGAATCATTAATCTTTCTCGATATAGTGTTCATCTCTGAAATGTTGTTCTTCCATGTTTTTATTTAAGCCTTCAATATCTGTGCCTTTATAGTAAAGTACATTTTCATTTTTCAAATCAAATGTTTCTTCACTTTTACTTCAAATTTATTGAAACCCAACACAGCCCATTTAATATTAGATAATTAATTTTCCAATTCATGAAATATTCCTCTTTTTGAAAGTGATCTACAGATAGTTGTAGGCATCTAAATGCCATCACTTGGAACCTTGGGTCTATGATCAGGATATTTTCAGCACTCTCTGCCTTTGGTCATCAACTGCTGCCTTGGCAGATGACACAAAGCCTTCTTACAAAATTTATTTTTAGTACCATCTGTGTTTGGTCATCAAGTGTTGCCTTGACAGATAAACCATCATTGGAATAAGGGCCATAATTTATTTTTGTCTACCATGATTGTGATGTATATATAAACTTTTCCCATTGATTTCCATTATAAAAAAATTAGATAAACATTCCAGCACTGGTTTATTGAGCACATGAAATACTCTCAATCCAAAGCATAAGATCAAACTTTTGAAAAAATTAAAATGAACAGTCTTATCCTTTTTACTTAAATTAATTTCTATAAGAAAATCTGAAAATTTACATCATATATTTCATTATTTGATTTGTTATTGATTGGTTGTAAATTAAAAAAAAAATCCCAAATGTCAAACCAATATAAAAAAATTTGAAATATAGCTTTAAAGAAGAAATATAATCAATTTTAGATCTTCATGCTTTCTTTTCAAAGTGCTTCAGATTTGCATATATAAATGAATTTAGATAAAAATAAGATGATCCATTCTTATATTATCAACATTTTTATTTTGTGCTTTGGAATGAGAGTATTTTACATGCTCAATAAACCCATATCAGGATGATAATCTAATTATTATATATATATATTATTCCCACAAGAATAATCCTCTTTTAAAGAAAACCTAACTGATGTTTTATTGTGATCAGGCAATTAATGACAAACACTAAGGTGATTCTTGGCATTCAGTTCAGAGTTAAAAGTCAATAACATCGCAATGTTGGCTGTTGAGTATTAGTGAACTTTTGTTGACATGTTTATTTACCATTTTAATAATCACATATTAATAACAGCTTCAAGGCAATAATGAATTCAACTATAATATTTTTTTTAAAAAGAGGAGTGTCAATAAAATCCACTTAATTAACTACAATATTTATTTAAAAGCAAAAAGCTTTCAGTTTTTCATGCTCAATATAAATATCCCAACTAGCTGTATACCAATCTCCATTAATATACAAATTAAAAAGTGTATGAAACACTTGAATGAGAAGCTATACAGATTCCAAAAATTATTATACGCTAAGCGCTTTCGAGGCCATTTGCCTCATATTCATAGCGGTAATTTGAGGTGCAGAATGAGGAAATAGGGCAAGGAAACAAAGCGGTATGCAAAGCATATGCAAATGAGCTAGATAGTCCAACGTTTGGAGATGTCAAAGCAGGTATCCCTTCTATTGATAGCATTATTATTGCCATGAATGAAATATGCTTTCCTGATTTTCCACTTGATGTCGTTTTTCTCAATGTCAACTATTTTGGGGTTGGAGGGTTCAAACACATGTCTTGTCTTCTTGGAATGTTGATGAGTTATCATTATTATTCTTTGCTCTATTATAGCTGTATCTATGTTGTGCTGTCATGTTGATTATGCCTGCTTTGGTTTCCCCAAAATAAATGGCCTGGCAACTGGGTTGTGGGCATGATGTGCTGTAAATGATATGTGGGGTCTAAGAAGGTTCAATTTTATCCTTATAGTTATTGATTAGACAATTAGTGCATGGGGGTTATGAAAACTAATTTTAAATTTATTGGACAAAACCTTAATTAATTGGTAGGAGATTTTAGGTATGTGTGGAAGAGTGATATATGGAATTTTAGTATCATTTTTATTGTCTATGATTTTCTTATAAAATTGTTTAATTTTATTGTTAATAGTGTTGAGTTTGTAGCCTGCTTGTAGTAGGTCTTTGGTGTATAGATGTATATTACTCTTTCTATCCACTTCAAACTTGCACAGTTGCATATTTCTGTATAAAAATGCTTGAAGGCCTGCAAATTTGTGAGAGCTTGGTGAATTGGAGTGTGGGTGTATAAAGCCTCTTATTTCAAAGGGCTTTATTATCATTGAGTAATTTATTGTTCTCTCATCTCATGTTAGATGAAGGTCGAGGTAATTTAGACTTTGGAAAGCAGTCTTCTGTTGTGGAATTGATAGTTAGATTAGTGTTTTGTGATAAATCTTGTATGATACTATTTGTAATGTGTTGGTTGGCTAAGATGAATATATCATCTAGTAAAAATAATATAAATCAAGAAAGCTTACATTGGAATGCATAAGGAATAAAAAATAGTATAAATATAAAAGATTTCCATTGGAATATTTAAATAATATTTCAACATTAGTCACAGGAATAAAGATACAAAAACAATAGTATTTTAAATGAATATTTCAGTGATGAATGGATATCTTTAAAATATTTCAGACCAATGGATACTTTTAATAAGATATTAACCACTTTAAAAAAATCCATAAAGCTGCAGTGTTAACTTTGAGTAGAAATAAAAGTTTAATGTTCTTGCATATTTCTTTTGTGAAATAATTCTATTAATTAAGGGATAGTTATATTCATGTTTGCATTGAAAAAATATCATTACTGTATATAAATAAAAAGAAAGCATGAATCAATGAATTAAAGATTAGAGCACAGAAAGTTTTACTATTAATTTAATTAATATTTCTTTTAACTAATAATTTATATTTATGCAAAAATTATATGTTTCTTTTATTTATTTGTGTTTAGCAACAAACAATTGTTGTCAGATTGTGAATATTATTGATACTGGTTTTCTTATTCCATGATCTGAATATTTATTTTTATGTCTAAATTATATCTTAACATGAGTGTAGCCAATATTGCTTATTATCTAAAGCATCAGCCATATATATTCTTAATTGGGCAAAATTTAGAATCATCATCATTTACATAATTTTGCTTGCTGGTGCCTGGAAAAATAACAATGATTATCATTTATGTATTATGATATTAAACATTTTGCAAAAGAAAATTTAATGGCATCAGACCACTATGCTATAAATTTAATCATTGATACTATTAAATATATTTGATTTCATTTATTGAGTTTATAAATCATAATCAAATGTAGGAATTTTAAACCACACTGAAAAGGAATGTGTATGATCTGATATAAACATTTATCCAAACTGGGCATATTTCTTCTTTAATTACATTTTGCACAAAAACTCATAGTTATATTGTTATTATTACTCATTTTTTAGAGAATACAAAATTTATTTGATATTATGAATGTTGATAATTGATTTAGCTAAAGGCTTGGTTTGACATTATGACTATAGTCAATTTTTTAGTATTTAAATCATAAGTTTCAATTTTATCTAATACTACTCATCTAGTATCATTTCCATAGAATGTTGGTGGATTCTTTGCCAATGTTACCTGGATCTCTTTTAGTGGCTATATCACGGATACAATTAATCATGAAATAGCACTTCATTTAAACTTCAATAAGAGATATTTGATTTATATATAAGCCTTATAAGGCTAGAGAACTCTGATCTAGAGTCATAGAAAAAATATCTATTTTAGTTAATATTTTAATAAAGTCTCATTCAACTTTTTCACAATATCCTTGAGAAATGTTGATATGATTTATAAAATAATAGTAGGACTGTATGCATTTTATAAAATTTTCTTAGCTTTATTACTAAAACTTTGAGTTATATTTAATATCTGGAAAATAAAATATATAATAAAATAAAAAAATGAAATTAACTGTATAATTTTCAATAAGCAAATAAATAAATAAAAACTATAGCCAACTTTGAGTATAACTGCCATTCTGAATAACATTTACAGTTAGAATAAAGCCTCATTACTATCATACAACATTAACATTCCAAGGTGAATGGACACCTTCAATAATTTTATCTATATTTATATAATAATATTGCTTAGTTAGTAAATTATCCATCATATTTATAATAATAAATCAAAGAGATATATTTTATAATCATGATAAATACACATATTATAAAAGGTCGAACATTCACACTGGAAGATGAATATTGTGTGAGATTAAAAAAACTTTGACTTTTTAAATTTACACGCCAGTGTGCAACAGGTGATTATAGCTTTTGTTTATTTATATATTGAAATTATAAAGTTAATTCCAGTGCTTTATTATATATTAATAAAAGTTCAAGACATTTTGAAATAATACTAATAAATAATATTTCACAGGAGTTTCTCAGCTTACTAAATATGCTTGAAAAACGGTTTACTTTATCCTAGAGTCATCTATTGTAAGCTTGGATAATCAATAGATAACAGATATTTCAGTGTTTTGGTATTTGCTACACCAAACTGGTTCCTGTTTTTTTTTGACAACATATGATTCAAAACTGAAACTAATGCATTTAGCAGCCATCTTTTATATCTCTATATTATTCAAGAAATAGCTTAAAATTCAAAAAAATCTAAGATTTTGAATGTACTTTGTGGAAAAATTTAATAAATCTGATTCAAGGCCAGTAATTATATATTTTTAATAACTTCTGTTTTATGCTAACTTTAATCATGTTCTACATATTGATTATGAATATAAATAGTAACAGAACTTATTTTTGATATTCATCTAGAACTATGGACTATAAGTTTGAATAAGCAATGAATTCTGGACAGTAGTATTGTATGTACATTCTTTAACTGGTTTCAAGTTTTTATCTTCTTTAGTGAGGATTTAGAATTTAATGCTGAAACAAGGCAGTTACATTGCAAATTTACTTCTTTATTCAAGTGAATAGCAATAAAGATAGCTGTGTTATGCAATAGTTAAAGCATTATATATATATATATATATATATATATATATATATATATATATATATATATATATATATATATATATATATATTGAAGCAGTCAATGTCTAATCATCATTGAGCTTCATGCTTAACCATCTACACTAACCTCCTATGGGGCCTGCAATGCAGACCCCACTGTAAATATATGCCATTCGCCCACACACTGTATGCATAATGATCCAAAAACATTAATAAGATATTTAGCAAAGTAAAACAGTAGGGTGAGTGATGCGTATATATATATATATATATATATGAACAAAGCAATAATTTTATTTATTGCTGAATATTAGATGTTTTCTTTATATAATTGTAAATATCTTTTTATATATGTGTGTTTAATTAAACTAGTGGAATGTAACGACAAAGAAAGATGGGGAGGGCTTGAAATACTGAAATTATCTTTATCTATAGTCAGATTGTTTTCATTAATTAAAATTATAAATCTTAATTAAAATTCTTTTAGTTGTTTTCAAATCTCTAAAAATAGCTAAAATGGTATTTCCAGCCTTATCTGTTTTAGTTTGTTAATTAAATATTTTACTAATCAAACATGTTTTTTTTTAATTAAGAGATAGCTGCAGGCAACTGAGATTGCATTCTTGGTGGGGTTAAGGTGGATAAAAAAGGCCCATAGAACAAAAGAGTTTTTTTTTTGGAGTTGAGATTTGAGTCAGTTGAGTTGAGTTCTTTTTCAGTCAGTTACTTTGAAGGGTTTCAAGACCGTAACATTTTAAGAAGTCAAGAGAAGTTCGGTGCGATGAATTGTGAGTAGAAAAGAAGCACCTTTTTTCCTTCTTCTCTCGAAGAACTGTCTGCCTGCCACTGCCATGTTCCATCTAGCTGACCATACAACATGATTACTTCTGACTGCTGATTGCTAATGATGCCGCTATGCTGTTTTTTTTCTTAGGTAACCTTTTAACGTAGAACTGCCTTCATAAGTCAATACTTTTGTAATTTGTAATCTATAGTTCAACCTTCATATCTTAATATATATATTATTTTGTAAGCTTCAGCTAAATTTTGCTTTTAAACTCTCTCTCAGTAATCTTTTATTAATATCATGTATTTTAACTTACCTTTCACGCTTAATTAAATTATATATATATATAAATATGGGTGATTCCATTAAGATGTTATGTATTTTGTTTAATGTATAAATATAATCTATTTTCTTTAATATGCCAAAATAGCTAAATTCGCGAGTAAGGGGGAAAATAATTGTTTTACTTGGAAAAAGGGTGGGATTTATTTAAAACTTATCAATAAAGTTTTCTTTATATTAAATAGAAATTGCTCGCGAGTTTGGTTTCATTTTAAATTCATTATTCTTAAAGTAAATTAAAAACTTTTACTGTGAATGAATTTTGCTAAATTGGCTGCTTTGAATTTGTCTTTAAATTTCTATTTTAAAAAAAATTGTGAACCTTCACATAATTAATCCAATTCTTTTTTTTTGCTGGTGCCTGAAGGGCGAATTCTACCAGTTAATACATATTTGGGAATCGATTCTTTAAATATAAATGTTGTTATTCATTATGATTAGTTAAATGACTCAGAATTGAAAAATAGATTATTGCGCAAGAGGTTAGACCATTTCCAAACTTTAAATAATATTATAAAATTATATAAACGTTGCTGGCATACCTTTTCCTTTATTCTGATATTTATCTTTTCCATTTCTTGATCATTTTGTTATTGGAGACATCGAAAGCTTGAAGCTCCTGTCCTACTTTTCGAAATCGTTCGTAATCAGAGACTCTCTGTGGAACGTAAAGTTTAGGAGGGTTATGATATTATGTGCTGCAGAATACAGTGCATCCAGATTCTGGGCTCTCAAACCCAGACCCTCTTTCTATATTGCTCCACCAGAATGCGCGGACATATCAACTCTAAGTTCGTTTTTCAAATATGCTTTAAAATGATAAAATATCCACAATCGCCATGAAGGCCAGATTTCTTTAACGTATGCTAGTACCGTTACTCTGCTCTTTAATTTGATCGCCGTCATCTAATCTTAGTAAGTCGCAATGATGTGTTAAAGATAATGATTCATTTCATAAAATACGTTCAGTATGTTGATCTTAAAACTGCTTTCGTTTAAAAAAAGCGTTATCGATTCCCAGAGACGTAAATCAATTGGTATAATTTATTCTTGTAAATATTGCGCATTGTTTGTTTTTTATGTATACTTATTCTAAAGATGCTATGTCCCAACAATGCCTATCAAACATATGTAATGATTTTAAGATTGTAAATAAATGATTGAGACCGTACATTTATATTTATTTGTCAAAATAATATGAAATTGTATCTGTACAATTATATTTATTAAATGAGTGATAGAGGGGATTTTATACAACAAAGTCCCAAGTCTTGTAAATAAACGATATTGTCCCAAGCGTGAAACTGGTTGGTAAAATATACATGCGTTTTTTTTTATCTTTTGTAATATACATATGCGTTTGTGTGAGATTTATTAAAAATATCTGTTTCATGTAAATCCTGGTTTGTCGTTTTTGAAGTATTATTTTCTAGTTAATATTTAGAACTATTTTCTTTAGCTAAGAGCTTAGCATCAATAAATAACTATAATAAATGTAATTCCTGGGCTACTCCAATCTCGATCATCACCATCAGTCTGATCTTATGCTCTACCGCTTTGCTTATGGGCACGGATTTAAAATAATTTTACTGTGTCATCAGAATTGTTGTTCATTGGGTCAGAGATTCGAAGAATAGGCAAATAGGTTAGAATTCAGGATTGCTCCAGACCTGTGTATCTCGGGCATGATCGGATTCGAGGTACTTTTGCTTAAGATTTGAATCTTGTTAAGTGAGCATACTATTTTGACCGGTACAGTGGATTTTTTTTTCCGGGCTTGGCGCCCATATATAATCAAAATACTCTAAAATAAACTTTATAATGTTCAATATACCAACATAAAAAAATCAATAATAGCTATAGTCAGTTTTCCAACAGAGTACACTATCCTGAGTAGCATTTAACAGTTAAAAATTTAAACAATCACACAACACAAAAATTTCCAAGTGAAAGGGCAACTTTACCTAATTTATGTATATTCACACAATTATATTCTTTATTTAATAGCTCTTGGATTTTTATTTTTTTTCAAATCATTTTCCACAGGTAAAATAAAAATATTATCACATAAAAAATCTCCATTACAAATAACAGAATGTTCAACAAATGCATATTAAAATCTATCCACAGAATAATGTAATCTTATATATAAACCATATTTTTTCTGTTGTCAAATTGCTGGCTGAATGTTTGTCCAATGACATCACAATCACTATGTTTTTGTGAAGGAAGTAATTCCACCGTTAAATAAAAAATGCTGGGGGGAAATCAGTACCAGTGCTCTTACTATAAAGATATAGTATATATTTCATAGTAAAAGTTCCTATCTAGCGGCAGTAAAAGCTACAAATGCCAATTCATAATTCAACATTAAGGCGTTCCCTTTTATGGTCTGACAATCCCCTAATATAGTTCGGATAAGGAAATACTTAGCAATGTTAATTTAAAATAAAGGCAAAACTCTCCATACAGTAGTGCCACCCTGTGCCAACCAGAGTAATCAATGGATGCCAGAAGGCTTGTGAATAAAATCCCTATCTAATGCCTACTCATTCAGTATCCCCAGAATATTTTCTGGCTTGTGGCCTTTGTCAGTGAGGAGCTTTGGATCTGAGAGCCCTGCACCTAGATCTTAGGATCTAATGCAGCCCTCCAGCAATTACCTTTTATCTCTACTTAACTATAAAACTATGAGAATAAAATTTGAAAAGCCAAAAATATTTTCAATATAAGCTCAATAGCTTATATAGTCATATGGGGCTGAACTCAGTTCATCACCCATACATTTTGGTGTCTTTGGCTCTTTAACAACCATAGCCCCAATAATCTTATTAGGCAAGATTGGTGTTAAGCCATTAAGCATCACATGATCACCATTTCTTATACTAACACATAATTGTATATAAACAAGGCAAAACTCTCAATACAGTAGTGCCACCCTGTGCCAACCAGAGTAATCAATGGATGCCAGAAGGCTTGTGCATAAAATCCCTATCTAATACCTACTCATCCAATATCCCGAGATTAGTTTCTGGTTGGCACTACTGTATTGAGAGTTTTGCCTTGTTTATAAACAATTATCTGCTAGTATAAGAGATGGTGATTATGTGATGCCTAATGGTTTAACACCAATCCTACCTAATAGGATAGTGGTGGCTATGGTTGTTAAACAGCCAAAGACCCCAAAATGTATGGGTGCTGAACTGAGTTCAGACTCATATGACTATATAGGCTATTGAGCTTAGACTGAAAATATTTTGTGTTTTCAATTTCATTCTCAGTTTTATAGTTAAGTAGAAATAAAAGGTGGTTGCTGTAGGGTTGCATAAGATCCTAAGATCTAGGTGCAAAGCTCTCAAATACAAAGCTTCTCACTGATGAAGGCCACAAGCCAGAAACTAGTCTGGGATATTAGATGTGTAGGCATTAGATAGGGATTTTATGCACAAGCCTTCTGGCATCCATTGATTACTCTGGATGGCACAGGGTGGCACTACTGTATGGAGAGTTTTGCCTTGTTTATAAACAATTATGTGCTAGTATAAGAGATGGTGATCATGTGATGCTTAATGGTTTAATTTAAAATATAATAAACTTTTATAAATTAGCAATGTTTAATAAAAAAAAACATATTTGCATTAAATCTTAAAAAAAGTTGTTTAAGCAGCCAATTAAAAAATATTAAAAATATTTAATAAAAAAAATAAGCTAAAAAAAACTATTATGATAAATGAAAAAAAAAATTATTCAAAGGGGGCTCCAGTAAATATATATTTTTACTGTAAAGCTATCAAATATAACATGTATTTAAAAATATAAATTTGAATTTAGTTTCATTAAAATTCAGAAATTTATTTATATAATATTAAAATGTTTTGTTTAATTTACATTAAATCTTAAAAAAAATTGTTAACCAATTATTACACTGAAAATCTGGAGTTTGTAATAACAGTTTTTCAGACCAAACTCACATTTAAAATCTTTTATTTAATTTACATTAAATCTTAAAAAACAATTGTTAGAGTAGCCAATTAAAAAAAAAACAGGAGCCTTTACAAGAACAGATCGATCTGGTTTATTATAGAAAACATCCTGCTCATGAACTCTTTTTCAGTGCACATTTTATCTAACCAATGTAAATGAATCCACAACAGCATATACAATAACATTAATTACAGGAGCTTTGGATTTAAATTCTTCATTTATAAAGCCAAAAACTGGTCTGGGCTGTAAATATTGTAGTACCAGCATTTGAAATTCATTGATTACTCAAGCTCATGTTATATGGATTTAGAATAATATAAAAACAAATGGTCTTGGAACAATAATAAAAGTATGTAAAATAAGTAATATTTTAAAGTTCTTTTTTCATTATTTAAAATCAACTGTAATTTGTTTTTGGTATAATTAATATTTTACTGAATCAAAAGAAAAAGATAGTTTCAAAAGACTGTCTTAAATGTTAATAAAATTAAAATAAATAATATATAAGTATATTTCAATATTGAAAACGTACAAAAAAATTCAAAAATAAAAACATTTTATGCTGACAAAGTATAAAACCAAAGTATAAATACCTTCTGTTGTTTCTTATGTAACAAGTCTTTGAAAAAAATGAAAATGTGCTCAGTGATTTATTTATTTTTTTACAAAAACATTAATGTTTTTGTAAATCTAAAATTATAACTTTTTTTTACAAATCAGAGATAATTTTTTTTATAAAAATGTGATCTGCATAAAAAAATATATATAAACTTTAGATTAGAGAATTTCTTATTCATAATTTACACATTTAAATTTGCATATATATTTACAATATAGAAAACATCAAATGTTTCTTTATGAATCATTCATATTGCATAATTGTAGCTTACTATTGTGTTCTATCTTCAGTTACATTTTTCTAATGAAAGCAATTCTTTCTGTACTTTTTAAAATGTTATTAAGATAATTTAATAATGTAAATGAGGCTTCTTCTTCTAGAAAAGCATGATCAAAGTTCATCCTATAGTATTCTTGTACTATTTTATTTAAATGTGCATAATCAACATTGTTTCAAATATCTTTTATTCAATAATAATAATAAATTGTAATGATCTTTTTCTCCAATTAATCCATGTATATGTTAATTGCATTCAAATATCTTATAAGTAAATTTAGTGAAAAAACTTTTTCAAAAAAAAATCTGTTTTTTTTTGTAAACTAATCAGTGTTTTATTTTATAATCTTCCCACTGCAATTTTTTTTTTTACATTGGAGTTTATCCTATACTTTGCATCAGAACATCTAAAAGCAACAAATACAAGTAAAATTATGATGATAAAAAATATAATTACCAAAAAAAAGAGAAAGTAGTGAATAGCTGAACAAAAGAACAATGAAATTTTGCATTAAGGCAAATGATAATAATCATTACATTTTTGGACGGCATCAAAATCACAAAAATAATATTAAAAAAAATTTTTAAAACATTCTGATATAGATTATAATTCTGACAATAATTTATTAATAAACAACATTTTCACTTTATAAGTAAAAACAACATTTAAAAATAAATCATTAGAAAGTAAAACTAGTAACCAGGAAAAAAAATACTAAAATTCCAGGATAAAAGAAGAAAATTAAAAATTGATAGCTTACAAAAATAAAAAATAGTGGTGAAGTCACTGAATGCTATATCTACTATACTTTGCTATATAATCTTTTCCAGATCATGTAAATTAGCAGATAGTAGTTTATGCTTTATCTATAATATGGGCATAGAATAGATGCTAGAAAAAGTGTTAAATATTTAAATTACATAAAAAATCCAAAAAGAAGACAAATATATGAAACATACTATATTAAAAATAATTTCAATAATTATATGAATATTTACAAGACTTCTATAAATTTGGTTAACAATTGGTTGATTAAAAATGAATGAAAAATTATATAAGATGATATATATAATTGTATAAAAAATGCATGCAATATTTAAAGTAGTATGATATATAGTCAATTATTTTGTAATTACTGAATTTATATATGAGGGTTTTGATTTGTTTTAATTATTTATATTATTATTGTTTGTTTTAATTCCATTATTAGACACTGGATGGTTTTATGCCTGAAATAATTTGTCAACATTAAATAGAATAATATTATTTGAAAAGGGCACCAAAATAGGTGCTAAAAAGGTTTTTAATGTATAAAATCATTATTGATTAAGAGCAGCATAAGGATTTTTATTCTTTTCCAATTTTAATATAAAAGACTGTAATATATTTCTTCCTTATATACCCTCATGTAAATATATAATACACTATGGTTTATTTCTGAAAAGTTCATAAGAAGTTTAAGGAGCAGTGATAGAGATGGCCCATGATCCATAGACTTTGATCTCCAGAGATTGCTAATCAAATATTGTACCAAACTATACTTTTTAATGTGGGTATTCTCAATTTAAAAATTGTAGCACATAGAGTTATATATAAAAATAATTAAAAAAATTATATATGTTTACTCTGATCACAATCCTTCAAAATAAAAAAAAACCCACTCAAATGTATTTTTCTTTATTCCTATAATAATAAATTTTTCCTTATTATTATTATTATTTTTAAAATAAATAATCAACTTTAGGGTATCACCTTTTGTTGTTGTTATTTCTAGAAAACTTCAGAAATTTTCTTAGGTTTGGCATATATATATATATAATTATTTTATATAAAGAAAATTTAATTCTATTATTAAATTTATTAAGCAAACAAAATATTTTATTATCGGTCTATTCACCATTTTTCAATTATGCAAAACAGTAGAAAAATAAAGTTATCCCTTTATTTATGATAGTTTGTTGTTAATATTGCATAATGCTTAGAGTTGATGTATAGGATTAAAAAAAACTATCATTAATAAAACAGTTTTAAACATTTCTAAATTTTCTTTAGTGGAAAAATTAAACAATACATTAACTAAAATTTATTTTTAAAGAAGCAAATGATAGGCTAAACACAATGGTTTCATTTAATTGGCCAAACTAATGTTTTTTTTCTTCCAATTTTTGAGACAGTATAAAGCAAATATGTTACATATACTTATAAAACATTTTACTGTACCCATATGTGGAATATGTATTTATATCAACATATGAAATACACTGAGATTTCCAGTTAATAAGAATTTTACCTTTAGAAAAATAAATCACATGGTTGTTACAAAACATTATATTTATTCAATATTAAAATATTATTTAACATTATATATATATATATACACAAATAAAATGTCCTTTAATTAAAAAACTATTGTAATAACAATAAAAATAATAAATATAATGGTAATTAACTATTATATACAGTCTTTCAATCCACAGAAATACTTTCGATTAATTCCTTAATTAACCTGCCTCAACTAAGTTGTTTCCTTTTGTTTTTTGAATTTAATAGCAATTGAAGCAGGTTAAGGAATTAACCAAAAGTACTTCTGTAGATTGAAAGACTGTATATAATAGTTAATTACAGTTATATTTATTATTTTATATATATATATATATTTAAAGATAATCACATGATTAGCTTCTTGAAAAATCATGTGACACTTAAGCATCTAAATGACAAGTTGAGATAATTTCATTCTGTTGATTAAATTGAATTTTTCTCTTCACTTGAGAAATGTTTAATAAAGCTTTACTTTTTGAGTCCCTCACTCCATCACGACATTAAATCATACAGATATATATATAACTAATAATAGATGTTTCATGAAATATTCTCATTTTAATTGTGTTACATATCAAATTACTCCAAATTTGACTAAAACCACATTTCTAATTAGAACGATAATGTGAATACATGTGCACACAACAAAGCTTCATAAGTTACATAAGGATATTTGGTTTATTCTTTTAGAGTGTAGTTCTAGTCAGAAAAGAGAAATTTCGCTAGCTGTGAGATTAAATTTAGAATACTGTATAGGCGGTATGAGATAGCATGGATAGTTGAGGGTCGTGTGAAAGTCTGAGTTTAAATTCCTATATATTACATATAGAAGTGCAGATATAAAAAAAGGTGTACTGTAGAAAAAAAATTATATTTCAAAATACTGTATTAGATAAAACTTTAATTATTTATGGTACAGGCTATAACATAAAAGTGATAATTGATAAAAGAAAATATTTCAGTTATACAATTGGTTCAAATTAATTTTTTTAATCTTTTCTTTTTGATAGCCTTTAAAAAGTATATTCAGTACAATATTATTATTATCAGCTAATTCAATTAAGCAGAATATCGCAGATGAGTTTTACAAACTTCATTAAATTTTTATTTTAATGAACATTAAAATGTAAGAAAATGTAGGCTATTACAAAAATAAAGAAATTCTACTGCACATAATTTAAACCTTTATTAAAATAATTAATCTAATCTTTAAAGTCAATGAAAATACTGGAAATTGTTAAGAACGAATTAGTTGGCTCCTGAGGCACACATATATATATATATCGTTAAAAGAAAATTTAAGTACATTCAAACATCTTTTAAAGATATATTCAACAACTTCCCTACTTCCCCATTGCTTTTAAATTCATATAAATAAAGATATAATAAAAGATAAATGACCCCCAAGATGCATTTCGTGCTGAATCAGCACTCATCAGTTGGCCCAGGTCACTATCTCTCATATATATCTCTATTATATGAAGAGTATTTATTTAATAGTAAACTGTTACATTTTTATTTACCATTGTCAAACTCACTCCACTCACAACTTTGACACCATCCACCTCTGATTACCTTCTCCATAAATAGCAACTGTATCATCATTGATAAGAATTATTTGATCATTAAGAGGATTCTCTAATAATTCAGAAAACTTTAGAGTACAAGTTGAATAAGCTTTATAAGAATATACTTGCACAATAGTTAACTTCATAAAAAAAAGCCTTTATGCTTGCTTGATTAAGTTGACATTACTTTCTTTCAAATTAAAAATAAATACAGTATTGTAATTCTTGGTGCTGTAAAAATAACAATGGGAAACAGTAACAACAATAAAATGATTTGATGCCAAAGAAACTATAATAATTTGATCCCTTATGTTGAGTTTTCCATTGCATCATTTGTTATATTTCACACAAAAATAGTTATTCTTCTTACCATAGTTTCATCATAGCACTTCCCTTCCAAATATCTTTAAATAACATGCAAACATCTTTTGGGCATTTGAAGTCCTATTATAAACCATGAAATATTCAAAGTATTGCTGTATGTGACTTGTCAAGGAAATGTGACAATCTAAATAAGTCACATGGTCACAAAGTTTGAAAGGAACCAATATCAAATGGCTGGCCATCAGATGTCTTAGACACTGATGTCATACGAAAAATCGTGAGATAGACTTGAAAATAATAATCTTAACATAATTATTCCATACCTTAAAACTATAATTTTTGGTTGCTGTCACTATGGAGCTATTTAGAGGATTGCAGTCAACTTTGAAAATGAAGTCACCATGAGTTTGCCACAAAAGGAATTTTGCATTTGGGTGTAGGGATTTAGTGAAATGCTGTTTATCAACAATACAAAAATTTCTTTGACTCAAGATCCCAACCTATAGTATAAAATAAATTACTATTGCAATCATCCATCTAATTTATGCTTCAACATTATATCCTTGTTTGATTTTGTTCTATTAGGATATTTATAAAACAAATCTTTAGAATTTATTCTTTTGTATTCAAATTAAAAAAAATAAATTTTCAGCCCCTAAATAATCTATCTTTATTTTAACATATTTTCCATATGCACTTATTTTAAGAATTTTTAAAGATTTCACAATTCTTGTCTTGTGTTTAGACTTGTTGCTAGCTAATTAGCATGAGTGGCAATTAAAATGTAGTCTTGGGTTTGACTCATAATCATTTACTACAATAATGTTTATAGTCTCTAGGATAATCTCAATATACTATACTAAATAATCCCTATTTTCTGTTGAGAATTTAAATTTTTCAGTATTATAAATTATTTGAGAGTTCATAAGCACTTTAATATTAATAATTTCATGACCAATGTTTCAGCACTCTAATTTTCTAACTAATTTTTTGTATACTATATTCAAACAGTTACTTACACCTCACAGAACCTACTTTGTATAGTTTATTTAACCTTTCAACACACTTCATATTTTTAGAGACATTATTGTGAACTACTGTTTGATATTTCTGCCAAATTTTGCACCATTCAATTTTACTATTATAACAAGAATGCCTAAAAGTTTTTCAAAAGAATGTTAGAATTGGTGCTCCAAAAGGCTAACCTTTGTCTAACTCTTGTTTAAGATATATATATATATATATATATATATATATATATATATATATATATATATATATATATATATATATATATATATATATATATATATATATACACACAATGTGTATTTTCATCTGGCACTTATGGCAAAGATTATACCAATCATTTTTAGTTCTTGGACCATTAAAATTGGTACAGTATATTTTTTTAGAGTAGGATCTATTTTGGAAATTATATTCCTTACTCTGTGAACTTATAGCATCATATATATCATCATCATCATCATCATTATTATTATTATTATTATGGGATATGGGATAAATCCTTTCATCCTATTTATTTTAATAAATTTCTCTCATCTCAATTACACCTATAGTAATTTCTTTCTTTTGGATGAGCAGCTTATAATTCCAGATCCAATAGTATCCTTTTCATTAGCTATCTTACGAAACTGCATTTATCATTTTATGTCCCCTATCTAAAATGTTTTCATAATATTTCTCTTGTACGCATGTCTCATTCTTCTCTAACTCATAGTGGATATCTTTATTGTTGTCATTAATAACCCAAGCTCTTTTAAATTTCTTCTGTAAAATTCTTATCTCCCCTTTAGAGTAGCCTGGTCCTTTTACTAATTTGTGATACTTGCCACATGATTTTATTGTAATATCTTCAACCTTAACTTGGACTTCAATTTCAAAATTCCTTTCAAATTTCTCTAGAGTTCGGTCTAATTTACTTGCTAGTCTTTTGGTCTGTTCTTTTAAACCTCCAAACCTAGTAATACATCTTTCATCTGACTCCTTCTACTTGGTTATCAAATCATGCATCAGATGCATTGAACCTAACTTTAATTTCATTTTTCAATTTTCTAAACTCTGCTTTCTACCTTTCAAATTTTTATCAACACCGTCCATTTTTTCAATACTGTCAACTTTTTATCAATACCTTCAAATATTTTATCAACACCATCAAATCTTTTATTTAGTTCCTGAAACTGGCTAAGGATCATATTCATGATATCTGAATGAATAGTTGTGGACCCTACTTCTTGATCATTGGCTTCCATAATGGTAACTAATAAAATAATTTCACATATAAGCACATTTATCTATTTATGGTTATGGATAACATACAAAATATTAATATGAATAACTATTATTTTATATGTAACATCAAGGCTCAAAAAATACATTAACTAAACACTCAAAACATGCTCCATTCTCATACTGATAGGATTATGATATATTATTAAAATAGTTAGTGGTGTCTTATGTGCAAATATTTATGCAATTTACTGGTTTCAGGCACCAGTGGTGTAAAAATTGAGCTACAGTTGGATACCAAAACATGTGATATGCAAATTTAATTTGATTATCTATATAAATCTATGAGTTATTCATACCTTAACTGACTGCATCAAAATTATAATGTGCATAAAACTATCAATATAAATCTATGGGTTAATTTGCACAATACTGGGTACCAAAACTATAATGGTATGAATGGGGCAAGCATATTTATGATGCCTAAAGAAAACAGACTCTACTACATGCAAATTAAATCCAGATTAATATCAGATTAAAATGAATTTAATGACAGATTTTGATATGATTCCTTAAGTCCCTAATCTATACCATTACAAGTTGAAAATAAATAGGAATGATAGCACTGGTGCATTCTGGCCTTTATTTGGACTGAAATATATATAACAGAGATTAATGCTATTTGAATTATACACTAATGTATACTTATTTATTTATATTCCTTAACTAGCTAAAGTAAGTAAAGTTTATAAATTTAATTCAGTAATGATAATAATAATAATTTATTTAAATTACATCAAGTAATGACAACTCATAAATGAACTTGATAAAACATCAACAAATTAACCTAATGTACATAATTTATCTAGTGGGTGTAAATCATCATGTTAAACGATATACATAGGTTGAAAATCAGATAAATATCTGTGTTTATTTTATTTTCTAAATGCACAAAATTTATAAAGTCTTAGTAAATACTTTAGAGACAGGCTTTAGCATATATCATATGTGCCTTGAATGTTTATAATAGTCAAACAATATCTTTATTTGCCAATAGAGTGATGTCTTATCTTTTACCTAACTTTCCACTAATATAGGCCAATCTGAAGCATTTTGATTTGGGAGTGTAAAGCTGTTATCCATTCTAGCATAGATTGAATTAATATATAAGATAATTTGAAATGACAAATTTCTGATTTCATGAACCATTTCTAAATGATTGTCTTGGATTATCTTGTATTCAGATTAGGTTGTAGTGGATCAATTGAAAGTGACAGACTTACTTTGAATACTTAGCTAATACTTATATTGATTTGCTGTATTCATTTTTCTGGTTGGTTTCCACTCAAATGCATGCTTATTAAAAATTTGCTTATCTTCCAATGGATGTTACTTATTGGATAGGATAAGATGAAGGGAACTAAATCCCAAGATTGCAGCTTCCGTTTTTTCACCCTGCCATTTTTTAATGAAAATCCAAATAGAATATTGTGATTACACCAAAAAAAATGAAATGAAAGCAAAGTTTTGCTTCCTTATACTAACGGCTGATAGTCAATAATAATCTTTTTTACAACAATCGTCGATTTTTAAAATATTAAAGTTAAAAAAAATTACATATCAAAATATGCTATACAGTTTACGAAAATAAATAAATAAATAAGTAATAAATAATAAAATTACACAGCAAACAATTTCAAAAACAAAAATACAACGCAAACACAATTAGTAATTTTATATGCTAATATTTTAATCATTGATATTATTAAAGGCAAATACTTTAAATACAAACCAATATCTTTATAAAATCTATATACACATATATATTATATCACAACTGCTATTTTTAAATGTCAAAATCATAAGTAAATGCACATACCAAAAAAAATTGAAATAAATAACGATAATAATATATAAACTCCCACATCAAAGCCAAAACAAAGATTTTTTTTTTTGACAACAATGATACTTTGATGGAAAGGGTGAACCTTTCTAATCTTTACAATATACTTACAGCATTCTAAAAAAAAAAAAAACACACACACAAAAAACACATTTTTAGTTACTTTCTATTTTATACCTCTAATGGCAACAACTACTGATTAGCTTTTATAATCATCTTTGCTACAATGCAAAAGAAGTTTCTTTTTTAAAATATAAGGGGGTCCATCTCTTGACTAAATTTTAATTATCATTTAAATATTTTTGTACAGAATCTATTTAAAAGTAGTGATAGGCTATAGTGCTAACTGGAGAATCAGAATAAATTCAGGATGTACAAAAGGCTGTACCAGCATTTTCACTTCAAAGTACTTAGAAAATGCAATATATTAAGGCAAAACTTTTGGCAGACATCATAGGAATATGGCAATATCTATCACTTAATAATTGGATGTAGAATCATGAATATATTTCACTTTTTAATATCAATACATTGACAGTCATCTACAATTATGCTTTTGCTGATAATAGCTAGATGTTTATTTATTGATCAAGGTCTAAAAGAATAACTGAATTTTTTATGGGTTAACTGTTTTTTTTTAAAAAATCCCCCACCTACTTATAACTAGAAAAAATTTACATAGTACCCAAATATTGTCATTGCAAAGCAGGGAGATATGTTAAATTAATTTCCTATTGCTGAATTATGATGAAGTTATTGCAAAACAATACCAAATTTGGAGCTTTTAATTAAAGCTTATAGAACAGAGTATAAGTTCTATTTTTAAAACCTATTGTAAATAAAAATTTAAATAGATTAACTTTACATTATATTGCATAATTATATTTCATGGTGTAGGGGGTAGAATACTCAATTGGTTTACTTAATATCTAGAATTTGAATACAGACCAAAATAACTTTGAACTTTATTTAGGTCATAAACAAGCTTAGATTTTTTTTTTTAAATAAATAGCAGG
Organism: Epiperipatus broadwayi; assembly: GCA_028023455.1. Classification (NCBI taxonomy): domain Eukaryota; kingdom Metazoa; phylum Onychophora; class Udeonychophora; order Euonychophora; family Peripatidae; genus Epiperipatus; species Epiperipatus broadwayi. Next base: position 4,381,756 of record JAQFVV010000085.1, on the reverse strand, counting down.
TTATAACTTCAGAAAAAAACTCCTAGATTAATTTGGAAGTGATCAGATGAATGTCAATGTGCCGATAGTAAAAACAAAAAAGAAAGGTGATTATTTCACAATCTTTTTAATGATAGCTACTAAAAGTAATGCATAAACTTATAAAATTAAGTACAAATATACATTTAGTACATTTAAAATCATAGCGAGTTATTAATTTTTAACATTTAAAGGTAAATTGCATCATTTGTTTTCTTTTTAAATTAATACTAATTTTCTTAGAATTATTTTAATCTTAAAAAATAACCCTAGTATTATTTGCACGCTTAAAATAGAAAGTTTCTTATAATATACTAACAATACAAATTTTCCCCACTGTGCAGTAACAACTAAGATCATTGTTTGGAAATCTGGATGACTAGTCTTTACATGGCATGCAATTTAATGATATTTTTTTCCTCTTTCTCAACAAGGAAAACCTGTCGGTACTGTCAATTTGAACATTTTCCTCTTCTTTAAGAATCCTTTTAATAGCAGTTTAAAGAGGCAGAAAGGAGGTTGTTATCACATTTATATACATTAAAAAAAAAAAAAGGAAGTCACTATTTTGTTTTATTAAACATGCCAGCTATTGTAAAAAAAAAAATACTTTTTTTGCCCTAATGCTGCATATAAAATGGCTTCATTTAAAATTGTAATTTTTTTTTTTAAAACCCCCACGGAGAAAAATATTCTTAAGTTTTTAATTTTTTTATAGGCTTATTGTTTCAGAAACGATCTTATCTTTTCATTAATAATCAAAACATTTATTATATTAATTGATATTTGATTTTTATTAGAAATTACATTATATATATAGTCTACATTATAACTTTAACATTTATTAATGAAAGACATGGATAATTTATTAACAGAATGAAAATATTAGTCGAAACATTAAAGCAAACATTCTTCTATAAAATTGATATATATTTATAGCTTGTTAAACGCTGAACTTTTATTAATTTAGATACAATTTCCTTTATTTTATATGTTTAATAATATTATACCTTTGATTCCTTAAGCCTTGCTGCATTAGTGATTTTTGCAGATTAGACAAGGTCATTAATATTTCAACAATATGCTTTTTATTTTATTATTATATACTTTGTTTAACGTTTTAGGATCAGAAATACATAATACAAGTCATTCCTATTATTTATTTTTTTTTTTGCTTGCAGAAATTTCATTTGGGCTTTCAGTTAAAATTATTAATATTTTTGTTTTAAAAATGTATTTTTATATTATATCTTCCAGAATAAAAATAAAATGTTATAAATATTTTTACAGCATTCTAAACATTATTTATGATGATATTGATTTAAATTAAATATAACTCACTTTTATGTTTCTTTGTCTCAAGACATATTTTCAAAAAATAAAAAAACATATATATATATAATTAAAAATATTATTAAGTACTATTTTAGTGCTCAATATATAGTAATATGGAGTAAAATATACTTATTTGATTAGATTAAATCTTATCCAAAAATAAAAGCAAGATTTACTTGAAAATAAATTTGTTTTGGTTGATCTAAAACCACTCCATTTTTTTTTTAATAATGTATGTTAATTTTCTTTTTTACTGGTATTAAATTGTTATCTATTAATTAAAAACTACAATTACAGTTTACAAAAAATAACCCATAAAAATCACATCACATTAAATGTAGCAAAATGTAATGTAAATAGAATGTACTCAAAAAACAAAAAAAATACTTTCTCTGTGATTCTTAATGAAAAGGCTAAAGCACTAAAAGCTATTAGATATTTAAATAATAACTACAGTTATTTTCTTTGAAATAAAGATACAAAAATCTAGCATTAAATTTTTTAATATATTTTGCTTTCTTGAAATAATATTCTTCATAGCTTTTAAACAATAATTAATGATTAAATTTTAACTTTATGTATCTTACACATTCCCATAATAAATATTCTATTAGTTTTAAAGTTACTAGTTAAAGTTTGTTGTTATTATTTTTTCAATTATTACTTTACAAAAAAATAAAATTATCAATATAAGAACTATGTTACAGATAATTTATTTGTTCAAAATGACAAATTAAAAAAACCCAAACAAATAAATCATAAAAAATCTGTTCAGTCAACCAAATATATTAATTTATTTGTATATATTAAAAAAAACAGGTGCTTGTCTTATAGCTAAAGATGCCATTGAATGGTGCCATTTTCACACTAAAACTATAAAATATGAACATTCACGGGCCGTTGATTTTAAAATAAAATTGTCTTTTTTTAAATATTATTTTTTATTAACATATACAATTTAAATGATAATAATAAATGTAAAATAAAATCAACAAATTACAATTTGATTCGTGTTTTCTATATTGTATACTTTTTAAATTGTGTTACTGCTTTTTTTTTTATCAATTTTCTATCGGATATTTTTTTACTTGTGTTACGGCTTTTTTTTTTATCAATTTTCTATCGGATATTTTTTTACTTGTGTTACGCCTTTTTTTGTAGTTGTTTAACTAAAAAATAATAATCGTAATAAAAGTAAAAGTTGTTACGGTTAGATTTAGGGTTAGTTTTAGGGTTAGGTTTAGGGTTAGTTTAGGGTTAGGTTTAAGGTTAGTTTTAGGGTTAGTTTTAGGATTAGTTTAGGGTTAGGTTTAGGGTTAGTGTTCTGTTTGTTTGTAATGCTAAAATAAAAAAATTCAAAATCGTAACCGTAATCGGACAAAAGAAAGAAACTCAAACTTTTTTAAACAACAACAAACACATACAAATGTCTTCTTTACTTATTAAACATGTTTATAATATTTGCTTTTTATTAAATTTACAAAAAAACCTGTATATTTGGACTTTTCTTACTGGATATTTTTTTCGTACCGCTCTTTTTTACTTCAAAAATATACAGACGGTAGAATCTTCTCTGTCTCGTGGAATGTTACTAACAGTACGTTACCTAATTGCAACTCAATAAAAACATAAATATTTAACATTTTCCCAAATAAAAGTTCAATACAGTACATTGTAAAAAGTCTTATAATTATTGCTTTAAAAAATCTGAACATTTCAATACTTTAAAATAAAAAAAATCCAATGAAAACAACATTTCAATATAATTCAAATACAAACTCTCTCATCAAGCCGTAATTATTTTATAAATTGTGCAAATTCGGAAAATGTATTTGCTGCTATGCGACATACATGCTGTACTGCGATGTGACATAGTGGCCTGCATTCTGTAGCACAACAAAAAAGTTGTATTATAGAAAACGCGGGTTCGAACGTGTCGGCCACGGAAACAGCATTTTTATGTGTTTTGGCACGAAAACTGCGCCATAGAGTGGCATCTTTAGCTAAAAGATGATTACCAAAAAACACTTGTATTAACTTATTTAAAATTAGATTTAAAATGTTATAGGAGTAAAATTCAACATATAGAAAATTATAATGTCTCTTAATCAAAAAATTTAATGCACCATTAATTTGGATTAAACAAGGTACTAAATTATCTAGATTATCAATATCAAGCATGTACATTATGCCATTAAGAACTAACAAAAATTACTTATATAATAAATATTTTTTAATTATTTATAATTTTCTGTTTATTTTTGTTTATATGTTTACTTCATAATAAATAAATTATTTACTAAATTTATTAAAAATAAAATATAATATAGTTTTTATAAATATCTAGGTCAATAATAGGCATTCAATCCCATATTCATAAACTCATCATCCATACTTTCAATAATTCGCAGTCTAAAAAAAACAGAAAATAAAAGTTAAAAAATTTAAAAAATTGAAATCACAAATATCATATATGGTCCATAATAAATAATATCTCAATCAATCATGTGGTTGCTTTCTTTCCTTGATTTATTACTTCACTATTTTTTTAATAATAGTATTATTCTATTAAATGTTTTTGCTGATGTAATAATACCTATACTCTTAAAATTAAATTATATTGCAAGTGTATATGTATATGTAAAACTTATATAGCAGCCACTACATACTATTTACTGACTCATGAAACTGCTGAAAATCTCAAAACTAAATTCAATGGATATGGATGGTCTAAGCCTCTAAGGTATACATTAATAGCAGTAATTTTCTCTCTATTAGTGCCATGTAATGTATTAAATTTATATTATTAATTGGATATTTGAAGCAATTTGTAACATACATTTTTTTCTAGATTTGTTACAAAGACAAGACAAAAAATATAAAAAAAATAGTTTATCAAAAATAACATGATAATTTAATATCACAAAAATAAAAACAGCTTTCTTTTAATGAAATAATTTTCAGAACTAACACTACTAAAAATTTAATATATATATATTGAAATGGTTATATGTCTCATAGCATACAAAATGTAGTAGTGTATGCACATGTATATATTGTGAGAGTACATCAAACTCCTCACACACACAATATATATATATATATATATTGTACCCTTTTGTTAAAGCTAGGTATGTTAAAGAAAGTCAATTTTTTGAAAAATTTTAAATTAAAATAGTTATAAGAGTTATAATTGTAATTATAACAATTTAAAGGGACTTAAATTTGTTAAACAAATACATAAGTCATCAGAGAATATTTAAAAACCATTTTAACTATTAAAATTGTAAAATAAGAGTAGAATAGTTTAATATTTATTAAGCAAAATAATTGATATTAGCCATACTTTAAAATGTTTAATATTCTGCTAAATAAATATTTTAACATCAGTAGTTTACAATATAGTTATAAATATAGTTGAATAAATTACTAAATCTATCTTTAAAATAAGTTAAAACTATTTAATAAATATCTATTAAAGTTCTTGATGTGTTATAGTGTACCAGATGTTTCAATTTTATTTATTGTTATACAAGATATAAAATAACTATTGTAAATTTTATTATTGCATTTAATATTATGTATTACTATTATTTTTTTAAAATTAAATATTCATTTAATTTTATTTCAGACAATAAGTTTCAAAATTGCAACATTTTTGTCTGGAAAAGCTTATCACATGATTGGCAGTATGTGTGTAATGCTTGCATGAATTTAAAGAAAGTTTTTAATTACTTTCTGAAGTTATTCATAAAGTGGAGACATTTGAACATGATAAAATAAGTTTAGAATAATATTTTATTTGGTTTTTAAAGATATTTTAAATTAATAAATGTAGACTAAAATTGCTACATTAGATTAAATATTTTCTTATAATTTACTAAATTGATAAAAAAATTAATAAACTGTATTATTTTAAAATATTTTTTTTTGTTTAGGTAGAGTTATAAAATAAATTAAATATTAAAATATTTTATATTTTTTATTTAAAAGATAACTCATTATTTTATTTTCAATTTTAAAACCACTTAATGTAGCTAATATGTAAATTAGTTAATTTGTCTGATTCTATTTTATTCAATCAAATCTTTTAATAAATGGGGTATTAATAGTGTGTAAAAATTAGGTGGAACACTTTATTATAAATATTTTTGTTTCAAATATTACTTGTTATTAAACAGTGGTTGTAATATACTAAAATCTAATAGTAAATTATATAAAATTTTAAAAATATTATAATTTTGTAAAGTCTAAAGGATAAAGAAAATTAATATTTAGTTCTTCAGTATGTGTGAGTAAACCAACTTAAATTTTCTATCAGTAAACTATTCAAAAGCTTGATTAAAATTCAACATTAACTTATGAAGCAGAAACTTGTAGTCAAGTATATTGGAAAATTAGAGACCAAATGCCAAAGAATATATAAAAACATATTCTTACCAGGAGTATGTGAGAATTTAAATATTTGTTTGTGTAGAGTACTTCAAAGTTATAGACAGCTATTCTCTGGAAATATAATATCTATAATAACAATGTCTGAATTAATAAATTTAATTATTTTAAAGAGACATTATAGTAACCCAATACCTTTAAAGAGACAAAGTATAAATTGCTCTTAGTTTATAAAAGACATTGAAGATGAACTATAATATATCATTTTCTAGAATATTTATATCATTACTTTCAAATAATTGCAGTTTTAAATAATATTAATCTTTAAAACAAATATTGATTTGGACTTGTGAAGTAACAAATTTTGAAGATAAATTAAAGAAAAATATAATTGCTGAAAAATAATATATAAAGAATGTGAATTTTTTGTATATAATAACTGCTGTTTATTTGCTACATTTTGAAAAAAGAAAAATGCTTAATGGAAGACAAATATATTACTAAAAATAGCTTTTAATACTAAAAACCTGAATTCATTTATTTGCTGTTTTATTGTGCTTTATTGGAAGATAAGATAAAAATGATAATATGTCTATTTTATTTTGAAAATCATGAGTTCAATAAAATGTTGCTGAGGATGATGCATGTATCGTCGAAGGAGTTGGATACATACTACGTGCACAGAAAAAATGGATAACTTACCTTAAATTGATGTTTTAGTTGATATTAAACAAATTATTATTATCTTGGAAGAAAGTTGCAGAAATATAGACTGTAAACATCTTTTCACAACAGGATGGATAATTTTTATGATTTTTCCAGATTTAAAAGTCTACAATTATTATTATTATTATTTTTTATTGTTAATTTACACACTGAGAAGGTGAAAAGTTGGGGGAAAAACATTGAACAAGGATTGTTGCTTAGCAACTGTGCAAATTGTTATACCCCAACTTATTAGCAGAATTTTAATGGAAAAACTTATGAGAAGAGAAGAAATATGTAACTTTGAATTTTATTAATATGTTTATATTAGATAAGTTGAACTAATAGACATTTTGATTACCATAATTTTAATTTTAAAATAGGTTAATAATTTTAAAACTTTGGAAATGTTTTTTTTTAAAAGTATGATATTTATAATGAGCATTGAATGAATGGAATTTATGATTTTTTTCATTGCTATGTATTGGAGAACAGAAGACAACTAAATGTGGTTATAATATTATTTACTCACTTAGGTAATTTTGGTTTTATTTTATATGGTATAATTTTTTAAAATTACTTGGAATTTAAATATTTCCGAACATATGGATATAAGGATATGTGAATTAATAACACATATAAATTTTATTGAATAGTATAAGCTATAAAATAAAAATATGCATATATTTTTGATGGTAAGGTTCATTATGACTTTATTCATTATTATAATTTTATATGTTTTGCGATGTAAAACAATATTACATTTATTTTAACATGTATGAATATTAGCAGTATATTTTTATCAAAGTCATTTGTAATTATGGCAGAGCTTAAGTGTTTAAAACCATTTCTTTAAATGATCATAGCTTTGATGAATCTAAATTGCTAGTTTTGTTTATTATTGAGAATAATCATTCAGTTTATTTTACAATGTGGATTGTTTAAATCTATATGGAATTTTTATATGGTAGTAAACAGGGGAATAAGAAATGAAACCCTGGATGTGTATTTTTTAGGGTATGTCAAGAAGATAGAAAGATTAGCCTGTATTATATCAAAGTAGATATTGTACAGATAAAGTTAACAAAGTCCTGTATTATTGTATTTTATTTCCATGGACAGTGGTAGTTATTTGTATTTTGATGTTCTGTAAGTGCTAGAAAAGAACCAAGACATTATTTTCTATGGGTATTAGACTAAGTCATACCTAATATTTCACACTGCTTTCTATATGAATTAGTGAATTTATCATTATATTATTGAGTCATTACTCTAGTTATTCCTTCATATCCTATACATTACATCACTATCTTAATTTCATTGGTTATGCATCATGGAGTTTAGTATTCTGACAGTAGAATAATAAATAAACTTAGAATGATGAATTGTTTTTTAGATTAGATGGCAAGATAGGTTTTGAATTAAGTTAAAGTGCAAATGATCTTGAATATTTAATGCTGATTATGAAAATAATAAAGGAATCATGGCTATTCCTAATATTTTAATATTTTGATATTTTTTGATTTTTTTTCATAAAATCAATAATATTTTTAAAAAATGCATATTTTACAAGAAATATCAGAATGAAAAACGTGAAGTGTAATTATGAATGCTTATTTATTTTATTTAATTTTATATTTTTTATTTGAACATGTAAACATATAATAAAACTTAGAGTGATACCAAGCAAAGTATTTTAGTACATGAATAAACATTACTTCACCGATTTTTATTTTATGAGTATAAAATGAACCCAGAATATATTTTTGTCTAATTAAAATATGTAAAATATCTTATTTTATATTTCATGAAAATAAAGAAATAATACTATTTTTATTTACTTAATTGATAATGAATCTAATATAATTTTGGAAGGTAAACATTGAATTTTTGGATCTGTATTGCTGATTAACAAGTCTGAGTAAAGGCTTATACATTTGTGATTTTTCTGTTTTGGTAGTATATAATCGAATTATTTTTATGTATAATTTTGTATATAATTTTTTAGATTTTAGTATTCTGTTTGTTAGCTTTAATAATATTTAACTGTAGATTTATTATAATAGTTTTTGTTTATTAACTTAAATAAATTTGTTAATGCTGTTTATAAAAATCTTTGTCAGTCTTGCTTATTGACCTATTCACTTCCACAAAAACTGATCCACAGAATTTAAAATTGAATATATTTTGCACATAATAAATTAAAATAATTTATTTAAATATTAATTTTTACTCAGAATACTAGAATCTCATTATTGTAATATTATTTTTTAGTCATAATCAATTATTTAAATTGCTTCCATATAATTAAGACTATTTTTTATTTCAACCTTATTTAGATTATACCATACTGTTAGCACGCCACCTGAGAAATAAAAAAATTGGATTTTATTAATATTATATTTTATCTAATTGTTACATAGTAAATATAATACCAAATTATTAATTAGATTAAGCATAGGTATATTATATTTTATTATTATTATTATTGTTGACGTGTAATTGGGAATGATGCAAAATCCCTCATCATATTTAGCTACAGATTTTTCAATCAATTTATTGATTTATTTTATAGAACCTGGGATGATATATTTTCAATAGTAAAAATTATAATTTATTAATATTATATTTAAATTATTTGAAAGTTTTAAGAATGCTATAGATTTATATTATTATTTGAATAAAAGGGGGATAGTGTTCTTATGCCATTGAGATTATGTTCTTAGGGAGATATTCTCAATGTTTACCAACTACTGCACCTTTTGCTAAATGTCTCATGATTAATATTAGTATATTGTTTATTTATTTATTAAATCAAATTATATATTACTAATTATTAAATCTTTGAGCTAGTCTAATGGTAGAAATTATCTTAAGATATTGTTAGTACTTATTTCTTGATATATTAAGATCGGAGCTTAGCCGGAGAATTATTTCTAAATATCAATTGATTGCTTGGTGAGGGTACAATATATATATATATATATATATATATATATATATAATACAATGCATGCTTATCCTGAATATTATTGTTAACAAAAATCAATAAAAATTTTATTATTGATTTATGTATTAATAATCATGTACAATTGGTCATTAAAAATTATAACATAATGACTTATTAACTATATTGATATGTATATAATCACCTTGTAAAAAAAAATTGCATATGAGCCCAAAAATTATTAAAGGAAAAGAAATAAATATTGGTACTGTTTTATTAGCTCATGTCAGTTGCTTGATGGCATTGATACTATGCAAAAATACAGAAACATAATGGTACCAGGCTGCTGGCATAAAAATTAATTTTTAATATCTTTATATATTAATGTATGTTAGCATATCTACAAAATCAACAAGTTTGTTTATTTGTTATTTAGTTGATGATGTAGAATATATGTATATAAATAAGAAGTTGGATAATAGAAATGAAAATAAGTTCAAGACAATTTTTTCTTAAAATTTTACTCTCACCCTGCTATGTAAGGCAGAACTAGTTTGTAAATAAATTAAACAAGTTATATTTATTATATATGTATACTTAATCAAATCAGATATGTATTAATTAATTATGCATTAGAAGGCCAATAATTATATACATATCTGCTAATTTAATATTTGAAATAGATAGGTACCGTGCAACCTTTTTCATAGATTTAGATATTCAATAAAAATCAGATCTATGTGCATAAATAGTTCAATGACAATAGCTATTAATAAATATAATAAAATGTTGGTATAATATCCACATCTAAATTAATTAAATGTCTTTAAGGAAAAAGGAGTTTTTATTCATTTCATAATGGATTTTCTTTTTTTTTGTAGCATACTAACATATGGGATGGTTTACCTATATATTAATGTTAATAAGGTTGTTTTATTGTATCTGAAATACCGTAGTACTTGGTATCATGTGTCTACATTCTTTTATTGCTTCCCAAAATATTTAATCAGCCAGTCCTTAAATACAGGAGAGGCCTGGAATGAACTCCTCCTAAATGAGCAAACCAAAGAAATGGACATAAGCTACCGAAGTATGATTCATTCCTAAACCTGGCTCATACTAAGGCTTTCAAAACAAAAGATATTCTGGAGCTGTCAAAGTATGTCTCCTTTCGAAAAAAATACTTTCACTGACAGGAACAAGATTTGTATCTGAACTGCAAGATGATTTTGGACATCTCCAGTCTCATCATTTTTCCACCCACACATCTCTTGGCATGTAGGAGTATGTTGTTGTCCTGTAAAAATGCCACCACACCAGCTTCTGTGGACAGCAGTTGGCACAATTTGAACAGCTTGGTTTTGCAGTCAGCCATTTTATTTGTCATGGATGTGTTCTCATGCAAATGTGAGCTAGTCAAAATCTTGCTTGGATGTACCCTTCTCGAATTTTTTGAAGGTTTCATGTTGAGTAGGAAAACCTGGCAATGGGTTTACAATTGTTATGAGGTAATAGTAGGTCAAATGATGTAAGCTATTTACTTTGACATGCATATTTGAAGAGTTGTAGCAGGCTGAAGTTCAGATACCCTCACATAATACTGTAGCCAACTTTCAACTGTGAGCATTGGGATAAAGTGTGTAACATGAAGCAGCAGACTGTCTGCCATAACAGCATGCATAAACAGCCTCTTTCTTGCTTTTTGTATAGAAATAAGGTCAGTATCCACATAAATGGTATATTTATGTGTTTTTGCATATAAATAATGCCATCAAGTAGCTGACCTGAGCTAATAGAACAGTACCTAAATATTACATTTTAATATTTTTTAATTTACTCATTAAATATATAAAAAATAAAATGACATTATAATTAAAACAAGAAAAATGTGAACTAAAATTGACAAGATATATAGCATGATTATTAAAAAAAAAAGAAAAAAAAATTCTCTTCATCTTGAAAATAAAAAAAAGGAGACTTAAATACAACTCTGATGTGTCTTAAAGTTTGGAATAAACTGTAATTTTAAACTACTATTCAGAACCAATTTGGTAACAAACAGAAAATTATCAAATCTCCAAATAGGAAAGCAATTTTGGAAAATAAAATAACCGTGCTTACTAATATAGATTGGTTTTACCCATGTAAAAGTATATTTTACAAATACTATCAAGAAAATCTCTTTTGATAATCTTATTAAAACTAAATATTATAAGAAATCAATTACATCATTATATATATATATATATATATATATATATATATATATATATATATATATATATATATATAGAATCATAATTTTAAATAACATTCAAACATGACTATCTAACAATGGTCAGCTAGAGGGAAAGAAACATTATGGAAATAGAATGTTAACTATACTTCTATAATGTCAAATCTAACTTCAATGAAAATCAAATCTATCTGCCAATGATAAATATCAAATAAGAAACGATTTGTTACCAACCTTAGGAAACCTATCACAAATGGAGGAATGACATCGCCATCTGGATATTGCAAACAACAGCATTCAAACATGGATTTGTACATATTGAAAAGTGAGAAAGGATCTGTAATGTGGAAAGTTATTCAATCTGTCAATCTAAATTTTTTCTAAATTAATTCTAGGCTTGACTACACATTAATATTATATATATATATATATATATATATATATATATATATATATATATATATATATATATATATATATTATGATTCTCTTATATATTTTTGTTACTATTTTTTTTCCTTTAATAATAGGGCAAGCATCATTCAACTCTAACCTAAAATTATTAAAATTCTTATTAATAAAATGTAAAGGTAAAGTTCCCAACATAAATTAATAACATTGTGACTATCTAAAGACTAAAAGGTTATGACTTATTATTACTCTATCTAATTTTAGTTATACATACTATGACAATTATAATGTTATTATATTATAAGTATAATTTGTTTTATATAATTAATATATTAGTTAAATTTTTGGTTTGTTATTCAGAATGAATGATTAACATTCTGGTGTAAGTGATCTATTCTATTTTATGTTAACATCATATTTCTAAGTTATATCCATGTGATATGACATCTTGGAAATAAGAAAGTCCACTATAAAATAGAGATCACTACTTGGATGAATTGCAAGTTTATTTTATCTTATAATATTAAATCATTTAGTTCAGATAATCAAATGATCATTCATTCCAATAGCATATCAATGATGGTTTAATATATAATAGAAAACTGAGAATGAACGATGATCATATTTTTATTTTACATATTTCTTTTTTATAACTTGTATTATGTTGCATTGAGTGATAAATATTATATTTGTAATTATTTATCTACTTTGCAATTCAACACATTATCATATATTATACAAACATATAACTAATATACAAGCAGGATGTAATCATACCCCTAAACTATAACTCATGTATACTCTTCCTGAGTTTAAATTCCATGGAATGAGAACAGATTACAGAATATATGAAATAGACTAATAAGATGGATTTCCTACTATTTTAGTATTTGATGATTAAATTATTTTTGTTTGTGTATACACATGTTCAATCTGTCATAAATGCTCCTTCCATTACATATATTACTCTAAACTGATAATCAAATGAGGATAAGTGGCATTTATGTGGTCCCACCACAAATATAAAGTTGAAAGGAAAAATAAAAATAAACACAAAATTTTTTCGTATATATTTTCTATATTACACTGGAATAACAGTTAAGAATTAAATAATTTGGAAGTAAATTATTATAAATTAAATTTTTAAAAAGATCTAATTAATATTATATTAACTCTGATTTTGGAATTAAAACAAGCATGTTTTATGTTATATCATAATAGTAATTATAAAATTCCACTACTGATTTTAAATAGATTAGTTTTTTAAAAATTAAAGCTTGTATAATATATTTTAATAAAAATCCTACAAAATTGTTTTTGAAAGAACTAAGGTGAATTGAAAAGAGTCATTAACTTTTTTCAATCAAGAGAGTGAATTTGCTTTGATAATATTTTTTTTTAAATATATGAGCAAGAATAATATATATAATCGTAGATACATAAAGAATTGTTTTTAAATGCTTACTATGAAGAACTATCATTTTAGAGTCATCGTAGTATTAATTACAAAATCCCTATTAAATGTTTATAAAGTTAAACATTGTATAGATGTAGAAGAGCTCTTGTTGTATTTAAATGTTTATTACTGAATAAAAAGAATTATCTTGAGATGTAATTCATACTTAATTATTTGTTTAAAAAAATTTAAATGAACACATATATCATACTTGAAGAGAATTTTTGTTGAGTCAAAGAGTTAGCTTGAGTCTCCAAAAGAATGGATTTCTGATTTTTGAATTACTTGAGTTTTAATAAGGTCAATTGTTATTATTAAGCATTATTAAGCTACATAACACAGACTTCATCTTAGATATAAAATGCATTTTAAATAGAAGTTAATAATACATATTATTTAATATATAAGTTCAATAAATCATTTGAAAAGTCTACATGATGAAATGGCTATTATTGCTTCTGTTATTTTCTTTTGTCACTCTCATATATAAACATAAATAAAATATGAATCAATTATTTTATTTAAAAGATTGACTTCATTTAATTTGTATTTTAAGACTACATCAGTGGGTCATAGTATAAGATGTGATTTTTATTAATTTATTTATTCTACCCTGATAATATTGAAACACTAATTGATTACTTGTTTGAACTTTAATGATCAGCTACATTAATAAATGGTAGAGAATTAGGGCATTATAATATATATATATATATATATATATATATATATATATATATATATATATATATATATATATATATATATATATATATATATATATAATCCAAAATATAATCCAGATTCAATAAAATTCTTCCTTTGTTTCTGAATTATATTTAACAAGTAATTTTAAGTGTCATTAGTATATTTTAATGTTAAATTTTGAAAATAGAAATTTACAGTTTAGAGAAGTAGTAAACTATCAAACTTGTACTGTGTAAGTTTTATGAAAAGGTAAAATAAAACCAATAAGAAAGTTGTAAAAACAATGAGCTAACTGATGAGCTTTTGCAGAGTGCTGCCAGAATCATAGTGCTGAATAAAACAGCACCATTAAAAATATGCACATATAGTGGCAAAGATCAATATGTAAATCAGGCACTGTATGTAAATTAGATGTTTCATTTTTTTTTTTTTGATAATGGGATACAGGAATCTTTTCTGATGATGGGATGAGGATCCTTGTAATATCCAAGCCTTTTTATATTTTCTTTTCCTATCATTCCTCTCAGCACATATCATTCTTACATTGGAGAAGAAAAAACTGTATCCCATACCCAACTCATGATTAAAAAAGATATTATGATTTAATTTAGCTTTATTATATGAATACGTGTGCTGGGTGACTCTCATTGATCTGTTAGTATGAGATTCACTATACTATACAGAGCTATAGGATGGGGCAGAACATGCAATTTTATATATGACCTGGGGAGTGTGTTTAAAAGGTATTATGTCTTTTGTGTCATTTAAAAGGTTGGTGAATTTAGGAGGTGATCTGAAGCTAATTCTGAATGCATTTATGCAGATCATTTGAAGGTTCATTGCAATACAAAAGATATAAGGCAGGCATATCCATGATTTAGATGAATTATTATTGTCGGAAACACATGTTCATATAATAAAGCTAAATCAAATTGTGAATGCAAATCAATCTTTTTTGATACATGAGCTGGCTATGGGATACATCTTTTCTCCCTACAATGTAAGAACAATATGTACTGAGAGGGATGATAGGAAAAAAATATAAAGAGGCTTGGACTATTGCAAGAGATCCTTATTCCATCAATAGAAAAGATTACTATGTCCCATGATAAAAAAAATGGAACACCTAATTAATATAATGTGCCTGAATTATATACTGTTATTCACCATTATGTATGCACAGTTCTATTCAGCACTACTATTCTAGTAGCAATCTGTCAAAAAAAAATACTCAGTGATTTTGAGACTTTCTTAATACTTTTATTTTACCTTTTCATAGTAACTTGAACAGTACAAGTTTGGTAAAATTACATGTATATAGTAATGAGAAATAATAAACTTGAAATTCTTCTTTTTTCATTACTATTGTTGAAGTTTATCTAATTGTGCAGTATAATTATAAGAGTTAGCCTATTCCCCATATTATTAACCATTACAAATTGGCATAAAAAGTAAACCTTTCTTCATTTATTTACTATCTTAATTAAATGTCCCTTTTCTTACCATTACAATTTAGCACATGAACCTATAGGACTTTTTTAAGAGAACCTTCTACCATTTGTACAGTTACAATATATATAATATTCAAACATAGGCATATTGTCTATACTAAAATTAATGTAATTATAAGGGACTTGAACCAAATTTCAAGCTCCCTACAACAATGCACTGATCTCCAGTATACATATTTTGTGATGAAACAGCACTCATTTATTGGTCCAGATCACCATCTCCCACACATATATACAATCAATGCTCAGTTTATATTAAAAAAGCAAATCTTCAAACTTTAATGGACAAGCTTTAATCTTTTCCATTCTCCAACTCTTCATCCATCAATATCATTGAAAAGCCAATGAAGAAACAAAAGCCCTTTTTAAAAAGAGTGGGGAAAGAGAACATACCAAACATTAAAAACATAATGTAGGCCAATTGACCAGTAGTCTCCATAAATAGAATAATTATCCAAAGTAATGATATTTCACTTAGAAATAAAGATAGACTATTTATTGAAATTTTCAATTGTTATACAAATAATTTAAAATTGGCAATAGTAGATAACTTTTCCTACATATGAAAAATAAAATGAAAGAAAACCTTTATATTTTAAAATTTAGGACATTTCAATAAGTAAAGATATTTTTACAATTGCTACATTATCTAATTATATAATATACTAAAAATAAAATTGTGTTTACATTCCTGTACATTTGTATATTAATATATATACTTTAAATGATCAAATTTCAATTTTAAAATGAATTTAATGTTAATAAGGTTCATTGGATGGAGATTTTGAAAACAGAAATATCTTGATAAGGTTCCAATAAGAAATGAAAGCTGGATTGATATATTAAATAATTTTTATTTATACTGAGTTGTCTGAATCAATTTTGTTTTATAAATTGATTATTTTAAAATTAATGTATATAAAATAGTTTTAGATTATTTATTCATGAATCTGTCTTATTAAAAATTAGCAATAAATAAATATCAATTAATGTACTTCTTATTTGAGATTTATTTTGACATAATATTTGTCCATACATATTTCATTACAAGCATATGTAGGCATTCATTTTTTGACATTTTTAAATGAATAGTATCATTTTAATAATTATTCATAAATAAAAATGCTATATGTGTATAGAGTATAGACAAATCATAATATAACAATAATTAATCTAATTACTATAATAATTTAAAGAAAACAAACTACATATTTAATGTAATAAATAATAGAACATTTGAAGCAGTTCCATTGACATAGTAGCAATGAAAATTCACCATGATTCTTTAGATCTTTGTTTTGATGTTCTGTACTTAAAAATATCCTCTGATTTTAAACTCTTCTTTATGAGAATATCTATCCCAGATTAAAATAATGAGATAGACAATCAGATAACTACACTTTCTATATTTTTACTCATTAATGTATATATTTTAAAATCAAATAAAGTATTCATTATAGATTAATTATTGTAATAATAATGAAACAATAAAGTATTAAAGGTGACAAAAAATGTTAATAATAGTCATTGTAAAATGCGAAAGTACTTTCAATCATTTACATAAAAAATTTCAATTAGAAACACAAAAAAATGGTTATGCAAATAACTGAAAATACTTCTGCACTTTATAATGATTATTAGTAATAGTTATAATCATTTATTAATGCATTATTATTTTATTATATGTATATTAAATTTTTTACAGACATCAGATATGAATATTGAAATTATAATATTTTTTCCATACAATAAACTAAATAGAAAATCATCTATGATGCAATAAGGTAAGTTGAAACCATATGATATAATAACAATAATAGCATTTTACCAATTTATATTAATCTAAATATCACTACTAGTTTAATATTATATGTATGAAAATTTGGAGTATAACTTCTCTGAATTTTGATCAATAAAAAAGGATCCCCTAAAGACATATATATATATATATTAAAGAACGTCATAGACTAAAGATGTAAATAATGAAATATATAATGGGTTTAATCATGTCATAAACTTAATAAAACTTCAAAAAAAATATAACCAGGTAAAACAGGGCAACTTAATACTATGTAATCTAATAACAATATCATTTGCCTAATATCTTTTAAGCTAAAAAATAGACTACTTCTAGCTTAATACTCATTCTAATAATATGAGCAATAAATCAGGTTAAACACTTTATATATATAAATATGAAGTATGACAACATCTTTTGAATTTTCATCAGTAACTAATTATCTACTACAGAACCATATGTATTAAATTAAATTTTTTTATGGATTTCCAATGTAAATATTAAAAATATAACAGGAATTTTATCAGTATTATAAATTATATAAAACAATAACCCAGCAGATGTTTACATCATAGATAATATTTTATCTAGTTTAAGACATAGACAAATTCCCATTATATTTTTAATATAATTCCAAGAAAATCTTCAATTTGATATATATTTGCAAGAAACATATAAACTATCTGGTCTGATTTAAGCAAGAAGTAGTCCATTTTCATATCAGACTAGTACTATTCTGGTTATTAAACTATGTGATTTTAACTTGAATTAATTGGTGGTTGTGTGATTACATCATAGATACATTCCATATTCTTATCTGGGAACTAATCCTAAAATCTTCTGAATTTGCAGAGCAAAGCTAGCAAGTACAATCCCAATAATTTGTTTTAATTCAAATGTCTACATTTGTTTTACCATGTCTAATTAAACCATTACTTTTAATTTTGCATTGAAGCTGTTATCATAAGTGTAGTTATTGGCTCATGGTCTAAATGCAATCTGTTAAATTTACAATAGCTATTATTTAACTTACATTTTCTAAAAGTAGAATTACTTACTCTTTTTTTATTTAAATGCATTATAGTCTAATATATATAATAACTTTATAATGCAAGACTTAAAAGATACACTTTGTATATCTATATATCAATGCGTCGAGTTTGAGAAAAAAACTATTACAACCAAACAATAGTAACTTGCTGTTTTTTGTCACCTAGAGTACCACTGACAATATTTTGAAATTTTACATTAAGCTAACCCACACAAACATACTTTCACATATTTATTATATATATGAGAGACCTATATTCGTTGAAGAATAAAATTTCATTTTAAAATTATTCCGACAATATTATCATATTTTATAATTAAAAAATATAACTATAATGCATATATTTTAAGTGTTTCTAATTTTATCATGAAATTTAAAAAATAAAGCAATATTTTGAAGTAAATTGTCTTAAGAAACAATTTTAAATCATTTATTACACAACACACTTTTTAATAAAAGTAGGATACGGTTTGTTTTTTTTTAACAGATATTTATTTTTGAATCATATTATCTTTGTTTTTTTTTAAAAAAAAAAAAACAGAAAAAAAAAACGACAATATACATAACTAAATTATTGATTGAATATGTTTTAGAATTCTGGCAAACAATTTTACATAATGATGAGATAACAAATATGGCTGCCCTCATTTTTGACGCGTTCATGGGAAATGGCGCTCCACTTCATAGAGTCCTCTGCACATATCTTCATGATGCTAAGTGATAAACACACACACCCTTTACAACTACTGGAGAAGAACCATCTGCACGTTCTCACTCTTTGATTAGCCTATTTTTGTTCACCTTCCTACAAAATGCGCTAACGAATGCACTTTCTACACACTGTCAAACCATCCAACGGCAAAATATAACATCGGGAGAGGGAATTCAAAAGAAAAACATTTTTTTTTTTTTTGGAAAAAAAAAAATAATTAGAGGACAATAATTACCATTCAACTTTATTTATTTTTTATATTTATTTTTTGATTAACGTTTGTTAAAAAATAATAGTTCAATCATTTACATATAATCTTTTGCTTTTCAAATGAGTAAAATAGAACTATTAAAAGAGTTCATTATAACTAAAAATTGTACAGCTGATGGACGGCATAAAAAATTTATCAATCAAAAACTCAAGTTTAGTACACAACACATACTTGTTAAAATGAAAAATAAGTAGGAGTGTGTAGCAATTGATCAAGAAGTGAAAAAAAAATCTTATTAATATAGTCCAACAATTTCTATTTTTTTAACAATCCAATTTATTCTAATATCTCCTAAAGTTTTCACGTATGCGAATAATAATGAGAAAAAAAAGTTTATAAAATTAACGGACTTTCTTTTTTTTTTTTTTTGACATTTATAAAGAATAAAACTTCTTCACAAATTATAGTAATACATTCCAAATAAATTATTTGAAATAAGGTAAATTTAATGACTTCGTAAAGTTATTGAATTATAAAATCGTATCTTAATGAAAGAAATGGCTAATTGAAGTATATAACATTAAAATGCTAAAATAAATTTTGTTATAATTGTATCTTAATGAAAGAAATGGCTAATTGAAATATATAACATTAAGATGCTAAAATAAATTTTGTTATAAGAGTGGCAAGCAATATCAAATGGTTATGATATTCTATAATCTTGTATAGTTATTCAACGTATCTTCTAGCAGAGAAATTACTATACAAAGTTATTTTCTACTTTAACATGGTTTGCTTTTTTTCATTGCTTTTACATTAATCTAATACATTCTTTACTTTTTTTTTTATTAAAAATATGCTTGCTTTCATGTTTTGGTAACTATTATATTTTTGGATTTTCTAATGCTAATGAAAAAAACATTAAAACACTCTCAGTAAATCAACAAACAATTAATTGTAAAGCCTAAGTACTAAGAAGAATTGCAAAAATCAAGTCAAGCATTGGAAATATATTCCATTAGTATATGGATCACATCTATCCAAGAGAGTGTGACCTTAACAGGATGTTATCTAGAAAACATAGGATAGTTATTTTTAGGTTAATTGAATAATATATTATCCTTAAATTTGCAAAAAAAAAATATTTAAGATCCAGATTCAAAACTTTAAATAATTTTAGGCTTTACTCTCATTTGTTAAAACCATAGGGAAATCAATATATTCCTATATTTTTCCTATAAAAGCATGCCAAATAGTCTGATATTTGCAGGAACATGAAAACATGGCCAACGAAGATTGCATAAGAAGTCATCTACAGATGAGCACACAATATTTTAAATAAATAACAAAATTATATTTAAAAATAATCATGTTTTGGAAATCATATGCTACTTGTATAGACTTAATTATCCCTCCACATTGCAATATTTTATATATTCTTTATAAATACTATCATATTTTCTTAAATGATTTTTATATTTCTTTTTTTGACTAGGGTGTACAACTTCTTTCTAATTTAATCATCCTTATCTTCTAGATATTTGAAATATATACAATTTATCCAAACCATATTGAACACTTTTTAGCAAAACTTTTTATTTATACATATATACATACACCTACATTCCGACTGTCCTGCAGTCTTCTTCAGAGCTATGAAGACTGCAGGATAGTCAAAATGCAGCTGTATGTAGATATGTACAAATAAAGAGTTTTGTTAAAAAGTATTTGTGGGATATTATAGAAAAATAAAGAGAAGTGTGATTTTGGTAATGTTTATTTGAAATATATATTTGACTTAAACAATGAGCATTGCCAATTGCTCAACAAGCTTTGTGATAAATGCTTAGCCAGAGAAAGCATTTAAAATATCTCTGTCAGGAACCCTCCAACCTCTGACCATGGTTTCAGGCTTTGGCACTCCTCAGAGAGGCACTAAGGTAGCTTCAGACATCTCTCTGAGGAGTGCCAAAGCATGAAACCATGGTCAGAGGTTGGGGGGGGGAGTTCCTGACAGAGATATTTTAAATGCTTTCTCTGGCTAAGCATTTATGACAAAGCTTGTTGAGCAATTGACAATGCTCATTGTTTATATTTTACAAGCTTAAGAGAATGGGGTCATGTGATATAATGACTTTTTTATTTGATATATTTGATTTGTCATGAATTATTTTATCAACTTCTTTATCCAATTTTTTTGATATTATATCCATTTCATATTGATGGAAACTAATTTGTTTTAACATTACTATAAAAATAAATATATATAAAAAAAATATGTCAAACATTTATTTTCAATTTTATTTGTAATAAAATAAAAGATTTTGCATAGGTTTTTTTAAAATTTTATTTATAATAAAAGTTTTGTATGAAAAATGAACCAGTTTAATTAAGAAAAATAGTTTTAACTTAAATCACTTTTATAAACTATCATTAGATAAAATTCATCACCACCACCATCAATTTCAATCATTATCAATCCACTAAAGGATGAAGATCTCTCTAAGTTTAATCTAATTTCTCTAATCCACAATCTCTCTTCTCCACATCACACTATCAAACATTCTGATTTTATTTATCTATGACCCATACTATCAATCTATTATCACCTCTTCTAGCAATACATTGAGCTAGCTCCATTTCAGTCTCTTTATTTTTTCAAAGATGTTAATGATACTTGTTTGTTCTATCACCCAAGTATTTTTTTGTTAATTCCTTCTTGTTATTCCCAACATACATCTCAGCATACTCAAATGAGTGATCTTAAATCTGTGAATAATTCTTCTGTTAGGCATTTAAGTTTCAGATCCTTAAGTAAGAACTGGTAAAATATATTTATTAAAAACATTTCTTTTCAAACATATTAAATTATTTCTACCAAAGCACTCCACCCAAATTAAATTCAGTGATTAAATTCATACATTATATTTCTATGGATAATAATAATCTCACAAAAGTACTTGAAGTTGTTAACTTTTTTTTAATTGATGATTAGTAATCTTTATTATTTTCTGCAAGTTAACTTCTGTTTGATAAGTAATAGGTGAATATGTGAAAAAACAAAGTCAATACATATGAATAGAGTTGAGTGAGCCAGTAAGATTTCTCATGGTAATATTTAATTCACCTCCAGAAAATTAATGAATGAAAATTTTCTCCAAACAGAAACATATTCACCAGCAAAATATGTTAATACTAATAATTCTGCTTACAAAAAGTATTTATAATGCCAGGTAACTTGCCAGAGAGGTTATTCCTAGAAATTAATTTTGATTGAACTTTAGCTAAATGAAGAAAATAAATTAAGCTACAGTCCTAGGTATATTATTACATAAGATTATATTCAGATTTCCAAGATAATTCTCAGTCATTTTGATAAAAAATTGAACTACCTTCTTTATTGGATTGAGAATAGGACTCTAGACTTTGTTAATGATTTCAAAACTTTTTGTATTTTATACAGATTCTTTTCTACTTAAGAAAAGGACCTCTTTTGAGAAGTTAAAACAAAATCATGAGGTAAATAAATTTCAAGCATTCTGCTTTGGAAAGATCACTGAACTCTTTGGAAGACTGTTTTGTAAAATTTTGTATCTACTACAATTAACATTTAGGGTCACTTGAATTTTTTTTATTGGATAGTATTTTGTTAAGTAATTTAATAGTTTACTGAGCTTAAGAATTTAACATTTTTTAGCAGACCATTTTCCTAAATAGAATCATAATATGAAATTTGACCAATAGAGATTGCATCATTTTGAAAGCTTATTTCAATAGTTAAAGATAAGATTTGTTCATAGCAGCATCTTTGTCACCAAACCTAGCCTGTTCCACTAATATATGATTTCAATGATTGTTAAATTTTGCATTAATATAGTTTTTCAAAAATATTGTGGAAAATAATGATATTGGGTAATACTTTTTTTAAAACTTTGCTATGTTTATTTGGTTTTAATATTGTTACAGTTTTGCAATACCAAATTTTTGAAATAGTTCCTGTATGAATTCTGTTATTGAATTAGTTTGTGAAGTATGATATTTATTCCTGGAACATTTTATAGTTCAAGTTCATCAGAATCTACAAGTTGTATTAGATTGACATTAGAAGAACACTGTGAAAGAGAATCTTGCAATTTTATTCTAATGACACTTTATTTCAATCAATCAAACTTAGGTTTAGATGTTTGACATATAATATTGAAAACCTTATCAGCAATGATAGTAGTAATTCTTTTAGATATACTTTTACATCTACCAAGTTGTCATAAAAAGATCCATATTTACTACTAAACATTACAAACTTTGCTTTTCCATAATCTTTCTTTTCTTTTCTGAATCATCTAATAATTTTACAAATTTATCAACAATTCTCAGGTCAATAGTAGACAAATAGTGGTCATAAAGATCACTGCTTGTTTTGTTCTAACTTTGAATGAAATGCTTTCAATATCCATGAAAAATTGATTATCTGAAAACCATTATTATATCATAGCAATTGAAAAGATTCTATTAATATTTTCCACATAATATTCAGAATTGACTCAAATTAGTTTTTCTTAAATCTCATTTTGAAACACAATAACTTTAAACTATACTTATATAAAGTCCAAAACTGATTAAACTAGGTTTCTACTGGTTATAAAAGAAATGATTTAATATCAGTGATGAATTATTATTTGCTAAATCAAAACATAAAGCAGTTATTGCTTCTATTCCCTATTTATTTGGTATCATAAAATGCATATTGTTTAAATTATCCATTTTAAAAGTTGACAACCTGTTTGATCCTCATTTACATGCTTGAAAAACTACTGTGGACATCTCCTATAAGTAAAGAAGATATAAGAAGATATTGGAAAAAAGAATGGTTTGACTTATATTGGAGAACTTATCTAAATGGTGATTGTATTATCATTTGAGCTATCTTCAGTAGAAATTGTTTGCATTAGAATATTGTTGAAACAAAAGTAATGATACCATCTTTAGAATGCTGCATTCTATCAATAATCAATATATATTCAGAAATTTAAAAAAAAATGTGTATAATTATAATAATGATGTTCTAAATAAACATTGTTCTAAATAATTAATCTCTAAAAGATTTACATTTCTGATTTAATATGACCTAAAATTAAGTAATTTTATTGTGATTCCCTGATGAGAAGAAGAGCCTTATGTAGAGAATACATGTAGTCATTTTCATTTTAAAAGTCTACAATCTTTATCACTAATTCTGATACAGCTAACTTCCATAATACTGCTGAAATTTACCTTAATACTTTTATTGCACATTTCCATAAATGTACTATCTTTAACCAGGAGTTAAAGATTCATTTCATATGCTAATGCATGATACTTGCATATTAGCCCATGAAAGATCTTTCATTCATCCACCACACTTTCCAAAGTAATAACCAGAATGAATAATTTGCTGATTGGTTCTATGGTTATCCATCCCATTTCTTTATTTAGCATCAATGTAACTGTGCAGTCATCAGACTCATTTTTTATTTATTTATTTTTCTCATCTGGTAATATATCCAGACACCTTTAGCTTATAAAAAAGTTATTCTCCTCGCTAGTCTCAGAGCACCTCTTTTATTAAAAAATATTCATTTATAAAATAATTTTCTTATTTGCTGCTTTCATTATTAAATTTCAACTAATACTGAAACATTTACTTTAACGACAGAAATCATTCACTATACTATTTTAAATCCATCTATGTGGGCATGAATAAAGTTCATGATAGTGTCAAGCATATCTTCAGAATATATTACAATTTGCCAATTTTATCAGAGACAAACAATAGATTGCACCTATTTAGTAGCTACATTTATTCATTTTTATTATTAAAGTCTGAGACTTGAAAGTTTAAATATGCTGAAACTTCAAGCTTAAACTAATTTGCTTTATCAGTCTATGCATGTTTGACATTAAGATTCAAACAGCATATTTTGATAATCTCAGCTACATACCAATTGTAAAAAAAAATTTAAATATGCATTAATAGCAACAATGCATTTACTAATATATATTGTGAAGTTTTCTGTATAAGGATGAATAATTATGAATACTGGATGGTTAGATTTACTAGATCTCCAGACATGATTGATTGCCTTGAATTCAAAAAGATAAAGGGACTTGCTGGATAGACATATGCAATCCAATACTTTTCACTGATGAAGAACCATAGACAGGAACTAGACTAAAATGTAAATGAAATCATTCAAGGGCAATTGACTATTTATTTCAATATAAATCTAAAGTAGGGATATAGTGTGTGGACTATGTAACTATTCTTAATGTTTAGTATAAGTAAAAAAACTATGTTAAAAATTATTTTGACATATAACAACGATTTTTTTTTGTTCATGAAAATTTAAAAAAAGTAAATATCAAGGTATCTCTAAGAAAAAAAAGAGATTATGATTGCTAGTTTATGAATTCTCTTGATTATGTAAAAATGGAATGAAAATTGCAACGAACAACTTAATTTTTAATAAAAGAATGTAATTATTTAATATAATATTGCATTTTAAAATTAAAAAAAAAAGTATGTTTTGTCTAGGTACTTAAAGATGTGTGCCTGAAAAAAATGTTAAAAATTAAAGATGTTTACTGAAAAATTAAGAAAAATAAATTGGATTAAATATAATATTAGATAGATGTGCATGCTGTTTTTAAACAATTTGAATAATTGAAGAGTATTATGACTATGCAAACATTATACCTAGTAGTAGTTAGTCAATACATGCTTATTTCTTAATCCAATTCATTCTAGCATACTAATTATTGAACTAAGTCATAAATTCCAATGAGCCATTTATAGTATTAACATACTGCACTGGTTACTTCTATCTTCTTTTGATCACTAAGAGTACCACTAGGTCACTTAATATCTAAAAAAATTAATTTACAGTGATCAAAAGTTAATGATGATGATAAATGCTACCAGCTAGACACACACACACAGAAAGAGATCTTTAACATTGTTCAGACAATTGAGAAAAGAATGCAAAGACAAATATCAATCAAGATAATTGTAATTAACTTTATAATTTATTAAATTCCAAATAAAGAAAAAGAAATTTCAAGCAAACAAAGTATAAGGTTTGAACTGGATTTCTGTAGCATATTTATCAGAGAGTTACTTGAAACATTAAATACCCTGACTGATAGGTTTGTGTTCTCACTGAAGGATTAAAAAAAAAATTTATAATATCTTCCTGCCACAGGTTTATAAAAACTAACTCCAGTTTCCCTATTTAGAGATTTCAAAACAAAAGGGGTCTTGTAGGAAGAACAACGAAACAGTATAGGTGAACTTTCCTTGGTCTGGAAAAGAAATGTCTGGACCAAGGTCATCATATGTCTGCAGCACAGCTCATGATTGACAATGTTCAAAGTTATCAAGGTTATTTCCAGTATAAGACAAAAAATATAACAAGAAAAGATTAAACTACCAAACATCACATGATCATCATTTCTTATGCTTGCTCTTAAAACAGTCAAAACTCTCCATACAGTAGTGCCATTCAGTGCAAGCCAGAGTAATCAATGGATGCCAGAAGGCTTGTGCATAAAATCCCTATCTAGTGCCTACTTATCCAATATCCCCAGACTAGTTTCTGGCTAGTGGCCTTTGTCAGTGAGGAGCCTTGGATCTGAAAGCAATGCACCTAGATCCTCACTGACAAAGGCCACAATCCAGAAACAATTCTGGGGATATTGGATGAGAAGGCACTAGATAAGAAACGATTATGATTTATGTAATGTTAAATAGAAAAAATAACATGTCCAATTTAGGAAAAACAGAACAATATACTCAATAAACCACCAGCCATAAGATTTATGGACTGCAGCAACCAAGCTCACCTAAATTAATTATAATGAAAAGGTGATAGGTAAGATAAAAACAAATTATGAATGTCTGCCAAAGCATTTATCAAGGGTTAGTAATATAAAAGAGAAAAGGACATAAAGCATATAAACTAGAAACTTGCAATACACTCTCAGATAAATAAATTTAAAACAAATATGGAATCTTAAAATAAGATTCCAACATACCCTATAAATAAAATACATAATAAAGGCTTAAAATATTTAAATTGAATATTTAGAAGATATTATAAAGACAAGTTTCTTTTTAAGATTAAGATGAGACTTTAACAAAAGATTTAACTACAGATTTAAGCCCTGGTGAGTATGAAAATCTTTTACCTTGAGGCCTAATAAAAAGTCCATCAGATTTCATCCAGTGGGATGCACACATTTTTTTCTAATTTGAGTCCATCACAAAGGCTTTTAATTTATATCGCTTTGGTAGGGAATATAGCTTTTAATTTATATCGCTTTGGTAGGGAATATAGAGGCAAACACTGGATCAGTTCTTGTTTAAGCTTTTATGTCATGTTCTTGCAGGGACAATTCAGACTCCAGGTTTGTCTTTGGATTGGTTTAGCATGACATGTTGTAGATAAGATTCTACATAGTGTATGGTTTTGGCATTCTGTAGAGATAATCCTATTTATTGAATGGAAGCCAGGAATATAATTTCAACAGAATTTCCTAATGGCAGACAGCAAAAGTACCAGATGTGGACAGTAATCTTGCTAATTTATGGTAGCATAGCAATTTGAATAGGCATCACTATTAGCATACTAAAAAGATGAATCAACTCTCAACAAGCAAAATAAAAATGAATAGCTGAATGATAAGAACAAGCTGAATGAAATTAATTGTCAAAAGAAGCTGAATAATAATCAGTCCAAAATCCCAGAGCTATTTACGTGCACTCATATCTCCTGTGTCATCATTAATTAGAAGTTTTTGCACAAATCAAATCTCTATCTCAGATCTTAATTAAAAATCTGACTAGAGCTCCTATCTTATCCAAAATTAAATAAAAAAAATAAATGCAAAATTAAGTCTCAGTTTTTCTTTTTAAAATAAATTAAAATTATATTACAAACAAAGAACCTAGTGCAATTAAAACCTTTCAAAATGAAAATGCTTTCCTTTTTTTTTGCTTTAAAAGATTAAAACTTTTTTTAAATTAGAATGTTTTTAAAATTAGATAAAAACAGTATCAAAAGAAATTTATTTTTAAAGTAAAAAGTAAAATTAGAGAATTTTAAAATATAGTTACATATTCTTTTCAAAATATTTATTCAGGTTAATGTTATACAAGTAGATGAAAGTTGTTATGATACATGATATTCATTATTTATGTGTAAAGTGTTGACATTGAAACTAGTGTATAATTTTGTTTAATTAAATCTGTAGTGTCTTTATATTTTCAAAGATTAAGTAATATAAAAAAATATGTTCAAAACAATTAAAAAATATTTTTATATATAAAAATAATGATTATATAAAAAATTATTTATTAAAAAATAATTTTATCTAATCGCTAATGATTATATAAAAAATATTTATTAAAAGGTAATTTTATCTAATCACTATAATTAATATTATTTCCATTTTTTAATATATCCTGTATTTTACATACATTAATATAAAATTAACATAATCTAATGTGTATATAATTAAAAGAGAAAAAAACACTCTCTTAGGTTATGATTAAATAAAACATTATATATTAAACAAATAGTCAAGAATAAAATAAATTTACTTATTTTTAAAAACTTTTGATGTTCATAAATGAGATGAAATATGGTATTAATAATTATTAGACTAGGTGATAGAATTTTAACAACCTTGTTTTAATAATCAAATAGAAATTAATATATACATGAAATTAGCATAGACTGATGTATATATAACTTATTTATAGCTTTAGGAAGACTCTTTAAGTATATATACATTAGACTATGCTAATTTCATGTTTACATTTATTAACATATATTTGGTGATTAAAACAAAGTTATTAAAAAAGATATATCTCCATCCTGCTATAGTTGATTATTAGTGCAATAATTATCAATGCTATGTTTCATTTCACTTATATATTAACTTCATTCTGAATTTTTACCAATGTTGAGAAAAGTAAGCTTATAAACATCAAAAGCTCCAAGAATAAATCAATTCATTCTATTCTTGATTCTTTATTCAACATATAGAGTGCTGTTTACTCATAATCTGAGACAGAGTAGTTTTCTTCTTTTTATTACAATTATATGTGTACACATACACATATTTTTCAAATATTAAGTATAGAATATTTTAAATTATAGTGTCAGATTTTTTTAAAGTTAATGACTTAGATTTACATGTATACTATTTGTGAATAACTATTAAGTTGTTTTTTCATCATTAACATTAATTTTTAATAGGTTTATGTTCTATGACTTTTGTGTACATATTCTTTATTTTCTCCAGAGTTTTGAAAAAATAATGATTGACAGTTAATTTTATATATAAAAAGAATTCTAAAAAGAATTAAATTAGAAATATAAAATTATTTAAATTTATATGATTTCAAATTATAAATACTTAAAATATTTTGAATAAAATATATCATATTAAAAAGATTTATAAAATTATTTGATAAAAATATTTATTAAAGTACATAAAAAAAAAAGGCAAAAATCTGCATTGTAAAAGCATGATTTTCAAATAACTATATATATAAAAAGAAGTTACATTTCTTTTTTAAAATTATATATATTATAATATATCAAAAATTTCTTTATCAGTTTCTTAAATATAATAAATGCTTTAAAATGACTTTGTAAAAAAAAAAAAAAAGATAAAATGTTAACACATGATTCCGAAAATGAAATGGCTAAAAAAGATACAAAATATCTGACAATATAGTATTACCAATTTTTAATTACGTACCTTGCTTAAAATACTTGAACATCAATTTGTATTCATTTTTTATTCACTTTTTAAGATAAACTTATGAAGAAAAAAATATTCATTTTAGAATCATGTTATTTAAAATTTAAAAAAAATACAAAAGTGCAGCTAGTTTTTAATATTCAAAAGTACATCAATGAGTATACGATACATAACACATTTAAGGACTTGACATTAATTAACATAATATATTTTCTGCTCTAACACCTTTTAGAATTTTTATTTTCTAAATTATTATATTTTTAATTTTCCTAATGATAATATAAATATTGTACTCTTTCAACTATTCTAATTTCTTTTACCACTTTTCATTCTATAATCTCACATATATTTCTATACTGTGTTAAACACAATTTTATTATTTTATTTTATTATATAACGTTTACTTTCTTGCCATTTTAAATCTTGTTTTCAGTACAGTACTTCATTATTTCTAATAACCGTTTATGCTTTAAAAAATAAAACAAAAAGCAGGAATTAATCGCTATTAAACATTTAAAAATTTGTACACCAATTTGGAATTCCAAATAAATAAATTAATAAACCTATTTATTATAGCATATAAAAATTAAATGAAAAGCACCTAGGTACTTCAAAAGATATATCGCAATGCATGTTACGTAATTACCCCGCTCCCCTTCCCCCTTTTTTAGAATGATAATTAATAAAGAAAAACGAATTCTAAGCAGTTTTTTATTATTTATTTTTAAATAATTCTCTGTCAAATTAATGTTTTCGTAGCACTTTCTACTTCATAAAATGAAATGTTCCATTAGTAAACCTTATATCTGAAAAATGAAATATTAAAAATTGACATATATATTTGTCAAGTGAATTCAGTTTGAATGGTCTATTGCAGAGTAAAATCCTTACTAGGCTAATTACTTAGCTATGGTTTATATACTCACATTATCATAATAATATTAAAATTTTTATGAAAAATTCTAATTCTTTATAATGATCAACTTTTTTTTCAAAAGTTCAACGTATAAAAAGCGATAATGTATATAAAAATTAACCCACTGAGTTCAAAAAACACTTCCAAATACACAGTAAGTTATGCACTTTTTTATAATAGAGAAATTTGTGATAAAAGCTTATTTTCACTACAATTATTAACAATAAAATAGTGTACATTTCATTTCATTTGAAAATAACATAACATTACTTCATGGAATTAATCATGAGAATATTCTTTAATTTTTATGCAAACCAAACAAAAAGATAATTCATGTACAGTACATACTTTATAAGATCATTTTTGATTTATTTACAAAAGTGTGAAATAGGCTAGATAAAAAAAATGTTTCAAAGAAGATTAGTTATGTTTAGTTTTTTGGATAGTATTGCAATGTTATATGAATTTGTAATATATATATATATATATATATATATATATATATATATATATATTGTGCCCTTTTGTATGGGTCACCATTTAAGTTTTGTGCTAATCTAGTAGAAAATTTTAAATTTAAGAAGTATTTTAAATGTGTGATGTTGACTTTGCTTGTGGTAATGTTACCATAAGTTTAATTAAAGTAATCTATGAGTATTTGATATGTGAATTGTGTTGGTATTGAGAAGATATTTAAAATGATGATGATTATGATGTAATACTGCATTAATAAATTTAATAACAAATGTTTGAAGCTAAAGTATTTAAAAGACAAGTTAAAATTAGACAAAGATATTTATTTAGTTTAAAAATATATGTTAAAAATGAATAAAAATATTTTAATTATTGTAAGTACTTAAATGAAAGACTAATATTTGATTTTAATAATATTGGATAATTATTTTAAAATCTATTATAATATCTTATTTATTTTAAAAATATTTATTTTAAAAATGCAATTGTTAGTTTATTTTTAGACTATGAAGCGTTTCTTGTGTTATAAAAAAAAACAGATGTTAGTTAAATTTACACAAGCACGCGTGGAAGCTTTCTAATAAAGTTGCATAACTATTTTAAAAAAATTATGTTGTGAAATTTATAAATAATACGTGAGTTATCACGAGATAAAAAAATAAAGATATTAATGTAAAATATTAGATCTGATTTTTAAAAAATATTACTTTAAAAATATAACGTATTTAAAAGATTTAGTTTATTTTAAATGATCTTATAAAAGTTAAAATTTAAATCAAGTGAGAAAGAATATTTTAAAAATTGTTTGATAGATTTGAATAAACGATAAATATTGTTTTAAAAGAATTTGATAAAATATTAAATATTAAATAAGTCATTATTTATTTTTAATAGTGTGTTGATAAATATGTAAATAAGCAAAGTTTGATTGTTTAAACGTACCAATCAGATGTGGAGTCTCTTCCAGTATAAAAGCTGGATTCAATTGTTGAGGAGGGCTCTCTGTAATTAAATTTCTAAGTTAAACGTGCTATTGAGAAAATAGCCAAGTAAATTTATAAACGCTCTTAAAATCAGTTTTAAAAATCATAAGAGTGTTATTGTATATAATTTTATAATTTTTTAAATGATAAATATGCAGTAGAAACTTAATAGTTCCCTATTGGTCTTCTCAATATCGAAACTCAATTTACGTACAAATGATCATGGAAACATCGCGTATCGTAGAAATATATCAGAAACTTTATGCTAGAAAAGTAACAGACGCTGGATTAGTACAGAAAACTATAAGATGGAGAAAAGTAGTATTTTGGACTATAAATAGTTTTAAAGTTAAATTACTATTGTCTGTTATTAATAGATATTTTAAAAAAAATAAAAATACTTTTGTGGAAAAAAGTATTTTTGACAAATTATAGAAGTAAAATGTATATCTTAAGGAAAGATATAAGAAGCAGTCGTAATTTTAAATAAATACTTGCCTTGTTAAGTCTTTGTGCTTAAAAGACTAAATATTGACGTTTTAAAAGGCAAATAAATTATAAATATGATTATTTAAAATCGTAATATAATAAAATTGCTATATTAAAGTAATCTAAAACGCTGGACGTTATAGATGAAGAAATTAATTCTTACCTGAATATGTTATTTATAAATGCGCAAGTAATACATGGATGTCCAAACTAAATTAAATTAAGCCAAGCATGCCAAGTTGATTAAAAAATTCAATGTAAATAATTTATAAACTATAAATTAATTTAGAAATAATAACTTTTAAACAATAATCTATGAAGAACTGGGTCCAGAACTTATAAACTATTGTTTTAATTTTATTTGTTTTCTTGTTGGAACTTATTATTTTTTTTTAAAAAAGAACGTTATCATTTTTTATTATAAACTTTCAAGAAACACGTGATACAACGGAACAGGAAATAGTGTTCTATTGACTTTATACGTAGGATATTTGTTAGAACTTTTATGGTAGAACAAAAGTCATCGCTGGAATCCGTAATATAAATTTTTATTTTATTTATTTAACATAAAATTTAAAATATTATTAAACTATTAAAAAGTAGGTTAGGTACATTTATTAAATAGTAACTTAAAAATAATATAATAATTAATTACATAAATTTATTTTTATAATTAATATAACATGGAATATTTTAGTGAATGTTATGAGTATGAATGTGTATTATTTTTGTTTTCTGAAGCTGCAAATTCCGAAGACTACTGGATAGCAGAATGGACATTATTATTATTGTGGTAAAAACATTGTAGAATAATTTTGATGAATTTAATATGTTTTCTTTAGATCAACTAAATATTATGTTTTGTGGGATGAATGTGTAGATATTTTTAAGAAAAACATACATTATATTGGCAACGAACTTTATTAAAATATGCATAAGTTTTGATTTATAACATCAACATGATACAACATTACGTAAGAAGCTTAGAAATAATTATATGATTCTTTCGTAAATAATTTTGATATTTTATTTATGCTTAGTACTAAAATGATGTTTATTATTTATCTTAATAATTATTTTTTTTTTAATTTAAAAAAGGATTTTAAAAGTTTATATTTTTTTTTATATTTTGTTTTATTAAATAAGTTAAGTTACGTTATGGGTAGAAGCTTATATTTGGATTGAAGTTTATTAAGTATAGACGATGTAGTATAGGTAATTTGGATGATGAATATTTTATTTAAAGTTGATGTTTGTTTTCCGGAAATTTTAGATAAATTTAGAGGATGTTTATAAATAAAAAAGTATTAGAAAGGATTAAAGAACCCATCAAGTAAAGTAATGATTTTTTTTACATAGAAAAGAATCATAGAATTTATCTAAGGTAATGCTTTATGAATTTGAAATTGATAAATGATTTAAATAATAGTATTTGAACAGTACAGATATATAATGCATATTTGATAAAACATATAACAGGAATTACATTAAGTAAAGTATAAGTACAGTCAATTATTTGTTTTTACATTACAAAGATACATTAATTTTATAAAGCTATTAAGCAATGCTAATAATAAAGTAAATATATGATAATACATTATAAATGGTAATACTTAATTAATGTAGCTATTTAATTAGTAGAGCTTCATTGTTTACACAAGCTGCATAAATAATTTTGACATATATTATTATTTGTAATGGAAGTTTATTAACATTTATTTTAAATCTAAGTTTTGAAAACATACTATGATATTATTAGTATAGTAATTGAAGAGTGTATAATTGCTTATTAAGCACATGAATTAGTAACAATATAAACTTCTGGTATTTGTAATTTCTTATTTTATTTTAATTTATTTTCTTAAATTCTAAAACTGTAAATAGTGTAAATAAATTTTATTTGAAGTTATTGTAAATAAATTTGTTAATTTGTTTTAAAAGTGTGTCGAGTTTCATTATTTTTCACCACAGTATTTTGACATCAGATGATTTGAAATAAACATAATATTTGCACAAAATTGAATTTGTTATTATTACTTAGAATTGAATACCATATTTGCTTAACATTATTTTATAAGAATTGATTGACATGAACATAAATATTACAATGGTCATAAGATGATTATAATGCACATTATAAGAATACAATATTGTTTATTGCCACAGATTATTAAGTATAAGATTTTTGATCTATTTTAAAATGAAGATACCATATGAAATAAAAGATATACATATGATTGTTTATTTATTTAATGATTGATTATATCATAGAAATATATGAGATTAAATTACACTCTAAGATTAGTATTATTTATTATTATTATTATTTAAATAAGTTAAGTGTATTTAAGTTTGATATAAAATCCCACATCATACTTATTTACATGAGTTATTATTATTTTAAAACATCTTAAAAGAACCTGAGATTATTTAATTATATTTTAAGTTAAAAGTTAGGAATTATTTTAGTATTATTGAAGATACTTTATTTTATTAAAAGTCATAAGAATGCTATAGATGTAGTGGTAAGATGATAAGGTAGTAGTAGTATTCTTATGCCATTGAGACAGTATTTTAGGAGATATTGACTCAGTGTAAATCTGCTTATTACTTTGTAACTTTACTTCGCAGTCTCATAATTTTAATATATACTTATTTAATTAGTATAATCTAGAACTATATTGATTTTGATGATTGATAATAAATTTAATTAAGATATGGTAATATAAAAGTATATTCAAGATAGATATGTAAATTTTAATGAAGCATAATAATGTAACTGAGCTAGTTGTATTTTAAACTATTTTATATATCAAGAAGTAAGGGTACAATATATATATATATATATATATAATTAAATACATGTATATTGTCTATACTAATGTAATTAGAAGGAACTTGAACTCGGACTTTCAAACTCACAACAGTTATTCACTCCAACTTATACACATGATCACATACATGTGAAAAAGATAAATAATCTCCAATATATGTATTTTGTGCTGGACCAGCAGTCATTAATTGGTTCAGATCACCATCTGCCACAAGTATATACAATCAATGCTCAGTTTATATTAAGATAGCAAATCTCCAAATTTTAATGGACACACTTCAATCTTCTCCACCCTCCAACTCTTCAGCCATCCATATCATTAAAAATCTAAAGATGAAATCCTCAAAGCTATTGCTGATGCCAATATTATTGTCATACTCATGTTGACTTTAGGTCAGTCTGACCCCTCACATGAAGGACCTTAATATGTCTACTTTTGATACACATAACCACACACATGTGAAAAAAATAAATGATCTCCATTATATATATATATATATAAAAAATTAAGAGCGTGCTAATAGCTCTAAACAAGCTTTTTTTTTTATTTATGATATGTACAAGAGAAGGCATTCAAATCATTTTTATCTTGGATTGTCCCCATCCCCAGACCGGTTTCGACCTATGGGTCTCTTCAGTGAGGAGTTAGAACATTAGATCTAAAAAACCAACTCAAGCAAAGCATTTATCTAAAAGATAATTGTTAGAAGAAGATCTGAAAGTTTTATACATCTACATGTCTTTAAAGTCAGCTCTCCAACTGAAAAAATCATATGGGCCTGAACTTAATTCAGATACTCCATATATTAGTAGGCTTAGCTCTTTAATTTAGCTAAAGCACTCATCAGTTAGGTCCAGATCACTTCCTCCCACACAATCAGTGCTCAGTTTATATTAAGATAGCAAACTTTCAAACTTTAATTGAAAAGTTTCAACCTTCTCTATCCTCCAATTCTTCAGCCATTAATATCATTGAAAATCAGAGAATGGAATTCTCAAAAACTTTGTTGATGCTAATATTATTGTCATACCTATGTTGATTTTAAAAGTCACTCTGACCAACTTAATACACCCACTTATCTTTTTCACATGTATGTGGCCATGAATATCAGTTGTATAAGACGAAGTGAATAGCTATAGGGAGCTTGAAAGCCTGAGTTTCATACTGCTAATTTTTGTATTGGCTATATT
This sequence comes from Epiperipatus broadwayi, assembly GCA_028023455.1. Taxonomy (NCBI): domain Eukaryota; kingdom Metazoa; phylum Onychophora; class Udeonychophora; order Euonychophora; family Peripatidae; genus Epiperipatus; species Epiperipatus broadwayi. The sequence continues at coordinate 4,344,570 of JAQFVV010000085.1, read as the reverse complement.
TCTTTCAATTTTCAATAAAATATCAGATGAACCACCTTCAAAGTCTGTCATTATTTTAAAATGATTTACAAAATTTAAGTTAAATTAGTTGGAGTGTTTCTGAAGATTAGAAACATCAACTGTTAATACTATCTTTTTAAATAGTTTTTGTCTCTAGTTTCACAATAACACGTATTTTAAATTTTGCTAATCAATGATTCACTTCCTATGTTGAATGTATTAAGAACACTATAATTTTATATTGATATTTTGTTAAACAAAATATAATCCAATTTTGACACATCTTCATTTGGATGTCCATTTTTATTTAGCAATTTTTCTGAATACACACATGTTAAAAAGATAAATAATCACCAATATACATATTTCATGCTAAACCAGCAATAATCAGTTGGTCTAGATTACTATCCTCACATATATATATATATAATCAGTACTCAGCTTTATATTAAGATAGCCAATCTTTATCTTAATATAAAGCTGAATACTGATTATATATATATGTGTGTGTGTGTGTGAGGATAGTAATCTAGACCAACTGATGATTGCTGGTTTAGCATGAAATATATATATTGGTGATTATTTATTTTTTCAACATGTGTGTGATCAGGTGGGTCAGCAATATGAGATGGTACTGAGTGTGGTGGGTCAAGTGAAAGTCTGAGTTCAAACCTCCCATATATTACATATATAAATGCAGGTTTAAGCCTGTACAATGTATCAATTTTTCTGAAGAAAATATTCATAATATACAGTTTTTCTTTTGTTACAAACTCTAAAAGTCTGCATCCTCTCTCCTGGATGAAATGTATTCATAGCAGTTTTATCTTTCAATTGTTTACCAATTCTAACATTAAGGTTGCATATGACTGATCAAAAGTATTTTGTACATCCAAATAAAAATTATTTATTTCTTCATCATAAATAAGAATTCATTGAGACATAAACAACAATTATTTGCATTTAAATTTTTTTATTAATTTAAATAACTAAGTGATATTTTCTTTGATATAACATCAATAAACGCTTAAGCTACAGTTTTTTAAACATAAATTTGTAATGATGTTAATTAGTAGACATACATTTGAGATGGTTAAAGTCTACGATTAAAACAATTACAATAACAACCATTATATTTTAATAAAGTACATTTTGATAATAGATTATAATCTTAAAATATAAAAAGTTGGTTAGATCAAATCATATAATTTTTAATTATGCAGCTTTAAGTAAGATCATCAAATAGCAAAAATATAAAAAAAAAACGTTTACAGATTGGGGAAATATATATATAATTTTTGTAATCTTTCATGTATCATAACTGACTTAACAAAAAAATAAATCACCTTCATCAGAGATACCAAAAGTAAGAAAATAAAGTAGAGTAAATGAATAAATATAGTATATAGAATTTATTCCCTTATTAAAAATATAAACCCTAATAAAGCATGATTGGTAGTGTGTGAAAACAAATAATTATAAAACATCTATTATTTCTCAAAGAGTAAAGAGAAGCCAGCTGCACTTCAAAAATTATCACTCTTTTTTTTTCTTTTACCAATTTCTTTTTTTCTTTTTGATATTCAGAAAAAATTAGTGAGTGTTTAAACTTTTGCATTTCATATAGAGTTTAAAATAAATATTCATTTCTCCAATATGGAATTGAATTTCTTTTTTTTTAAATTTTAATGTTAATTAAATAGAATACTTGCTATTGGCATATATAAACTAATTGTTTATTATTCCCTTGTTATTAACAATTATTTACTAACATCTAAAAACGAAATACATATGTTCAGTTTTTATTAAAAATAATTTCTAGTATAGCTACTTCTTTAAAGATGAATTTGTATAAATACAGATTGATGCCTGGTTAAATTCTTATATAAAATGACCAGTATCTATTATTTATGTTCATTGACTCTTGCCATATTTTTTAATAAAAGAAAATTAAATAGTGATGAATAAACTTATTATTGGTATTTGAAAAATAAATTTTATATAATAATTATATATAGTTTTACTTCTCACTATTATGTAAAAAAAAACACTTATTTATAATTGTTTAATGGAAAAGAAGATATAAATTAATATTAAAGTTTATAGGCTTAACATTTTCAAGGATCTATGCCTCAAATTCATAGCCATCATAAAATGGATAGTAAAATATATGCAAATATTTAAATAAGCTAGTGTTCCGTAGCCCATTTCTTCAAGATCTCAAAGCAAGTGTCTGTTCTATTGATAGCATGGATGTTTCCATTAATGCAAAATGCCTCTTTTATTTTTCTTTTATGATCGTTTGATTCTGAGCATAATATTATGGGATTGGCAGGTTCGAAGTTGTGTCCATATTGCTTAGCATGCTCCAAAAATACAGGATGTGTTGCTGTTCTTCTGATCTCTGTTATAAGTGTAAAGGTGTTGAGCCAGTCTAGTGTGGATTGTAGCTTTAGTTTCACCATAGTATATGGTGTGGCATTCGGCCTGAGGGCAGGAAATGGAATACACCACAATTTAATGATGCATAAGAAGATGACAAGAAAGACACTTTTATTAAAAATGAATAAGTATTAAGATTTTATCATAAAACTTTATTATTATTATTATTATTATTATTATTATTATTATTATTATTATTATTATTATTATTATTATTATTATTATTATTATTATTATTATTATTATTATTATTATGTTTCAAAAGGCCTTTATTGTCTCAAAAGAAGTACAAATTTTGCATTTACATAGTTTGTCTACATATAATATCCTGGATTGTCCATTATCATTTGAACACCATTAGCAAATCAATTACTTATAATAGAAAGGAAAAAAATTGTTGCTAAATTGTCCTTGTTGCTAATTTGACATGCATATCCTTCTAAGTTTTTTTATAATGTTTAATTTCCTCAATTCACTATAACATAGATCTAATCTTAAGTAATGACCAGGTTGCTGCATAAATGTCAGGTCTGGCCAGTCTCTTATCCCTTTTCTGTATTATTTCAAGTTTATTTGAAAAAGTAACTGGATGTCTCCTGGAATTGTTACCAATTAGAAAAGTGCATCTAGTACACCAGTATGCATATAGCACAAAGGTTGCTGCCCTGACACTTGGTGTTAATCCTTCTCTAAATGCAGAAATCAATTGATGCATTGTTACATTAGACCTCCTGTAACTGCTAGTTATGAGATTTCTTATGTGCCTAAGTCCCTCACAGTGATATAGCAGATGTGATAGGGTTTCCTCAGCTCGATGGCATAACCCACAAAAGGGATCAATTGATGTATACAGTCTTTTATGGCAAAGAAAATATGTGGTAGGTAATGCAGATAGATTAAGTTTTATTAGAAAATTGAAAAACTTTGGTTCTAAGGCCTATCGTTTATACCTTTTAACCAATTGCTTATTATTAATTCCCAGTATTGGTTCTAAAGCAATTGTGTTATTATCTTCATGCATTAATTCATAAATTTCCCAGTATTTGTATTTATTAATAAATTGCTCTGGGATTTTTGATTCTGTTTTACAAAGATGTATTAATTGTTCAAAATCTGATAATTTTTTTGGTGGTGGTTTATTAGTTGGAATGACCTCTATGAGCTGCTTAATTTTTGGAAATCAATTATATTGTTCCTCATTCTCTGTTTTGCAAAAATACCAATATCATGTAAGCCCAAACCATTTTTATTCAATGGCTGACATAGTTTTGCCATTGATATTGCCACGACTTTCCTTGATCATAGTAGTTGATTGCAAATGGTCTTAATTTTGGAGATAAAAGCTTTTGAGAAAGCAACCACTGGCATAAAGTAAACTATCTTAGTCATCATCAAACTATTAATCAATTGAATCTTGGAATATACTGACATATAGGTATTGGATAGAGAGTCTGCTATTTTCTGTATTTCATTTTTCAATTTGTTCTGCAAATGACATCTCATTCCAGTAGTCCCTAGATGGAATGGAAATCCAAGGAATGAGCCTGGCTTTGCCTGGAAAATGGATGTACATGGCCTTCCTGTGAATATAGTCCATGCTGCTGTTTTTTCTGGATTGAAACTTAGTTTAAATTCCTTTGAGTATTCTTCTAAAATCATCTGTAGTTTTGGTATCTGCCTTTTTGATTTCAGGAAAACTGTAATATCATCCATGTATGCAATGCAGGTCAATTTTTGACCTGTTCCTGGGATTTCCATTCCCTCAAATGCCTGTTGTAATCGGACAAGAAGGGGATTTATATATAAAATAAATAAGATGGCACTAAGTGGAGACCCTTGTGAAAGTGATTTAGTTGGTGTGAAAGCTGGTGAATTTCTGCCATTTAGAGTAATGTGAAGCTCACGATTTAAGAGTAAATTTGTTATAACATATATATGTGATTTTGGCATTTCAGTGTCATTCAATAATCTCAACAGTATAGATATATCAACATTGTCAAAAGCCGAAGCAATATCCAGCTGTACAACAATCAGGCCATATCTTTTCTTTTCTCTAACTGATGTCAAAATAGCCTTAAATAACATAGCAGCTTGTGTGGTAGATGAATGTTTTTTAGCAAATTGAGCTGGTGAAATCATCGGTAAAATAAATGGTTCTATTTTATCTTTAATTACTTTCTCTAAAATCTTTATGGGCAATGGACCCATTGATATTGGCCTTATCTCTGATAACAAAGGAATGGGCTTCTTTTTTTATTAAACGGCATGATCGCGATTGTATTAACTCCCTCCATTGTTATTATTCCCTGCGATAAATAATTTGCCAGCTGACACAGGCATTTGCTAGTCAGTTTGTCAAGGTGTTTTAATATGAACAGTGGAATTCCAGGGCTTCCTGGGTGACAGTTTTTGTCCATTTTATTCATTTTCATTATAAAATCATCTATAGTATATGGTGATTCAGTCTCTGCCATTCCAAATACATTTGAATAGTATTGTATCAATTTTCCTGGTCCCAGCTTATCTTTAAAATAGTTAAGAATTGGTAATATCATATTATTTCCAGTAAATGTTTCATTGTTTATTTTAATTGCTAATGGCACTTTGATTTCAGGTCCCCTCCCTAATGCCCATCTAATATATTGCCGAGTCCATGTGTGTTGATGCATTAGGCATATTCTACTTTTTTTATTTTTTAAATAGCTCTTCAGTGTTTCACATGCTTTGTTATAAGCATTTGTTAGTATATGTATACGTTTCTGTGTGTGCTGATTAGGAGTTATGGCCACAATACGTTTATGAATTTGTTCTGCAAGCTTCAACAACCCTGAGGGAGGTGGCTGATTTTTCACTATATGATTAATGTTAAATGACAGGATATTAATGTAAGCTAAATATTGCTGTATTGGGTTAAAGGTCATTGAAAGAATTTTATTCCACATAATATAAGTCTCTGAAAAAATAAATTCGGGTGTTAAGGTTGGAATCAACATTCTTATTGTTCTAGTTAATTGCATTCTAGAGACTTGTATATTTCTGAGGTCAATTGATATGAACTGAGCTGAGTGATCAGAAATTGCTGAAGGAATTAACTTCATGCTTATTAGATGATGAAACACTGGAGAGTAAAAACAAAGATCAATTAATGATGAAAATCGGCCATTATGAAATGAAACAGCATCTTCAGGTAAGTAACCCCTTGCACTCATCAATGGAATTGATAATTTATGTATCCACTTATTTATAAACTCATCATATGTTACATTGCAGTCTCCAATCAAAATTGTTGGATTAGCTGTAGTCCCAGTGTTGAATTAATTGTGGCAATTATTGTATTTATTTTATATTTTTGCAATGGCATATAAACAAAGATTACATTTATTTTAATTATTTTGTGAAATAAAGTAACGATTAATAGATTTGCATCAATGTATATGATTTGAAAATTGGTAAACTGGCAAGCAGTAGCTATCAAAAGACCTGTACCAGTTGATGGAGAGGTAGAGTTCTTGAACATGAACAAAGCCTCACTATTTAGAAATTTTGCTGATCAATTTTTCCCTCCATAAATTTTGGTTTTAACCATTCCCCCTTTATTAAATTTTTTTTCCTTCATCAATTTTTTCAATTAAATATCCTTTTTTTTATATTAAAAAACTTTATTTAAAAAAAAAAATTTTAATTATTATTATTTAAAAAATACTTTTTTTTTTATTTATTTTAATTTACTTTATTTTTTATTTTAATCTTTTTTTGTTGTCTATCTATTTAAAAAATTGGAGAACTTTCTCTTCCTTTTCTTTTCAAATTTAAATTTATTTTTTTTTTCCATTTGGTTTCTTTTTTTTCCCTCATAACAAACCTCCCTCCTTTTATTTTTTTTTTTTCTTTCTTTTTTTTTTTTTTTTTTATTATATAATGTGGTTTATTTTTTTTAGTTTTTTTGTTTTGATTGGGGAAGAGAAATAGATTATTATTATTATTATTATTATTATTATTATTATTATTATTATTATTATTATTATTATTATTATTATTATTATTATTATTATTATTATTATTATTATTATTATTATTATTATTATTATTATTATTATTATTATTATTATTATTATTATTATTATTATTATTATTATTATTATTATTATTATTATTATTATTATTATTATTATTATTATTATTATTATTATTATTATTATTATTATTATTATTATTATTATTATTATTATTATTATTATTATTATTATAGCAATACAACATAAGTAGTGGTAAATATTTTAATTATACTTTTATATATTACATTTTATTTTCTTTATTTAAGAACATCTTTTAAAACTACCTAACACATTATAATAATTGTCATTAACCAAATAGGCAATTTTCATAACTTAAATAACTTTAAATTAACACCAGAACCATTGCTTCAAAATATAATTACTTGAAGCAATAACTTAGTATGTCAAAAATTAGATAGACAACAAAATTGTAAGTTCTCATAAAAATTTATATTGCAATTGTAAACTTATGATATTTGAATGAATTATATTAGAAAAAAGATAAGTAATGCAAAATTATGACTGCTGATAATCAAATGCTATTGTCTGGTCTTAGTTCTCTATTATCCGGTTACTCTATCTTACCTCAATAGCTTTTTCAAACTTGGTTGTTCTGTAAATAGATTTATATTATAAGCACTAGATACTTGATAAGTTGTAATTTATTTATAGTCTTGTAAAATTGTTAGAATATAATAAACAAGTATTTTAAATATTCAATCTCAATATCCATTGCAAACACACCAGTAAGCATTCACACTAATAGGACCATTTAAAAAATACAATGACCAACATTTTTTTCATATGCACAAAAATCATGATTATCTTATCTGTGAGTATATTTAACTTGCTTTGAAGAGCAGCAATTACATAGATATAATATAATTTATTAGTTCATTAATTGCTAAAATTTTTACAATCCATAACTACTAAATAATGGAAAATAGAAAGAATGTATACATATTTATCACTACTTTATAACATTTTATAAAAGTAAGATTCCTAAATTGAAGCTTGCCCTATCACTTCTGTATCTTGAACAAATATCACAATGTTATTATTATTTTAATTTATAACATTTTTTCAATAGATTCAGAATTCACATTATTTATCTCCTTCAGAAATAAAAATAAATAATCGACCTCTCACTTACGTTACTGTGAACAAATCCAAACTGTGAACTATATAAATTGAAGGATTTAATAAAACCATTTAGTAAATCTATCTAATGGTTGGAATCTCCATGGAAACCTTTATAATGTTATGAATGGTAGTCTAAAAAAATTAAAACTATCGCTTGTTTTTTTTTTTTACATTTTATTTATCTTTTAATATTACTGTATACAGATATAGAAATAAGACATGCACACCCGCACAAATACTTAAATAAAAAAATTGAAGACAGAAAGTTTTAAAAAAATTAAGCATTTAAAAAAACATTACTTGTGCGGAATTTTTAAATATATTGACCTATATATGCGGATACTCATAAAGCAGAAGAAACAAACTAAAATAATCTTTGTTTGCCATTCTCTCGTTTTTATGAAATATTTTTGATAATTTAAAAACTCTTTCTCAAAAACAACTTAAAAGCGTCCTAAAGCAGAAGTAATTGGAAAAAAAAAATAATCTGATAAAAAGTTTTTCTTTGATTTCCTCTAGAAAATTAAGAAAACTCAATATTTTATACAAATCCTTTATTTGCTTCAATGATAATTTTGTATTATTTAAAAACACAGCAGAACAATCAAAGTTTACAGCATACATTCTGATATTTATATTAAAAGCCAATCACTGATACTAAATAAATTGTGTTATCATAACTAATAAACAATAAAACGGATTGCTAATAATAAAAGGAAACAAAATTATTAATTTTCAATGTAAACAAAATATTATCATCAATAAAATAATTGCTGTCTTAGTGATACAAAAACATTATTAGACATGTAAAAGAATTTAATACATAAAAATAAAAATTAAACTTGGATGTCCACAACATGGGATTCAAATCTTTGGGAAACATACTTTTTTTCAGATCTTAAGTTGAAATTTTATTTTCAGTTATCCTAATTCAACTAGTAATTTAATTACTAATAAGTAAATAAGTACCTAGCTATTACTTTCAGCAATGTAAAAAATGAAGAAAAACAAAACAAAACTGTATTGTAATCTTCTTCATTCTCTCTTTATAGATAGAAGCTGTTAAGATTTTTTACTCTTTACTGCATTATTTAAAGACATATCTACATTATAAAACTGAATTCAATTTTGCATGTCTTTTGATTAGTTTTAATTTAGGCAATACACAAACAAATATATATATATATATAGAGAGAGAGAGAGAGATGGAGAATTCATTTAAAAAAAATATATAATACACACATTCATTCTGCCTTATCAGGCAAGTAAGAAGAAAAACCATAGTGTTTCTTGATTTTAAATTTTGAGATAAAAAACCAATAAATTCATCATACTGGCTAATGCATGTTGGTAAGCAGCCTATCCATGTTCTTATACTCTATAAATAATCACATATTAGCAACAGTTGCAATAACAAGAACATATGGAATGGACATAAGGAATTTGCCTTGCTTGGTCCCTTTAAAAACCCCAAGAGGAATCTAGGAGTTTCCTTTCAGTTAACAGCAAAATCCTTTCTGAAGTCCATGCTGCAATTTGATGATGACTTTTTATTTAGACACAATTGCAGATCACTTTCAAATGAAGGAAGATTGCAAGAATTAGAAGAACTATCTTGTATTAAATGGGACATTATTTGACTTTGTGAAGATAAAAAAAAAGATGAAGAGATATTTGATTTAAAAAGTGGATATGTACTCTACTACAAAAGCACAAATAGTGGAAGTACAAGTGAAGTAAGATTCATAATAAACAAAAAGTGGAAGAACAATAATGTGGAGATTGATTGTGTATCGGACGGAGTGGTAAGATTAATTATTTAACTTAATAGCTGATACCAAATGCAGATAATTCAGATTTATGCCCCAACAAGTTCTCATAGTGATAAAATAGTATAAGACTATATGGATATACAAAAGGTTTTTGATCAGACTAAAGATTTTAAAATTGTTATGGAATACTTTAATGCTAGAATTGGTAAACAAATGAAAGTGCTGTAGGAAAATTTGGTTATGGTAATAGAAATGAGAGAGGACACAGGGGAAAAATCTTTATATTATGAATTCTCTTTTTGAGAAAAATGTTAAAAGGAAATGAACATGGAAGAATTCAAATAAAAGTACAGTGGAATTGGTTTATATTTTGACTAACAGAAAATACATATTTCAAGATTGTAATATTCTTAATAAATTTAATCATCGATTAGTAAAATATAAGATACATGTTAACACAAAATTAGAGACAAAAATTATTAAGAAAACAATATTTACAGTTAATATTTCTAATCTTCAGAAGGATTCTAATGAATTTACTTAGAATTTGCAGTTTCAAGTATTAGTATATTTTGAACATGATTCAGATTTGGATGAAAATGATAAAATAACTTATATACTTCTAAAACTGCAACAAAGATAACTGGTAGAAAAAAAGGAACAATTAACCAATAAAATTTCTACTGAGACTAGAGAATTAATGAAGAAAATAAGGAATATAAAGATATATAAAAATGATGCATTAAAAAAAATTGAATATCTCAAATTTTGAAAAATGGGATGAAAAAAAGTTGATAATGATATAAGAAAGTATAATTGTAAACTAGAAAGGAAAGCTGTAAAAGAGAATAAAAGTCTAAACAATGTTTTAGTATTGGTAGGAAACTTATGTCTGCAATAAAAAAAAAGAGGGAACTATTAAATAAAATTTGAATTTTTCTAAAAACAAAACAAAAACAATATTCGATGATGGAAATAGTTCAACATATAGTTGCAAAGAAAACAATTTGTTTTCCAAAGGTGCCTCAAATAAAAAATCTTATATAAACTATCAAAATGCTAAATATATAATGAATGCTAAAAGTTCAATAAAAAAAGCTAGTGAAGGGTGCATATATGCCAACTTAGTAACAAATGCTTGTGAATAGTTGTCAAAGTTATTGGGTAAAATACATATTTAAAACTACAAATAAAAATCAATTTTCAGAATTATCCAAGAACAAATAATGAAAACCTATTAAAGCAGATAAGTTTTTCTACATTATTAGTGTTTTTATCAATTTATTGCCTCAGTTAGATATAAACAATATGCCCATGTCCATGAAAAAAGCATATGGAGAGATGACCATAATCTAAAGTAACATTAGTAAATCATCATTGAAGATGAGCACTTCCATTACAGATGTCAATTATTTGCTTAATAAAAAGCAAAACATTACACCAAGATTCCATAATACTATATTAAAGAACATTGTGAATCTTGACTTTGGTATGGACAAATACATCAGAAACTTGTGTAAGCCCTGTTATTCAATAAATCTATGAAATTCTGAAAAAATTCATTTAATGATACCTAATGAATTGTTTACCTGCTTCAAGGTTTTTTTTTTTATTAATCAGTTGATCATTTAAGCTATCACAGATATTTATGGTCACTATATAATTTTTCAAAGGAACTATTATATAAACCACTTAGTGCTATGTTGCTAAAATTCATTCAAGGAATTTAACCATTTAGCAATCAATTGTGATAATTTGCAATGCAAACATTGTGACTTCAATCAATGTGCACAGGACACCCTAAAAAACATAATATATGCTGAAATAAAAGAATATAATATTTACTCAGAAAATAAGTTGATATCAAGTACATAATGCAACATCATCAGAAGATATAAACACTTTAAGCCAAATATGACACAAATTCTATATAACACAAGTAATGCTTGAAACAAAAGAAAATCCAGCTGATTACAAAGAAAAAATTTGGAAGAAAAAAAACTAAGCATATCACAAGATAATCAGTAAGGTTAAAGAGACATCATCATTGCTACAACAATTTAATAAAGAAAAAACACAAATCAAAATCCACATAAAGCAGAGTTTGCAGACATTTCAGAAGATGACAATGTGGACATGATAAAAATAAACACATCTCACTTTATTAATCAAATGATAATTTAACACAGACACTAACAATAGAAAGCACTGATTATACCGACAACAATAATACAACACATATCAACTGACAAGGATTTGAATATGACAAAATGAAATGGGAAAGACTAGACAGAGTAAATATTAATAAAAACAATGAAACAAAAATTTACCAATTAATTAATTAGACATATTACAACTACTTATATTAAGATTAATAGAAACTAAGATCTACTATAGATCATAAATGTATTCCTCTACTTTCCTCAGTTTTATCTAGACTAACGTTTGCTCTCTCAGCAGGAATAGGTGAAATAATCATGAGTCATGCCAAACATGCAATTAGTATTCTCAATTAAACATAAGGCCATATGATATAGTTTTTGTATATATGTCCCCTAATCAAAATCCAATTGTCAGAATTATTCGTACTATAAATTCATTATTTGCTACCTCCTTTCAGCTACTCACACTGATGAGAGATTTTAACATGACTTATAGTGTTGTTAAATGATTATATCTCATCAAAAGTCCATTTATGAGTGATAAAAGAGTTCTGCCAAGTAATTCTGTTTCTTTCAATGATAGCAGGTACTAATCACTTATAAATCTAGTGTTTTCTTCATCATTATTTCAACACAATCATATTTCAGCTATTTCCCCTCTCATCCCTCAGACAACAGAATAATAATGATCATTCTCAATTTAAACTATATATATCATGCAACAGAACTCAAAGAACAAAAGGAATCCTTTTATGCATAAGAACAAAATTTTTATTTCCAAAAATTTACATTTTTCTAGCTAAACTAAATATCATAAAATAGACCCAGTATAAAAATGAATATCATAGACACAAATGATATCATATACAATAAACTATGTCACAAGAACTACTGCATCACCAACAAGACTCTTAGACCTTATTGCTGAAAAAATAAAAGTTTTTTTTATCATAAAATAACATATCTGATCTAGACAATATATCCAATAAACACTAGGCCAACTACCTGAAACAAGAGTCCCTTCAGGATTAACGATTGGAGACATGAATGACACAGATAATAATATACTAACAACTGTCTGTATATACTTTTAAAAATACATTTAAAAATGAGCCAATATTCAAATCATCTTTTAATTATTTTGCAATATCATATTGTCCAGAAGTATTCATAGTTCAAGATTTTATACAAAGTATGGAGTGGATGCCAGAATCATGCCACTCAGGACCACCAGTTGTACTTAGCATGTTTTTACAGACTTAATTCATGATTTATAAACAAAAGTAATAATCCCATTCATGAAGAATCAAACATTAAATCTACAATACAAAAACATAAGACCAATATCCATGGATCCATTAGGTATTAAATTACTCTAAACATAACAAAATTAAATCACATTTTATAACTTTGTTATCACAAGCATGATTTGCTAAAAAGGGATCATCAACAGGCTGAGCAAAATGTAGCACAATGGCAGTACCACTAGATATAAAGACTACTTCTGATTAAGTACTAAATAACATATTCATAAAAACAATAGAAAAAACACCACCAAAATCAATATTATACTTGCTCACAAATATATATAACATTAAATGAAAAAAATATATCTCCCATTTTCTTCAACATCAATCAACACTATAAGGCTCTCCACTTAGTATAATGATATTCACCACAAATATAAATTTATTACTTAATAAGAATGAAAAACAGCTCTTGGGTATGGTCATAATGTAGTCTGCATAGCCTACATGTATGATACAACAGTTTTTCTAACAATTAAAAAAACAAATACTAACATTAATTGTCTTACATGAATACATTTCCAATTATAAATTAGAATTTAACCTTAATAACACATAGGTCTGATATATATATTGTAATATTTTGATTGGTTATCCATGGTAAGAACGGAATATAAAATGTAAATTATAGTTTCAAAATTTCAAATTAAGATAATAGTAATGCTATAAACTCGGATATAACAATAATACATGAATTAATACATAAAGATTAGAAAGAGAATTTTATAGAGATTTAATGATCATTGTTAGTTATAAATAATTTATATTATAATGTATTATATAATTTATAATATGAATCTTTGTCCATTTAAATAAACATCATTATTTATAAATTTGACTTTAATTTATTTTAATGCATATGTTCCTTTAAAAGCTAAAGATCTAAAATTGTGGTTAATGAAAGAAAAAACAATTATTTTTACAAGATAATTTCTTTTAAAATTATCATAATCATAATATCTTTTAACACTTAATATCATTTATTAAAAATATAATTATAATTGAAACTTTAATCTTAAAGAAATGATTTAAATTAATGTCATTATAAAATATTTATTGATTTCAATTATTCTAAATAGCAAAAATCTTTAAGTTAAAAAGTTGTAAAAGTTGGTTTGGGAAATTGACCAATGAGAGTCAAGCAAGTAATTTTCTAATATAACTTTATACGTTTTTTTTTTTTAAAAAAAATCATGGCAGATGATTGAAGTAGGGAGATTGAAAAAAAAAGTTAAAATATTTAAAGTCTGAAGTAGTAAAAAACATCTTTAAAAAGCAGATTAAGGATAAAAAATATTTTAAGAATAATTCTAAACACCATGAAGTAATTTAGCTTATCTTCATTGCAACATAAGTGCTTATCTTGATCATCCACAGATAGCCAAAATAATGCCTAAAGGAGTTTAAAAAAATCAAAGTTGTTATTCTAATTTTGTCAGGGATAACTATGATAAAAGAAAAACAACTATATTGCTTCAAAAAAGAAATGAAACTGTGGTCATGTGAGAAAGCATTCATTTATCTATTTTAAATTAAGCATTGTTATGAATCATAAATTAAATGTGAAAAACAGATAAAAAATTCCTAGAACTAAATTTGTAAAGTTGATAGAAATATTTTATAGAATGTTAAAAATAGATAATTTGCCATGAGGAATGTATGAAAAAAATAATAATCTTTATTTTGAATTAAACAATTGATTCATAAGAAATATATATTTTTTGCAAAATTCTGAAGAAAATGTTTAACTTATATTTAGAAAAAAAGAAGTTTAACTTTTAATGGTAGATGAACAAAAAGATAACTGAGATTAAAATGTATTACAAGCTAGAAATTTAAATGAATTATACAATATGTGTTGAAATTTTTCAAGACTAATGAATACCAAGAAAAGAAGAGAAATCAAAAAGTAAACTTATTGATGACTTATTTGAACATGTTTTAAAGTTTGTGCAGTATGGGAGAATAATGTGAGATTTTTAAGAATATTTAGTAAACTTTTCATAGTGCATTTTGAAGAGTAAGACAATGTATGCAAATTAAAACTAGCTAGGAAAAAAGGATGCATCCAATTCAAAAACTTTTGTCTCATCAGTTGACCTTGTTTGTTTAAGGTCTTGCTTGACTATATATGTCTTTTAATAGAGAGATTATAGAAGAAGTAACAATGCATGAAGAATGGTATACATTTAAAGAGTAACCATGATAATATTAAATTATAAATGGGAAGTTTGGGTTTAACAAAAAAAAAAAAGATTTTAATTTTAAATTTATCACTAATATTTTTCTTGTTTAAAATGAAATATAAACACAATGTATTTGTCATAGTGACAATTTAAAGAATTTATGTTTACAATTTGATATATAATGTTAAAGGTATGCTTAAATATAGGAAGAGAGTAATCATGAGTTATAATGTGAAAGTGTGTGTGTGTTGAACATAATGTTAAATGTATATTTTGGCAGAATATACTTTAAGAAATTAATCATAATAGAATTATATGAAAGGAATGACAAACTTATTATAAAATATAATGTATTTATGAAAGTAAGAAAGAATGAATGTTGATGTAAGACAATATCATGACCTCATTTGTTATAAATAAATAAAAATTTCCTATTGATAATAAAAATTGAAATAGGTTATTTGTTGTGTAATATGATCATAGATGTGACTAGAAAATTATCACATGCAGAAGATTATATTAAGTTGTTAGTCTAGAATTAGTAGAGTAATAGATGTCAAATATACAATCAAGAAAGATGAGTTAAAATTTCAGGACAGGATAAAATATCATCCTGAAAAACTGAAGAATAGTTATGTGGGAGTAATCTGTGTGATACCCATATATTTATTGAAAAGAGATGGGAAGGTTTCCTACAAATAAATGATGATAGTATATACCATAAGTGCTCAGGGAAGAAGCCAAGATGAAATGAGAGTGGAATCATTAAGAAAATGACTGCCATCTAAAATATGTCACCTCACATTTAAAAAACCATTACCCTTTTTATTAGAATATATTATTGAATATATTATTTAATACAATCAGTTTCTCATTAATAAAGTTATAGGTAAATAATAATATAGGAGGCATCAAAGGTAGAAGAAATATTAAAAGGATTTTATAATTTCTTCCTAAATTTTGATAGATTTTGTTGAAAGTAAAACCATGTACAGAACAAATATTTTATGTTTGAATAGTAATTTGAATAAGTTACTAGATATGTAAAAATAACTGAGATCAAAAAACACTATAAAATATAAATGATAGAGCGAATGGAGGCATAAATGAATTACATGATATGGAAAAAGTTCTTAGCTTAGTATTCATTTTAATTACATTATGAATATTGTTTTATATATTTTTATTACCACAACAATAGTTTTGTTGATTAAATTATAGTTAATATTTTATGTCAAGTTAGGTAATATAAAATATGATTTAAATGGTATAATTTTTGGATGATATTGAGAACTACAAATATCAGGTAGTAAGGAAAAGAAGTAAAAAGATAGCTACCAGATAATTCATAAATAATGCAAATATACCAGATCAATATAAAAGCATACATGATAATAAAATAATAAACATACTTTTAAAAATAACTAAATACAAACTATAGAGAGAGGGGAGTTGACTTTATATAATAACCATTATGTATTTGTAAAGAATGTAAATAATTTGCTCTCAATATAAAACAGTTTAATGCTTATTTTTTTTATTGTTAATGAAGTATTTAACTTTATACATATAATTGTTTATTATTTATTTTTAGTGTTGTAAATAAATGAATATTTTAATTGAAACTTTATCATACTAATTTTATTGAGTATGAGTGTCATTTCCATCACACGGTCATAGCAATAAAGCACATTATTGACAGAAAATTATACATACCAAATTATGGTTACAGGCCTCATTTGAAAAGCTACACTTAAGATTTTATAATTAATACATTAATTATCAATTGCTTTAAATTATAGCCATATTAATATAGCTTATGGTACTTCATATTTTTATTAGATGCAATAGAATTTTGAAGAGCCATATAAAAAATACTATTAAATATTATAAAATGGAAAACATATAATAGAAATTAGCAATATGTTTGAGAGCCACATTCTAATTTTGTAATTTAAGTTGAAATATATGTTATATCATAATTTAAAATTATTTTATAATTTCAGAGAACAAGTTACTAACCAAATATATTTTAAGGTTTGTGATTCTGAAGGAGTTAATTACAGTAGGTGAATGCTAACTAATTAAGAGATGTATTTCACTGAATTAGACTTGGTAGATAATAATGGTGTGATGAAGCTTTATTATAAAAAAAAAAGCATTCTGGAGTAATTATTGTTAACATAAGTATGAGAATAAATCTTAGGAAAAGTAGATTAAATTATTTAAGGGAATGTAATGAATAGATAATGAGTGTTAATTTCCATGTTTTATTATTATAGTTAGATTTAGTTTCGACTAGGAGGTTAATCAAGGTTTGTAATAGTAAGTATGTTTTTATTAAATGGTTGGATCCCAGTAAAATCCCTCTTGCAATTCAATATTTAATTATCAATTTAATTGTTATACTGGATTTTAGAATAGAATACTTATGACCCCTGAGATAGCCATAGGATAGCATCAATTATTTTAAATCAATGTAATATGGTTAATGTTTTTATGTTTAGGATTCTTAAATTGTAGAAGAGTAGTATTTCATTATTTAAATAAAATATTATGTTAGTCATTGCTTGTTGTGGGAGTTTCCTGATGATTATAGTAGGTTGGGTAGCAGAAGAATTGTCACAATAGCATTGCCACTGTGGAGTGTATTTTATATACTTCTCAATGTTAAAACTAAACTCTTGTAATCATCCCTAAAGTCTATCTTATGTTTTAATATTTCAAGCCTCATAAAGAGACATATACTTTATTGTTGTTATACTAGATGGTTTATTATTGAGATAGTATAGTAGTGGTACAATAAAGAAGGTAGGATAAGGTAGAGTGGTGGGTTGGAAAAACTAGAAGGAAAGGTTACATAATTAAGGGTTTTTTGACCTCCATTGCTTGGCCTGATTAGTAGCTAATTAGCACTTCTGCATAGTTAATTGTTATATTAAATGATTATATAAATATTCTTTTATAATATCAAGGACTTAAACAAGAAAGATGATATAGATTTTGGTGATAAAAAATTGTTAGCCTATAACTCATATCTATAAAATAATGATCATTGATTCTTTATAGAAAAATGGCAGATATTGCTAAACTATAATATTAAATATTAATATTCATTTAAGAATTTTAATTTATTTAATCTACAATTAAAAATAAATTATATATGACTTATGCTTTTATGATTAAAATATGTGGATAGATAATGTAAGTATTCTGATTAATCAATTTTAATATTTGATGTGCTATGACCAATGCGATTATAACTCTGGAGAGAAGAAAATAATATTAGAAGAGTTGAAATAGTAACTTAGGAAATAAGTGTATTAGAATCTAAAATTGGTATTGCTGGTTGTGGGGGGATTGTCGGGAATAGATGTCTAGAGTCATAATGAAGAAATATTGTTAATGATAATATAAAAATTGTAATATTTTAGTTAAGTATTGGAAAGAAATATTGAGTTAATAGCAAAATGAGTGATACCAAAGAGGATGAGTTAGATGAAGTTGTAAATTTCATGAGCTTGGGAAGCAATTTTGATATGAAGGTGCTAATAGAAATTATGAAGCAAAAAATTTGATAATATGAAAGATGAAATGAATAGAAAATATGATGAAATGAATAAAAAAATTAGATGATAATAAAGAAGAAATAAGTGAAGATAATTTAAAATTTAGAGTGGAGTTGAACAAAAATTAGATGACAATAAAGAAATAATAGAAAATAAATTAAAATTTAGAGCAGAGTTGAAGAAAAAACTAGATGATAATAAAGATAATATGAATAAAAAGTTAGATGATAATTTTAATGAAATAAACAATAATTTAGATGATGTTAGAAGTAATTTAGAAAATATGAGAAGTACTTTTGATGGTAGATTTGATAAGAATGAAAAGAAATTAAAAGCATTAAGAGAGGGTGTGGATTTTAAAATGGAGTTATTGAGTGTGAAAAATGTTGAAATGATAGATGATAAAATTCATGAGTACTATGAATTAACTCAAAACGAATTAAAGATGCATAGAGATGTTTTAGATAGCAATTGTAAAAAAAGCAAATGAAGATATATATATTAGAATAAGTGAGTTAAGTCAAATGTTGACTCATAATAAAGGAGATAATAAAGGGGGTTTGTCAGTTAGAAGAGAAAATAAAAATTTCTAATAATAAACCAGAAGAGAAAATAAAAGTTTCTAATGAGAAGATAGATAGTTATATCACTAATATTGATTCTCAAATACAGGATATTAGGAAAGAACATATTGTGATGGGCAGAGAAAATAATTTTAATTCTGGTAAATTTAAAGAAAAAATTAAGAAGGAAATGTTTTAAGATATGATAATGGTAAAGAAGAAATGATAGATAGCCATGAGTTTAGATTAAAGATGGGTGAACATTTAAAAAAGATGCACAAAAAAAAATAAACAGTACAATGTTGAAAATCTTGAAGGATGAGGATAATTTCTTAATGGAAGAGAAATTAGTATGTGGAAAAGAATCTAATTTTAAAAAATATAAAGTAGTTAAATTTGTTGATGAGAGAAAAGAAATATTAAATATCTCTTTGTAAAATGAAAACCTAGGATGAAAATGAATGTATGTAATTAATTTGATTGTGATGAGGGAATCTTCAGAGATTCACAAGTAAAATGTAAAATGAAAATTAGTTTATATCAGAATAATAGATATGATCAATATTTACTTAATCAAAGATTGATTGAGGATGATAAAATAAATTGCAAATTGAACCCCATTACCACTAAAAACTTATTATTTGATTCAAGAGATACTGATAAAATTATAATGATAAATAATAAAATTAATTATAAAATGAAAATTGTTTTTCCAGAAAAATCCATTTTGATTGATTTGGGGAATCATAATAATTGTTTGTCATTTATCCATAAAATGTAGCCATAAAATCAATTGTAAAATGAAATTAATCATTAAAAGAATGAAGTTATATAATTTTTCTGATATTAGCCCAGAATGGTTAACAGAATAAAGAAAGATTACTGTAAAATAAAATTTATTTTCAGAAAAAAGGTTTATTTGAATCATTGCAGTAATAAAAAGTCTTTTGAGGAAAGTATTAGATGCAGAATGAAAATGATTTTAAAAAAATTATCTGACTTGAAATATCTCTTATAGGGGATAACTACAAAATTCTAAAACAAAAGTAATATTTAAGGTAAGACAAAAAGGTCAATCAAATATTTTCTTATGAAGCAGTAATCAAAAATTTTATTATTTCTCTATTTTTTAATTTTATTTGTATTAAATAAAGTTTAAAAGAAAATAGTGAATTAAAAATTTTGTTTTCCATGTGGAGGGGGGTATTGTAACCTTGTGATTGGTTATCCATGGTATAATGGAATATAAAATGTAAATTATAGTTTCAAAATTTCAAATTAAGATAATAGTAATGTTATAAACTTGGATATAAAAGTAATAAAGAATATAATACAGAAACATTAAAAAGAGAATTCTATAGAGATTTAATAATCATTGTTAATTATAAATAATTTATATTATAATCTATTATATAATTTTTAATACAATCTTTGTCCATTTAAATAAACATTGTTACTTATAAATTTGACTATAATTTATTTTCATGCAATGTTCCTTTAAAAGATAAAGATCTAAATTTGTAGTTAATCAAAAAATGAACAATTATTTACTAATTTATTTTAAAATTATCATAATCATAATATCTTTTAACAATTAATAATATCATTTATTAAAAACATAATTATAATTGAAAGTTTAATCTTAATGAAATGATTTAAATTAATGTCATTATAAAATATTTATTGATTTCAATTATTCTAAATAACAAAAATCTTTAAGTTAAAAATTTGTAAATGTTGGGTTAGGAAATTGACCAATGAGAGTCAAGCAAGTAATTTTCTAATGTTATTATATCTTGGGTTTTTTAAAAAAAAATCATGGCAGACAATTAAAGTAGGGAGATTGATGAAAAATTATAAAGCAGAGAGGAGACTCAATTCATTTCTCTGTAAAAAAATTAAAAGAAAAAGTTAAAATATTCAAAGTCTGAAGTAGTAAAAAAAATCACTTTTAAAAAGCAAATTAAGGATAAAAAATATTTTAAGAGTAATTCTAAACAACATGGAATAATTTAGCTGATTTTCATTGCGAGAGAAAAGCCTATCTTGATTGTCCATGGATATACAAAATAATGCCCAAAAAAATTTAAAAAATCAAAGTTGTTATTTTAATTTTTCCAGGGATAACCATGATAAAGGAAAAATAACTATATTGCTTCAAAACAAAAATGTAACTGCAGTCATGTAAGAAAAAGCATTCACTTATCTATTTTAAATTAAGCATTTTTATTGATTATAGATTAAATGTGAAAAACAGATTAAAAATTCCTAGAACTAAATTTAAAAAGTTGATAGAAATATTTTATAGAATGTTAAAAATAGTTAATTAGTCATGAGGGATGTATGAAAAAAAATCTTCATTTTGAATTAAACAATTGATGCGTAAGAAATTTTTTTTTTTTTTGCAAAATTCTGAAAAAAAATGTTTAAGTTATATTAAAAAAAATACATGTAATTTTTAATGGTAGATGAGCAAAGATAACAGAGATTAAAATGTCTACAAGCTAGAAATTTAAATGAATTATCCAATATGTGTTTAAAATTTTACAAGACTAATGAATATCAGGAAAATGAGAGAAATCAAAAAGTAAACTTATTAATGACTTATTTGAACATGTTTTAAAGTTTGTGCATTATAGGAGAATAATGTGAGATCTTTAAGAATATTTATTAAACTTTTCATAGCACATTTTGAAAAACAAGATTATGTGTATGCAAATTAAACTTAGCTAGGAAGAAAGGATGCATCCAATTCAAAAATTTGTGTCTCATTCATTGGGATTGTTTATTTAATGTCTTGTTTAACTATACATATCTTGTAATAGAGAGAAAATAGAAAAAGTAACTCAATATGTGAAGATTGGTACACATTTAAGAGTAACAATGGTAATATTAAATTAGAAACTGGAAGTGGGTTTAACAAAAAAAAATATTTTAATTTTAAAATTATCACTAATATTTTTCTTGTTTAAAATGAAATATTGCTACAAAGAAATGAGAATTGTATATACCATGAGTGCTCAGGGAAGAAGCCAGGGTAAAATGGGGGTAGAATCATTAAGAAAATGACTGCCTGCAAAAATATGATACCTCATATTTAAAAGAAACTTCCATTCTTTTTATTAGGATATATTATTGAATATAATATTTAATAAAATCAGTTTCTCATGTATAAAGTTTTAGGTAAATAATAATATAGAAGGCATCAAAGGTAGATGAAATATTTAAAGGATTTTATAATTTTTTGATAAATTTTGGTTGATTTACTTGAAGATAAAACCATGTACAGAACAAATATTTTATGTTTGAATAGTAATTTGAATAAATTACTAGATAAGTAAAAATAACTGAGATTAAAGAACACTATAAAATATAAGTGAGAGAGAATGGAAGCAAAAATGAATTGTATGATATGAAAAGAGTTCTTAGCTTAGTATTCAATTTAATTACATTATGAATATTGTTTTTTTTATTACCACAGCAACAAAGATTTTGTTGAATTAATTATAGTTAATATTTTATGTCAAGTTTGGTAATATGAAATATGATTTAAATGGTACAATTTTTGGATAATATTGAGAACTATAAATATCAGGTAGTAAGGAAAAGGACTAAGAAGATAGATAACAGATAACTCACGAATGATGCAAAAACATTAGATCAATATGAAAGCATACATGATAATAAAATAATAAACTTATACTTTTAAAAATAACTAGATACTAACTATGGGAAAGGTTGATTTTATATAATAACCAATATGTATTTGTAAAGAATGTAAATAAATTGTTGTCAATATTTTTATTATTAATGAAGTATTTAACTTTATATGTATAATTGTTTGTTATTTATTATTAGTGTTGTAAAAAAATAAGTATATTGATTTAAACTTTATCATAGTAATTTTATTGACTCTGAGAGTCATTTCCATCACAAGGTCATATTAATAAAGCACATTATCTACATAAAATTATACATACCAAATTACTCATTTGAAAAACTTTACATTAACTATCAATTGCTCCAAATTATAACCATATTAAAGAAAGCTTATGGTATTTCATATTTGTAATAGATGCAAGAGAATTTTGAAGAACCATATGAAATTTACTATTAAATATTACAAAATGGAGAACATATAATAGAAATTAGCAATACGTTTGAGAGTCACATTCCAATTTTGTAATTTAAGTTGAAATATATGTTATATCATAATTTAAAAGTATTATATAATTTCACAGTACAAATTACTAAAAAAATATATTTTAAGGTTTATAATTCTGAAGGAGTTAATTACAGTGGGTGAATGCTAACTAATTAAGAGATGTATTTCATTGATTTAGACTTGGTAGATAATAATGCTGTGATGAATCATTGATTATAAAAAATAAGTATTCTAGAGCAGTGTTTCCCAAACTTTCAACACATGGGTACCTCTTTAATAATTTTTGTAATGCTAAGTATCCTTCATCAAAAAAATTGCAAATACTTTAATTATAATAAAAAATATATTACTTTTTTTCTTTTTAGTATATAAAAAAATAACAATAAATGAATAAAAATGTATTCATAATAGAATGTAAATAAAAGTTATATTATAAATAAAATTTATTAAGATCAATGAAAAGGATGAAATTGTTTATGTTGAGATGACAGATTATCATAATTTGGTTCCCTGGTTGTTAATTTTAATCTAAGATGGGGTTCTACTTCCAAAGGCCTGTTCCTTTTTTTCAACTTAATGTCTACAAATGCTGAAAAAGCAACTTAACATAGATATAAAATTGGAAAAGGTAAAATGTATTTCAAGACTTTTTGTGTTAAACCTGCATATTCATGTTGCATTTGCACCCAGAATGATGATAAAGTATACTCCTTGTGTTTATTTTTTAAGAATCTGTCTTAAGCTAATTCCAACAACTGATCTTCTTCTGCATGTGATAAACCTTCTGGCATGGATGCTGTATAGGTAAGATATATTTCACTTACAATCCAATGAAAATAATGATAAATCATTCAACAATTAAATGCTAATTTAACTATATGAATCAACGTGTTTATAATAATATAAACTTATATTAAAATTTAAAAGGTTCATATCTTAATAAAATAAATTGTGAATGATAAGAAATAACATCTTCAGTATTTTATAATTTCACAATAATAATTATATCTAAATAAATATAAGCTCCCATAATTAATTTTAAATCCAAGTTTAATAAAATGATAAATAATATTAACTCAATCATGCTATATTCATATATTAATTTACTATTACTAATCAAGTCATTTATCACAAGATAAGATAACAATGAAATAATATCAATAAACCCATAAGATAAAATTGAAACTATAATATTCAATCATAGCTGGATGTAAAAGAAACAGAAGATTTCTATTGGATATTTACTTAAGTACAATTAACTAATTATATCAATTTATTTAAATTTCCTGTAACTAAATTATTAAAACTGTATATAATAACAATCAAGACATACAAAAAAATATTAGCATGTATTATAATTAAAATTTACTATTTCATTGGATTTATGATCCTCATGAATTAAATTGAAATATAATTAAAGCAAATCATTCTGACTCATAATAGAACAAAATATACTATTTTATTTACATCAAATGATTGTGAAAACATTAAATATATATATTTGAAATATACCTAATGCATGTTAGTAGCCATGCAAATTTTTTACATCAAATAATAATTCAACTAATATTTATCTATTTGCCAATTTTCTCCATTTTTTAAATGATACACTTATCATGTCTCTCACATCTCAGAGAATAATTTAAAATAAGGACATGAAAGATGTCTTTCCATTAGCCTATTTAAGATTTTTAAATAGATTGTAATTATTTTATATATTAAATCTGTATTTTCTCTGTTGACTGATTGGTGAATGAATATTTGTCCAATGATGTCACCACTACATTCATGTGAAGGAAGTAATATCACCATTAAATAAAAAATGCCAGGGAAAAAATTGGTATGAATGCATTAAACTACATAGATATACTATATATTTCATGGTAAAGGTCTTACCTAGCTGCAGTAACAATTACAAATAGAAATTCATAATTAAACATTAAGGCATTCCATGCTTTTATGGTCTGTCAATCCCTTAATATAGTTCAAATAAATAACATACTTAACAATGTTAATTTATTTGTAACAAACTTTTACAAATTAGCATTGTTTAATAAAAAACACATTTACATTAAATCTTAAAAAAAAATCTTAAAGCAATCAGTAAAATAAATTTACAAAAATGACTAATATTTTTGTATTCCAACATTACTGTTAATGAAACTAAAGAAACTATCATAATAAGCAGAAGTTTTTTATTTATTCTGAGGGTGCTCCAGTAAATATATATTTTCACAGTAAATTTATGAAATATAACATAGGTATTTAAAAATATAAATTTGAATTTAGCTTTATTAAAATTCAGAAATTTATTTATATAATATTAAAACAGTTTGTTTAATTTACATTAAATTTAAAAAAAAAAAAATGTTAAAGCAACTTATTACACTGAAAGCTGAAGTTCTTTTTCAGATTGATGTACAAGTCTCACATTTAAAATCTTTTGTTTAATTTACATTAAATCTTAAAAAAAGTTGTTAGGACAACCAATTGAAAAAAAAAACATGGGCCTTTATAAGGCCAGGTCCATCTGGTTATAAAAATAATAATAGGTGTAAATTTTAAACATGCAAAAATAATTATAATGGCAAAATTGTAAATTTAAAGAAACTTTTGTCAAGTTTGATAGTATTTTTGGATTGTTTAAAAAAATACAATTTAATTATTGCAGTTTATTTAAACATTTAGACAGGTAGATAAAAAGAAGATATCCTTTCTATTTATTTATAGTTATTCTCTGTAATGCTTGAGACATTAGAAAGTACAGCCAAATGTTAGTTGTTTCTGTTATTGTATATATATATACTGTTATCTGGATAATCTGATGCAAAAGTCATTTTGCATTGGCATAACAGTCTAATAAATACAAGAATGCAGAAAAGTTTATTAACAATATTTCATAGATTGATCAAAATGAGAAATTATTTATAATGTTGGAAAAATGCTGTCTTTATTGTTATGTATATATATATATAATTCTTGAGATGAAATCTAAAGCATTTGCTTCTATAGATAATTGATCTGGTGTTTAGTCACAGCATTTGATGTTTGCAGTAAAAAGGACAATCTTTTATTTATAGTACCATAACCTTAAAAGATTCAATATCGAAAGTTGTATATATTTAGCACTATCATTGTTTGTCTTTATATACACACCCATACACTCACTATTACAATTTAATCTATAAACATTAAACGTTCTGCATTCATAACTTTGACACCCATCTTCTTTAGATAAATATACTTAAAAAATAATGGAATGACATTATTGCTTGGAATTAATAAGAAGTATAATAACTACTCTTTCTTATTGCATTGCCAATAGTAAAGTGAATGGACAATTTAATATTATATGGTAACTAATAAGAAGTTTCAGCACAAAAAGTGTCAGAATTGGCATCAATCTGAGAACTTTATGCTCCAGAATCTGTTACTCCATTACTGCACTAAATCATAAATGGAAAATAAATACATTAATATTTATTAGAATTTTTTTTATTAAACAAAGATTATGTATTGATATATACACATTGCAAATTTTGATTAGTGTGCTAGTCTAAATATATATATATATATTTAATTAGGAAAATAAATTTTCAATTTTAAAAATCTTCCTTTTTATGGTTTACTCAGTTTCAAAATGATTAAATTAATTAACCAATAATTAAAAAGAAATTAAATCAAGACTGATATTTGTCTAAATTCGTTATATTCAAATATATCCACACATGTATAGATAGTACACAGATTTGAAAGTAAAGCATAAAATATTCACACATTTTAATTACATATAAACATATCTACTTATAAAATAACACTAAGAACATGTGTATCAATTTTAGTTTAATAATTTTTAGAAGTGAATAGTTTAAAATGATATTGTCAAGAAATAAAGTGCATGTGCCTGTTTTGAACTAAAATTTTAATTTTATTTTCAACAGATTTAGTTACACAAAAACAAAAAAACAAATATGAGTTTAGAACACATTCATTTTAACAATTTAAAAGTTTGTGACAAAAAAAAAATCTTTGTTCAGTGCTTTTTTTATGTTATAGATCTATGTGAAAATACTATTTTTATTCAAAGATTTTTGTATTTTTTAATGAAGACTTATTTATCTAAATTGTTAAATAATTCCTACTAAAAAAAATGAACTTTTCAATTGTATCACATGTTTTTCAATGTCCACATTTTTAATGGATTTTCTAAAGATTATAATATGAATTAAACATGTTAGAAATTAATCAAATCATGCACATATTTTTAACATGCAAAGATAAAGAATAATTCCATATTCCTACATTTTATTCCATGTCTAAATATTTATTGCTGAAGTACAAGGATTGTGTACAATATGAAAAAGAAAAGCTTTCTTGGAACTTCAAAGTCATAAGATAAAAAAGTTTCTTAGTTATTTTATACTCTATTTTCCGATATTTCTAATTAAATTTAAATGTATTTTACTTTTGATTTAATTAAATTCATTGTGGACATTTTAATGTTACCACACACTTAAAATAAAATTAACAATTATTTAAAGTAAAGAATAATCTGATAAACTGTTGAACGTAATTGCTTGAAAACTTTTAAACTTTAGTAAAATTCTTCCAAAAACTTTGATAATTTTATAAATAATTTTTAATATATACTTTATTTGAAAATTACAACACAATTCAATAAATTATTTTAAAGTTATATTTTTTTTTTGAAGAAAAACCATGACGGAATGAACTACTGAATATATTCTACAATTTTTTTTTTTGTTGTTTTAAACTGTTTAATTATATCGAAACAAAAAAAAACAACAACAACTAAATGAGAGCTACTTATTTATTCACCCATATATATAATGAACTTATTAAGTGCATGTTATATTTTGTTTAAGTTTAACATCATCAAGAAAATAATTAAAGTTTGTAGATTAAAAACATGATTTTATGCAGCTTCATATTTAAAATCTCTACAGAAATTTTTTCTGTAATAATTCAATTATTCTATCACAGGGGGAGGGGGAGGGCAATTCAAATGTCATCTAAATTTCTACAGAACTATATAATACATTTCCATCAATCAATTGTCAATCATTATTATGAACTTTATTATAAACATTTTTTGTTGTTGTCTTGTTTTTGCTTTTATCAATAATTGTGGATAAATATATATATATCTTTTGTTTTTCTCTATTTTTTCCAAATAAATAAACCTGAAGGAAACAAAATTAAAAGTAACATTAAAAAAAAAGAAGAGAAAATGGATAAATTGATTATATTATGTTTTGATGCTTTAAATATTAATAACATTTTATATTTTGTCTGGATAGTTAGTTAAAATATTGATAGAATTATAGACTAGACAAAATGATCTCAGTTTAAAAAAAGCTCTGACTATAGTGTTTCTTTTAGCTTTAACAAATTCAAATTGATATATGTAGCTACACATACTTTATCCCTTAGCTATCAATGCCACAGATATGATGTAGTTGAGCTTTTGAATGCAATTCTAATGGATATAATCTAAAAGTTAAATTTAGAGCGTTCTAAAATTTCAGTACTATTTGATCTGTATAGTCACAGGTTAGTATCTCAAAAAGTTACAAGTAAGGCCCAGTTATATGTTGAAAAAATTTGAAACTGGAAACATTTATTATAACCTAAGAATATCAATATCTTATCACAAAATATAGAATGATATAAAATATATAATAGATACATGAATTAGATGTTATGCATGCAAACCATCTAAAAGAATTATATATTTTATATGATAGTAAGAAATTGTAAATTTTAAAAAAACTTGAGAATAGATCTGATGAAGAATATGAGTCAGAATGCAAACCAAATAAATTATGTATCAGAAAAAGAGGTCTGAGTAATCCAATAAACCTACACAGCATGTGACAATTTAATACCTGGAATGTATCTTAATAAAATATTCATGTGGAAATGTACATTAGTGGCTTCTGTTGTATTCAAAGTAATCCACATTCAGCATTCCCATTTCTAGAAGCACCCCTGAAATTCATTTTCAGAAATACAATTGAGCATTTGCCTCATAATTTGTTGGATAGCAGTTGTAATAGAAAATCATTGTCAATTCAGCACAGTTTTTAGTTTTGTAAATAGTTAAAAATTACAGGGAGCTAAGTCACATGAATAGAGAGGATTGTTTAGGTGTGTAAATGGATTTTTTGGCCAAAAAGTCTTTCATCAAACCTATACAGTTTCTGTTTATGTGTCAAAATCCAAGACACAAACTTCACAAATCTTTCTCATGCCAAATTCTTTATTTAAAATTAGCCTAACTATCAGCACAGTTTTTAGTTTTTATAAATGATCAAAATCACATGGAGATAAGTCATGTGAATAGAAAGGATGGTATAGCTGTATAAATGAATTTTTGGCCAAAAAGTATTTCATCAAACCTGCACCATTTCTATTCATCGCTCAAAATCCAAGACACAAACTTCACAGAAATCTTTCTCATGCTCAATTCTTTATCTAAAATTAGCCTATTTCTCAATTAATCTGCAATTTTTCAGCTATCAATCTTACACTTAAAATTCTGATATTGCATCTCACACTTGGTTAATATTAATGTTAGTCACTGTTGTTTTTAACTGACCACTTATGGAACATCCATCATATCTTCTCACCCATATCTGAACCTCTTATGTTATCTCAAACACACTCAATATCTTCATAGCCTTTTCACAACATGCAACCGCTGTAACATTTTAATAGCACATTTGGTGATTTTCACATAAAATTTGATATTAATGCATTGCTCAACATTTTCACTATCTATTTTTGCATCAAAGCATTTGCATGAATATTTATTATCTTCTAAATAGCTACCTAACAACTAGCTCTATCAGCTTAAAATTTACACACATGTTAGTTTAAATATGTTGAAACATGAACACTTGTGTGAATTCTATACAATTACTTCAAGGGTAACACCACATGACCATTCTGGAAATTAAATTGGCATACTTTATACAGATCCTCTCCTCAAACCAAAAAAACAACAACATGAAAGTGACTTTATTGCTTTAAATTTAATAATTTAAAAACTATAAAAAAACCCATAAAAAGACATTATCACAAATATATTTTTACAAAAATGCTATAAAAAATAAATTATATAATTTTAAGCATATGCTAAATTAAATTGTATTAAAGAAGTCTCAATTTAAACAAATTACCACTGATGAAAATTAAGGACTACTATTTAATTATAACAATTGCATGGTTAGTTGCTGAAGAGATCAAGCACTAAGTAATCGATTGAGTATAAATTTTAGTCAATTGATTTAAATGAGTTATTTTACTTTTATCTTAAATATTTAAATATCAGGCAACATATATATATAAATAAAACTAATATTTATGACTAGTATATAATTTTCCTTCTTTCATTTCATTGAATAATAATTATTACAATTTTCTTTTTATTAAATTATTTAAATGAATAAAATATTTTTCCCCGTTAAAAAACAAATATAATAATTTTTAAAAAATTAATATTTTTAAATAGAAAAAAAAATCGTTACTAAATTTTTTTAAACACAACTACATTAATATTAATAACACTAAAGCTAATAAAAAATACAAAAGACAAAATACGAGCAAAAATATGCAGTCAAGGGACATTAATTTGGACCAAGTTAATTCAAAATTAATATAGTGTAACACAATCTTCATTAATTTAACTTTGGCAGTATATCTGAATAACAAATGTTCTTTTCTAATATTAGCTTTGTATGTTTTTCTTGCACTCAACTGCCCTCATACTAAAACCAGGTTGCAATGGTCTTAGTCAACTGTAACTTGGCTTAGCTCAATAGAAAAAGGACAAGGAAAAATACAGATAAAAAATATAGCACACATATACAAAATGAATGATTTACAATGACCTACTTTTTATTTATTAATATTAAAATGTGTAAGACAAACAATTATTTGGATATTTTAATTGTTTACTATTACAATTTTTCAATTGCTATTTAAGTTTTTCCTACATAATATAGTTCATAAAAAAAAGAATGAACAATATTAAATCAGTATTAATACACTTTACAAATTATAATTTTAGAAAATAACAGAATTCTAGATGCACATATTATAGTAAAACTAAAAACATAAAATAAACATGTGGTTTTTTACATGAACACACACGTACATGTCCATATATAGGGATGAAATGGGAACAATATTATTATATTACATTTCAAAATATCTATGCAGAAAAAACAAACAAAAATAGTTATAGTAAGTTGTTGATTATTCTATTTTAACCAAGAGAATAGACAGATTACATATGCTTCAGCTTTTGCTTATTATAATGATCAATTGTTATCATAGATCAAATATTACATTGCTTGGAACTCAATACCTATTTCAGCATATCATTTAAACTTTGTATTTATAAATAAGACCAAGATGAACAAACAAATTAATTATATAATCAATTTACTATACTATTTATTATTAAGTTTTGATGTAAATAAAAATATAATGTGATAGACAAAAAAAGTTATATACCAAATGGTTATTAAATATATATAAAAAGTATTAAAACATAAATTAATAAAGAATACACAAAAACAAAGTGTTATTACTTTGTATAAGTAATAAGATCCACTAAATAATTCTATCAATCATTTCTACACATTTTAAAATAACATTTTCATACTATAAATACTAATAGCTACTAGCAGATTAATTATTACTAGATGGCATTAGAAGACAAGTAAAATGCTATACATAAAGTACTAAAGGAATTATCTTATTGGTGACAGAGGGAGGTAATATATTTTTTGGAAAAGAGATATATAGCACAATCCATTGCATACTGATAATGTACAAACCCATTAATTTTTATAAAACATACACAACAGAAGTATGTTATCATAATTATTGATTTCATTGGTTCAAATCAACATTGTCCCTTTATTATATGAATAGCAATTTCCCAGTTTGATCAATAGTCTAGTTTTTCAAGTAAGTCCCATTCATTATTAAAATAATATTATAGAATTAAAAAATGAAATAAATGTAATTGTATTAATTGTAAAGTAATATTTATGAAAGTATGTGATATGTTAATTTTAATCACTGAGAATGGTGGACACTTTAATCTAGCTATAGTTTAATATGTGTTATTATTAAAAACTGGTATAGTAAATATATTACTGAGTGAATGAGATTTTGTTGTACTAAATATAGGTGTTAATAATATTATACTCTGAATGATTTAGTGCACTGGTGAAGTAACATACTCTGAATGATTTAGTGCACTGGTGAAGTAACAAAACTCCAGAGCTTAATATCTACATTTCAAGGTGCACTTTGTAATCTAGTGCTTGAATTTTATATGACTCCATATTAACTTCCAAGCAATAAACCATTCAACAAATTTATTATGGACAGTATCACTGTATATATATATATATATATATATATATATATATATATATATATATATATATATATATATATATATATATATATATATATATATATATATATATATATATATATATATATATAATTTTGAATGTAAGACACTTTTTCCCCAAATTTTGAACCACTAAAAGAAGGGTGTATCTTAAATTCAAAACAAAAATTTTTAACATTTTATTTTTGTGGATATTTGCTTTACACTATACATGCATATAGTATTATAATCATTACCGGTGAAAAATAGTATATTAAATCTTTTTACAATGGCTTTAACTCTCTCTTTACTGCACTGAAACGTTACCATGGTCATAAAAATAATGATCACAAGATAACACGCCAAGATAAAAAGACCCATTTCATCCTCTTGCACTGTTAATAAATCTTTGGACCCACTCTGAATTCAGTCATTTGTAAATCCTTTCTGCATACAGAAATAGAGTCCAACCCTCTCTTGCAACAACATGGAAAGGCCAAAGCCACAAACTCCAGAACAAATGAATTAGCAACAATGACTACCCCAAGCTATGTAAGCAAAAAAGCTAACCATGGAAATCTTATATTCTTCCCCAATGACGGCTTTTACCAAAAATTTGGCCCATTATTAATATAAGTCAGTGCTCCCATAAAAACAGACTTGAGGAAAATAGCAACAAGGATGTAGTTTTAAAGGTCCTAAAAAGAGATGGGATCTCCTCCCATGGTAAAAAAAATCAGGTAAGTTGATGTGTTGTCCGAAAAAAAAAACACCCATCAAACAAAAATAAGGCATTGGCTGAGCTATCTACCCTAAAAAGAGAGTATGAATAGGTCACAAGGGCTCTGTAGTTCCTTATTTAAAAAGCTGAAGTACCAGTTCTGTTGTAATAAAAATCCCCAAAATAGGAGAGCAATCTCTTTGAGGGGATGCAAATGCCAATGCTCCTGCAGTTGACGTACCAAGGGTTTTAAATAAAAGCTAAGAACCATAAAAGCATAAAATGATCTCATTATGGAGAGTATTCAAAAATAAAAAAAATGCATAGAGCCCCATGAAATGTGTTCTAAAGCAAGGTGGTCTGTTCTTGCAAGAGACTCAAGAACTACAAATACGAGAAGCATTATACAGCATTTCTGCAAACTGCCTGTCAAGACAAACAGTCCCAGCACTGGTGCTCCCACAATCAAAAGTCCTTATTCTCCAAATTTCCATAAAGCCAGAAAGAGAGGAAGAAAGATAAAAATAAGAGCACACAAAGCTGGAAAAAATTTCCACTCTCTGAAAACAAAATATAGCTGCTCCCTCCAGCAAGCACCTCCCAAAAATGCTACCACAATTTAGAAGAAAGTAAAGTGTTCTGACATTGATCTTTCAAAATGCAACCCAGCCTTAATCAAGTGTATATGGCATCAGAACTAAAAAATGAGTTTGCTTAACTGCACAGGCCAACTCACTTGCTTTTTGGCAGAGATAAAGGTAATGCAGCTGGAAATAATTTTCCCTCATTCAATAATGTATTTCTGAAGAAGTCTAACCTTTTATAATCAATTTTAATGTCAGTCTCTTTAAAAGGGCAGACCTTCCACTATCTAAAAATACTTTTTTGAGGTGACAGATGCTCCACCATTTTGGGAAGCTTCTCCCCCATTATCTATCCACATATCTTCAAACATTGACATTTACCCTTTTCCCCAAAGCCCTTCAACAGGCAAAATTTCTTCATCAATGTTCACTTCCCAGGAAGCATCACCTGTTTCTTGATAAGGAATTATTTGAATGAGAGATGGTGGATTAGGATCAATCTCATAAACACACAAAGATAGCAGACCATGTCCTCATAATGCTGCATTTTGCTGCTCAACTTCATCAAATGCTTGAGAAGGACATTCCACACTTACCAATGTATAATGCACTTTTTTGATTCTTTTTGATGCAGTAAGATAAGTTCACAGCTGATAATACTCAACTTTGGAAATGCTAACCATACTCTTCTTGCTTGGCCAAAGCCCTGACTTGGGACTGAGAAATAATCTTGATGGTTGAGAAAAATTAATTCATATAACAAGAGTCTTTCCCCTTACAGTTCATAAAAAACATTTTTTTCCTCAAAGAGAAAAAAACAGAGCTAGGAAATCCTAACAAGGAAAAGCTGCTCTTCAGAGCAACCACAGACTATTCACTAGATTTATTTTCATGCAAACATAAATCCGGATGTCTTGGTTTAATGTTCATCAAACACAATACTTTTATCAATAATTAGATGATTCATATTTGATACTAAGGAGTTGTCATGACTATCAACTATATTCATCATGCAATCAGGAAAATAAAAATTCCATTTACATTTTACTGCTGTCATTCTGCAAATTATAGATGGTTATTATTACATATGCTGCAGGTGAAATTATTATGGATATTTTTATAAAAAAATTAAAAATTATTAGTTTGCCAATAATATCTCTTTCTATCACTGTGACATTTTCTGTTTTCAGAGGTGATTTGGATTTAAAAAAGATCGGACAAAAACAATATTCTATACTGTCAGTTCAACTTTGATAGCTGCTGCTTTGTTTTGCATTTTTTACATTATCATTTCTTCAGTAAACATAAATGCAGTTGGTGAGAATGTTGATAGTTTCCAATCCAACATCAAACAAAAACTATTGGCATTAATTTGGTGACATCATTTCATCCAATGTATTTTATCCCATTTACTGAACATCAAGTGATGGGTGTTTTACTAATCAGCATGTTGGTATTCTGTGAGAAGTTTAATGCTTTTTGGAGGCTGGTCATAAGTTTAATGCTTTTTGGAGGCTGCTCAGTCAGGCACAAGTATACAAGGGTCTGTTCAATAATAGGAAAGAAAGTACAAATAGCTCCAAATTCAGGCACCATATTTGCAAAAGTTGCTTGGTCAGGAAGAGTAGGCATGTCATTTTGCCAATTTTACCATTATTTTACC
Source organism: Epiperipatus broadwayi (assembly GCA_028023455.1). Taxonomy (NCBI): domain Eukaryota; kingdom Metazoa; phylum Onychophora; class Udeonychophora; order Euonychophora; family Peripatidae; genus Epiperipatus; species Epiperipatus broadwayi. Next base: position 4,308,799 of record JAQFVV010000085.1, on the reverse strand, counting down.
AAGAAACCTCTACCAAATAATCACCCTTTAAGCTTTTTTCAACAATGAGATAAGAGCCTGTCTTCCAAGGCACTAATTGGTTGTTTGTTATTCTCTACACAAGAGAGTGCCTGTCAAAATTTTGACAATTCCGATAACTTCCTTTTGACTTTTTTTTAAGTGAAAACATGTTTTAAAATTTTTAACATTATTTTTTCTTTAATGTTGACAATTTTGATATTTTCATTTTCATTTTTAAAAGTGAAAGAAAAGTTTGTTTTTATTTTGCCAATGTTGCCAATTCGGATATTTTTATTTTTAAGTAAAAACATAATATTTTGCTGATTTTACTGTTATTTTACCAAGAAAACTTTACTAAATAATCTTTAGAATATTTTTACAACTAATAAATCAATATAAAATGATATAAGAGTCTGCCATATTGATTGATTGATTGTTGTTCTGTATACAAGAGAATGTACATCAAAATTTTGACAGTTCTGATAGCTGCTTCTTAATTTTAAATTGAAAAATGTATGTTTCATTTTGCCAAATTTGACAATTCTGATATTTTTGTTTTGATATTTAAAGTGAAAATATACATTTTAGAATCTTTTTTATACATTTTATTTTTTTCAGAAAATATTTGTAAAAATATACATTATTTTAGAAGAATGATTCAGATTTTAATAAAAAAAGTTCTTTTACATGAAAACAAATTGACAAAGAAATTATAACATTTGATTGTAATTTAAATGGTTGGAAGATGATGTGCCCTGATAAAATAGTGAAAATGAGAATTCAAGTTCTGAAAATGAAGATGTAAAAAGTGAAAGTACCATATATCTAAAAAAGTTTCACAATAATTTAGGTGAGTTTATTGTATTTATATTAGTTTCCTATTTAAGCACATATATGCATATAATTTCAAGGGTTAATGTTTTTCCAATTTTTCAGGCTTAAAATACTACTGTGTCTTAAATTTGATGGCATCTTATAGTCAAAGTAATACAGTGTATATATATATCATATATATATATATATATATATATACTATATATATATATATATATATATATAAATATATATATATATATATATATATATAATATATATATATATATCAAAATATTAATATATATATAAACTAACCAAAGGAAATACATATATAAATACATAAAAAGACTTATAAATCCAATAAATAATATTATATTTCAACCAGAGGACTGGTTTTCATCAGAAAGAATATATATATATATATAATCAGAATAGAGACTAATTAATTTTTCTTCAAAAAAATCTTTATAATGTGTTTTTAAATTAAATAAGACATTAAATAATAAAGCAAATAATAGAAACTCATGAATATTTTCTTTCAAATATTTATAACTATGTGCAGGTTTCTAAAAAAAAATAATTCTGATTAATTTAATTTAATAAAAAACACTTATCTTAGAAATGAGGTGTTCACTTATAATTTTATAAAACAAAAGTTTAAGTGATCCACTATACAATTTATTTCCTGTCATACAAGTTTTTTACCAACTTCCAATCAATAGTATAAAATTAAAAAAAAAAACTTTTCTAAAAGATACTTTATCCTAACAATTATCATTAAAATAATGGCAATACTATTTTAAGTTGAGAATAATAATATACTCTACTATTATATCCATAAGCTATTATGGATAGTACATGATAATGGCAACCAAATTCGTAGCTAGCTATCATTTAAGAATCATAAGAAGGTAAGAAAGTTTTTTTTTTTTTTTAAAAAAAAAGTGGAAAATAATGGCAACCTATTATTAATAATATATGTTTACTATTTTTCAATAGATGATTTAAAATAAATACTTAGTAGAACTTACAGCATATTAATTTATTTAATTGTTTGTAATTTTATTTTCTGATGAATTTATTAAACAGTCAAAAGTTTTATATGTATAGATATGAACGATCTTAAGAAAATGATTTATTTCATAAAAACTTTAAAAATAGTTTTTCATCACTTTAGTTACTACATATGAAAACCATTTTTAGGCACTCTTGGTTCCTGAACATTTCTGGATTTATGATTTTTCCAAAATTTGAAATAATTAATTTAACATTATCCTTTTTATAGTTCTAATATATGTAAAACAATCAGAAATAAATTTAAACAAATATTAAATATATAAAGAATATACAAATTTTCTGTAAATTTTTACATAATCAAAAAGCCGAGAGGTCAGCACAGCCATCTTGCAAGCAAGCAGTTGGTTGCAGACGGTTATTGCGGGTTCGCCTACGGCCAATGCTTTAACATATGAAAAAATATATTTTTATCACTCTCATCTCCAAATGTTTTATTATTGAAATCCATTTTGAAACATTTATTAAGATGTAGCAAACTTCAGGTCAACTGATATTAGGAAGAAAGTTTTCTTCCCTAGCTTTTTTTTAAAAACACTGTCCTCTGTTGTAATAAGTTTTTTCTAATTTTTACCAGGAAAAAATAAAATTAAATAAAAAACAGCTCATTAATTTATAAGTATTTATTAAATTGTGTTTTTTATTTATTTATTTTTTAAATAATGCATATATATATATTACACATTGTGTTTTATTATTTTTAATGTGTGTGTATTCAAATATGACAGTTGTAAAAATTTAAAGGATCCTATAATATATACAATGATCAAGTTTATGCATTGTAGGTGGACAGATTAATAGTTTTCTCTTTATATTATAATAAAAGTCTTTAAAAAGTTAAAAAATGTGAAAGAAAATTAAAGTTATGGTATAAGAAAAAGAGAAAAAAGATAAAAATACATAAGATGTAATGTCAACATAAAGTACAATTAATTAAAAAGTTTAATATAGAGATGCCACATGTCTTTTTTTTTTTCAACTTAAAAAAAATTGAATGAAAAAGGTTAAAATCACTAAGAAATACATATATTGATGTCTGAAAATTTCAGATTTTCTACTTAATAGTTAAGCATTAAATAAAGTGCTAGGCTTGACTTGGTATTTTAAATCTAATGCTTGAATATCCTAGCACCTTACTGAGGAAGCCAGAAGCAGAAAACAGTCTGGGATTGGAGATAATCTGAAAAGCTTGTTAAGAGTTCTTGGAAAGATCATTATATATATATATATATAATGATCTTTCCATATATATATATATATATATATATATGATTCTACTTTATATATATATATATATATATATATATAAAGTAGAATCATATCTCACTGTACAAGAGTGAATGTTAAGAATGAAGTTAGCCAAAAGTAATTGATTTATATAAAATAAATATAATTATAGGTGTATCTTTGGACAAGGTAGAATGTAATTGAAAAAGATACTTGCTTGAAACAAATGACAAAGAGATAATGAAATATCGCAACACCTGAAAAAGATCGGAGAATAATATCATTCGAAATATTGGTAATCTACTTACATGTATTGTCTATTGGTGGGTTATTAGTAACAGATTTTTGTATATGAAAAGCTTGAATAAAGTTTAAAATTTTCTAGACATTCGACATTTAATGATAGATGATGGAAATAATCCAACATATTATAACTTTTACAATACTACCATCACAAACCTTCAGGCAATGAAATATTGATACTAGAAAGAAAACAAACCATTTTTATTCTTAGCAACTAGAACAAAAAATATGATAATTTATAAAATTAAAGACTTATTATGTAAATAGAGGGACTTACAATTAGTAAACATTAATCTTGGATAACTTTTTTTTCCTAAAGTTTTTTTTTTGTAGATTAAGAAGAAAATTATATTTAAACTGAGGATAATATTCAGAGTCATTTAAATATAATGATTAAGAATTTCTATTCTATTGTTTTTCTCGTGGTTTTTAAAATGCTTTCAGTTATATATAGATGTTATTTGTAATTAACGTTTAAAAATATAGAGAATTAAAGAAAATTTATATTTTCTACAGTTATTCCTGTCTTAATGCATCTTTCATCTTAGCTCAAACATATCACAATCATCTATCATATCAGGAATCAGACTATCCTCTTTCACACACACACACATACTGGATGTTTTAAACATCTAGTTCACTTTTTTCAATTAAGTAAGATATATATAGATCATATTGGAATTTTAAGTACATACATATTTTTTTAGATATACTTTAATGTCACATACACGTATACAAAACCTTTATTTTATCACAATTTCATAAAACACATGAACAAAGGCGTGTGAAAAATATAACGATCCCCAAGAAGCACATTTTATGCTGAACAAGCATTCATTAGTTGGCCCAGATCACAATATCTTATACACATTTTCATTATTTGATTAGGATTATATAAATAACATCTTACCATAAAGTTTGATTATACATGTTAACCTTTCTGCACTCATAACTTTGATACAAATCACTTTATAGAATTATATTGATGATTCTTACTAATGATTCATTAAACTAGAGATTATTTCTAGTCAAAATATACTTTTTATTCTCAATTAATTATTAACATATATTTAGTATTATAGAGGCATTGACACTTGAGTTTCCTTGTCCATGTATTTTTTTGTAAGATTAAAAATAAAATTGTATTTAGAAAAGGGTAACATACAGAGTCATTTAGATATAATGAGAAAAATTTCCATTCTAGTGTCTTTCAATGGTTTTTAAATGCTTTCAATTCTACACAGATGTTAAATATGATTAAGTTTTAAAAATCTAGAAAATTAAAAAAAAAATACATTTTCAACATTTATTCTTATCTCAGTATATATTTACAAAAGTATTACATCATCAGTAAACTTTTTTTTTTTTCCATATGTCATAGCATCGGCCGGGACGCGAACCCACAACCGTCTGCAACCAACTACTTGCTTGCAAGGCGGCTATCAAAACAGAGAGATGCAATAAACGTAATGCAAAAGTCATAAATGACACAAAAGTATAAAAGCATATATTTAAATAGAAAAAAAAATGATATAATTGGTAACAAACTATCAGTCATTATTACGACTATTGTGAGACTTAGATAACTAAATATTAACTGAAACACACAGGTTTATTATATACCTGTGTTTATATATGTAATATATAGGGTGAGCACAGACTTTCACACGACCCACCACTTTCCACACTATCTCATAACACGGATACACAAAGAACACGTATATGTTGAAAAGATAAATAATCACCACTACACGTATTTCATGCTAAACCAGCAATCATCAGTTGATCTAGATTACCATCTCTACACATATATGCTATAAGTGCTCAGATATATATTAAGATAGCCAATCCTCATACTTTAATGGACAGGCCTCAATCTACTCCACACTCCAACTGATGATTGCTGGTTTAGCATGAAATACTTTTATTGGTGATTATTTATCTTTTCAACATATATGTGTTCAAGTGTATCAGTATTATGAAATAGTGTGGAAAGTGGTGGGTCGTGTGAAAGCCTGTGCTCATATACCCTATATATAACTAAATGTTAGTAAAATAGTTCTTTTTTTTTTTTAAAAAAAACCCAGAGGAAACGAAAGGGGGAAAATTATAAAAGATTATTATTATTATTATTATTATTTTTTTAAAAAAGTTTTATTAAATGCAGCTTGCAATAAAAAATAAAATTGCTCAAATTAATAAGTAGTACAACATACTAATGATAATATAAAAATAAAATAAATGTAATATAGCATCTAAATAGCCGTCAACAGTCTTCTTTCCACTTCTAGAACAACTGTATATAGTTATTATTTATTAGATTTTCAGACTTCTAAATGGTTAGATGTTTCCCATCTTTACTTATCAGTGAAGAATAGTTAAATACTTATTTACTAACAAATATTAGAAAAAATAAGTTGGATTTTCTATAGATTCATAACTTGAAAAAAAAAAATCCTAAACCAATAATATTTAAAACTTGAAAAAACTTCTTAATTTAGTTGGCCCAGATTCAAACTCCAGATTGAGGAAATGAAGGAAGATATACTAATTGTCATGTCACAAGGCCCTTCCAAATAACATCAAATCAGTAAATAAATGGCAGCTATTATAATAATAAATATATACTAAAGTCATAGTAATAATTGCAATAACAGTTATATGTCATAGATTCAATAAATTTATTATAAAACTACAATAAACTAAATAAGTTTATGATTAATAAGTACTATGATTGTCAGGACTCAGACATATTAGTCTTACAAAAGATCTTAGAAATAAACTGACAAAAATCTATAATTTATACTGAATTTTTTTTTTCATTTTACTTATCAACTCTTTACAAACCAGTATTTGCTAAATTTGGCTGATAAACAATTTTTTTTATTAATGAACAACAATTGAATAAATTGTTTATGATTTACTATTATTTATACTATTAGTCTTATAAGTATACTTCTTACAGGTAGGTATTTAAAGTATAAATCTAGAGCTTTACAGATATAGAAGGTCATCAAAAATAAAATTTTGCATTTTAAAATTACATGAATTTTGCTCAAGTTGAGTGATTGCAACTTAATAATTCCCCAGGTTATAGCATATACTGCAAGCAAGGCACTGTCTATTATCATATAACTTTAATTTTAATACCAACATATTGTATAACATCTTATAAAAATAAACACTAATATTAAGTTTTTTTATTTCCTTATTGTTTAACAGCCAGAAACCTGAATACATCGATTGTAGAAGAGATTAAAAATGTCTATTCCTAAAAAAAAATGACAATGCTTTAATGTAATCAGTAATTGAAACTTTTCATTTGTGAGATAAATGGAACCATTAGCATTCATTTTATTTGTTGAGATTTCTTTGATTTACATGACATAATATAATTTTCAAGTCTATATATTCTTAATATTCATTATTTTAATTTTTCTTAATAGAAAAATTCTAAGATATCATCAAACATACATTTCATTGTGTAGAAATTCTATTGATATATTTGTTTAGAATGAATTCAAATTGAAAACTTTTCAAACACTTTTCAAACACTGAAATTTACAGTACTTTCTTCAACGCACTATTTCTAACAGATTTGAAAAAGAACTGACAATTCCATTCTGGAACTATTTCTTTTTAATCTAATGACTAAAAATCTTAACGTCTCAGATTTTTGCTTTGTTCTAGATATGTATAAATCTACACTTATATGATTTTATGATCACTGAAGAATTTTTATTAAGTGTTCTGTTAATCATTCCAAATAATATATTTGAAGAAATGCTAAAAATTATAATCCTTTTTAGTACAAATTTCATCAATCTAATACTGTTTTATTAAACATAATCTCTGCAATTAAAAGTTATTTTAATATGAGTATGATTCAATTGTACATAAGTAAAAAAAAAAAAATAACTAGAGGTAATTTATGTGTATGTGAAATGTAGAATTTCAATTACACAAATTTGCAAAAGGCAATTGCAAGTAAACATTAAAATCATTAATAATGAAACTAATTTAGCTCATAAATGCAAACTAGGCAAAACATGAAACTGTTGTGACCCTGAAAAATAGTTATACACATGCAACACTATCTGACATGATATTTTACATTTTTAATAGAGGAAGATTTTATTTCTTTTTAAGGCATAATATAATCATATATATATATATATTATAAATATATTATATGTATCCATTATAAATATATTATATGTAAATTCCAAATAATTTTAACCATAAAAATAATAAAATATATATCTTAATTATACAGTTCATGGAGAATCACATTATATTGAACTTCCATATTAGTTTACAGTTGGTAAGGATTACATCATAATCGAAAGTGCTACTGATTAATTAAGTTTTTATTAGTTTTACCGTTAATGAAACTTATATATATATAATATACCAACACTAATGTATTAAATTAAAATGTACTATTTTTAAAAAATAATTCCACTTAAATACATTATTTATACATTTATAGATAATTATATACATTAAGTTATCAAATACAAATAATAAATTATATGCTACAAATCATTTAAATAAATTCTGAGTTTAACTTTAAAAATACAGTTCAAAATTACTGGTATTTTTTTAATAGTATATCTATCTATGTATTAGAAAAACAAAGGTTTAGACCAATATTTCTGTTTTGCTGATACTACAATATCTAAACAACTAAGAATACTTTTTAGGAATTTAATTTATAAATCAAATATTATAGATGATTGACATGTGTTTATCAATATTCTTTCAGATTTTCATTAATACTTTTTTAAAAAATGAAACATTTGATTTATGAGGGCAAAATGAACTTAGATTCATTAAATTTAAATGTGGGAAATATATACATATATATTAATATGAAGATTTTCACGGGTTGCGTATATAAAAAACATATTTTGCGGGTTCATCAGTGTTAAAATATTTTAAATATTGATATACCATTTCTACTTGATCACACAAGTCATCTACTGGGTGATAAAAGGTAGAAAGATGGTTGTAGAAGCACTATTGGTGGAACTTTAACATTTTTTCCCCTCTACAACCATCTTTCTACCTTTTATCACCCAGCAGGTGACTTGTGAGATCAAGTCAAAATGTCAGTATATCAATATTTAAAATATTTTAACATGGATGAACCCACAAAATATGTCTTTTATATATATTAAAGCAGATAGAGTTCTGGATTAACAAATTACCACAAGACTAAAAATGTATATGATATACTATCTCCTTTTAATGTATAAAATATATAAAAAGTCAACTGATGATAGTTATATTTTACATTAAACTATTAAAGATAGTATAAAATACACTGATAATCATCAAAATAGTAGACAACACTCTGAATTCATTCCATAAAAAAGCTACTTAATGATTTTGTCTTATTTTATTTTTCAGATAATTCAAAAATCATCTAGATGATATGCCATTAGTATCTAAACATAATGTATGTAATAAATGTATGGCTAAAAAGAAATACAAATTATCATAAGATCAAAGCATGTTCCTCACATGGATTCCAACACAATTAATATTAAAGTTTGATAATAATTAATAGTATGAAAAAATACTAACTTAATCCTGTAAGGCAATATATATATATTATATAATTATCAGCATGTGAACATATATCTCAATTGTGTATTCTGCAAATTAAGCACAAACTTTTATAATTAATATCATAAATTTCAAGATACACATAAAAATATTAATTATTTTACCACACCTTCCAATAGAAAAAAAATAACAATAATAGATAGTTTCAAATCAATATTTTATAAAAGATCATTTAAATCACACAGTAATTTAGATTTATGAAATTATGCATCGTAAAATTCAATAATTCATATTAAAAAATGTTTTCATTATAATATATATATCCACACATGCATAAACAATATAAATGATATATTTCAGTAGTTCATGCATGCATAATTTTGATAATAAAAATATCAACATTTCAACTTGATTACACAAGTCATCAATGCAAAGTATATCATTTAAATCTGTAATATATGAATGCTAATTTATATTATTCGACAGAATGAAAAAAAAATTATCAAAGCACTCATTACTACAATAATTTGCTTACTGAAATTTTTTTTTCTTTCCAAAATTTAAAATACATTATAGCCTTAAAAATTTTGTAATAGTTTACATTTTCACCATCTTGTGCATCTATCATAATTAATTCAGTTCTATGTACATTTCTTGTTTGGTTTATAAAGCTAATTTTTCCAGATAATGGTTCCTTATTGCTTCAAGTTTTAATTCACTTTAAATCCAGTACATAACAGTCAATCTGTTTTATGTGGTAATGTTTTTTCCTATTTCTAATATTACAGATAAGAATTTACTTATTATGTCATAAAAATAAAAGATATATTAACTTCCTCTAGTGTTTACTTTTCATATAGAAACTTTGAGTCAAATAGCTCTTTCGCTCAGCAATTTATCCTGATAATGCACTTGTAGATATTTTTGTTCATAGTTGTTGGTGAATTATAATGAAAATTATTGCTTCACCAATGCTGGCAAGTATTTTACAGGAGCAAATAAACTGATGAATGCGTCAAATTTCATTTGCTATTTGATTTTAATATGAAACAACAGAAGGTGGTACCCAGATGAGTCCCTAGGAATAATAAATAATAGATAATTAAGAGAATCTCAGTCATTTTATAATGTATCTGTGTATATCAACATATTTTCATCATTTATCATAAATAAATGTATTATTTTCCAAATGGCTAAGGTTGTTTTCATCTTATTAATAACCAAACATCATAATGTGTTTATTGATTCTGATTTTACTACTATGAAATTGTTTAATAGATTTCTTAATTCAAATTTTATGGAATTCAGTTATCTTTATTTTCAAATTTATAAAAATTAATTTTGTAACATGTTTTTATTGTTATATTTTTTTTTATAAGCATATGTTTTACAGAATCTTGAAAGATTAGATAATTTAACATTCAAAGAATAAATTAGTCTTATTAAGATATCCTTTTCTCTGCATTGACCTTTTTTAAGTACTTTTTTTTTCTTTTTTGCCATAACAAGTTTCATACTGAATGCTATGTAATTTTTTATAAAGTTTAATTGTATATTACTATGTTTAATAAATTTATTTTAAAACAAAGAATAAATTGTATATTCAGCTTTAACAAATGAATTCCAGCTGTGATTTACTATTTCCAAAATTTCTTATATATTTTTAGCAATTATATTATTAATAATCAAATTTCTTATTACATAATAAAACTATGTTTACATGCAAAAAAAGACATGCCCATAAACAGTTCTAATAATCTATTATCCCCCTCCCCATTTAATTTAAGGAGTCAAAGTGCTCTGCATTATAAATCCGAATATAAGTACACAAACTAAAAATCTATTCATCGCTAAATGTCTGTCTATAAAACAAATTTATACAGTACATATCGTCTTTTTTATTTTAATTTCACTTAGAAAATGTTAGTTAGTTCATCCTTATAAATTAGAATACAGCAGATATATATCAATATTGATTTGACAGATTTTATTTTTATATAATGTATGATTTTAGTATCTTATTACTTAGTTTTCTTGATAAAAGAATTAAACAATATAAAAATTATTGTACACGAATAAGCATGATAAACAGAGCAACCAAAATGCAAAAAACATTAATTATAAACAACAATTTGCCAAGCACTTTTGGTACTGTATACCAGAATCATGGCAACATATTGGAACTATATTGGATTTTTATATTATTTATTTAAACAATATAAATAAATATGTGCTTCCACTTTACATCTTGATAAATTAATGTAATTGCAGTGTACCATTTCCTAGTTCTTCTGAAATTAGAACAAAAAGTAGATACAAACATTTTTTACATAACTGAGTAAAATAGCACAATGAACTTGAGATTGAATGTTCAATTTGAAAGTAGAAGCCTTCCCTTATCACATGGTCTTGAAATACAATCCTCTATTTATAATCATTCAATAATTTTTTTAACAATGAGATGATACTAACAGCTGATAATGACGATTTTACTAGCATAATTTTATATATTTTATAAAATATTATTAGAAAATTATATCATTATTAGTCCTATAATTTTATAGACTTGCTTTCCTGTTATAGTTTTATTATATTTTTCATTTATACATCACATAATAATTTTACAAATTATTATTGAGATAGCATGGAGAGTTGAGCATCATGTGAAAATCTGAGTTTGAATCCCTTATATATTACATTATATGTGCAGGTGTGTGTAAGCCTGTGCAGGGTATTAAGTTACATATTGAAACATAATGTATTAAAGTCTACCCATCCCTTGCATATGTATGTAAAATGGATTATTCTCTGGTACATGAGAGGTCAGAATGACTAACGCCAACATGGTTAGGATAACAACCTTGACACTAATATGGGCTTTGAATGTTTTATAATCAGATTTTCAATGAAATGGATGTCTGAAAAGTTGTGGGTTGGAGTGGTTTTAAGCCTGTTCATTAAAGTATGAAGATTGGCTATCTTAATATAAAACTGAGCACTGATTGTATACATGTGTGGAGATGGTAATTTGGACCAACTGATGAGTGCTGGTTTAGCAGAAATACATATATTGGTGATTATTTATCTTTACAACATGTGTGTGATCATATGGGTCAGCAATATGAGATGGTATGGAGAGTTGAGGGTCATATGAAAGACTCAGTTTGAATCCCTATATATTAAATTATTATTATAAAAATCAATCAGAAGAATCTAAATTATCTTTACACCCTGGATAATAACATACCCACACCCTAATATATTAGACATTTATGTCAAATATTCTTTATTTATACTGCTATTTTTATCAAGTTATTATTGCACTATTTGATTTGATGATGAGAATAATAGACTCAAGTATTTCCAAATAAATTCTGAGCCAAAAAAGAAAAAGAACTTGGTTAATTGAGTGGTATTGTGAATGACCTAGTATTTTAATTCTTGAATGTCACATGATCTCTCAAACATATGACCAGGAAGATATTTTATTTATCAACCCTATTAACTGGAGATGTGTACCAAGGGCATTTACTTTAAAAACAAAGTAATAAGTATTGTAAGAATTCAATACAGATGAGTAATAATCTGAAAACTGGTGGGTAAATTATTCTTGCAGATCACTAAAAATATAAAGAATATAAAAATAAGTTTCAATATATAATTTATTAAGCACTAGCAGATATCTAATGATAACATGCAAGGCTAAAACCTTCGACAGAAGCACCTTAAAAATGCTTATGTGTCAGCCAATTAGGGGGTTCTGGCTTGTGTTCTTGAATTGAGAGTTCCATGTGCAGTCATATTACATCTGATTGGGTGTCACAGAAGCATTTTTAAGGTGCTTCTGTTGAAGATTTTAGTCTTGCATGTTATTATTAAAAATAATTTTAGAAAAAACTGTTTATCTATTCACATGCAGAGCATATACAGATATTAATTTATCTAATAAATATTTTTCATAACATGATAACATTCATGAATGATATTATTAAAAAAGAAGAATGCATGTATTTGTATATTTACTGCATTAGTTATCATGATTAACCAGAAAAGTTTCCAATCTAGATTCCTTTTTTAAAAAAAATAATATGTCAATCAAAAACAAACAACATCAAATTAATCATTTTTTACTTTTTTTTAATCGAATCTTTTCTAAATTTCAAATTTGATATATAAATTAATAATAAATCATGTAATAACTGAGATAAAGATTTTACCATTATCAGAGCCATTGGCAACATACACTAAACCATCCAAACATTTAAAAAATGGCAAATGAAATCCACATCAACAATCACCCATTAAATTGTCAATTTTAGCAAATAAACACACATACACACATATATATATGGCTCTAGAAAGGAGATTATTGTTAAGTGAAGGCAACCTTTTGATTCCTCTTTGAGACTTTAAAAGATCTGAGCAGAATAAATTCCTAATGTCCATTCAATACATTTTTGTCATTGCAACTAATATTACTATGTACTTATTCACAAGATATACAAACGTTGATATGCTTCTCACTGCACAGATGATATGGTTTGATCAAGAAATATCATGGTCTTTTTGCTCAGTTGTCTGAAATGTTAGCAGAATGTTTTTGAAGGCAAGATGAATATATATATATATATATATATTCATCTTGCCTATATATATATATATATATATATATATATATATATGAATGATTTTTTTCCCTTAAGAATATTTATAACCATGACAGACACAACTGAATTATGATCTTTATAATCAAAAAATTTTGTTATTAGACAAAGCAGTGGTTGGCAGCTAAAGGCAAAGGATGGTAAGAATCACCTGACTGTAGATCCAGATTAAATTCAAAGTCCTTAATCTTTCAGGAAAATATTAAAGATGAAAATGATGATACATATTGATAATTTTTGGAATTCATATATAATATATCAAAAGCATAATAAACTGATTGAAAATTTTAAACTAATATATATATTAAAAAAGACATTACAAATCTAATGTGTTTTTTGATGATATTTAAAACACAAAATCAAATTTTGTGAAAAATATTGAATTAAAAATAATATTGACATCATAACATAATGTTGTTATCATTATTGTTGATAGTACCAAAAATAAACTCAGTTTTATAATCAGTTACTCATGAAGTCATGTGACATTTAAGAACAAAATGACAGGTTGCATATATCTATAGTTTTATACTGAACTTGAAACATTGTAAGATATGTAGAAATTTGAATGGGATGAATTGATGTGGACCAAAAAAGCAATGGATCAGAAACTTTAGATTAAATTCAGAGACCTTCATATTATAGAGGATTATTATGGTTGAAAATGATAAAATATACTTATTATTTAGCATTAAGTAATTAGCAATGAAAATCTCAAAATGAAAACAAATATGTAAAAATCATCATGCCACTGTAACCAAGGCATAAGCATGTAAACATCATGTAACCTTGGTTGACAATAAAGCATATTAGTAAAACATAATTTTTTGGAAGAGTATGGTAAAAACATAACAATAATCCTGCAATTTTCTAACTAAAATAAACAAAATCACAATTACATGATAAGATCAAAAGTTTCTATAATACAAATAATCATATAATTAATTGCTTTTGATATCAGGTGATGTTTAATTACTCAAATGTCAAGTTGAGTACAACAATGAGATTTTTAAAATTTAATTCAGATGAGAAACAATCCAAGAATGATTAGTTTTAAATGTACTTCTGCAAATATCACAGAATATAGTTTCATTCAACTAATCAACTGAGCTAGCTTTTTTTATCTTTTACATTAATTAAAGTCATCCAAAAACATTAACTCTTTGGTTTGAATCAAGTATTCATGGCCAAAATAAAACAAGTGTGAACAAGAATAAATTCACATAAGAGATAAAAAGAATTATTATACATTTGATGCCAAAATGTTATGCACATGTGCTTAAGTTGTAGCTATTTCCTTTGGATGAGTTCACACCTGTTCTGTAATTTATAAGTTTAAATTATAAAAGCTAGAAATGAATGTTCACCTTGCTTGATTTTGTAAAACCCTCTAAATTTATTATTCATCTTGATGGAACAAGCTCTATATGTTTCAATCAGATTTCCTGGCTATTCAAAATATAGGAAAAATATTTCAAAGCTCTCTATATATGCATAATTTCAATCAGAAAAAAGTGATCAAAACCATGAAAATGAAAACATATATATAACTGTATAAAATGGTTTAAACATTAAGATATTTGAATTTTAACCCTTATTTAAATCCTTAAAGAAATAAATAGTTTGAGCTTTTAGATGATGTGAAACCGTATAGTGAAAAATATTATTTTATCCAATCAATATCTTTAAATTTAATTATTATAATTTAATTCAACGTGCTAAACTTCCTGCATTTACAATTATAATACCATCCTTCTAGACAAATAATTTATTGATTATTATTAATCATTCAGTAGGTTAGAACTTATTTTTAGCCCAGATATATATTTTAACCTTTAAATAATGATTAAGTATATATCTGGGTTAAACATGATATAATTTCTAGCCTAATAAATTATATAATCATTAATTTATTTATCTGGAGCAAATGGTATCATACTTGTGAATGGATAAAATTATAATAATTTGATATTTATAAATAGTGGACAAGAAAAATGAAAACGTGAACAATTGTATCCTAAACCGCATGGAATGAATCTTGGAGATGATTTACGTTTTTCAGATGTGATGTAATAGAAAGTTATATAATACATATTTAAGTATTAAAAGAGTTATATTCATTTTTATATTTGTCCTTAAATATTGAAAGCCAGAACACATGTGCATATATATATATTTTAAAATATGTTTTAATTTTATATATAGAAATTTAATTTTTAATGTAAAATAATTTATAGTATTCTATAATGCAATCTTTATATTTATTTCGGTCATTGCATTAATAGGCAAAGCTAATGTAAAGTTAAAATACTTTTCCTTATTAGAAGAAAAAATTAACAAGACAATTTTATACAAAGTTTTAAACTAACTATTTATATACGTATATATTTTGTACTAACATTTATAAATTCACCAATTTTCGCTGTGAATTCAACTGTTTTTTTTTTTCCAAAGCATTATTTTCTAGCAAGTAGTTCTGACAAAAAGCTTGTGAAGCCTGTTAGAGAACCTATTGTATTCTGGCTAACAGCAAAGTAGACTTCACAAAAGCTAGTGTTGTTATAACAGTGGACCCTGATTAAAAGCAATGATTTCTGTGAAATTGACTAAATTTCAAATACATGCAGAAATGACATGTGGAGGCAGAAGAGAAAGCAGAGATGGTTATAAAAATAATTGATGCATTGCGCTCTTCACAACACCTTTATGATTTTATGTTTGATTTTTCATTACTCTCCCCTCCCCTCCCTCCGTCTTTTTTTCCTTTTAAATATTTGCTAGCAATAAACTTCTGCTGAAAAGATCAACTCATTATTAAATTCATAAAAATATTTTAATCCATGCAATTATAATAATCGCAAATAAAATCATTTAATGAAATAATCAGAACATTGCTTTTTCACTTTACATATCTTATTGGCTTCTGTCAATCTATTGTGGAATAAAGTTTTACCAATAAGAAAACAAGTCAATGCTTTTAACAAAAAAACAAAACTCACCATTCTAATTTCTTATAAATAAGGACTTGTTCCACAACAAAGGTTGATAATAGTCAAAAAAAATATTTCATAATTAGCATTTGTCTGGCAAAAGTGGAATGGCAAACGCAAGAAAAAAGTTCATGGATTGATACTCACTGAAAAAAGCAAATCTCAGTATGTTCAACCTGATATTTGTGCTCAAACATCATGATTCTTGAGCACTTGATTATTCTTATTAAACAGCAGTGAAGTTTACTTCTTTTTATATACTATATTATTGGTATACTGCTTTATTTCATCATATATAAATACACATACAAAATAGAAAATCTTATAAACATTAAAATATTAGCTAAAAAATAAAATTTTTATTTAAAAACTATCTTATGACCCCATGGTTTCATTCATTGACAAATATACTTCTCAAGTGAAATTCAGTTAGATACAGATGCCTTAAATGTGCAAAACAAAACGGAAGAATCTAAAGGAGCAGGCTTGATTCCCATACTAATACTGTCACTGGTCATACTAGCACACATGAAGAAGAGAGAAGGGTAATATTTCTCAAAACACTGCGCATATACTAACCTTTGTGCTATTACTAATAGTTGAATGCTATTGAAAAATTTAAATAAAGTTCAAACATTTTTCTGAAAACCTTCAATATTTAATGTAAAATAATGGAAATAGTCCAACATATAAGTAAAACAATATATAATTTAATTTTTTAAAATATAAATATAATCATAAATTTTATCAACATTTTAAAAAAATTAATACTTTAAAAAATAAGTAAATTAGAACTAGTTTGGATCTATAATATTACAATAAATAAAAGACACTATTTTCAGAGCTTAATTTATACCATCAAAAAAAAAAAAAAGAAACTTGAGGGAACAAATAATAATTAAAACATGATATATCTAAAAAAAAAAAAATGTTAATGTTACTAAAATTTGTTTACACATAAAATTAACCTTTTAATAGCATGTTCTACAATAATATAGATAACATGTAGTACTATTGTAGCCTTCAGTCTATTACATATTTACATTAAATGTTTTTAATCTAATGATTATAATTCTATAATTTAGTTTTAATTTTTGTTTCTAAATGACAAGTGTAATTACTAGGTAAAAACAGTTCTAAAGTACACATCAGCTGAACTGACAATTTCATGTGAATTTTTTACAGTTAGGTTATTATGTATAAATAATTTCTAAAGCTATTTTTTAAAAAAAATGTTATAGAGATGTAAAATGACTTTGTTGAAAACAAAAAAATATTTTATTTTAAAGCAAAAAGATATGTCTACTGTTTATTTCTGAAAATAATTTCACTGTTTATAAAATTGTTTTCATTATTTTTAAAGACCCTTTTAATAATAAATATTCTAAAAATAATTTTATTGTCTCATAAATTATATTCTAAGTAAAGTCATATGTATAAAAATAAGTTTTCCTTTTATTGTTTCACTTAATCTTATATTAAAAAAATTGTATGACAATGTACTTTTTTATATTTGTGCAAAATTTTTATATACAACTAAACAGTTTAATTTATATAATAACTTCATATTCATGACATTTGAGAAAAAAATTATATAATATACATTTTCAGTTTTTTCTTTTACTCTCTCTGAAATACACACATATATTACATAAATGTTTATAACAAATATATAAATGTAATGTCATATGATAGTTGTAAATTATGTTTTAATTAATATTTGAATTGTTCTCTATATTGTTCAATAATTTTTATGGTAAAAAATGACTATTTCTTATTGCATTTTAGATATTTTTTATATAGAATTATCTAAAACAAAAACAGCAATCTTCATTGGATGCATAAAAAATTCAATATGACATTACAAGAAAAAAAATTGAATTGGATTGATAATGTAGCAAGTTTTAAAATGAGTAAAACATATCTACTCTGTAAAATTAATATCAGTAATTTCAAAAGCAATTTATATTAAAATATATAAATGAATTTAAGGCTGCTTTCTGGCTGTTGTTGGTCTAGATAACTCTATATAAAAAGATGAAAATACAATAAAAAATAATCATTTTCTTACTGTAAAAATTTTTTGAGCAAGACAGCTAGAGAGCAGTTCAAATTTTACTTAAAATAAAACTTATATTTACCACAAGATATTACATTTATTCACTATAAAATATTATTTATTATATATATTGAAACAGTATATTCCTGTCCTCATATCTGTTTCACCTATTTGTCCCCAAAGTTACATCTATGCCAGGTTTAAACACTCTCTAGTGCATGTGTATATATATCCACACAGTTATGTATGTATCCACACAGTGATATATAGATATTATCACACATACATGCATATATAAATGACTGTAATATTGTATATATATATTGCAGCATTTCTATTTCTTTTAATAAATAATATGTAGTATAAAATCTATTTTATATAGAGAATGTACAGTTAAATATTCCTAAATAAGTTTTATTTAGATGAATTGCGAATACATGTGAAATTCACATAATTGTGTTAAGACAATTTAGTGTAATTCTCAAGTTGATTGAATAGAAAATTTAGAAATAAACCTTCAATTGACTGTGTTATACAAATGGTTTATGAGCTTCTCAAACTCATTACAATTGTAATGAATCACTTTTTCAGATTGAAACCAGTAAAAAAAAAATTTGGGCAATAAAAAAAGATCAGAATCAAAGAAACCAATTATGAGCTATAAAATTTAGAGGGGAGGTTGAATTCTGTGTTAAAATAGATAGCCGGTTGGTTTTGATCTGGAAAAAATAAATAAAGTAGATTTCTTAGGTTTTGGGTCTTTTTAGCTTTCCTGTAAGTTGTTGTGAAGTCCAGACTCCAAGATGATCGAGTGAAATCAAAATATTCGCTATCTCTTGGAGTGGAGATGGTGCTCTCCATTCCTTCAACATACTTATGGGTAAATTTTCCAGCAGCCTGCATGAGAGGGAAATATGAAGAGATTGAAAACCTACCTGAAAAGAAATGCCACTGAAATTATGCTTCTATTTGATGTGCCTGTTCCAGCCACTATAATTGATGTGCCTCAAGTCCACCAAGAAGACAATGATGGTAATAATTTTAAAGACTGCAGCCTATAAATTTAATCTATAAACTCTAAGCTAGCTTTCCACTATAAAAGAACATTCAATCTAAATTCTCAAAACTCTTTAATTTAACCTGATTGTAAAAGAAACTGTGTAAATTGGTGTAAATTTATATATATATTGTGAAAATCATTTCTGGTCAACTGCTTTTTTAAAATCTGTAACTTACTTTAAAGTAACAAAAAAAAAAGAAACAAGTTTTAATTTAATCTTCTCAACTGCCTGAAATATTTTATAAATTAAAAGATTTTATTTTTTGTAATCATTAAATGTCTGAAATCTGTTATCTTAAATTCCTACAAATTACAGTCTTGCCTAACTTTAATGTTTTTAATATTTTGTTTAAATTCATTATATGTAATACATAGGGTATATGAACACAGACTTTCAAATGACCCACCACTCTCCACTCTATCTAATAACACTGGTACACTCAAGCACATATATGCTGAAAAGATAAATAATCACCAATAAATGTATTTCATGCTAAACCAGCAATCATCAATTGGTCCAGATTATCATCTCCCACAAATATATACTGTAAGTGCTCAGATTAAGATAGACAATCTTCATACTTTAATGGACAGGCTCCAAACTACTACACACTCCAACTCTTCAACCATCCATCCAATTGAAAATCTGATGATGGAATGCTCGAAGCCCACCCTGAGGCCGAGATTATTGTCACACCTATGTTGACCTAAAGTCAATCTGAACCCCACATGTACAGGACATAATCCATTTAATACATATGCAAGAATGGGCAGACATCTCTACAATGTAATAACTGAAACACATGTTTAATACATGTGATAATATGCTCATCTTTCGAAACAGTGAAACTAATTAATTTATAAAGGAGATAATTGTAATCTCCACTTTAAACATTTTAAAAGCATTATTTATTGTATTAAATCATTGTTTCGAAATTATAATATTGATAATAAATGATCGCTAACCGCTCATTGTTATCATGATTACATATTGTAAAATTGTATTTTGCAAGGTTTGCTTAATCGGTTTTATATATTATGACTTTTAACATTTATTAGTTAGAAGGGGCTATACGGTCTAAAGATGATAAAGTATATTTGCTAATGTTTGTAGTAAGTCCAATCAAATATACCTTCCCTCCTTAATTATGAATATGTATATGCAGATTCAGGATTTTAACTACATTATTTATTATATAGTTTTAAGTCCCTGTTATTAGCATAATTATAATGCTAGTTTAAGAACTGGGTTGAGTTAGTTTGACAGATAGAAGCTATCTCTTTTATGTGCACTTAATTAATTATACACATACTTATTGCTCTATATATTGTGTGCATTGCGGGTGTGTCTTTATATGTGTTTACGTTTTGTTGCACTTGTAAAATGGGTACACGGTAACAAGCCACCCCATTATTTAGTTCCAGTTATGGCTATTTTTATTAGAACTGGAGCATGAGGGCCCAGAGTTTTCCTAAAGCCAATCCGAGTTCCTGAACTTATATGTTTATATATAAATAGCAGCAAACCGTGGGTCTCAGAGCAAACTGAGCATTTGATGCTGAAGCTCCTGAATAATCCTTCACTTGCACTGCAAGCTTACTCTTTAATATTTTATATAGCTTCATAGCATATATATGGGAATCTAAAGGTAACCAGTTCTTTTCCCCATATTAATTAATTATTCAGCTTTAGACTGAAGTTTGAATCTGAGTTATCAAATTGAATCTGCATGATACTGAGCTTATTTAGTTGCTCACTTTATTATTATATATAACAGCCACCTTAGAGCTATCTGTACACATCATCTCTACTAAGCTAACAGCTTATAATTTAAGCAAATCAAAATCATAGGATGGACATGTTAAATGATTCGGCATGACTTATGCACCTCATCCACATATGTATTTTAATAGATTAAAATGGGACAGATGTACTGATAGCAGTCCCATCCATTATAAAATGCCTGCCTGTCTTGGATACCTTATTGAATGTTGTACAATCCTTGCCATTGTGATATTTTATTTTATCTCTTTGTTATTGTTTTAATAAATCTTTTAAAATATAAACTGTTGCATATCTTTCTTGCTCAGGGTTCTAGTTCAAACCAATCCACAGTATCTTGTCCAATCCACAGAACATTATTCACTTTCACAGTCCATTACTCCAATTTATTTATGATTTTATGTGTTATATGTGTATATCTCCATAATTAAGATTGATAGAGTGTTAAGTGCTTATATATCACCCATCTGGTTAAGTCAGTAGTAACCTTAAGTCTCATGTTTCTCCCTCCCTATGCTGACCCATGGTTAAATGAAGACTGAGTGTGGCCTCAGAGATGTCATTCATAAGGTGTTATATTTGGAACACTGGCAAATGAGTTGAAGTTTGGTCAGATTAGAGGTCTCAACTACTCACTCTGGTCAGCTTTGGTATATTTTGCTTGGGCTCTGGATTTTGTTGCAATGAGTGCACAAATCTGACCATTACAATATATATATATACCTATGATACCATTTCATTTTTAAAGGTGTACATATTAGGATATTAATAAAAAAAATTAATTCCACTCTCTCACCCCAAGAAATATAGTCATAATAGACTGAGAGATTAACCGTGCTCCCATATACATGCATTTATTGGACTGTATTCAGATTTGTTCATTTGATTACACTTTACTTCAAAAAATAAAAACAATAAAACATACTATCCCTTCTTTATATCAAAATGACTCTGAATGACTTAGGACATACTGTGATACAAGAAAATCTCTATCGCTGTACAGGTAAGTATTACATAATAATTTTTTTTTTACAAATTTTAAAGTAATTGATGAGTTTCTAATGGGGTTTACGATCATAAATATGCAGCAAATTATACGGAAAAATAATCTAATTCTAACACAGAAATTTATTGTAAAATAACATAGGCAACAGATTTAAAAATTAAAAAAAAAATTAATTTAATTAATTAATTAAATATCTGGTAAAATGAAAATAAACACAGAAAAGGTAGTTTAAAAAAAATAATATTTAGCTTTATTACTGCTTAGCATGCGTTCAATATATTTTTACTATATCATATTCATGGCATATGCCATGAAGATGAATATTTAATATATTTTTACTATGTCGTATTATATAGTAAAAAGAATATATTGAAAACATGCTAGACAGTAGTAAAGCTTAATATTATTAAAAAAGTACATTTTCTATGAATATTTTCATTTTACCAGATATTATGTTGGCTCAGAAAAGAAACAAAATAGTAACAATTTAATTAATTAAATAAAATAAATAGTGTATCATTTAGTATTTATTTTGAAAGATAAAAAACTTGATTTAAAAAAAAAAAAAGGTTTTCAAGAATAATTTACTTCTGCAAAATACTTTATGTACAATAAAAAGTTTTAGGGTATATGAGCACAGACTTTCACATGACCCACTATTCTCCACATTATCTCATAACACTGATACATTTGAAAAGATAAATAATCCCCAATATACGTATTTCATGCTAAACCAGCAATCATCAGTTGGTCCAGATTACCATATCTACACATATATGCTATAAGTGCTCAGATATATATTAAGATAGCCAAACCTCATACTTTAATGGACAGGCTTCAATCTACTCCAACTCTTCAACCATCCATCCAATTGAAAATCTGATGATGGAATGCTCTAAGGCCACCCTGAGGCCAAGATTCTTGTCACATCCATGTTGACCTAAGGTCAATCTGCCCCCACATGTACAGGACATAATCCATTTAATACATATCATCATTCATTCCATAGCCTAATTCAATAAAGATATGATTTTACAATAATGAACTCTTTAATATCACATCCAGAAAATTGAAGAAAATATTGGTTAAACTTATGATCTTGCCTTTATATTTTTAGAAATTTTATCAAACAACAATAGTAAAAAATTTCTAATGTCTTTATGTTACATTAATAAGAGATCCATGTCTTACTTTCATACAAAATTAAAATAAAATAACAAATCTATATAAAGTTAATTTTGTTACAGCAGTTAGTTCACTGGGATAACATACATTACCTTTTAACTCATTAAAAACAATAGTAGCACATTAGAGCAAGTTCTTCTCTCAATATCTGAGTCCATTGTTCTACTTAAAATATTGTATATATAATTTTAATAATCCCATAAGTAAATAATATCTATTAAGTCAACAAAGCTAAGAATATATAATCATATTTATTATAAAGTTAATATTCCAAATGCATGTATACAATAACAATTCACAAATTAAATTTACTAGAGTCATTCTAACAAACCTATGAAAATTGCCCTCTTTCTCATATCAATACTAATTTATAAGCTAAACAAAATTAGTTCACTTTTATTTAACTTCCATTCTGTTATATAAATTCTAATTAATAATTCAAGCTCAAAAAAGTGGAATTTTATAATAGCAGCAATTGTTATAATGCATAAATCAATCCAGGCTATATTTTCAAATAACAATCAAAATACAAATTCTAATAAATTTTAATAACCATGCAAATAAACAATAACTACTAAATATGTAGTGCTGAGAATATATAATAATATTTATTAAAAAACTAATTTTGAATATACATATCATGATAGCAATAGTCATTTTAATATTTGTTTGAATATAACTTATATACTTGGAGTTTTAGATGGAATGATAAGGAACTTAAACACATCATTTTGAGCTCACTTCAGCTTTCCATTCTATGTTATACAACTGATACACATGGCCACATACATATGAAAAAGATAAATGATCTCCAATATATAAATTTCATGCTGAATCAGCACTCATCAGTTAGTCCTGACCATCATACTTATATTGGAGGTCATTTATCTTTTTCATATGTATTGTTTGCAAGAGATAGAGTAGATAGTTGAAAGAATATTGAAAGTCTGTGTTCAAGTCCCTTATGGTTACAGTCCTTTTAAAACCCTGAAAAGACTGACCTCTTACATCTACCAATGCTACTTTATTAGTTAAACAAAGAAGTCCAGTTTTACTTAACTTTTTAATACTGTACAAAGATCACTGCTAATGTAATTTCATTCCTATAAGTATCACTGATTAATAATCCATATACCTGCATGAAAGTTAGATAAAAGTGGACTGTTATTTGTTTAACTAATAAATTAAAATTGATGTGAGAAAGAGCACATTCCTCACAACTTTGTTAAAATGATTTTAGAGAGAGAAAGGCTTTAATATTTTTTACATGCAACTTAAACATTTGTATAGTAGCCAAATGATGTATTTTGACTATAGATGGATATCTCAATACTTAACATAAGATAAAGATTTTATAAAGATAAGAGTGATCATCTTATATTTAACCTAAATTCTCATTTATGTAAAGATTTTATAGGGATAAGAGTGACCATCTTATATTTAACCTAAATTCTCATTTATGTAGGCTAATCTGAATCATCTTGATTTGAGAGCATAAAGATGTTACTCTCTTCACTTTTAAATCCACTATCTCCTTTCACAAATTCACTTACATGAAATATTGTAATTTACAATGAGTTAATATTAAACTTTTTATAATGGAAATATAAAAATTATTTTAGTTAATTTGATTTGTAAATTGTTATTATGGTATGCACATTTGGAATTAGCTTCTCCATAATATTATACATATATGATATATGTTGGTTCCACGCTTTCATTTCCAGTACTTAAGATTTGCCCATATATAAGCATTTGGGTTTGAAAGAATAAGTGGATTCATTTTATTCTTTCATAAATACTATATCTTGTGTTGGGAATGAAAGTATTCATTTATTATTAAAACTCATAAAAAGTGCATGCACAATAGCTTGAAAGGCTGATATTTAATGTATTACAATTTATAAACATAGAGCTATAAAAATAATTGCTTATATATATAAATTAACATATCCCAGTGCATATCACTAAATAAAAATTCCAATACAAAAAAAATGTTCAAATCACTTTTCCAAATGCTATGTTTCTTTACCAATGCCCTCTATAAATAAATATAAAGTCTAAAATTCAAAGAGCATGACTTTATATTTATTCACAGAGGGCATTGCTGAAAAATATAACACTTGGAAGTGTATGTGTGATTAAAACATTTTATATAAGTTGAGAGATATTTTTTTATAAATAAAAGATAATCTTGATTATTATTGTGATTATGCATAGTTTCTAAATTATATGCTGTTTTATAACAAAAATAAATTTTGAAAATGCTTCACAATTGCAAGAAATGTTACAGAAATGATCAGATACTAGCAAAAACTTAGAACTAAAGGTAAATAAAAAAACACTTAAGTAATGGAAAATTTAGACAGATATTAATAAATTATACATAAGTAGCTACTGCAAATACTTTGATCAAATTATTAATACAAGACAGAAACATAATGGATAAAATTATTCATAGAATTAAACATGGATGGAATAATTTTGGGAGAAATAATTTAATATATATATATATATATATATATATATATATATATAAATTATTTCTCCCAAAATTATTATATATATATTAAAAAACGTTTTTAATAAATGTGCAATGCTGCAGATTATGTGGGATATTATTAAAGAAAGATCAAAAATTAAATGCATGAATGAGAGTACAAACATAGATCACTGATATCACTGGAAAAATTAATAAGCTAAAAATGAGATGGAAGAGTATTGTCAGTAGATTAATAGCTGGAGTTCTAAATTTAACCCTAAGAGATTGTAAAAAAAAAGACTAGCAAAAGAATGCCAGTGACATGGATGGATG
Organism: Epiperipatus broadwayi; assembly: GCA_028023455.1. NCBI lineage: Eukaryota > Metazoa > Onychophora > Udeonychophora > Euonychophora > Peripatidae > Epiperipatus > Epiperipatus broadwayi. The sequence goes on along the minus strand of JAQFVV010000085.1, from coordinate 4,282,243 downwards.
AAATAAAAAAAGTGTGGTATGAAGAAAATAAACTATAAATTGACAATATTTGAAAATTATATATATATATAATATTATCAATTAGCACAGACTTTCACACGATACATCACTCTCCATTCTATCTCATAACACTGATACACTTTTAACACATATATGTCAAAAAAGAAATAATCACCAATAAATGTATTTCATGCTAAACCAGCAATCATCAGTTGGGCAAGATAATCATCTCTACACATATATGCAATAACTTGCTCAGATATATATTAAGATAGAAAACAGGTATATAATAAGCCTGTATTTCAGTTAATATTATCAATTGTAATGACAATATATTATTTGATAATAAGTCTTTTAAAATTTTAAATGTTTTCTAACTTTTATTGCTAGTCTTATGCTAATAGAATATGGCTACTAAGTTTTAAAATGAATAATATATTTAGTTATTTTTGTATTTGTGACCTCACACATTAAAAAATGCTTACATTGAACGAGTTTTTTTTATGAATTAAGAGAATGATTTTATGAAGTTTTAGAATTATTTTATCATGAATTTATAAATGTAGGATAAGTGAAAAATAAAGATTCCATATATAACCAAGAATGCATGAATTAATTACATCAAGTTAATTAAACAAGAAGTAGAATAAATAAAGAACAAAAGTTTAATAAGAAGTATTCATCATAAATAATAAAAAATAGATGAAAATTATTAGTATCATATTTTTAAATTTCACTTGCACGTTTTTTTTTTAGTATCTGTAGTTTGAATTAAAATCTTTTCAGTAATTTGAATTACTGCATAATTAAATTTTTTCCGTTTCTCTTAATTTCAAATTAAATAAGTTTCACAATACTTTACATAGAAAAATTAGAAATTGGGTTTGATTTCTTATCGAGAAACAGATTTCATACATGGTTACAGTAATTAAAAAATCGAAAATATTGTTAATATATCAATCTTCAAAAAACATGTTTTGGTATGGAATCATGTGCACGACAAAAATCAGGAAATTATTATCTTAAACAGAATCTTGAATAATGAAAAAAGTTAAAAGAATATTAGAAATACTTTCTGAGTGATATTATAGTAAAAAAAAAAAAGAATATTTATTCAGAAAATCTCTAAGAGACTGAAATATATATGACATTTTACAATTTCCTTTCGGCTTCAATGTTAATTAGGATTTTATTTGGCAAAATGTACATATCTTATTCTTAAAGTATAGATGTTTGTTTTGTAATTTAATGTATTTAATTTGCGATCCTTTTTTTTTAAATTCTAATTATTTTCTTAATTTTATCATTATTATTATTTTAAAAAAAAAATCTCAATAGTTTCCCAAATCAAATTTCCTTTCATGTGAATTAGTCAGTATTTAAGTTATTCACCGACTTCCATCTTAACAAAAAAAAAAAAAATCTTTTATTACTTTGGCAAGCATCCTGTACCTTCATCTTTATATTTGACCCATTAAGTTGCTTCCTTCAACCTAATGACTAACTTTATAAATAAAATGTAAGCAATAAAGACTTTTTTTTGGTAAATATTTTTTCTAAATTTTCCAACACAAAAGGGGGCATCATGGTCAGTTTTGAAACATTCACTACAAAAGTCAGGAAATAATTATCCATAACAAGCATCTTGAATGATGAACTTCCCTTTAAAAAGTTTGTACCCTCCCATCATTATTTTTCTTGACTACTGCAGATCTAATGCATAAAAAGATATTGTATTTTCGACAATAATATAAACGTATAAGGTGATTTCTTTATTATTAGAACAATAATAAATCTTTAATATACACACACATGCCTATGTGTATACAGATAATATATTATGTATTCAATTTATAACTACAAAAGATACAGATTATTTATCTCTCCCCAACTCTAATTTTATTAAAAACAACAACATATAATTATATTATTTCTTATGTGAAGTCTGATTTTTTAAATTTAACTCATGATTATATAACAAGTTTGAATTAATTAATTATTGGTGCAGTGATAGTACAACAATCTGTTATGACTAAGACCTAATTTTAAACTAAGACTGAATAAAAGTAATCAGGTTAAAGATTTTTCTTTCAGATTGTCACTTTATAATCAACCTATCTAACTATTCAATATTAAAAAAAAAAGTCGTCTAATTATTCTTAACTAAATGGTATATAAGATAAAGAAGGAAAAGAATATAAAGCACCATCATTCACACATTAACTCTTATTGGCCCTTTATAGTCAATAGTAATCTATGTTAAGATAGTTTTTATCTTATTTTTTATAACTACTAAATATAAAGTAAAATCTTAGCTTAGTGGCTTCAATTTAAATCTTGAATTTGTAAGACTATATTTCTTAAGAATTAATAGAAAAATACTAATAATGAACTAACACTAAAGATTAGAAAAGATTTTTTGATTGCTTGATTATAAAATCTTTGCTGAAAAAAATAACTTGAGAATAAAAAGTCTGCTTTTCAATCAATCACATAACATACATATACATAATGATAAAATATAAAAGAAAAAACTTGTGATGGTTAATTTTTCAGAACATAAAATAATAATATATATATTTATATCTTGTCAGAAGAAACTTGACATTTCTGACATGCACTGTTTGTAATTTACCTCCACTCACTCATCAATGAGTATTTTAAAAGCATAGGTGAATTACCTATGCTTAGAACTTACTTTTATATTATCCAATACCCATTGATCATGCTTAATTCAAGACATGGTTCTATTAAGATCCTGATAATCCAAATGTCAAACTATTTGCACAAATTTAATTTTATATATCATAGGGAAGAGACAGTATCCTATTTTTAACTACCCACAACTTTGAATTATATTAGATTTGAATATCTGTAATATATAATATTAAATTTGTGCAAATAATTTGTCATTTGAATTATCAAGCTCATAATATAATAAAACCATTGTGCAAGTAATTGGTCATTTGAATTATCAGGCTCATAATATAATAGAACCAAGTCCTAAATTAAGCATGACCAGGTAAATTACCAATAGCACATATCTGAAATGTCTGGTTTCTTCCCACATGATTATATATATATATATATATATATATATATTTATTACATATATTTATATTGTTTTTTATAGTATAAAAAGTTTTCAATTTCTTCTAAATAATAGACTGAGTTACAAAGACTTTAGTTTAATAATTAATATTAAAAAAACTGAAGTGCTTTATTAGTCAGTGGTAAAATAATAATTTTTTAAAAACTTTTAGCTTGAATAGCTTGAGAATGCAAATGGAATTTTTATAACAATTTTTATATAGAAAGGCTGACTTAGATAAGGTAAAAGAAAAACTTCTGATTTAACATGTTAAATCATCAATAAATATTATAAATTAATCTTATATAGGAATGTTATTCTGTCACATCTATTGTCTATTGTATGGAAATAAGACATGGATTTTATCAATGTAACATTTAAAATAAGGATATTTCATAAAATTCTAAAAATACAATGGTTAGCATACTGAACCAATTTGAAATGGCACATTTTCATTGGATAAGGAATGCAGCACATATAAAAAATAACAGTTTCTAAAAAAATATATTTTATAATAAAGAACATAGCTTTTATAGAAGAGACAAATCTCATTTATATTATGAAAATTATGTCAAAGATATTTTAAAGAGAAACAGTTCTGATACATTCATTAGAAGGGTATGAGTAAAGATAAAATGCCATTAAATAATGTAGTAGTTAAAAGACAGCATCACAAGATGTCAAAGAAAGTACATCACCTGAATGTGATATGAAATACTTGCAGCATATAGATTGGTTTGTATAGTTTTTGCAAAAATCATATGTAACTTCAATATCTCACTTTTTTCTTTTAACATTTGAATGACCATAGTCATTAATGAATGGCTACTAATAAGTAATGTATATAAGTCTATAACATGTAAATCTATACTGTATTACTTCAAAAACATGTGCAAAAGAAAAAAAAATCTTTAAATAGCACATTTTAGGGCAAAGGCTTCCCAATAACTTTCCAAACTAGAACAGTGAAATATAAATTGTTATCAGATTATTCCACATCAATTATTAAGAAATTGAACATTTTCTGATTTCCTTGTTTTATTATTTATCTAAGACCATCTAGTGTATGTCAATAATCTAAAAGATTTTGAGTTTACTTTTCAAGTTTTGCTGAGATTCAAACACATCATATGTTTACAAACTAACATAGATTATAACTATGGTTTCATGATTAGCTAGCTGTGTTCTTATTATCATTCTTGTGATATTAATAATCCATGAGATCAGATAATAATAGAAAAGATATTACAAAAACAAACATATGTTATAAATAAGAGTCATATATCACATGACCCTATCTCTTAAGCTTGTAAGTTATAAACAATGATGATTGCCAATTCCTCTACAAGCTTTATGATAAATGCTTAGCCAGAGCCAGCACTTAAAATATCTCTGTCAGGAACCCCTCCCCAAACCCCTGATCATGGTTTTGTGCTTTGGCACTCCTCAGAGAGGTGTCAGAGTAGGTTCAGACACTATATCTAAAAATACCAACCCAAAGCCAAGCACTTATCTAAAAGTTATCTATTGAGAGGACAGAGATATTTTTAAGTGCTAGCTCTGGATAAGAATTTATCATAAAGCTTGTAGAGGAATTGGCAATCCTCATTGTTTATAACTTACAAGCTTAAGAGATAGGGTCATGTGATATATGACTCTTATTTTGACTATTTATAGTCTCTGCCATAAGTCTTATGCAATTTTATATTGCTAAGACTACTAATATATGGTATGGTTGAAGATCTATCAGCCCCATATAGCTATTTGAGTTGGATAGCTGGGTTTGAAGACATTCTAGTAGATGTCTGAAAATTTCAGATTTTCCTCTCAATAGATAACTTTTAGATAAGTGCTTGGCTTTGGGTTGGCTGAACCTACCCTGACACCTCTCTGAGGAGTGCCAAAGCATGAAACCATGGTCAGGGGTTTGGGGAAAGGTTCCTGACAGAGAGATTTTAAGTGCTGTCTCTGGCTAAGCATTTATCATAAAGCTTGTAGAGGAATTGGCAATCCTCATTGTTTAAAACATATGTTACATCTCTCAAAATTATGATTAATTCAATCTAAAATCTTAAAATAAAACAATAAAATAGTGACAAATAATTATTTAATAAAATTAAACAATTAATAATTTAATCTTCAAATACAATCTTAAAAATCAAAATGATTTAATAAAAGATAAAACAAAAACTTTTTAACAATAAAATTATAAAAAATGTGGTATACATATAAATCAAAGTTATAAAAAAAACAAGAAAAAAAAATACCCACACAAAAATGTACATACCTTGATAAGTTCTCCTTTGGACACTATCATAGTTTTGATATTTAACGTTTAACATAATCTTTATTGATGAAGTATTGTAGTTACATAGTTTATATTAGTTTAGATATATAGTACTTATTACATATATACATATTATACTTTGTATTAAGGAAGTTAGTATATTGCATATCTACACACACACCCATATATATAACTATAACCATTAAAATGTCTGTATTTTTAAATCATATAACAATTCAAACAAATATATTCAACACAGTATTGAAATTTTAAATAAAATATATTCTTTACTGGAAGTACTTTTGATTATATTAATGATAATCTTTATCAACCATATTTTATTTAAAATTTCAATACTGCATTTGTTATTTATATTAGATTCAAAGAGAATTATATACAAGTAGTGATGAATTAATTAGGATATGAGCTGTTCTGTTAAATTTAAACTGGTTTTATGAGTTAGTGTTCAGTTGGATAGCTGATTAATTATATATAAATTTTAAAATGAAGAATTTAATAAAAGGTATTGGAAAACAAAGATCAAATCCTAATTTTAATGATCAGTGGCTACAGTGGTATAGGTAAGGTTATCAAGCTTCATGTGGCTGCATAAAAAGATCTGGAGATGTGAGGGTTTGATCTCTTATTTTAATTTTACTTATTTTGTTGCAGAAATGTGACTGCAATCTTTTTGAGATTGGACTGGAGCAGAAATGGCATCTAAAAACTTAAAGAGTGAATAAAATAAAAATAGCTCTAATGTTTAGGAAGAATCCTCTCTCTATGCTGGTGATGAGTGTTATAAGTAAGACTGATTGGGATATAGCAGTAGATATAATAAGAGTTTGATAAATTTAAAGTGATGGGCATTTAAAGAGAAAATGTTGGATAATTTCTTCCTCTTTGTGTCAGAATAGACAAGTTGAGTTTACATTGGCTGAAAGCATTTTTTTATTAACTACAAGTTGATAATGCTTCCAAATTAACATTGAAAAGGAAATCATGATATGTGAGCTCGAAGTACTAGAATTTAAATTTTTGGACAATATTTTTATTTGTACAATGAAGAAGAGGTTGGAGTGTTAATAGCTGCTCAGTTTTGTGGGCAAGATTATAAACATCCCAGTAATTTATTTTATTTGTTAGAGTATGTCACTTGAGGATGGAGTAGGTGGCAAGGATATTTCAAAAACAAGATCACAAAGTACACATCAATAAATGATAACCAAAGATGATTATAATATAACAGGAGAGTAATGCAAAATTTGAAATATAAGCTATCTGAAAATATATATTCTCAAATAATTGAATATCTTTATTATAATTATTGAATATTAAAATAAGACAAAACAAATAATCTTTAAGTTCAACAGGTATCTTTTTTATTAGAAAACACCTTATAGTGTAAAAATACTATGGTACTCATTGAATTAAATATTTCCATAGATTGTATTTATAATAAAGAATAGAATACTATGGTAACAATTAATATAATTGTGGCCTTATCTTACATGATTTTAAAGAACTTCACGAATTCATTTCTATTACTAGTAGTTCTTGAATATCATTTGCTTTCATGAGCAATTAACCAATTGAATTATTTTATTGTGGTTCTGATATAAATAATAATGATTTCTCTCCTACTATTATAGGTGGATCTTATTGTTCTATTGTATCTTATTGAGATTTTAGTAAGCTAAAATTAATAAGATGACCAAAACATTTAATAGAAACCTAAAAAATAAGGCAATGTACTATCTGCATAATACTTTAGATTTGTCCAAAATAATTAATGATCCATTATAATGAACAAATATTATTTAAAATTGCTCAATAACTGAAATGTTAACAATGATTCTGTCAACATTAGCACCAAAAATTATTGCTATAAAAGATAATTCTAACTGTTTTACTTAGATAATGTAAATACATTCTTTTGACATAATATGTACTTAATCAAGTTAATGGCAAATAAAATACATTAAAAAGAAGATTCATAATCTACATCATTCATGGTTTTAAATTAATGACAACAATATAGTTCTGAATATTATTATTTAACATTCTATATTATTTGTGATACAAACTGAGTTAAGAAAATGTAATTATTTTGTAAACTAAACATCCATCCTATTGTTATCATACACACCTTAATGACTAACTTCATAATGACAACATTAATTTACTTAGTTGCTCTCCTAAAATTACAAACTCCCTGAAATTGAGATATATACAATATTTTACTGTTTGCAAGAAACAATTCACTCATAATAGCAAGCCTTATATGTAACTTTTAATAGTCAAACATTGTACAACATCCTGAGTGACAAACCAATTGATTACTTTTTAATCTTAATCAACAAAGCTTTGATAATGTATTCCTCTATGATATGAATCCAAATGAATATCATTTCTTAAAGATAAATATAATCTATTGATTTTCAATTCAGCTGCTGTGATCCAATATGGTATCACAATGACATTTCACAATTACTACAAACTATAATAATGAACTGTGCAGTAATGCTTTTATTCTTAAAAGTCTTAATTGCTTATGTAATTTTAGTTTCTGGAAGTTATTTGATATCAGCACTAAGTAAATGAAGAACATTTTTTAACAATTCTTACTTTAGTTGCTCTAGTTCCATTAATGCTCCATGAGAAAATATTCATTTTATTCTCAATATGGTAATTTATCGTAATAACATGCAAAAAAAAAAACAAAAAAATAGGATTTCAATAACTTTTATATCGAAGATAGATTTCACATTTTCTAATTTTTTTAAGCTTGTAAAACATTATCAATTTTTGAAAAAATAGTACATTTATAATGCTATAATTTTAAGTTTGAATGTAAAATTATTTTTGAGTGGATAACAATAAATAGTTAGTCCATTCTTAAATTTTTAAAAAAATAATACTTCTTTGGAATTAAAGTAGGAAAATCATACTATTTTCTAAATAAAATAAATTTATGACAATAATTTTAAATAGATTTAATCCAGTAACAATTTTATTATTATTTATAATTGGTATTATTTTATTTTGCAGTTATAGTATTAAAGAATAATTTCATTTTCATTTTGCAAATAATTATACAAATATTTATTGACAAGTTAAATATTTTGACTAATTTTTAAATTTAATAAGATTAAATATGTAATAGATTATTTGTTTATTAAGATATATAAAAGGATAAATAAAATACAAAAATCATCTATATATTCAATAGAATAATAGTGGATATAATGTTGTGTTCATAAACTTTAGAATTTAACAACTTACAATATTTGGTAGATGAAAAGTATAAAATTAGAAAAACACAATAAAAAATGATGTTGGGATAGATATTAGATAAAAGTTGATGATGTAATCTATGAAATATTGGGAGAAAGTGATACTAATATTTCAATATGGAATAGAATTATTAATAGAGTTTCTTTGATATTTTTTGAATTTTATATATCTTACTGTTTTATTAATGCTGTGATTAATAATGATCCTAAAACATCTAACCATATTTATTAAGTGAGACAATAAATTAATTTACTTTTTAAAAAATTCTAACAACAGATAAATATTCTTATAATAAAATAAGACTTTTTCCTAAGATATTAGTTATAGAATGTACATCATAGAGCATAATAAATAGAAAAACAAATCATAATTGAGTATAATGACTAATTAAGCGAATCACAATTGAGTAGGTATTTTTAACAAAGCTTATTTAATCTTAATAAATAAGAATATTTTTGTACTAGACACTTTAAAAATAATAGCCATACTTTTTTGCTAAAGTAGTGTATGACTGAGAGAAAAAGCAAGAATATTTAGAATAGGTCTCATATCTTTTCAATTTCTTTCATCGTTATTTTTTTTTAATTCTGAAAACTATTGCAAGTCTTAAATTTCTGATTCACACAGATTATCATAAATTTGTCAATAGTGCAGAAGCTGGAATTGAAGAAAACAACAATAACAAAATAAGGTTTCATTACTCAAAAAAATCTAATCTTGATTCATCTTTTAATGTGGGACACAATAATTTTAATTACAATATGCCATCTAATATTATATCCAGTAATTTATAGCTAAAAAATTAAAGAGACACAATATGCATAATCACACCTGTTGATAAAAGTTTACATAAATACATAATATTCTGCAGAAGGGGTAGAAATATAACAAAAAATTCTAGTTACAAATCAAATACTGATTACTATAAAAGGTAAAATGAATATCTCTGAAAATTAATTCTTATCTCTCTCTTTCTTGAAAAATGGCAAAATTTAGTTCTTCTTCTTCATGTTCTCAAATTATTAACAAATGGTGTAATCTTTTCTAATGATCAATCCCAATATGTTAATATGTTATCTACTATTAAACATGTTTTTCTATTTTATGTTCAACATCTTTTTTATATATACTCCTTCATGCCATATACAAATTCAAAATATGTCTTCTGGATAATATTCCCTAACATTAGTAGTCTCAGTCAATTTTTCATTCAAAAGATTCAAAATAGTGATGTTTAACAAAACAATAATCTATTTCATCCTTTCTACCTTCAGTCATCATTATCAATATTTTATTAATGGCTTTTGTAACTTTCTCCAAATTATTATTGCCACAGTTCTGCATTTTATTTATGTAATTCAGCCTACTTGCAAAAATAATCATCTTACTTGATTTAATCCTTCTTAATAAATAGTCAATCCGTTCAGCTCTTTTGTAAAATTCTTTATTCAGATCTCTTCTCCCTCTTATTTTTTGATCTTTCAAATCACATTTTTTATAATTATTCTTTAAATGATAATTCATAGTATTATGGAATTCTTAAACTATATATCAACATACTTTTAATATCAGGGAAATTTAATTGAAATTAACTTTTTTATTATTATTAACAAAAGTAGCACTACAGGAGTTTAAGCATTATTAATTGTAATATTTGAAAGGAATGATAATTGAAAAAAATAACCATAACCAAGGTAATTAAAATTAAAAGATGAAAAATATTGAAAAGATGGAATGAAAAACATTATTCTTAAAAGTGAAAACAGATTTTGAAAGATATATTAGAATGTACTATACAATGAAAAAAATTAATATAAATAAAATAAGATGGAAAATGATATTACACTAATTTTTTTAATCTCTTGATTATATAACTCACCTGGTACTAAAATATGAGTTTCACTTTTCTCTTCTAACATTTCTCCATTGAGAACAATTTATAACTTTTTTCACTGTGCATTGTTTTCTTATATTTCCTTATTATTTAATATCTTATTACTAATACCTATATTAGTAGAATATAATGTTGTTAATAGTTGGTAGCAGTCATGTTAATAGCAAAAAAATCATTTCAAACTGTGCAGAGAAAACAGTCATAATCAACTCTCTTACAACTAATATCTGTATTAGTCAGAATAGTGGAGTACAATGTTGTCAGTAGTTGGTAACAGTCATGTTAATAGCAAAAAATCATTTCAAATTGTTGCAGAGAAAACAGAAATAATCTATTCTTTTACACTATATTAAAATTTTTATCAATAGGCAGACATTAAGACATAATATTGATTTAATGGTACATAATAATACTAAAGAAAAGATAGTTTCTCTAATTTAAATCAAAGATAAATTGGTTAAAAAATATAGCCATCTTATCTGTCTCAAAATAATAAACTACACACTGATGTAAAAATATATATTTTAAAAATAACATATGCAAATTACATACTTGTTGTTATATAAAGATACTTTTTAAAAAAATATCATATGTAAATTCAAATATATATATATTATAGTTCTATAATGCATTAATTATTTAATTAGTTTTATATATATATATTTATTTATTTATACGTATATAAATATGTAAGTTAAGTTAAAAGAAATAAATGTTAGAATTTCTTTTTCGTGAAACTAATTAATAATTCTGAATGATGAATATTAGTCTAATTAAAAGCTTTATAACAAACATGAATCAGTACTTTGTAGAAAGAAAATTAGAATGCAGAAAGAGATACCAAATAAGGGTGTGTAGAAGGGAGCTAGGCTAATGAGCAACAGAATAGGCAAAGCTCTTGCTTCAGTGGAGTTTTGTTCTTTTGGAGCCCATTCTAATTAAACACACCATGTGCCCAGTTTGCACGATTTAAAAATTTTAAGGCAGTTTAAAAAATGTAAAAAGAAAACTGAAATATGATGCCATTTTCAGGCATCACATTAAGAAAATAACAGCAGTTACTCTGCTATCTAAATAATAGACACAGAGAAGAGGTAGGGGGATAGTCTCTATTGCTTTTAAATCAGACATCTTTAATTGTTTGCTTGTCCATACAGTAAATTGGTGGGGTTGTCCAAATTTTACTGAATAGAAATGAATTAGCGGCTGTATGTATTTATGCCCTGCACTCTTGATTGCACAAAAGAAGGCCGCCCTGCAGCAAATATGGGGGTCTTGAAGGCTTTTATGAGTTCTTGATTAGAAGAGATACTGAAACTGAGACAGTAGCTAGATTTATAAAACAGTTAGACACAGGAACGTGTAATTGGAATTCTTGACTAGTCACGTGCTTTTAATAATGGCAGTTATAGCTAAAGAGCAGGATGAATGTAAATATGAATTCCAATTAAAGTAATACAACATTCTTGGTTAGAATTTTATATAATTGTTTCAAAAATTGGTCTTAACGACAATTTTTTTTATAAAGATCAATTAATATAAATTACTTTTTAAAAATATTTATACACACAAACACGAGTATATATATATTTTCAAATTTCATTTTCCCATGATTTCTGAACATAAATTTACAAAAAATATTTATAAACAATATTTTAATAAATTTCCAAATCTTCAAAAAAATAAATAAATCAAAAAGTCTTGTAATAAAATTATGTATTGTACTATCAAATATAAACAAAGGCAAATCAGTAAATAGATTACAAATATAGGCAGAACAATTAAGATAAGAAGCAACCTATTTTCTATATGTATTGTAATATCGGTACAATTCAACTTAGTCATAATTTAGGCATGCATGTTCAGAGACTGATTTTGGTAGTGAAAACGATGAATATACTTGAAAAATATATCACCAAATAATATTATAAATCTTATGTAAATTAAATAACTTCTGAAAAGAATATAGTAAAAGTTTCTGTTTAGAATGCTAAGTATTTGTTGCATCAAGCTATTCTTGACGTTTTACTAATGATAAGATGTTTAAAAAAGGGCACAACAGATTGAAGCAAGAGATGCAAGACTTAATTAATCAACATATAGTTAATTCAATAAATAGGGAAAGTCCACTCAAGAAATATTAAACAATTCTAACTATTTTACAGATTAACACTGCTTCCGATAAGGCCAGTCATAACGTAGCACAAAGACAGGTAAGTGGAAGAATGAATGTTTGAATTAATTAATATGCAAGTTTGTAAATATAAATATACTATTTGTGTGACTGCACACTGATCTTTTTTTTCGTGGGTGTTGTTTGTGATAAACAACACCTCTTTGTTTTTCTCTTTGATCATTACACTAAGTCAAACCACTTTAATGTCAAGCAGATTAAAATTGTGATCTGAGTTGATCTCTGCTGTAAAAATCGCTTTTGTTGGGTCGTTTTAGGCTATATATACTTGTATTGCCATCTAGGGTGCGTTGGCATGAGACCCCATACTAATTGCTTGCAAGTACATATACAAACATGCTAAAACAGACACAGATAAAGTCGTATTTTTAGAGATGAGATTAATTTGGGTCCAATTTTGTTTGCTTGACACAAATGGTTTGCCGGCAGTAATCAAAAGAATAAATACAAAGAGGTGTGATTTATCACAGATAACACCCACACAGTAAATAAAAAAGATTCATGCATTACACTATCATGCAAGTGGTATATTTATATTTACAAACTTTCATATTAATTAATCCAAATATTCATTGTCCCACTTACCTGTTTTTGTGCTATAAATATGACTGGTCTGATCAAAAACAGTGCCTAACTATAAAATAGTTACAATTATTTAATCTTTCCTGTATAGTGGAACTCCCCTATTTATTGAACTACAAACAAATAAAAAAGGAAATAAAACCTATTGAGATACATCACATAGTTAATTGTTCATGAGATAATGAGGCATTTGAGAAATTAGGTAGAAGATTGAGAATAATACTTTTATTTAATTGTCAAAATATTTTTTTTACTTTTTATTTTACTATGGTAAGATTTGATCCAAAAATCTTTAGCTTTTAGAACTCCCCACTATAACACAGCACTTAACTACATATAATAAAAAAATAATAAAATAATGATCAAAGTGGTCTCAATGTTTGTGAGAATACATAAAATAACATGGTTTTCTTCAGATTCACATCAAACTTTTTTTTTTTGTAATCATCATAATCTAATTTCTAACGTTCTTCATATTAAAACATACAATAATTTTTGATGAATATATGTAGCTGGTACAACTCATGTAGTTCATATTGTTTCATTAAAATATTTTTTAATTTATCAGAAAGGTATTAAAATAAAAGATTTTGTTTTATTAAAATTTTTCCTGAAAGACATTCATAGACATAAATATATTGTAATGATCTGCATTCCCTTAAGGAATGGAGGTGAATGCATCTAACTATAGTCAGATTTAGAGTCTTCATGTCTTCATATAGGATGCCATGAATGACATGATAAAAATTTAATTCATTATTGCATCTATAAGATAATTTAATATGTAAATATTCAATACAAATACAACTTAGATCAATTCATCCAATCTTCACCTCTCTTGATTATTCTGTTATCCTCAGTATTTGAACTCCGGGTGACTTTTGCATGTAAACTCTCTTTAGGGGTTCATCAATATCCTGTAGTAATAATAATACTTAATATAATTTCAATAGATTCTCAAAATTACTTTCAACCAAGTTACCATGATATTAATTTATGATGATATATATATGGATATGTGTATTCAATCTTATTTTATTATGAAAATAAAATAAATAATTTAAATAAATCAGAGATTTTTTAAAAATAAAATAAAAAAATTAACAGTATTTATTAACTGACAACAATTTAAATTTATCTTTATATATATCAACATTTATAATTATGGGCTTTCATACTTTCTACTATATTAGTATATAAAATTTAAATTACCTTCCCTATCCCTATTAGATTGTATTATAACACAAACAATATTTAACAGGTATAAAACAATAAATAAATTTTATAATTTCTAAAATCATATCTACTACTAGCTATTCAAATTAAAATATAAGTACAAGGTTGTATATTGTCCTTTTGGGGATTCCTTTTCATAAGTTCCTCTTGTATGGTCCCTATCATTGAAAGAAAAGACCTTTGACCAAAGATAGTAATCATTTATACAGATAATAAATAAACAAACATTACTAAATTAATTAAGTTAATAATAAACAAAAATTCTGTCCTATCATAAGTGAATTTAATTTATATGGAGAACAATTCTTCCTTCATATTAGTTTACTATTTTCTGGCAGTCCTTTATAAGGAAGACCTAAATTTTATTAAATAAAAAATATTTAGCCCAAGTCTTTCCTTTTCTTTTATCTATGTTTTCCAGCTGGATTATCCCAATGTAAGTAGATTTTAAAGAAAGGAATGAAATTGGATATTTGTGGATGTGAACACAAAGATGTTGTGTATTCAAAGTTTATGTATGGTCCTATTCATTTCCATACTTTGGTAGTATGTTCATTAAAAATAAAGTTCTTCTTTTCCAGTCTTCATCTTGTGGGTGTCTGTGTGTTGCATTCAATGTGTTGGATATTAAATTATATAGATGATATATATATATATAATTTTAGATTTGGGGTAGTTTTGATGATATATATATATATATATATATATATTAGGCATTTCAGTATGAATAAGTAATTACACAGCTTTAGGTTAAAACAACAGCATTTGATCCATAACTTGAAATCTTCTTAAAATAATTTGTTTAAATATATAAATATTTTTGATGATATTTATCTTGTTTAAAATTCAAGTTTAGAATGATATCGTCAAGAAGTTCTTTAATTAATATATAAAAAATAATTTTGTTTTTGAAATTATTATTAATGATACTAAAAAGTAATTTATTTACTCTTTTCTTGAGTCATATTAGAGTTCTCTATTAACAAAGATTTTATAAACAAGGAAAACTTGTTCAAACCATTGATCCATCTTTTTAATGTGTTCCGTATTTGAACACAGCAAAATAACTGTGTAGTGACTAGTTCATTTGTAAAAGATAGAATTAATTTGGAAATTAGTTGATTTAGCTTTTATAGTAGAATTGACTTCCGGTAATTAGCATATGTTAAATTACTATTTCATTTCATGATTTTGTATTCGATTATTGTTGAATGCATCATAATTAATAATTGTATAATTGAGTTCTAATATGACTTGATCTAAGATTATCTCTATGTTTTGCATCTTGATTAGTGATGTTAGTCAACTTAAATAATTATTATATATATAAGAATGATTGAAAAATAATCAATTTAATATTTGATTTTATTTAAACAACTATTTATTTGACTTGATTTTTGTTATTAAAATTTTATAGTTTAACATTTAAGTTATATATGTATGCACATATGTATTTTAACTATGCATATATGCATTTTAATGTAAAAGAATAATGTATTTACTATTTATAAACTTAACAATTATATTTTTAAGTTTATGTTTTAATATTGTACATAAACAAGTGAGGTTAACAAGATTGCAAGTTACCCTTACTATATATATATGTAAAATAAATAAAAATATCCGTTAATTAAAAATAATATTGTAATTATAATTGAAATAATATTTTTAAACGGTTTATAAACAATTCAAACAATCTTTAAATCCGCAGAAGTACTTTCGGTTACTTTCAAACCTGCCTCAACTGCTATTAAATTCAAAAACTAAAAGCGGAAGCAAACGTCATCAATTCAAATTCCACGAATCTCGTATTTTAATGTTAGAAGCTTGTCGATTCGTGGAATTTGAATTGATGACGTTTGCTTCCGCTTTTAGTTTTTGAATTTAATAGCAGTTGAGGCAGGTTTGAAAGTAACCGAAAGTACTTCTGCGGATTTAAAGATTGTTTGAATTGTTTATAAACCGTTTAAAAATATTATTTCAATTATAATATATATATATAAATTCTGTAAATAATATGTATAAATCAAAATAAATAAAACTTAATATTAAGAGTACAGTGCAGTTTGAATGTTGAATACCTTATTCATAGGAATTAATTATTGGGAAATAGAAAAAAAAAACATTAATAAATAACCAAAATTCTAAGGAATGATCAAATGTACACTATTTAATCTCTGATTCAATACAATATCAGAATTAGTTATATAAAAGACTTCCTTAATTTTCATAATTCTATCATTTGCTAATTTTCAGAGCAACAATTATGACAAGAAACTTTCTTGTAATAAAAATATCATGGCTAGATTCTTTTGTACTATAAAAAAATAACAGAATTGGACTGAGGATTACTTTAGATTTTTTATATTGTCATATATATTGGTTTAAATTATATGCAGATAATCTACCTAATTGGTTAGCAATTTATTAAGATGAGACTAAAAGTAATGTCTTTGTTCATTAATATTTTATATATATATGAAAATTGAAAATATCATAACTTTCTATATATTGTCACAAATAAATAACTTTCCTATAAAATATTATATAAAATAATTAAAAGACTTTCCCAGATTTATAAATGTAAATATTAATAGCTTAATAAGATTTTGTCTATATATTTTTAGATAAATTTCAGCTATAATGTAACTAGGCAAACAATCAATTAAAAACTAGCGTTGCAAACTAAGATCATATGATCTAATAATGTTTCTCCAACCCATATTTAAATCAAACGTAGTAATGTTTTTATATTATTATGTTAATTTTATAAGGATTATAGACTTGTGGTAATAAAATAAAAAGTCTACCCACTTTTGAACTAAAGGCAGATTAGATAAATATTATATATACATGACAATTTCAGTTTGCAACACCAATTTATAATTATTTGTTTGTCTAGTTAAATCATAGTTGAATTTTATTAAATAAGTTACATGGAAAAATTCTGTTAAATTATCAAAATTTACACACATGCTAATAAATATATTAATTTTTGTGATTATAAGATGAAAATAACTTATTTGGGTCATACCATACATTATTTGTATATTATTATTATAATTAAATATGTTTGACAGAATAATTTCTCTATGCAGAAATCTAATACATGGAATGACTCCAAAGGTTTTCATATGATATATATATATAAGTTCATATAAATGTTTTCACAGGTTACAGATATAAAAGACATATTTTGTGGATAAGTCTGTGTAAAATTTTAATACAATATTCCAACATTTCGATTTAATCAAGTAGAAATGTTGGATTATTTAATTAAAATTTTACATGGATAATACCTGCAAAATATGTCTTAAATATATATGTAAGTAAAGTATCTTTTGGGTTAGACCATGTATTATTTTGTTTAAATTCCTAACATTTTAATGAAATATCAGTAGTCATTTTCAAAGTTAAAGTCTTAATGAAGAACTATTAGGTCTTAGTAATAATAAAATGGAGCATGAAGTAAAGAACAATAGACTTCAAATTGATTTTAGGAGAAAGAGATAAAATAAGTGGTCTCCACAAGGCTGAAATAAGTTGTTCATCAGATTTATTTAAACCATGCAATCTTTTTAATGTTTCAATAAACACTCTCATAGTTGACAAATTACATTTTTTCAAATTAGTAAGTATTTTAACATTATCAAAATCAGTTGTGTGACCAATTTCTGAAAAATGTGAAGTAAATGCTGATAAATTTAACTTATGATTGAAGGCAATTTTATGATCACTAATTCTGATATTACTTTGCCTATTGGATTGACATACATAGCTTGTTGAGCACTGTGGATATGGCATTTCATAGATATCTTGTTATTTTAAAAGTACTCAGTCTTTAGATTTATAAAAATAATCAATTTTTTTGCTAGTGGAAAAGATAGCCTTGATATTAAAATTAGATAGTCTTCTGCTAATCTTAGCAATAGATGAGTTGCCAATTTTATCATTTTTTACCTCTTAGTATTAATGCTATGTAAAGTTTTACATATGATTTTTGATTGTAACTATTAGCAAACTATGTGCTCATCAAAAGATATTTAAAGAATCATCAATTTTCTAGAATTAAAATATCTAGAAAACAATGTTTAGTTATTTTAAACTTCCATGGCACATTTAATATGAGATGCAATTCATTAAAAAAAAGCAAGAAAACATGACATCAATACCATGAGGCCATATAACAAATGTATTATCCACACATCTAAGCCAAATAGAAAATCTTATGCTAGATGCATTGAATAGGATACATTTGAGGGAAAAAACTCAAGGTTGTTTTAATCAAAGAATTGAAAAAGTTTTCGTAATACTAAAATTTTAGTTTTCTTATATCAGATTTAAATTCAGCATTAAGCTTTTTTAAATTTACTGATGCCCAATAAAGAATTTTAACAAATTTTCCAATTTATTTTACCAAACTTCTAACAATGCATTATCAATGTTATTTAATATGGAAATATTATCCCAATTATGATTAGCCAAACAATTCCAGTTTTGTGAAAAAAAATTAATATATAAACAAGTATCTATATTTTTTACAATTCAATAATTTTAATTTAGTTGCAAAATTATTTATAATAAATGCTTCAGAGAAAAATGATTCATAATTCAAACATTAATTTGAATAATAAAAATATGAACAAGCTATGTATTAGAGTAAAAAGAGTTTGATTAAGCATAAATATAAAGCAAATTCAAATAGTTTATGGTTAGTCTGAAATTATTAAATCATTTATTAATTCTGATGAAGACATACTATATCAGATAAAATATCAAACTCAGCAACAAAATTTAAATTGTACATGTACACAATCTATAAAAAGTCAAATTAGAAAAATAAAACAAGAAAATCTCAGTACAAGTAAAACATATTTTGTAGTAACAACTGTTGAAACATTAAAAGTAAAATCTATATTCATTTTTAAAAAATCCATTACAACTTCTGACCATAAATATGAGTAGAGTGAAAGCTTACATATTCATTTAAATTACATAAATTTTGTTTCTGCAAAGAAAGTGAAATTTCATCCTAAATTATTACTTCACAATAAAAGAAAGGAAAATTTCATTAAAAAACAACAACAAATAAATTCATCAAAATGAAATCTGATACTACATATATTTAGATAAAAAATTGTAAATGAATTAATATCTTTTTTCAAAGAAAAAAACATATCAGGGTTCACCTAAAAAAATAAATTTCAGAATAATTCCAATGCATTCTCATTTCTCATTAAAATTCAAAAAGAATTAAAATCATTTCTTATATAAATTAAACCATTTTTAATAAAAGCTAAACTTTTGTGCAAATTAGTAATAATAATAATTATAACAACAGCTTTCATAATAATGATATTCTATTTATTTATTTAATGTACAATTCCTTAATATTGTAGGCAAAATGTAGGTTGTACAGAAATATCATAAGTAATAAAAATAAAATTATATAAAAAAATTACATTAATAATATAAAAAAAAAAAAAGAGAGGGAGCATAAAAAAAATAAAAATGTTATTATCATAATAAATTAATGATCATATTTCATAACAAGAAGATTAATATAATTTTTGTAATCCAGACTGAAATGATTAACACCGCAAACATTTTTATTATAAGAAATTGATGATAATTTGAAACAAAGAAGAAATTTAAGAATATATGAAAATCAGGTTTTAATATTTAAAAAAAACCCTGAAGATTTAGTTTAAACTATACAGAATTTAATGAAATATTTGGCATCAAATATGGGTTAATTATTCTGTTAGTTATCATTTATTCACTAATGATTCAATTTCAATACACCATTTGAAGTAGGAATTCCAAACAATATATCAATATTCAGCACTAGGAAAAGAGAGACTTAAATCATTTGTTATTTAATTATTAAATAATATGCCATATCTAAAATATATTCTCATAATTTTGAAAGTTCTATTAATAATAATAATGATGATGATTTAATTATACTTTTTAAAAAAATCCTTTTTGCATGTAAAGCAAAATTTAGTTTAAAACATAGTAATGCATCATATAAAACTAAAGAGAAACTTTTTAAAGATTGTTTTTTTTATTATTTTTTTTTAAAAAGATAATTTGTCATTATTTAATTATTTTTATTAAATTCAAAAATTGAGAAGAAAATTTTTAAATATTAAGAAAAAGAAAAGTAATAAAAAATTAGTATAATAGTTTTTTTTTCTTATTTTTTTATCTTGTATATTACTTTCCAAAACAATACCAAAGTTTGATAATGAAAAACAGAAAGAAGAGAGAGAAGGAAGTAAGGTAAAAAGGAATGACCTTAAAATTTTATTTCAGGATAGATGCATTATATGATTGACAAATAAATGAACATTATTAAAATTATGACTGTGAAAATTAAATAATATACATTCAAAAATTTCTAAATATTGTGTTTTATGATTCTGAGTAGCTCTTATAAAAAACTTAGTAAATGCATACAAGACAATATTTTTCTTAATTGAAAAGATAATTTGTTATTTTTATGTAAACTTTAATAATTTTATTCTTTTTGACAAATTCAAATCCAATGATAATAAAATATTAAAATTACACAAAAGAGTCCTTATGTAGAAAACAGCATTTGAATTATTTATTAAATATATGAAATATAAAAAGTTTATTGGATGTAAATTACTTCAAATAAATGATCAAGTGATAATTATTATAACTTCATAACATAATTTTATTCTAGAATAGGATTCATAGTAAACATTGATAACTCTTTTTATACTTGTTTATATTTGAATTCTATATTAAAATATTAAAAAACAGAAAGTCAATCACAAAAAAATTAACCATATGTCTAATCATAAGATAATTAAATAAAGACTAAAATTGATTTTGTTATAAAACATAAATCATATCTATTATACAATATTTGAATTTTCTATTTCTTCTCAAATTTTCATGATGATCATCAAGTATTAAGATTACACATATAAATCCTTATCAAATAAATGACCTTTGAATTAGTTACATAGTGATTATTAAAAGTTTATTAGTGATAAATTTTTAAATGATAATACTTGACCATTATCAATAATAATTTATCTTTGTTTTCTATCTTCATAATAGTTTGAGTAGAATTAAAAGACATATTGAAGAAACATATTATTAAAATGATTTCATATCATATTCAATGATTTGGTTATTCAAATTAATTGAATAAAATATAAATAGAGAAATTATAAAATATTATTAGAAATCTTTAATTATACAAATAATTTTTAAATAGAAATAGTTTTTGATAACTAAAATATAACTTATTCTAAGCAATATTTTTTAAAATAACTTTGTAGTTAGTGAACTTTTAAAAAATTATCTCTAAACATCCCCTTTGAAACTATTAGTGGTAAACATAAAAAAAAAGTTATCTTGGCTTTAGAAAACTAAATATTTATTCATAAAAATGGAAAGAACAAAAAATTTTAGTCATTTTAAGACAGAAAACTTAATTTTTAAATTACTTATCTGCATAATTTATTTATTCACACATTTTAACATAAATACATTATTTATTTATGAGGTTATACTCAAATATAGCAGGAATTTTGTAATAAAAAAAATTTGTATTTATTTTTAGGTGTTATAAATTGAATCTCCTTCAAAGTATTATTTGATGCAGTGCACTGGTCTAAATGAGTTTTCTGTTTAAGAAGTAGACCTTGAGTTTTTGTAAAGTAATGTCTTTAATGCCTCTATTGTTTTTTCTTTCCCAATTCCCAGTCCACAAAACCTTTTCTTTGGAGACATTTTTTCATTCAGGAAATAAAAACAAGTTTCATGGATTGAGATTGGGTAAATATAGATGATTGATAAGCTGAGTCATTCCATCTTTACTAAAAAATTGTACCACACTCAAGGATTTTTGCACTGGCACATTAATGCGATGCAGCTTCCTCTCCCCACTTTGTCACAAATCAGGATATTCTCATTTTACCACATAACACAAACTGTTCAGAACTTGTAGGTAAAATATCTGATTGTTATAAATAAATCCTGGGTGAACACATCTGTTTGCATCTCACCTCCACCCTGAAATCACTCTTGTCTTGACAATGGACTTCACCAGCCATGCTTTTTTGGGATATGGAGAATTTGATACTTCAGTTAAACCATTTATAATCTTGTGTTTTCCTCAGAATAGCCTGTGTAAGTTATTTCAGCCATCACATCTGTTTCTTCTGTCATTTTCCCTAATATAAAACAGAATTTCACATTGTTTCAATTTTTCAGCCATTACAAAACTTAACAAATAAGTGAAACATATTAGAAGACTGGTCAAGGGGTCCTCACAATTGACATATAGCAGCAGAAGGTTGTATTACAATGCTCTCATCTCCAGATAACAATTCCTGTTATTTTTGGATACTCTTCATATTTAATCATTTATAACATTTGCTGATTAAAGCACTCAATATTTATAATTTATATTTACATTGATATAAAGTTTTGAATGTTTAATGTTTTAGATCAATCTTTCTCAACACATTCATATATAATCTTTTATTTTCCCATTTTATTTTTAGTTGCATTTTTTCAAAAAAAATATTTTATTTTATTTTTCCATTTTTTTATAAATTTCTTTAAAAAAATTATTCTAAAAAATAATATATAACTTTGCAAATGAAAAAAGACTAAATAAACAGAAATAAATAAATAAAAAGAAATCTTCAATTTAATATTTAGGCTAGCAAAAATTTAAGACATTTCATTAAAATATAAGTTCAAATATTGAAACAGTTTATAAAATATTAATATTGAATTTTTATTTAAAAAACAATAAAAGTAATAAGATTATTGACAGGAGTCATTTTTTTTTGTCATTGGTAAATTTTCAATTGATTAATTTTCTGCTAAAAATTTAATAAATTAACATCATATATTAATTAAGAATATGAATAATTTTGCAAAAAAATAAATGGTAAACAAATGTGAGTGTAAACTACTTTATTTGTAAACTCTATATTGGGAAAATGCAGAAACATTCTTTTGATTTTGCATAGAATGAGTACAATCTCTACTAACTATCCTCTTTTGTTTTTTGTTTTTGATTGCAATAGCTTCTGACAAATAGGAACCATAGTTAAAATTAAGTCTTACTATAAATATTATGCAAAGCCTTTTTAAACTGAAATGTGCACTGCCAAGTGAATAAAACAGATTACTGCCATTAAGAACCTTCACTATTAATTGCAGCACAAACAAACTTTTGGGAAAATCACTTGGGTGGTTAATTAAAAACATCATTTATTTATCTATTTATAAATATCATTTAAATATTTTTAAATATACATTTTATTAATTCATACATTTATCAATAATATAAACAATAAAATCATAAATTACTTAATTAATTTTTCGTATTTATACTTTTGCAAAAGATCCTTTTATTTTAAATACAAACATATAAACCATTCATAGAGGTATTTTATTTATATGCATGCTAGGATAAATAAATAATTTACCATTAATATAATAATTATCATTTTTTCACTTATATAAAATGCTTTCTAATTTTCAAATGCACAAACGAATTTTTTCTTATTTAGATGGTAATTACAAAGATGCTAATAGTTTTTATATCTGTACATTTGTAATAAATAAATTATTTTGTTTAACTTATATTTTTTATCAATTTCTATAGAAATATTTATTATTTATATATAAATCAGGGCATATATTAATAAATGGTTATAAAATGGCTTAAATAAATTATGGATGATTTCATAGTATAACCTACATGAATTATTTTTGCGAACATGCCAACTGTGTAACAATAAATAAATTTTAGTAAATAAGATTTAATTATAAATTTAAGTTATTAATATACATTATAAATACAATTTTGTATATGAGAAAATATCTCAGTTTAGAAATTAGCAAAACATTATTCAAACATCCATAAAAGGCAATGTATTAATAAAAATTTCATTATTTATAAAATACATCTACAGAAACAAAGTAAATGTATATGCTTAAAGACTAACATTTTTTTCAAAGAAGAGCTCACAATAGCAGTAAATGCAAACTCAGAATCAAATATTAGAATTTTAAAATTTCATTGTTTATGTTTTATTTAATTAATTTAAACTTTCCTATCTTCTAGTAACAGTATTCTTGTTTTCAACTATTTTCTCTCTACTACTTTGTGAAATCTTTTCAAATTTATTAGAGACTTTATCTTGTATTTGGAAAGGAGAGTATGCATTATAAATATTGTTCCATCTGTAAAGTGCATGTGCCATGGTTTAAGCTAATTATTATAAAGTACTTTTAACATAATATTTGAGAAATTTATCTCATCTATCCATAATTTCTCGTATGCCTTTTAAAATTTCTTATGATCCAGATTTCAATTTCAGATATATATATATATATCATTGCTTTTAGCAATATGTCAAAACTAAATCAATTTCTGTCTTTTATTTTTTCAATGAAATTAATGATGCCATTTTTTGCATCATATATAAATCTTTCAATTTTTCTTAGTTTATCTTAAAATGTATTTCCCTTGTTGTGTAGACTATAGTTATAATTTTCTTTGTTATTATGTCTAAGTCTTAGATCCAAAAGTAATAATATGTAGAACATATTAATACTATTTATTTTCACTCATATAGAATAGTTTCATTTTAATGCGTTATTTAATCAATTATTTTTTCAGAATTTGGCCACGATTTTTCTTTTCTTTTCTTTTAAAACTCATTGGCCACTAGATTATTTAGTATTTATATTTAGTTATACTTTGTTATGTTTCTTTGACAGCACCTGTAATATTTTTTTTCACTTCTGAATCATTATTTTGAAAAATGATTAATCATTTATAAAACATAGATAATTTACACTATCTTCAGATATTTTAAATTCTATTTTCTTTTCAATTTAGTTTACAACATAATATAAACTGCTATAAATTTTTTTTAAAAAATGGAGTCACCCTGTAATAGATTCATATCAATATATATATCTTCTTAGTATCTCATGCAATCCAATCACTGTTACTATATTTTGCTAAATATTCTTCACATAGGAACAATAAATTCTGAGTCTGTGTGATGGTTTTTTGAAAGTATTAATTTTATAAAAATGTTTATACAGGAAAATAAAATGACTTTTCATAATTTACAAATACAATGCAAAATGACAATGTATACTCATAAGTTTAGTGTCTTAATCAATTGATAAACTATAAATAAATTGAAATAATACATAATTCATTGACATACAACTTAATTTAATACCATCTAATCAATATTCACTCTAATATGAAACCTGTCATTATAACATTTAAAAAATGTATCATGTGATAAAAACATTCTATAGTTTTATATATTCTCTAGTGACCATCGTTATTATTTTTATTTACAATTTATTTATTGATTAAACATTTATAATTTTTTTCACAATATTATGGTCATATAATTTACTGAAAAATAACTATAAGAAATGAATCTTATGTAATAATTGAATAAAAAAGCTATAAGTATTCTAAATCTGGCTTGTTTGCATTACATCAAAATTTTCTATAGAGAATTTGTAATGATTTTCATAAATTTTATGAAAAAGTAAATGAAGATTGATAAAGTTGTAAATTTTAATATTTTCTTTTTCACATTGTTTAAATACCATTATCAGAATAAAATTCTTTTGGTGATGTTTATATTTTTGTACTTTATAAATATGTTATATAAATTTGGCTTTACTTTTCTATTTCTTTTCCTAATACATCCTTTATATGTTATGGATTTTCTGTTTTTCTATATTTAATTTCCTGCCTCATTTTTCACTGAGAATTTGTGAGTGGGATCTAACTTGATATTGATCAGCTACTTTGTTTTGAAATTATTATTTTTTTTTTTATAAAATACAAAAATTCCGAATTTACTCTTTTCTTATAACATATAATAAATATGTTTTATAAGAATATATAGAAAAATAACTTATCTATATTAAGCATTTCTCTGGGAAAAAAAAGAAAAATTATGAAAATGAATGTATTAGTATAAATTAAAATATTTCAGTGCATATTAAAGAGAATGAAATTGAATGTGGATAAAGAAATTTGCAAAAAAAAATATTATGACATAATATCTTAGATTTGTATTTTTACATTTGACAGCAATAATTCATTCCACATTATTCTATGTACCTTTAGATATACATTTTTTTTTATTAAACAAGTCTAAACATTAGATATCAATTAGTAATGACAAAATGATTTTCAAACATATTTTAGATAAATAGATACAATTAAGGGAGTCATTTATTACTCAGTTACTGTATTTTTTTCATTGTCACCAAAAATTAAATTTCATTATCATTTATGAGTCCCAATATCATACTATAATGACTTAAAACTTTTGTTACAAATATCATTATAACTATTATAAATTATTGTCAATTTTATCATAATTTGATATGTGAATCTTTTAACAAATCTTTATCATAGTTAATTGTGTGGCTATTAGAAGAACAAAAAGGTTGAATATAATACTTTCATTTAATGATTATTATTATTCCTATTATTTATTTTCCTTCTTTAGCAATGTTTTTTCTTTGGCTGAAATTAATCCAAAAATTGATCCAAAAATCATTACCTCTTGATTCTTCAATTTTGCTCTTGAACTAAAATTCTTAATTTTGAATAACTGTCATTTTCAATAATTAATCATGAAATGAATTGTATTAATTAGATAAGTAAATACTTATTTATAAAATTATATGATTGTGTACACACAGTTTCTTTATTGTAAAAAGGAGGTTGTTCTGACAACAAATGAGATTGTTATTGTTAAAGTGTTGATTGCTTTCATGTATGTAGAAATATATATATTTCATTTCTTATAGCCATTTTCCAGCAACTTATATGACCATAATATTATCAAAAACTTATAAACACTTAATCAATCGAATTAAATATAACTCGAAATAATAGAGAACTGGTTTGTATGTAATTTAATTTAATATCATCAAATGAATTTTTATTCACAAACTAACTTTCTCAAGATGCCGTTTTTAAAATTGTTCATGTGACAATAAATGTTCTACAGCTTTATACTCTTTCTAGTGGTCATCACTAGAAATAAACCCATGAAAAAATGAAAAATATTATAATTTTTATAAATTTACACGTGTAAACATCTATTATAATTTTCTCATTCATCTCTTTTTCTTTCTTATACCTACTATCTATCATCAAATAAACAACTTCCCTCTTATACTAACAATACATATACATTCATATATATATTACATATAGTTTGCCTCCCAATTTTATAAAACCATTGACCATATTAATATATATATATACTTATCGATTATACATTCTCTTACTCATTTTTTTCTATCTTATAACACCTATCTATCAACCAACAAACAATTCCTGTCTTATACTATCAATACATATACATATATACATTCTTACATATTACAGCTTCCAATTATCTAACAATGACCATTTCCCTTCTAATGACCATATTAATGCATTTATCTTTATATATACAATGTTTCATAATATTTTCTTTTTTAAAATTTTCACTATACTTTATTATCTTTATATTTCCCTTATGATTTATGATATGGCTGGTTTCTAAATAATGATTATATGGTGCAGACTTAATATTTTTTCTTTTTACTGCTCTATTATGTCCTTTAGCTCTTTCAGTTGCACTTTTCTCTGACTGTCCTATATATATATATATATATATATTTTTTTTATATATATATATATATATATATATTATATATATATATATATATCCTTGCATTTGTCACATGTAATTATATAAATAATTCTATTATCAATACTATCATTCATTTTTGCATTGCATATCCATTTTCTTAAATCTTTACTATTCTTCCATCCTATATTTGCTTCATCATTTAATATACTTATTCATATCTTATAAACTTCAGCTGAATCAGTAATTGAAATCTACTTCTTAACTTTATCTATCCTCTTATTCTTCCCTTTTATATAATTTCCATTTATGATATTTAAAATTTTCCTAATTACTTATCCATTATAACAAATATTCTTTCTAAATATATATTGAAACTGGTTATAATGGAAAAATAATTAGGAAAATTTTAAATATTATAAATGGAAATTATATAAAAGGGAAGAATAAGAGGATAGATAAAGTTAAGAAGTGGATTTCACTTACCTATTTAACTGAAGTATATAAGATATGAATAAATATGTTAAATGATGAAACAAATATAGGATGGAAGAATAGTAAAGATTTAAGAAAATGGATGTGCAATGCAAAAATTAATGATAGTATTGATAATAGAATAGGAATTATTTATATAATTACATGTGACAAATGCAAGGATATATATAGAACAGTCAGGGAAAAGTGCAACTAAAACAGCTAAAAAACATAATAGAGCAATAAAAAGAAAGATACTAAGTTTGGACCATATAATCTATATTTAGAAACAGGTCATATAATAAATCATGAGGAAAATTTAAAGGTAATAAAGTATAGTGAACATTTTAAAGAAAGAAAATATTATGAAACATTGTATATACATGAAAACATAGATAAATGCATTAATATCGTCAATGGTTTGATACAATTGGTAAGAAAATGGTCACTGATAGATAATTGGAAACTGTAATATGTAAGAATGTATAAGCAATGTTTGTTGGTTGATAGATAGGTGTTATAAGGTAGAAAAAAAGATGAATAAGAGAATGTATAATGGATGTATTAGATGTATATATTAATATGGTCAATGGTATGATAAAATTGGGAGGGAAATTATCAATGTTAGAAAATAAAATGTAATATATATGAATGTATATGTATTGACAGTATAAGAGAGGAGTTATTTATTTGATGATAGATAGAAGGTATAAGAAAGAAAAAGATGAATAAGAAAATGTATAATGGATGTAAACATATCTGTAAATTTATAAAAATAATAATA
This sequence comes from Epiperipatus broadwayi, assembly GCA_028023455.1. Lineage (NCBI taxonomy): Eukaryota > Metazoa > Onychophora > Udeonychophora > Euonychophora > Peripatidae > Epiperipatus > Epiperipatus broadwayi. Next base: position 4,252,695 of record JAQFVV010000085.1, on the reverse strand, counting down.
ATACTTTTTATTTTTTTATGGTTTATTTCTAGTAATGACCACTAGGAAGTGTATAAAGCTGTAGAATGTTTACTGTCACATAATTAATTCTACAAATGGGATCTAGAGAAGATTCATTTCTGAATAAAAATCGATTTGATGATATTGAATTAAATTACATACAAACCAATTGTTATATAAAATAAAAATTCATATAATGTGACAATACTAGCCAAAAAACTAAACTTTGCTAATATTCTTCCACAATCATGGTTTCATTTATTAAAAAATAGAATTTAAGTAAAGTTTAGATTTTTGGCTAGTATTGTAATGTTATATGAATTTTCATTTTATTTATTATTACTAGTATAGTATTAGGAAGTATTTAATATATATATTGTGCACTTTTTATTAGTCCACTCTATTCTAAAATAAAAAAATATTGTATGATTTTAAATTTTACAAATCCAATAATATTTACTTATTAAACTAAAAAAAAGAAGACAATAATGACATATTAGATCATAAAGTTTGAACTTGGATTTAGTTAATGGAAATTTATAAAAAATCTGATAGGTAAAACAATTAACTCAAAATATATCTAAATAATAACCTGTAGAGTCGTATATATGCAGACAGATAGACAATTGATATCATTTAGTATTTAAAACCAGTGAAATTCAAATTGTATCTTGCAAACATGATGCATTATAGAGACCAATAATTATTGCCTGTGCACATTTGATTTCAAAAATAGAAATTTTTTATAATCAAATTGATATGTTATGCTTAAAAGTAGGTAAATATTTATCAATTTTACAAAAAATACTGGTCTAAAATTTAAAAAGTAAATGCAATCTAACAGTTCACTAAGCACACATCTCTTAATAGAGATTTTTAGTTGCTACATGCTGCCTTGATCCCATAGGTCATTGATGACATTGCCAATTATTAAGGTGTGACCATTAATATGATATTAAATGATAAATTAATTATTAGTGAAAGTATTGGTGTTAATTACAGTGTAGTTAACAATATTATTTTAATAATAAGTGTTAAAGAACATAAATATAAAGCTTGATTATAGATTTAAATTATAAGCCTTTCTTAATTTGTGCACTACCCATGGAAATCCGTAAAATCCCTCTTGATATTCCATAGGTAGAATGAAGAATTAATAAAATCAATTATTCTTCTGAGATCTCCTTATTGTAAAGTTATTCTTATGATTATTGCCAATCTTAATTATCAAAAATAATAGGAGTCAAAGTTTATTGATAATTATATAACAGATTAATTTAAGGAATAATGAATTAAAACATAATAGTTTATAGATATGATATATTGGATATTATTGTTAGCCATGAGAATATGTAGATACTTAATAAGGAGGAGTATCTGGGTATTCTCATGCCATTGAATAAATATTTTGTATTTGTTGAATGTTAAAGGGATGTGATCTGTTTACAGGTAAACAAGTCTCACATTGATTATATTTAAAATATGTCTTATTTTAGAAATGTTTAATCATGTAAAAGTAAATTGGGATAAATGATATCCTTACCTATAGTCAATTATTATAGTTAAAGAAAATGGTTGGGAAATAGTAAGTTGGTTAATAGTACCTAGTGAGAGTCCAAATAGGGCCTAATGTAGGGGCTTGGCATCTCTGCTTAGGGTAGTACCACCTATAGACAGGCCACAATATATATATATATATAACTAAAGTAGTTTTTATATATATATATATAACTAAAGTAGTTTTTGGTTTAAACTGCGTATTATTTTTACTTACTTCCCAATGTTTCAATGAAATAGCATCCACCATTGGCAAGGTTAACTTTAAAAAAAAAACAAAAAAATCAATTAGAACTCAAATAGTAATGAGATTGAGTGTGAGGTAAAGAATGAGATTGAGCATAGCTGAGCATTCAGAACATGTGAATTAACCAAATGTTTATTTTCTTCTGTTTCACCATTAATTGTTTTTAAGTTTATATTAGAACAGATAAATAAGTGGTCTCATAAGGCTGGAATACATTGTGTTTCATTAGCTCTATTTAAACCAGTTGGTCAAATGGTTTTTCTTTGAAAAGTTAATCTTGACAATGACAGATGCTATTTCATCGAAACTTTGGAAAGTAAGCAAATATCCAGGATATTGTCATATTTTAAAGAATATTTATAAAAATGCAACAGCAACAATTAGATTACATAATGATAGTAAGAAAATCAACATTGAGAAGGGTGTAAGACAGGATGACTCCATATCTCCATAACTTTTTACAGCAGTGCTACAAGAAGTATTTTGTGGATTAAAATGGGAAGTTAAAGGAGTGAAAGTAAATGGAGATTATTTAAGTCATTTAGATTTTGCAGATGATGTAGTTGTTTTTGCAAATAATCCTTTAGAGCTACAGGAAATGTTGCAGGAGTTATCAGATGAAAGTAGGAAAGTAGGACTAAAGATAAATGTTAAAAATACTAAAGTATGGTTTAATAGATTTTCTCAAAATGATATGAAAATAAAGATTGATTATGATGAGTTAGAAGAAGTTAAAAGTTACAAATACCTTGGTCAGATTATTAATACAGATGGAAATATAATGGATGAAATTAATCATAGAATTAAACTTGGTTGGAGTGCTTTTGGTAGAAATAACTTGATACTAAAAGAAATTATGCCTATATCTTTGAAAAGGAAGGTTTTTAATAAATGTGTTTTGCCAGTTCTTACTCATGGATCTGAGACTTGGACACTTAATAGAGGAGCAATACAGAGACTTCAAACCACTCAAAGAAGTATGGAGAGATGCATGTTGGAAGTAACAAGAAGGGATTGAAAATGCAAAGTATGGGTAAGAAAACAAACAGGTGTTACTGACCTCATTGAAAAAATTAAAAGACTGAAGTGGAGTTGGGCTGGACATATTGTTAGAAGAGATGATAATAGATGGACAATTGAAATTTTAGACGGAATTCCAAGAGATTGTAAAAGACCCAGAAAGAGACCTCATGTGAGATGCATGGATGAAATAAGAAAGTGTGCAGAGGTGATGTGGAAAAGAGAAGCTAAAGATAGGAAAAGATGGATTGAACTTGGAGAGATCTTCATCCTGCAGTGGATTGATAGTGGTTGTTGATGATGATGATGATATAATGTTAGAATATACCTAGTCATAGTGATTAGCACACCTGCCTGTGATTTTTATTATTCTTTTTACAGATTAAAAAAAACAACCTATTACTACTTTTTTCACATAGATTGTCCAAAGATGATCTAGTATTACATCCAATATTAATCAGTAAATAAGTATTGAGTTAGGTGAGGAATAAAATTTTTTTAAAAAAAGAAGGTAAAACCACATGATCTATGACTGGCAAACCTGGTAATTATTGCTTTCTTCTTCGTTGTTCTTTTATGCAGAATTATTGGAGAGGCTTCCATTTTTTAATGCTCTCTATAAAGACCATTAAATCTTTTAGTTAATATGTAAGGATATATTTACAGTAAAAACATTATTTACTACCTACAATTTTAAAAAATAATATTATGCTTCATTTCATGCATAGATGATCATTTTTAAATAGTAGCATCATAAAATACTGACCATTGTAAGGTCAACCACACCATTAAAAAACCCACACATACATTGCACTTAGTACAATGTACATAAAAACAAATTATGCTGTTGCAATCATGAATAATTTGGACATACAGAAAGTCACACAGAAACACATATTGCCCATATCTGATATATACTTTAATTATATTAACCACTATGACTCATTGCTATCATTAATGAAACATTATCCATGATAAGTATATTCCCAGAATAATTTAGTGAGAAAAAATCCTCACTTTTATTACAATATTGTTAAAGGAAGGAAAAAGCAAACGTTTGTATTACTTTTATTGTTTGAGTCAAGCTTAAAATCTAACAAATATTCTATACACACATGTAAAGATACATATGATGACACATAGCCAGATTTATACAAACTTAAATATGAACATTTGCTAATTAATAACATGTTTTATCTTTTATAACTTATTTTTAATCCATATACCTATTTATACAATTATAAAGATATATATTTGAATGCACAAACATACACATTCTCGTTTATATACACTCACACAATTTATTCACTTTTGAAAGGGTGGAAAAAATAATAATCAGGTTCTGTACTTATATTAAGACAAACAATATACAATTAATACTATAACTATGATTAGAACAAAATATATTGGATAAATGCAAAAATATTTTCTTTTCATTAAAATAATATTTTTATGAGTTTTTATACAAAAGATTCATCTCTAGATATAATTAAGATATTAAAAAATGTTCCAAGTGAAATTTTATATAAAGTTAACTATACCAGATTTTTTTTTTTTTTCAAATGATTCCAGTTTTAATTAAAATATTTTTAAAAACTTATTTTTATTATTTTTTTTTAATTCTTTGTATTTTCAGCTAAAAAAAGAATAACTACGCAGTAAAAGTTTATTTTTTTTTTAGTTGGCAGGCTATTATGTCTGGATTTAGTGCATTGAAAGATGCTTCATATCCACTAGTGATCATCTTTCTCATTTAATAAATAGCTTTTATTATGTGTTTTTATTTCAATTTTCATCTTCGAATATCATATTAAAATTATGGTTCAAGCAATTTAATGAGTTTTATAATACTGACATTGCCATAGCAACCATCAAAATTTATTAGGCATTAGGCAGGTGTCCCTCTAAGTGAGCTATATCACGAAACTGACTCCATTTAACATTTGCCTTGCACGCACAACTTGGTTTGACATATTTTAAACATTGAACTTAATACCAAAGTTGCTATTTTCTAAATATAGATCAAATAAAACAAATTAACTGCTTTAATTAAAAGTTAATTATATTTTTGTAACCTAACTTTAAAATGCTGATAGCAGTCTAAACAATACTATTTTTTTTTGAAAAAAATAAAAAGTTGCTTGTGCCTAATTAATGATAAAAAATATAATCATATGATCAGCTGCTCAGGATGTCATACGGTTGCGTTATATTATTCAAGTGACCAAACATATTTTTTTTTTTTTGGTTTTGACTTTTACTCAGCTGTATTAATCTGCATAAAACCTAATAAGACATATATATATATATTCCTAATGAAGACAAAATGACCATCAAGTGAAATATATATATAATAAAATTTCAATATAAAGTCAATATTAAAATAGAAATAAGATCTTTAAAAAATAACTAGAGCGTTACCTTAAAATTCAATAATTAAAAGTCTAAGAACCCAGGTTGGAATCCCATGCTAGCACTGTCACTGGTCAGGCCAGCAACACCTGAAGAAAAGAGGAGAAAAATACCTCTCGAAACGTTGTGCATATACTAACCTGTTTGCTGTGATATTACTAACAGTTAGTGCATATACTAACCTGTTTGCTGCAATATTACTAACAGTTTGAGCATATGCTAACCTGATTGCTATGATATTACTAACAGTTGGTGCATATACTAACTTGTTTGCTGTGATATTACTAACAGTTGAATGCATTTGGAATATTTAAATAAAATTAAACTTTTCTAAAGACATTCAGCACACATATTAGATAATGGAAATAGTACAATATAAAAATACAGCTAGAACACCATCATCACAAACTTTCAGGAAAATACAATGATATATCTTTAAAAACAAACAAAAATATAACAATCGAAGTCTGATAGAAATAAATACAAAAATAAAGATCTGAGATACTTATCATTTTATAAATATCTTTTAGATTGTCTCAGAAAAATAAATTGGACATTTTAAAATATTATAAAAAAACTGTCTGGATTTTCAAACACTCATAATTTGGATTTTAGATATCATTCACATTATATATTTCATTTAAAACTGGTTAATTTTGATAAACACTTTATTAACAGATTATTGCAAATATAGCACCTATTCAAATTTATTTCAACTTTGTTCAAACAAAAAGTAATTTCTGTAAGAGCCTATTGATTTAATTTGAATTTAGGAAATAAAAAGTGTAATAATATATATCTTATAAATAGCTAATTTTAGAGTGGAGATTATATTTTAAAAATCTATCTGATCATAACATAAAGTTATCATTATGTCCGAGAATATATTTTCAAAATCTATCAGATCATAGAATTATAATTATGTCTAGAATGTTTTAGGATTTTTAAAAGTCAAGATGAAAATGTAGACTATATATCCCAAATAACATACATTGTACTATTATTAATCATGTGATGTGATGCAAAAAGAAACATAATAGATAAAATTAATCATAATATTACATTTATATGGAATGCTTTCACAAAAAAAAATATTAAAATAAAATATGCCTACAAAAATTTAAATAATTATTTTATCAGTGCTTATAACTATATCTGAGTCATGGGTAATTAATAGAAGACCATTACAAAAATTTCAAAGAAAATATTGAGTTAGGAAAAAAATGTCTATTAGAATTAAGAAGAGAATGGAAGCAAAAAAAAAAAAAATACATTAATTGAAAAAAACCAGTCATCACTGACATCTTTAAAAAATTAAGAAATTGACAAGAAACTGAATTGCACATATTTCTAGAATGGATATTAATAGATTGTTAACTGAACTTTTAAGCTGGATATTAAAAAATTGTAAAATATTTAAGAACATACCATATGTGAGATGGTTAAAAAATTTTCACGAGTGATGTTGATAAAGAAAGCTATATATTGGAAAAAAAAACTAGATCATACTCAGTGAAACTTTCATGAACACGAATGAATATGATTAAATATGATGAGAATCAATTGCTCAGTAAATCAAATAATATTCAACATTAAGTGACAAGCTGAAAATATTTCTTTTTTAACTAGCCAAACATATTTTTAAAAATCCATCCATGAATTTTATTTTTTATGCTCATCATTAATGTACTGTGTTAAACTTTTTATGCCCATGTTTAATCTAACTACACATTCCACATTTAAGATGAACGTTTATACTTAATAAGAACCTTTTAATCAATATATCTCCTTACTTACATTACATGATTTTGACAATCAAACATAACCATCAATCAACTAACAAAGATAGAAAATGCCCTTAAAAAAACTTATTTAATATGTAAAAAAAGGAAATAAAAATAAATTTATTGAATCATCTTAAAAAAGATCTTTGTGAAGAAATAATTACCCAGTTCTTTATCATGCAGTTATCTATTAATATTATCAATAATAAAAATAAATAATTTTACTTTTTTAATCTTAATGGGGATAAAGTCTTCCATTTTGAAAATCTAAAACCTCTCAACTAAATTTAAAGTGATTACATATTATTTTATTTTAAATGTTTTTTAAAAATAAATATATATAATGAATATTTCTGAAAATATAGCATTTAAAATAATCTTTATTCCTTTTATCTTGCCATATTTTAATGTTCATGTGGGAATAATTTTAAGTTAGAAGAATTACTGTAAATGTAGAATCAACCTCTTTTACATGAAAAAATAGACATATAAACACCATACCATCAGTATATAATTTTTTGAATTGCTGCTAGAATTTTACAAGAATACTTATTAATAAATAAAGGTGATAATGTAGAATTTGGATAAAACTTTTACTAAATGTTTGAATTTGTGTCTTTTAACACTAAATGATTTTTAATTTCATATTTAAAGCACAACAATTAATAACTTTTTCACTTTATCAGATATATCTGACAAATTTTATTTATAAAGTCTAGTTTAAAAAAAAACATAACTGAATGAAATTGATTTAATAATAAATTAAGTTAATTACATCCCTAACTCAACTGGAAAATCTACATGAATTTGTAATGTAAAAGCTAAGACCTAATTTTAGCATTTTTTTCTATTTAAAATGCAGATATTTTAGTTAACATCTCATTCTGAAAAGAAATAAATTAAACAAATAATATAGTATAATAACTAACATTTGATCACCATTGAAGTTTGTCACTCTTATTATTCTCTTAATATATTTTATCTTAGGCATAATATTTTTATATTGAATGTAATATAGGTATTAATTTTTAGAATAGAATTCTTTCTAATAAAAAGTAATAGAATGAATAGTTAGTTGGAAATTATATGCTGTTTAAGCATAAAAATGAAGGCTGAGTTTTGATCCAAAAATATTAATTCTTGGTTTATCACTTCACCCCTTTAATAAAAAGTACAAAACTTTTTTAATAGTTTGTGTAGATACAAAGAGTCTAAAAGTGTTAAAATTTATTATTGTCAGAATATTTCTCTGATTTGGTTTCTTACCAAATCTTTATAACACTTTTAAATGAATTTAGATGGAATATTATCCTATCCTGTGACATTATATTTTTTACTTGCTTAGAATTTCAAATCTTTATTATATATTATTATTATTATTATTATTGTTATTATTTGAATTAAACTAATAGACCATTTAAATTGTACTAGATAATGTTAGCCAAACTTTATGATAATAACAACAAAAAAAAAAAACTACTATTGGAGAGAAAAAATAATTATATAATAAATTATTTTTAAGACAACAAATTTTTCACACAGCCTTTCTTACAGCAATATTCTCATTAACTTAAATTGTAATTAAAATATTATAGTAAGATTTAGCTAAAACAGAATATGATATTAATGATTGCTAATTAGCATATGCTACTGAAAGAGAGAGATTATTAGCTATGTAAATCATGCCGTCTATATATAAGAGTAAACAGTTTTAATTTTTAAATTATTCAATAATCAATTGTATTTATATGATCACAGAACTTTCAGCATCTTTAGATGAATTTATTTCCCGGACGATTATCAGTTTTCATGGAGAAATTTTAAAATATTCATTAATATTAAGTTATGATTCACAATTTTAAAATAAAGAAAATATCAATACACAAATTTTAATGTGGAATATTAAATAATTACTTTCTTAATTTTTGATTTTTAAAATAAATAAATCATAAGTTGGTTAAAAAAAATCAACCCGTTACATATTTGTTCACCCGAGGGGAATATGTGATAATAAGCACCATAGCTAAGATTTATGAATTAAAATCCAAGAGAAAAAGATTTTTAGAAGTAGAAAGCTAAAATTTATCAAGGAAAAAATGCTATATTTTATATATGATAAGCGTTCTGAACAAACATAGTGATTAAGCAATAGGGTAGTATTCCGACATGATACCTTTGAATAAAGAAGTTTAACCAATAAAGATTTCATATGATATCGTGTGTGTGTATGCATATATATATATATATATAATAAAATGATAGTTAGTCATACAATCAAAAAAGTAAATGCATCTATAATAGTTAATGCTTTGTTTTGATTTCAAAAATTTATTCTTTAAATTAAAAAAAAAAATTCTGGTTAATTTATATTTATTCTAATATTCTCACAGATAAATGAATTCATAGTATTATTTCCGGGAGCTTTCTGTAATAAAAATATAATAGCTAAATAGCTGATGTTTCAATACAAAGCAAGTACTATCCTCAGAGCTATTTCTTTTTCAAATCATAAGAATGTGTGTGGTGAGACTTAAAATCGTTATTTTTTTTTCTTTTGTTATTTTCTTCTCATTCTTAAATTCTATAGATTGAGAAGTTTTAAAAAATATTTTATCCTCCAATAGTTTTTTCCAAATATTGTTAATTTTTTTTAATTCACAATTTTCATTTATGCTCTTAGGCCTTTTAAAAATCTCTATAACTTCCCTTAGCAGTCTCCGGTCATATTGTTCACTTTTTCCAGAATATGTTTTATTAAAATTGATGTCATAGTTTGTTAATTTAATGTGTGAATAAATGGCTGATAAATTAGATTTTCCTCTAACTTCCAAAATGTGTTTTTCTTTTCTGATGTTTATTCTTTGATTGGTCTGTCCAATGTATGAATGCAAACAAACTCCACATAAAATTTCATATACACCATGAGACTCCAAAGGAATATTATCTTTAGGTCATGGAAATACTTCATTAATTTTTTTAAATGTAGTATAAATTGTGTGGATACTATTTTTCTTTAAAACATTACCAGTTTTATCAGTTACTCCCTTTATATATGGGAGAAGTCTTAATTTTTGAAGTATGAAAATCTTTTTTTTTATACAAAAAAAAAAAAAAAACCTTATTAAATTAACAAACTATGATATCAATTTTAATAAAACATATTCTGGCAAAAATTGAACAATATGACTAGAGACTGCTAGGGGAAGCTATAGAAATTTTTAAGAGCAGAAATAAAAAGTGTGAATTAAAGAAAATTAACAATATTTGGAAAAAGCTATTGGAGGATAAATCATTTTTTAAAACTTCTCAACCAATAAAATTTAAGAATGAGGAGAAAATAAAGGAAAAAGCTCTGAAAATAGTATTTACTATTGTACTGTAACACCAATTATTTAGCTATTATATTTTTATTACATGGAAGCTCCCAAATATATATTGTAATGGAAAAAATGATATTTGTAACAGAAATATTAATAAATTGATAGAAAATGATCTATTATTAACATATATGTTTATCCAATCTGTTATTTGTAACAGTAAGTAAACATTGTCACAGTCTATACAAATAGATGAGTGATGAAATGATAGTTGCCATAATTCAATAACCAAACACTAAACAGGATAATGATATGCTGCAGTGGTTCATCATTTGTAACCAAGTAAACTAAATGAGAAATGAATTCACTGTGTTAGCCAAAATACAATTTATAATTAAATAAGGATGATGCTAACATCTGGGTGTCTATTTCTAATTAATTAAATATAACATTATAGCCCGATTGCAACTATCCTAAACATTAATTCTGTCACATTAGTACTGAAATAAATAAGTTATCTCATTTCTCCATATAAAATAACAACAATGACAGTTAAAACTATCATCATTAAAGATTTAATAATATCTAAATATTGGGGATGTCATTTGAACAATAAAACATACTGGCCATTGTCATCAAATAAAAGAATATTAAATATAGCAACTGAATCACTTTGAGATTCCTGGAGTGCATTATGCTTATCTCCCATACGAGGTTCTTTTAACAAAGAATCCTTCCTATTCTTCTTTCCAACCATATAAGACCATTCATGGTCACATGCACACACTGGTGCTATTCATGACAACTTATAAAATATATATTATATAAAGTTAATATTATGAAGTTGGAAAGGGATTATATCACTCTTTATTCAGTTTAGCTAAGTATATGTGTTCTCCCATGAGCGCCACTAGATTGTTTTAAATCTAGATAAATATCTGTTTAGAGTGTACTGAGTTCAAACTCATTTGGTACATTTTTATCACACATGACTTGGATGACTAATGAAAAATTGACATTCTTACATTTTATCTATATCGATAAAATTACAAGATCCCAATATTACCAAAATTTTTATATTATAGATCAAAGACTCTTATAGACATTGCTAGCTCGTTTTATGTATATTGATGAACAGACAAGTATCATCTTATTAATGGCTTCTAAACAAGCATCGTAAAACCATTATTAATATTGATGGCCATTTAACTAGATTATTTATCACAATATAAAGGTGATAATGATGATGATAATAATGATGAATGATAATAATAGTGATATCATAATATATATATATATAATAATTCAAACAAATATATTTAACACAGTATTCAAAATTAAATAATCTATTCTTTACCAGAAGTACTTTCAATTGTTTCACTGACAATCTTTATCAACTGTTAATACAAACGTACAAAAATAAAAACTTGCATTACCCATCATTCAATCTATTCAAATTTCCCACAATTCTGTTGTCTTTATATTAGCCGATTGTTTATTCATCAAACCACCTCTATTCCTAGATATCATCATAGCCTCTTTAATTTTACGTTTTTCACTACACCTTTCAATTTGAATAATTTTTATATCTCTATTATTAAATTTAAAACCATAATTACATGTTTTATTATGATCAAATATAATTGATGGAGTATTCATATTTACTGAAGATATATTTTCTTTCTGTACACGTTTATATAATGTCTTATGATCATTATATCGCTTTTGTAATACACATTTGGATTCCCTATATATTTTATTCCACAACCACATTCCAACATATATATAACAGAACTTAATTCAAACTTAGAAATCTTGGCTTTGGAGTTATTTATCATATCATTTATATTATTTGAAGAGAAAAAAGAAATTCTACACAAACCACTAAAAAGTTTATAAATTAATTTAGCTTGTTGATTAGATATAAAAGGAATAGAAATCCATTTATCACTTTTTAATTTACTTAATATTTTCTTATTATTACTCTTATTTTGATTATATTTTGTAATTGTATTATAAATAATATTCCTTCCATAACCAACATTCAACATATCAGTAATATATACATTAATATTTTCAATTTTATCACTAATAAATTTGCACAAATAATCATTTCTAAATAAAAATGACTTCAAACCAGCTAATTTATGACTCATATGAACTTTAGAATTATATGGAATATAACACCTAATTTCCACAGGCTTTAAAATCATATTATAATCAAACACATTATTATTTCTTTTAATAAATATATCTAAAAACTTTATAGAATCTTCCTTCTCTTCATTTAACATCCATTTTACATTATTAATCATATTTAACTCATTAAACAAATTAACTATTATTTCATTATGTGCACATATAAATACATCATCAACATATCTACAATATACTTTAATTCCTTTATATTTTATCTGAGACAATATCTTAACATCATAATTAGAAATAAAAAAATTACAAAGCTGTGATACCACCGGAAGACCCATTGGCCAACCAAAATTCATTTTATAAAAGCAATCATTAAACCTAACATATATATTATCATTCACAAATCTTAATATTTTAACAATAAAATTCCTAATATTATTATCTATAGATTTTAAAAACAAAGCTCTTTCAATAATCTCTATTGATTCAATATGATTAATTGAACCATACATTTCAGATATGTCAAGTGTACACATAAAAATTGATAATAATGATGTTATGTGTACACTTGACATATCTGAAATGTATGGTTCAATTAATCGTATTGAATCAATAGAGATTATTGAAAGAGCTTTGTTTTTAAAATCTATAGATAATAATATTAGGAATTTTATTGTTAAAATATTAAGATTTGTGAATGATAATATATATGTTAGGTTTAATGATTGCTTTTACAAAATGAATTTTGGTTGGCCAATGGGTCTTCCGGTGGTATCACAGCTTTGTAATTTTTTTATTTCTAATTATGAGGTTAAGATATTGTCTCAGATAAAATATAAAGGAATTAAAGTATATTGTAGATATGTTGATGATGTATTTATATGTGCACATAATGAAATAATAGTTAATTTGTTTAATGAGTTAAATATGATTAATAATGTAAATTGAATGTTAAATGAAGAGAAGGAAGATTCTATAAAGTTTTTAGATATATTTATTAAAAGAAATAATAATGTGTTTGATTATAATATGATTTTAAAGCCTGTGGAAATTAGGGGTTATATTCCATATAATTCTAAAGTTCATATGAGTCATAAATTAGCTGGTTTGAAGTCATTTTTATTTAGAAATGATTATTTGTGCAAATTTATTAGTGATAAAATTGAAAATATTAATGTATATATTACTGATATGTTGAATGTTGGTTATGGAAGGAATATTATTTATAATACAATTACAAAATATAATCAAAATAAGAGTAATAATAAGAAAATATTAAGTAAATTAAAAAGTGATAAATGGATTTCTATTCCTTTTATATCTAATCAACAAGCTAAATTAATTTATAAACTTTTTAGTGGTTTGTGTAGAATTTCTTTTTTCTCTTCAAATAATATAAATGATATTATAAATAACTCCAAAGCCAAGATTTCTAAGTTTGAATTAAGTTCTGTTATATATATGTTGGAATGTGGTTGTGGAATAAAATATATAGGGGAATCCAAATGTACATTACAAAAACGATATAATGATCATAAGACATTATATAAACATGTACAGAAAGAAAATATATCTTCAGTAAATATGAATACTCCATCAATTATATTTGATCATAATAAAACATGTAATTATGGTTTTAAATTTAATAATAGAGATATAAAAATTATTCAAATTGAAAGGTGTAGTGAAAAACGTAAAATTAAAGAGGCTATGATGATATCTAGGAATAGAGGTGGTTTGATGAATAAACAATCGGCTAATATAAAGACAACAGAATTGTGGGAAATTTGAATAGATTGAATGATGGGTAATGCAAGTTTTTATTTTTTGTACGTTTGTATTAACAGTTGATAAAGATTGTCAGTGAAACAATTGAAAGTACTTCTGGTAAAGAATAGATTATTTAATTTTGAATACTGTGTTAAATATATTTGTTTGAATTATTATTATATAATTTAAAAATACAGACATTTAATGGTTGTAGTTATATATATATATATATATATATATATATATATATATATATATATATATATATATATATATATGTATGTAGAATTTACCCTACCATAAAAATAGAGTATAGGTTAGACTCTGAATTATGTATTAGATGACTTTTATTATTATTAAAAAATTATTATTACACATTATAATAATGAGAGTTTCATTAATGTAATCAATCATTCTATCACTTGATTATAAGATTCTGTGATCAAATTAAAACAACTTGTCTACAAATAGAAAATCTTAAGTACATTAATATTCCAAATTAAAATTTAAAAAAAATCATTGAAGAAAAAAATGTTTTTCACTTATTTTTTAAAAAATCATTACCATCATGTCTGCAAAAATTAAGATCAGCTTTCCTCCAACATATACACACTGTTTATCTTTATGAATACCAAATTTGAAAATTTCCAAGGAAGGTATTAATATTTATTAACAGATGCCTTCTCAGTATTCTGTATATGTGATGGCTAATTGTAGTATTTAATAAGTAATATATATATATATATATATATATATTACTTGTTTCTTTTATATATATATATATATATATATATATATATAAAAGAAACAAGCAAGTAATAACTTTAATGGTAGCATTTTGCACATGTATTATGAAGAACAAAAATATATATTAAAGAAAATTTTAGACTAGACATAAAAAATATGAAAAACTAGAATATTTGAGAAATATAAAAAGTCATAACATAAACTCAAGCTGTATAAACTAAATTTAATGAAGTTCTCTGCTGCATTATATATATAATATTCTAACATAGAAAAGTTGAAAAAAAATCTGTTGGTTTTGTGAATGTTTCCTTTTCTACTTAGTTTATTTCATCTATAGTAAAAATAAAAGAGCTTCTATAATCTTAATTACAGAGTTTAATTTGTTTTAGTGGCATCACACATAAATTTGAGTATCAACTCATTACAATTTTTTTATTTTTCAAGCTGGTAAAAACAACTTTGAAAGGTTTTTTATATAATTGTTAGTGGACATTAAGTCAAGCCAGAAAGTGTTATGATGAAAAAAAATTTAGTCAGCTATTACTATGCATCTTTTAATAAAATAAAAAAATATAATGTCATTAAAAAATGAATAATAATTCTGGGTAGGACTGTGGATTTTTATTGCAAAAATATGGATCTTAAAATTATTTCTCATTTTGGATACTGATATGCTCTGCTACCTATGATCAATTTCCTCTTTAACAGTTTCCTTAAAACACAGTGTCTATATCACAAAATAATTCTGGTCTAACTAACAATAAATTTAAGATTCAACTTACTTTAAGTATTTAAAATTCTTAATTCATAACTAGTTGAAAAATACAATAGAAAACTAAAAGATTAAAAAGAAAACATTTTTCTGCCACTGCACATTATAAGAAATCTTTTTTTTTCTTTTGAGAATTTAAAAATAAACTTGGCGTTCTTCATTGAATATCAATAAAAATGTTTTGATCTGAATAAGAAATGGAAACATTTTAGTCAGAATTGTTCATTTAAACTGTCTTTATTTTTTTTGAAAAAGAAATCCATCAAAATAAATCTTCCTTACATTCTTCATTTGGACCTCAAGACATCTAGAATAAAAGAAAGTTGAGAAGAAGAGAGTTTAGACTGATTTGGCATTGTTTTATTCATGTTGCCAAATTTCTTGGTCCATACTAAGTGGCAATTCCTTTCTCTTATTTTGGATTTTTGGAAAGTAATAAAAAAAAAACAACTATTGGGTGGTGGCAGAAATTCAAAGAATTATGAAAGAAATTTCATTTTAATGTTTTTTAAAAATTTGTTATGTATATTTCAATAGTCAACTGATTCATTTTTATTTGGATTGTTTGTTTTAAATTTGTATTGAATGGAGATCACAGTTCTTATTTTCATAGCAAAGTCTACAACACTTCTACAATTGACCATATTTCTATTCCCAGCTCCCTCCACAACTTTTTAAAAAATGAGTAAAAAAGATATTTAAAAATTGTAAAGACTAATAAAAACAAAAATTCTGAATTGATTTGTCAATCATAAATAAGAAGTCAGTTTAAATTATATACACAAATTAATTTTATTTGAATATAAGTATAATTTATATACTTGGATCTTAAAAGCCTGTGTTCAAATCCCATATAATAAGTTAATTTTCTAAGTCAATATTAGTAAGTATTATGAGAAATCAAAATTGATCTTGAAAACTTACAATTGACCATGGTTTTTTCATATCTCTTCACTCCTTCACTCCAATCTCCCATTTTCTCAAAACCAAAGAAAAAATTGAAAAGATAAATAATACTAAAAATTTGACAAAAAGACCTGTCAATGAAAAGTAAGAAGAGGTTTTAGATTACATATCGAATTTATAATTTACATTGTCATAGTATTACTATGCTAAATGTTTTTTTCAAATTCAAAAAAAATCTGCAATTGATCAATTAGTCATTCCAGTATTTTTTTATATTGTCAAAGCAATGTTTAAAAATTGAACTAAAAAGAAAATTGAATATAGTTAGTTAAGTACCTCAGTACCTACCAAAAGCCTATTTTGTGTCCTTGAAATCAAATTATTAACTTTTAAATAAAAAATAAAGTATTAAAAACTACAATAAATAAATAAATAAAAACCATCATAGAGAGAAAGAAATTAAAGAAAAAAGTAATGATAATAATTTGGATTTATTTAAGTATACATTAAGCTCTTAATGCCTTTTATTCCTTTTATTGTTAACTTTTATAAACAATTCCAAACAACATTTTAGAAATAAATGTGGATACCAAATAAAATTATTAACTTAGATACATTTTACAAAACTCCCCATAATTCAATTAAAATCAGCAAAAAAATAAAATAAAGTCCCTTCTTAATGTATTATAATTATTATATCTTCTAATGGCTTTAAGATATCTGAAGTGACTTTATATTATGTTAGTTTTGCATATTTATTAGAACATTGTCATTTGTGCAAATGGCAATGTATGTGTGCAATTTATAAATAAGGTGAATTTATTTTATTATACTTCAACAAAGCATATGTAGGTATGAAAGTTCTCTGAAAGAAGCAGAAAGTGTAATAAGACAATACACAACAACTTTCAAACAATAATATTTCATCATCAATTAACAATTTACCATTGCTGGACACTTCCTTAGTATCTTACTATATTACATAATTTAAAAAAAAAAATTTTATTCCAGCATGAAATGTTAATTTTAATATATATTATAATATGTTTCAACCATGATTTTTAAAAATAAATGAGATTAAATGTGTAGAAGAAAAACACGGAGAATATATTCAAAACACATGTAATATATTAACATTATTCATTTTCCTTATACACATTTAATTATAGTAAACTAATTTATTATTAAAAAATTATGATTGAAGTAAATTTATATTTAATGTCATGATATATAATGCTATACTTTTGAAAGTTATGAACCATCTTACACCAGTACTTCAGTTTTTGATCTACAAACAAATGAAATAAAAGGAAAGTAAATATTAATAATTATAATGTAGAAGTACCTTACTGATTTCATTTTGATGACAAACATTATTATAACTATTTTTGATTACTTTCATCATTATTTCAGACACTAATGCATAATATGTGTGTAGATCAAGAAACAAATGAAGTAACTAAATATTTAAGCATGAGGATAAATTGATTAGAAAGATTATCATTGGTGATAATTTAACATTACTTTCTAGTTCTTTAACATTCAAATTTTCTATATTTAAATATAGCATAAACTTTAATGAATCCTAACTAACATTAAAATGCATTCAAGACACATTATAAAAACTTACTAAGTCAATTACTTTAATAAATCTTTATACTTTAAATTATATCCATGATATGGAGTTCTAACTCAGGTTGTATGAATGTAAGAATTGGAATTTTTATATGATTACAAATGGATTTATACTTTTTCTTTGATTTCCAATACAGTCACTCCAAACATTTATCAAATATTAATTGATAAATATAAAATATTGATTGATAAATGATCATCTAGTTATTATTAGGTAAAATGTAAAGGCTTTAGATTAATCTGAATTAGTTAAAATAATATGGGAGTGCTGATTGTAAAAACAAAAAAAAAGTCTTCATCAGTTGTGTGGAAGAGTTTACAATTTACTTTTTCCTCACTCTCTCTCTCTCTCTCATACACACATCCACATAGGTTTCACTCTACAAAATGTTACCAAAATCAAATATTTATTTAACTAAAAATAATTATTTACCTTTAAAATTCATTTTTGGTAAATTATATTATACAATTGACTTCAAGCTTCTCATCTTTTATTTTGTTCTTCAAAGTTTCCTTCCTTCTTAAAGTGATCTAGCAATTTCTTATCTTTTATTTATTTTCTCATATATTCCTAATTATTTTTTTATATGAAGAATGAAAATCTTTACCACACTTCTTTTAGTTCTGGTATTTATAATTTTATCTTTCTAATTTTCCCTATCACTTTCTCCTCAAAAGTTTTAAAGTAATTTTCTCTTCCTCCTTAGTAATTCAAATTCTGTTCTATATAAGGTTACTCTGAAATATTATTTTCTATGCGCAGAAAACAATTTTAGTTTGTTGTCAAAGGATTGCTTATTAAATTGTCTTATATCTCTCTTTTTGACATTTCTCCAAAATGTTTACTTCATTTCATAAATTGAATTAATTTCCCTCACTATTAAATTCATTATTTTTATTTTTAAACAACATTATTCATATTTTGTAAACAAATATTACACACAAAAAATATTCATATCCCTGCAATAATTCTCAAAAAGTTATGCATAGATTGTTTCATTCTATAAATACATTTAAGAGTCACTCAATTTAATTTATTAAATTTTTTCAATATCAATAAAATAAATGTTCACTTCTTTTTAAATAATACTAAACAATAATTATTATAAATATAAGTATTTCATTCACATTTCTAGCCTTTTCTAAATCCAATCTTTGTATGTTAGATAAAATTCACTGATTAAATTTTTTTTATTAAAGATTAATATTTTAATTAAAAGATTATATATATATTAATTTAGTAAATCCATTTCTAACTCTATAAAAAAATTTCATAACATATCATTAAAAAAAAGATAATAAAATTTCCATTACCAGCTGAAAATTTTTTTAATTTGGTCATTTGAATAAAAATTGTTATACTCATCATCATCATCATCATATATATATATATATATATATATATATATGCCATATATATCTTTTGAACTCATTTATTAGGTTACAATATATATATATATATATATGATTAAGATTTCTGAACAACTAACAATCCAATTAATTTATTATAATGTAAAACCATCAGTATACGATGCAATAAAAAATATAGTTAAAATAAAATTTTATTTGTTTATGGTGTATCTTATAATACCTATTTATATGATGATCTGTCCTCAACTTAAATCCAAAAAAAGTTCAACTTGGCTCATCTGTTATTTTCTAAAGTTTCTGAGCATGTTAACTACAAAAATTCAATCAAATTACATTTCTGTACACAATCTCATTAAGATACAATAGCATCTTATTCGTATATATCCAGTAAAAGTATGCAATTACATATTGTTGGCATGTTCAATGCAGCATAAAACTATTATCATGAAAATGACTGCATTATCAATGAACAATAAGTTGTGCAAATGCATTTGACTCTATTTTATAAATTAACAATTAATATATAGGGTATATGAGCACAGACTTTCACACAACCCACCATTCTCAACTCTATCTAATAACACTGATACATTTAAACACATATATGTTGAAAAGATAAATAATCACCAAAATACGTATTTCATGCTAAACCAGCAATCATCAGTTGGTCCAGACTATCATCTCTACACATATATACTATAAGTGCTCAGATATATATTAAGATAGACAATCTTCTTACTTTAATGGACAGGCTTCAATCTACTCCACACTCCAACTCTTCAACCGTCCATCCAATTGAAAATCTGATGATGGAATGCTCAACAAATATGTGTTTAAATGTATGAGTGTTATTAGATAGAGTGGAGAGTGATGAGTTGTGTGAAAGTCTGTGCTCATATACTCTATATATTACATATATAAACACAGGTATATAATAAGCCTGTGTTTCAGTTATTAAATTAACTTAATTATAACAGAATTTAAAAAGATAAAATTTCAATTTTAATTCCAAAAATATCATATAAAAATGAATAGCATGTATAATATTTTAATAATATTTGGTAGCTGTATTATAATCTTTGCTAGAACAATGTCAAACATACTTGCTTAAATGCAAAAAAAAAAAAAAACTATATACATACTGAAAGAATATAATTGAAAAAAAAAAAACAAAAAAAACCCAGCAAAATTATGTTGCAGATAAATTTTTTAAAGAGATTAAAATTAAATGAAAATTAATAAAAAAATCTTTTATTTGTTCTATGCAAGTTAATAACCTGAAAATTTCAATTTCTTAGTTTGAAGTTTGGATTTAAACTACTAAGATTTAAATCCATAAAAACTTTTTGTCTACTTCTACAAATTTATCACTATGCAGATAATTATTAGATTTAGTGATCTTCTTTATGTGATAACTATAGGCATTATAGACTCTTTGTGAATACACACACACACACACACATATATATATATATATATATCATCATTATCAACCATTATCAATCCACTGCAGGATGAAGGTCTCTCCAAGTTTAATCCATCTTCTCCGATCTTTAGCTTCTCTTCTCCACATCACCCCTACACATTTTCTTATTTCATCCATCCATCTTACATGTGGTCTCCTTCTGGGTCTTTTACAATCTCTTGGAATCCAGTTTAAAATTTCAATTGTCCATCTATTATCATCTCTTCTAGCAATATGTCCAGCCCAACTCCACTTCAATCTTTTAATTTTTTCAATGAGGTCAGTAACACCTGTTTGTTCTCTTACCCATACATTGCGTTTTCGATCTCTTCTTGTTACTCCCAACATACATCTCTCCATACTTCTTTGAGTGGTCTGAAGTCTCTGTATTGATCTTCTATTAAGTGTCCAAGTCTCAGATCCATAAGTAAGAAGTGGTAAAACACATTAGTTAAAAACCTTTCTTTTCAAACACATAGGCATATTTCCTTTTAATATCAAGTTATTTCTACCAAAAGCACTCCAACCAAGTTTAATTCTATGATTAATTTCTTCCATTATGTTTCCATCTGTATTAATAATCTGACCAAGGTATTTGTAACTCTTAACTTCTTCTAATTCATCATAATCAATCTTTATTTTCATATTTGGAGCAAATCGATTAAACATTACTTTAGTCTTTTTAACATTTATCTTTAGTCCTACTTTCCTACTTTCATCTGATAACTCCTGCAACATTTCCTGCAGCTCGGAAGCATTATTTGCAAGAACAACTACATCATCTGTGAAATCTAAATGACTTAAATAATCTCCATTTACTTTCACTCCTTTAGTTTCCCATTTTAATCCACAAAATACTTCTTGCAGCACTGCTGTAAAAAGTTTTGGAGATATGGAGTCACCTTGTCTTACACCTTTCTCAATGTTGACTTTCCCAGTATCATTATGTAATCTAATTGTTGCTGTTGCATTTTTATAAATATTCTTTAAAATATGACAATATCCTGGATCTATACCTTGATGATCCAATGCTTTAATCACTGAAGAAATGTTTATAGAATCAAATGCCTTTTCATAATCTACAAATCCAAAACATAATGACAACTCATATTCATTTGTCCTTTCTATAACTTCTCTCAATACTTGAATATGATCTACTGTACTAAAACCACTTTTAAATCCAGCTTGTTCTCTTGGTTGGTGAAAATCCAAGGTTCTCTGTAGACGAGTTGTAATTATCTTGGTAAAAATTTTGTATAAAACTGATAAAAGGCTGATAGGTCTGGAATTTCTAATATCTTCTTTATCACCTTTTTTAAATATTATTATTATTACTGCATTCTTCCAATCATCCGGTACATCTTTATCATTTAGACATTTGGTATATAACTTTGCTAATATTTTTTCTGTTTCTTCACCTGCTTCTTTTAATATATCAATTATAATTCCATCATTACCTGAAGCCTTTCCTTTTTTCATACATTTAATTGCATTTCTCACTTCTTCATTTAAAATTCTGGGCAATTCGGAAGATGTAATAGATATAGGAGGTACTTGTTCTTTATTACTATATAATTCTTGATAAAAATCTTCTACCAATTTCATAATGTCATCCCTCTTTTTAGTAATAATTCCATCTTTTTTTCTTATTGCAGATATAAATTTCCTACCAATACCAAAATGTTGTTTTACATTCTTAAGACTTTTATTTTCTTCTACAGCTTTTCTTGCTAGTTCACAGTTATACTTTCTTATATCATTTTCAACTCTTTTCCACACCATTTTACAAAATTCGAGATATTAAATTCTTTTTAATGCATCATTCTTGCATATCTTCATATTCCTTCTTTTCTTCATAAGTTCTCTAGTCTCAGTAGAAATTTTATTAGTCAATTGCTGCTTTTTCCTACCAGCTATCTTTGTTGCAGTTTTTAAAAGTGTATCAGTTATTTTCATATTAATTTCATTCAAATCTGAATCATGTTCAAAATCTACTAATACTTGAAACCAATTTGTAAGTTCTAATTTAAATTCATTAGAATGTTTCTGAAGATTAGGAATATCAACTGTAAATATAGTTTTTCTTAATAATTTTTGTCTCTCTAGTTTTACATTAACATGTATCTTACCCCTTACTAATCGATGATCACTTCCTGTGTTAAATTTATTAAGAACATTACAATCTTGAAATATGTATTTCCTGTTAGTCAAAATATAATCCGATTCTGCTGTACCTTCATTTGGATGCTTCCATGTCCATTTCCTTCTAACATTTTTCTCAAAAAAAGAATTCATAATATAAAGTTTTTCCTTCTCTGCAAACTCCACAAGTCTATGTCCTCTCTCATTTCTATTACCATAACCAAAATTACCTACAACACTTTCATCTTTCATTTGTTTACCAATTCTAGCATTAAAATCTCCCATAACAATTTTAAAATGTTGTTTACTCTGATCAAAAGCCTTTTATACATCCATATAAAAATCTTCTACTACTTCATCACTATGAGAACTTGTTGGGGCATAAACCTGAATTATCTGCATTTGATATCTGCTATTAAGTTGTATAACTAATCTTGCCACTCTGTCTGATACACCATCAATCTCCACAATATTGTTCTTCCACTTTTTATTTATAATGAATCCTACTCCACTTGTATTTCCAATATTTGTGCCTTTATAATAGAGCATATGTCCACTTTTTAAATCAATTGTCTCTTCACCTTTTCTTCTAACTTCACAAAGTCCAATAATATCCCATTTAATATAAGTGAGTTCTTCTTCTAATTCTTGCAATCTTCCTTCACTTGAAAGTGATCTGCAGTTGTAAGTACCTAAATAAAAAGTCGTCATCAAATGGCAGCCTGGGTCCGCCTCCAGGATATTCTTAGCACCCTCTGCCTTCGGCCACCAACCGCTGCCTTGGTTGGTGACTTTACAGCCTCCTGGGATTAAGGGCCATGCTTTATTTTTGTCTGTCATAATTGTATAATTGGGAAAAATCTTTATCATTTACACAAACATTCATTCTGCCTTATCAGGCACTGAGAAGAAAGACCATGGTGTTTCTTGATCTTAAACTCAAAGGTAAAAAGCCAATAAACTCACCACGCTGGCTAATGCATGTTGGTGAGCAGCCCATCCATGTTTGTATACTATATGAATAAACATATAGTAATAACAGCTGCAGAAAGGAGTTTGCTATTAACTGAAAGGAGACCCTTTGATTCCTCTTGGAGGCCCTAAAGGAACCGAGCAGGGAAAATTCCTAATGTCCACTCCATATATATATATATAAACACTATCAGCAATAATCTACTCTAAATCACTCTGTTTTAGAATTATATAAATAAGTATGCATAATCAATAGCTATCAAATCCCTAAACTTATGACAATTTTCTCTCATTACTAACCATTAGAATGTGCATATCCATCTAGAAATCTCTTTTTATTGTATCATGCTGAAACAGGTAATAAGTGAAACTTTAAACATCCTAAGCTTTAATACTTAAACCAAACTTTTTTATTTAGCATAAAAGAAAAAAATATGGCCACTGAAGCCAAAAATTACTATACATTGATATTAGTTAAGATGTCTATTGGTTACTCATGCTCATATATAGATAGATACAGTATGAATTAATGTTATAATGCAGAAGATAGATAAAATTTAAAGGGATATTTTAGTTAGTGTATATTATTACTTCATTTAAAGATTTAAAGTATTTATTAGCATATAAATGAAACCATTTGATGTCAGACTCATATAATTTCACAAGACGATTGACTTGGATTCAGAATCTTAACAGTTATTCTTAAATTTATAAGGCACTATCTTGAATAGTATAATTTATATTCAGGTTCTCAGCTTATCTAATAATAATTGCACCAGTTTTGTCTGGATTCAACCATTTGATGCTAAGATTCACAAATGGTTTACGATTTTAATTATTTATTTGAGGTAATAGTTAATGTATTCTTTATCTGGTTCACTTTACTTTATACAATTTTCTCATGGCTTTCTTGCCAAAAAAACTATTTAAAAACCTTCATATTAAAGTAAAAAAGTTAATGAAAATAAGTATACATTTAAAAAAATGATTAAGATATAATATATTTATATTTAACGTATTAAAAGCGCAATTGTAAATGAAATTGGATTTACTATTATACTAAGTTTATACACATCTAGATATATAGTATAATGACTTTATATATTTAAAATTGATTTGTAATGTGTGCATATATCTATATTTCAAATGTCATTCAAACTAAATAATAGGATTAACGGAAAAGTGTATAAATACATTGATAAGATTTTCAACTAAATCAATAACCAGAAAAATGATCTATTATCAATGTGCACAAAATGTTATAATCTTTCGATTTAATAATTATAATTAGAAACTAATCACAAAAATATATGAATAAAAAAAATGCTTGCAAAAGTAAAAAAGAATTCAAACATTTCAACAAAATAATAGAAGACAAACTTTCATAAATCAAAACATAATATAAAATAATAATATCATAACAAACGTTGCTTAGTAAAAAAAATACAAACTTTTTTAAAAGTGAAAATCTAAATCGATGTTAATGCCAAAAATAAAAAAGAATCGACTTTTTTTTTTTTTTTTAGGAATAATTTATTTAAAAATAATTAAATTCCTGCACAGACACACAAAAACATATAGAGATGAAAAGTGTTTTTTCTAAATAATATATTTGCGTTTTATTTAGAAAGATAAAAGTGATAAAAATTTGTGATGGAAAAATTAAATTTCTCTTTAAAATTAAAACAATGTTCTATATTAATGATTATTAATAAATAAAAAATAATCACCGCCTTAATAATTATAATAATATAACGATGTAGATAAAAAGAATGTTATTTCAATAAAAAGGTGAATTTTATGCAGTAAACTAATACATACAGGATCGTAAAAGAAATAGGCCATATAACAGATTTTATACTCTAATTATCTTTATACAAAATTATTTTTTTTCACAAAATGTTTATAAGTTATATTTCAAAAACTAAATGTGAATCTCCAGTCAGCGGTGATTTAGAAGTTGATATTGCTTATACTGTACTTTAATTTAAAATAATGGGCTGTCTTACATTTTCATTATCTGCTTTTTTTTCTCTCCCCAATGTAATTATTTTAATTTTCAAGTCTAGTCTTGAGATTTTAAGTAAAATATGGACTTTGTAATTATTCTATTTTTATTATGATTTTCAGCGGCCAAGATATTAAAAGAAAAACAATCTCTCTTTTCTTATTTCTTCAAGTTGAAGTCCCTCTCCCCTACTGAAGTTTGCTGCCTAATACAGAAAGTAATAATAATTAAAAAAAAAATCAATACCTTTATTATATATACAACACTCTACACATGACACCATATATTTCTTCCCTTTTATTTTGAAACATTTTAATCAATCAATAGGAATAGATTGCTGAAATATATGAGTAACTATTTCACATTGAATCAAAAAAATGAAAATGTCCAGACAAATAATTATAAACAAACAGAAATTATAACAAATTTTACATTGGCCGTTTACTAAATCAACATCATTTGTTTTTTTAAATTTTTAACAGCCATTCTATTTACTTCTTATGGTGTTCGGAAAAGTAGATGTTATCAATCATTTGATGTAAAAAGAAAATCCACCAAAAAGTGTTTTGTATTAAGAAAAGTCATAAAATTATTATTTTTTTATTTTTATTTTTACTCAATATATAAAAATTGCTTAATTTTCTTTTAAGGTAAGTTTTAATTTCATCACCATTCATTAAAAAAAAAGATTTTACCATTAATTATGAGTGTGGAGTTTTCCATAATATATAATTATAATGAATATAAAAAACTAATAAAACATCTTTAATCAGCAAAAAATTGCATCATAATACAGCAATGAGTATTTTTTTTCTTGCATCCTTCAGCTAAGAATAACTGTATTATATTTAATTGCTTATAATGAATGACTGTTGAAATTTTCACAGTTCCAACAATTACCTAAAAAAATTCCCCAAGCTTTTTCTGGATTTTGACCGATAAATTTAAAAACAGTAAAATCATACACTAATACTATTGTTCAAAAATATACCAGAAGAAACAAGGTGTATCATAATTAAACAGAATCTTGTTAAAACTTGATAATGTGTTTACAATTAAGCTTTAATATTAAAAACCATTAACTTACTATATAACTTTAAAAATACACTTCTGGAATAATAATTAAAATAAATTATTGAATAAAGATAATTTTACACAAAGAACACAATAATAGTCATATTTATAGTTATTGTCTTTTATAAATTTATGTTTGACAGATATGCAATAAATTACATAAGCATTCTGATAACAATAAATTTTTTATTTTACTTTCATATATATAAATTTTAAATAGTCATTAGCTTCTTTATTGATATTTATGCATTTAAGCATTACAATTTTTTTTAAAAATAACAATTTGTGATGATAGTTGTAAGCACTACTTTGAATAATTTAGACAAATATTGAGATTGTAAGACCTAACAACTAAGGGCTAGATTGATTCTCATTTGATAAGAGCTTTTTTAAAAAAGGAAGGAAAGGTAAACGACTTAGTGTGGTCAATTGAAATCATTTATTGTGTTCAAACATTACTTGTCCTCTTATTAAGTGTAAAAGTAAACCATTGGTGAAAATTGCAATAAATGTAATACAAGACAAGAAATAATGTGCAAAATAATTTATATACACAAACATTTTACAATTATCTACCATCCCACCTACACATATCAATTTATAAATGATCTTTAAAATGATATGCATTTTGTACAAAAATATTTAATTGGCAATTTTTTAAATGTTAAATCAAAGTAATACTCATATAAATCCAATAAGTAAAACAACTTATATACAAAACTTCAAAACTTGGAATCACATAAAAATTATATAAAAATTAGAATTAATTTAAAGTTAGATATGGATTGTATAAATTGTTTTCAATAATTACTTTTGTTTAATAGTTATTTCCCCACATCCCTTTCAATTTCAATATAATTTTTCAAATTTAAACATCCACAAATAATAATGATGAGTACACCCTTCTCCCTTCCAAGTATAAACTACAATAAATATATGAAGCAAATTGCAACAAACATACATATATATTGTAACCTACAAAAGATGAGCCAATGAAATGACTCGACACTCAGTGGTAACAGCAATATTGTACATTCTACAACAAAAAGATACATAGGAATAACCATTATAATAAACTATTATAAAATATGAAGCAACATTATTAATAACTCAAGAGTAGGAGAAACCTCAACTCACTCTAGCACAAATAAGACTCTTAATACTGTAAACATATTCCATTGATATTACATTTAAATTTCTTTCTCCAAACATTTATTACAGCTACTACTTAATCCATCTCTTTAGTATCTTTTAAGCATTTCATTGTATTGATCAGATAAAACATTCTTTAATTCTTATAAAACATAAAATGTTATTTGAAAGTCTATGCCACTTGAGATCCATTTTTTAAAATGTAATTTTTTCACTATCAAAATAAATTCAAATGATATAGGTTGTGAAACAAATCAGAGTATCCTAGAATAATATGATTTCATTTAAATTATAAAATAAATTCTCTTTGACTTTTTAGATCTATTTAAATTCTAGAAAATAAATAAACAAGACATAAACTTCATCTAAGCTAATGTCTTATCATAATTATGATAATAACAATACTATGCTAATTTAAATAAAACAAAACATAAACTTTTAGTTTTAGAATAACATAATGAATAATCTAGGACTACACTCAGTTATGGGTGACAGATTTAATAGCCATTCTAAATATCATATAATAAATCTACTTAAACATCTTATAAATATAAACTAGGTTCTTTTAAAACACAATTTTATCATAGAATAATAAATATGATCTTCAAATATGAAAATGTTTTTAAAATAAATATGCACTGTGATTTGAAATAAACAAATCAAATTAGTTAAAGTGGTCCAATAATGAAATTACAATTCTTTATTAAGCAAAATACATTGATCTTAGATGTAATTTTAATATTTAAGTAATTAAGTGAAGTGACTTATTAGTTTCAATGTTCATGTACACTTTTACCAAATACACAAAATAATTTATAATATTTTATAAATTTTTAGATTTCTAGTCAATATGTGTAATAATTTCTGGTTGAAAAGTGGAATGATGTGAACAAACAACTATGAAAAATTTCTTAAATAACAAAAACAAATATTTATTCTACAAAAAAAAAACAAAAAAAATAAAAACAAATACAAAATTACAAATATTAAATATATTCTGAGGCCACAAAGGCTTTCACAATATTACTTCCTCAAAATTTATGATAGAAAGATTAAAAATTTATATCATGTTTTATAAAAAAAAAATTCAATTGGATTAACAAAATAATTTAGCAGATTAAAATAAACAAAAGTTCTCACTTATCAATACAATTCATACAATGATAATAATCATCATATAAGTTGTGTCCTTTTATGAATATTTAACATACTCAATAATAATAGCTTACCAATACAGTGATGAAGGAATAATAAGACAAATGTATATTATCTATTTATACCTATAATATAGTATAAAAAATTTAATTAATTATTTATTGTATTTTGTCATCATTAATGACAAAGCTCAAATGTAGAACTTACACATTACAATGAATCATTCATATCTAAACCAACCAAGAATGTGGTAAAGGTAAGGTAGAAATTCCTCAAAATGCCAGGTAAAACCATAATAAAATATGACATATGATTTACTAAACATACCACAAACTACAAATTAAATCCAGCTTCAAATGATTAAGTAAGGCAAAGTAAAAAGTATGATGACATATCTCATAAAAATGCACCTACTATTGAGGTCTAATAAAGAATCTAGGACTTTGTCCCTAGTGAGGGAAAATAGTGAGAATGTGCATCAGGGGTAAAATTCTGAAATAGGAATTGTCTTAAAATAGAGATAGCCTAAGCTACTATCTCCAAAAATATATGCATGAGCATATATACACTAGCAAGATAATAAATATTAAGAGAAAGACAATACTATCATCTCTTTTAAAAAATAAGCTAGCAAAATACTGATAGAGATGAACACTACCATCTCTAAATACACTGGCATAAATAAGCATTCCTAAATAGAGAAAAAATAAAGCTACTATCTCTAACAAAAAAAATACTATAGTTAACAAATGTGAAAAATGATAAATAATAACTAATGCTAAATATGGCTCCATTAACATTGGGCAATAAATAAGCATAAAATAAATAATAGAAACATGCATCTACTTATTCAACTTAGAGTATAACAATATGCCTTTATAATAAATAATTCATATGTAAAAAGGGAAATACATATCATTTTAAAATATGCAAATATGATAAATTGCTATTCTGAAAACATTAACTTCAAATATTTAAAAATAGAGAATATATGAAAATAATATGCACCTGAAATAAAACACAGTACCCAAAAATTATGAATACAGGTAAATTTAAATTAAATAAATTAAATAAAGTCCTTCAGCTTATTCTTTCAATAATCATTATACTAAATGTGAATAGATAAATTTGGCAAATAAAGTCTTGTGGACAGCAAATATCTCCAACATAATATGCACTATAATTCAAATATTAAAATGTACAATATAAATTATGAAATATGAAAGTGTTCCAATATCCTTAATGAAAATTTCAGAAAATATATTAGGAAATAATAAGCTAAATTTATGGCCATTAAAACAACTATCCATGCCTCTTAATTATGATATATGTTTATTATGTTGCAATAGATATCAGTTCACTAGTATTTAAATACAAGTTTTCAAATTAGTCCATCATACATATTTTCCTAATTTGAATGATAAACTGAAAATTTGTAGTAGAAAACTTCTGATAAATTATATTTAACCCACATTATCAAGTATTTGCAGAAAAAATTCTTAATTTTAAATGTCATATTTATAACCACAATGGTCTCCATAGTAATGCTTGGGGGAAAAAAAACTTGCAGGCTTTAAATATTATTGCAGGCATTATGAATATTTAATGCAGAAAGTCATTTAAATTCATTTAAATATAATGTCATTTTGCAGAAATATATAATATTTCCATTTTATAAAGTGAATCATTTATAATTCTTTGTCATATTGATTAAACAGTTTAATGCAAGTTGATTCTTTTATTATCCATACCTTGAATAAATGATTTTTGCTTCCAAGGGGGAAAAACAAAACGGTCTTAATAAATAAATTCTTTCATGCTATTTTCTTCTCAGATAACAATATAATGTCTTTTATTAGAATATAACACAAATAAATTGATCACTGGAAATAAAATATTATTATTATAAAATTAAACATTATCTTTTGTAGACATAAAATAATTTTTGTAAACATTTGAGACATATTCATCATAACAAAATATACATTTTTATCCTAAATTAAAAGTCTTTTCTAGAAGTAAATAAATTCAGAATAATATTTGATATGAAATATTATTAAAGAATAAAATATCAGGAAATTATTAATATTTTTAATGTCATTACTGCCACTAAAAAATTTAAATATATTGTGGCAAATTTAAATTTAAAACAGATGTTCTTTCATGATTTGAAATTGACAATAGCTCTTGCATCATTATAATGGCAATAATAATAACTGTTGAAATTTTTCAACATGGAAAATTTAAAAGAAAACACTTAAATACTGTAATAATTAATGATATTATCACTAAAGTTGGCTGGAAAATGAAGATTTCAGTTCCTTTGTCATTTTAATTCAGATAATTGTGTCTAGATATTGTAATTTAACTTATCATACTTAAGCTAAAAATAATATTTAAATTTAAGTAAAAATTGAAATCTTAGAAATAAAAATAATTAAAACTAATTGAAGACCTTGAGCAAGTGACAATCTCATCTATGACTACTTTAAAGACTTTTGATTAACTGTTAACCTATGCACTCATCCATTAATTGGTTTGAAACCTTGATATAATATACCAAAAGAATGATGTAAAGTAAAAATCTACTAATTAATATTCAATTTTTAAAAATAAATCAACTTTTGTCTAGACAATTAGAGATTAATTAAAAACATTTCCTGATTGCAAATAAAATAATTACTTAAAATTACAGTCACTAGGATAAAATAAAATATTACATAATAAATGTAATAAGTGCATTTATATACAACTATAGAGAAGCTTATATTTATAAATTAAATATGGCTTAGTGCTTTCAAGAACTTATGACCTTCTCATATTCATAACAAGATGAACTAAGAGCAATATTACATAATAAATATAATAAGTATGCTTATATGCAACTACAGAGAAGCTTGTTATTTTTATAAATGAAATAAGGCTTAATGCTTTCAAAAACTTATGGCATACTCATATTCATAGGAAAATGAATTGAGCACTTATTACATTTATTACATTCCATATAGAAGTATAAACAGTTAACATCATTACATATAGATAATATTACATAATGAAATTTACATTGTATTAAAAAAGTATAAAACAAACATTACAAATAATATTTTAAAACATTTATTTATGATTGTTTAAATCTAGACAAGTTTCTCAGAATATAATTTTTAAAACTATCTTTAAAATATTAAAAAAAAATATTAAAATAAATATAATATTTATTCATTCATCCAATGTTCATTTATCTATTGCTTTTAAAATTCTATTTAATTATTAGATTTATTCAACTCTTTATATACAAATAAATTTAAAATATTTAACTTAGAATATTATATGTTAAAATTAAAATAAATTAAAATATTATAGCTTTAATTTAAGTACCAAAAGACTAAAATATAAGGGTTGAATCTGATTTTTTAATATCAAAATTAATACAATCTTTCAGAAACATTTTAAATGATTAAATCATGACTAAATTAGCATTATTAACATAAAATGCATTATTTATCATCTACATTACCAACTATTCAAAAGTTTAAAGACTTTAGCATGATAAACACTTATTGAAGTGTAAAACTATTATAAGTTAAATTGTGTTAATTTTATTTTACATCTATACAATTCATAAAAATGCTGATACAGTAACTTTTCTATGCAAAATTATGACATTATGATGCACTAATAAAAATCTATTGATTATAGAATAAACTATATAATTTTTTTAAAGATGGCTTTGCATTTAACTTCTGACAAAGCTGAAGATCACAATATATATATGTAGCAAATGTTTTCATTGTTAATAGACAAAATTGAAAAAAGTTTTGGAGAAACAATGTCTTTGGAAAATTTTTCATAGTAAGAGCAAAATGGAAAGTAAATCTGAAAATATAATTGTAAATAATATTAGGAGTTTGTGTATTTTATATAATATACACTGTGAAAAAATGTAAACACTGAGGCAAATTATTTTGAAAACAAATATTGAAATGTAACATTAAATCTAAATAAATTTTATTTTGGACATAATAAATAAAAAAAATAGAGACATTTTCATTTTTTACTTATTATACTCAAATAGAAACCTATCTAATTTTACCAAGACTCTTCATGATTTATTTTCAAAATAAACTACCTTTATGTTTTGGTTCTATCTTACAAATATACAGATTCAGAAAGTTGGATTTATATGGCAGTTTATTATATATTATTTTATTTTCAAATGAAATTGTTCTTTATTTCTTTTCAGATTTTTTGCTTGAAAATTGATGATTTTAAATCAGTCATAGACATTAAGTGAAATAATGAATATTCATGGATAGTGAAATTTGACTTTTATTACATTTTCATGTTATTTTTTTACAACTATTTAAAAAAATTGAAATTATCTTCAGCTCAGGTCAAATAAAAAAACCCAAAGGACCATATTTAACTTCCAAGCCACAATTAGCCAAACCTAGTTATAAATTAAATAACAAGAATTTACAATTTATGGGGGGAGGGGGTACATTGAAGAGGTGCATTCGAATTCAAAGCTCAGGATTATTTCATGAATTTCTTTTTATGACTAGTTTCAAATTCATGTTCTATTATTATGCATGATTAAATCTGTAAAATTTCACAATTTCTATTTAAAAAAAAAAAAAAGCAATAAATTACTTATAAGTTAAATTTTTAAGCTAAACAATATTTAAATTCTCTATAGAAATAGATTTAGTTAGAAGATTAAGTATTTTATTTTATTTAATAACCAATAATAATGTATATTATTCACCAACCAAATAAAGAAAGTGCATTTTTAATAAAATTATAATTTATTTTATAATTATAACTTTTTTGTTGAGTGTAGTATGAATAATTCACAAATATTTATGAATACTAAGCAATGAAATAACTCACACTATATTTAAAATCATAAAATTAATTTTTATATAGAAAGTGCTCTCAGTAAGAGTTTAAACTATCATGTTTGTTTTAAATAGTACTGCATTATGTGTTTTACTTATATATAAAAAATAAAATATTGCTTAAAAAACAAGAACAGGCTAAGAAATAACCAAGCACAAAGAATAAATAATTTGTTTATAAATAAATAATTTAATAATTTAAACATATATAACCTTGAAATTGTTATATTAACTAAAAAGTACTATGTTGCTTGATTAATCTTGAAGCACAAATTTTAATGAAAATTTTAATAAAATTATTTATTTATACATAAATAATTAAGCAACATTTGTTTTTGTATTACATTAGTACATAATATTTTTTTAATACTTTATTATGTACTTCAGTGATTATATATGTACATATTGAAAAAATAATAAATTGTTATCAAATGAAATTGCATGTATTACTTTAATATTTGTCACAATCTATTTATGTATTATGTGGTAAAGGAAACAAAAAAAAGGTGTATTTTTAATTTAATTCTATTTCAAAAAGTGACTAAGTCCACAAAGAACTATTCTGATAAAAAAAAATTGAAATATTTCAAAATAATCAAAATTTGAAATTGACATGACTTAAATGAATAGTTAATCAAATAATAAACAGATATTTTGGGATTATGTAATAATACATAAACAGACAAAAATATTTGACTTCCTGATGTATTACTTGTATTTCATTTCTGTGAATAAAAAATTATTTCAAGTAATATCAAGCCAATTTTATTATTTTGATTTCTCTTCCTATATCATAACAAAACCTTCCTTATCTCATTTAAACATCTTATATATGACTTCTTTCTAAATCTGCTATAATCTCTTCCAATTCACTTCCTTATGGTCATATTTTCTATAAGGCCATGTCCAATTCAATTTCATTCCAGGTTCTTAATTCTTTCAATGATACTGGTGATATTTATTTTTTCATCCATCCACAGTATTTTGTTTGGTTCCTTTTTATAACTTTCAATAAACATCCCTTCATACTTCACTATATGATTTAAAATCTTTATATAATTCTTATATCATATACATATATAAATATTAATAAAATATTTAGAAAAATATTTTTAAGACATAATATTCTATTAACTAAAAAGAGACCATTTGATTTCTCTTTATAACTTAAAAAAAAACATTAGAGCAATATCTTAAAATCTACTCCATATATTCTTATCATTGCCTTACTATTACTATATTACTAATCACGCGATAAATGAACATAGATGTCTACCATTAATATGTATTAGCCAGTAAAATTTAATTTGCTAGTTTTAATCTCCAAGTTTAAAACCAAGATAACACTATAGTTTTTATTTTCAGATATCTGATATATATTTTTTAATCTATATGTATATACCATAGTGTATATTTATTACAGGCAAAGTTAAATAAAAGAAATATTGTTACTTTTTTAAGTTTTTTTGGGTAAAATTATAAATCACTATAATGAGAAATATTTTTTTTACTTAAAATTATTTAATTAAATATAATTACAGAAATATACAGTAAATATGTGCAAGAGATTCATAACCTAAAAATAACACATTCACATATAATTTATAAAATCGGAGATTTGAATGCCAACTGAATACAACTTTTTTTTCTTTCAGGTAGTCAGCTGGGTTAATTATCACGATAAATGTCATTAATTTGTGACTAATATTACTAGTTAGAGAGTAAAAAATATGATGAGCAAACACTCAACCACTCATTAACTGGTGATTCGAAACCTTGAAGATTAATATCTTTCTTCATAATTCATCTTTGAAGATTATTAGCCAGATCTTTTTGTTTTGATGTATTCTGTTTAAAAGCTGTTTATCTTTCATCGTATCTCAGATGTTTGGAACTTATTACATAAACAAAGTAAAGTGTATAAAAAGTGTGTTTTCCCATATTGTACAAATAATCAGTAAAAATGGCTTTTACTGTATATGTATGTTGTATTAAAGAGAAATCCTTAATAACCATTTAGATACATTTCTTTTAAATGTCATGTTTTCCACTATTTGAATCAACAAACATTCATCATCCCATTGTTGTTATATATATGTAAATATTTTTTTTTTAACTAAAAATGATGTGGCACACATGTTTACAAAATTGCGAATTGTTTTAGTCAATAATAAAAAAAGTCAGTGTAAATGAAAAATTATATACATATGGTATTCACACACATTTCTAAAATCCCATTTTTCCCCATGAGTGCTAGTTATTTAAAAAGAAATGAGGATTTATCTTCTTAGATACACAATCATAAGCTTCTTGGCATTATCCATTTGGCAAGCTAATATCTTTTCCTCACACAAAACTCTAAAAAAAAAAAAAATCAGTATTTTCTTTATACTGTAACATGTTCAAGTTTGAAGTGATTTAATTCTACAAATCAATTTTTAAAAAAAATGTAATGATAAATTTCTTTCCTAACTATTTCTTGGTTGAGATATAGTTATAATTTTGTCTAAATTAAATATTTATAAAATTTAGAATATTGAAAATCCACACCCGTCCAAAAAACAAAAGATAGAAAATTTATTTAATATTTAAAAATATATTATATATAAATTTAGTTTGATATATTATGACATTTGTGATATATATAACTAACTACATTATATATAATAATAAACAAGCTTATAACACTCCACTGCAAGAAAAATTCCATTTCTGTAGCCTCCATAGAAAAATATTTAAGTAGAAGATATTACCAAGATTTCAATTTCAGAGTGGTGAAGATTTGAGGAGTTTTTCATCCTTTACCCTGTAGTTAAGAATAGTTAGATATCAACTTACTAATAAAAAAATCATAGATTGAATGCTATTTTAAGTAATGAAGTCACAATCTTAATATAAAAGTGCAAGATCATACTATCATATAAAAATTCAGCTATTTTAAACTTTTTTGACTCTTGAATACATAAACAAAAAAAGAGGATGGTGTAATGTTTATACACTGGTAGATAGTTATGGTAGATTATTTTAACACTATTGATATAAAAATAAATCTAATTGGTTACATATATTTCTCCAGAACACACACATATATAAATGAAACTATGGTTGTGGAAGAATTTTGGTAAAATTTTGTTTTTTGGCTAGTATTGGAATGTTATATGAATTTCTATTTTCTTTATAATTATTAGTATAGTGTTGGACAGTATTTAATTATATATACAGTATAAATAACAAAATATCAATATATATATATATATATGTGTGTGTGTGTGTGTGTAATTATATAACTGAATATTTGTAAATACAGTAACTAACTAATTAAAAATTTTATACACTTAGGAGCAATTTTGATTATCCCAGAAATCTTTGTCTACTAAAGCTTTGAAATGCTAACTTTCCCACAATTCCATGATCCTAACGTTTGCTGCTTGCCTGTTAATTAAGTCATGTTTATATTTGTATATTAGCATAGCTTCCTTTATTTTTCTTTTATTGTTATTTTTTTCAATTTGCAATATTTTTACATTGTTAAAATTGAAGTCAAAACCATAAATACAAAATTTATTATGGTCGTAAAAAGCAGATGCTGAAATATTATTATCTACTATGCAATTTTGTTTAGATTTCTGAACTCGTTTTAATAATAGCAAGTGTTCTTTAGTTCTTTTTTCCAACATACATCTAGTAAATGACACAATTTTTATTTATAAATGAGGTTTTATCTTTGGAGTTATTTATTAATTTGTTTAATGTAGGAGGTGTGTAAAATGCAATATCACATATACCTTTATAAATTTTCCTTATAAAATTTACTTGATCATTTGAAATATATGGAATTGATATCCATATTTTTTATTAGCTGGAGAATCAATATTATTATTAAAATTTTTATTCTTATATTTTGTATTAAAATCTCTAATAACATTATATATAGGATTATAACTGTAGTCAACATTTAGTCTTTGCAAACATTCATCAGATAATGGCAAAAATATTGAAATATATTCAAATGAATTGTTAAATGTTGGCTACAATTATAATCATATATATAATGTTATTAGAGATTTTAATACAAAATATAAGAATAAAAATTTCAATAATAATATTGATTCTCATGCTAATAAAAAAATATGGATATCAATCCCATATATTTCAAATGATCAAGTAAATTTTATAAGGAAAATTTATAAAGGTATGTGTGATATTGCATTTTACACACCTCCTACATTAAACAAATTAATAAATATCTCCAAAGATAAAACCTCATTTATAAAGAAAAATTGTGTCATTTATAAATGGATATGTATATGTGGCAGTGGAAATATAGGTAAATCTAGATGTAAGTACATTGGAAAAAAGAACTAAAGAACACTTGCTATTATTAAAACGAGTTCAGAAATCAAAACAAAATTGCATAGTAGATAATAATCTTTCAGCATCTGTTTTTTACGACCATAATAAATCATGTATTTATGGTTTTGACTTCAATTTTAACAATGTAAAAAAATTGCAAATTGAAAAAAATAACAATAAGAGAAAAATAAAGGAAGCTATGCTGATACACAAATATAAACATGACTTAATTAACAGGCAAGCAGCAAACTTTAGGATCACAGAATTGTGGGAAAGTTAGCATTTCAAAGCTTTAGTTGACAAAGATTACTGGGATAATCGAAATCTCTCCTAAGTGGATAAAATTTTTAATTATTTAGTTACTGTATTTACAAATATTCAGTTATATAATTATATATATTGCTTTAAAAATACAGATATCAAATAATATTATATATATATATATATATATATATATATATATATATATATATATATATATATATATATATATATATATATATATATATATATATATATATATATATATATAAGCAAACAAATGGTTCACTGTCTGTAGATTGTGCAACCTATATTAATTAATTAATTATAAGTAACACTAACTTTTTCTACATCAGTGATGAAAGCTGTATATTAAAATTGAGCTTTTATACAGACTAAACATCAGCATTCATGTATCAAGCACAGATTATTTTATAATTTTGTTGTAATTTATAGGGCCAAAATGTCAAAATTCACACTAAATAACTAGGTTTAAGAAAAGGTAGTTAATGCTTACTTATCAATATTAGATAGTTATTTGAATATACTAACCATTATAATGAAAGTTTTTTAAATGTGTAAATTAGAAATGGAAAACATGCCAATCAACAATTATCTGTTTCTCCTATCAGTATATTTAACACCACCAAATACTATTGAATTGCTTATAGTATACAGAAATATAACCAAAATATAACTAAAATATTAGTATTATACAACATGCTAATATATACAGGAGAGAAACTGAAATTTATATTCATATATATACTTACTTATCTTTGCTCCATAAACTGGTGCTTGCAGCTTCATTGGCTTAATAGTAACAATTTTAAAACCATTTACTAAAATTTATATACTTCTATTTAGTAATAGTTTTAACAAGGCTGTAAACCTTAGCAATGAGCGTCTGAAAAAATGGTCACTAGGGACCTCTGTAGGTCTTTAAAACACATGCTTACGCTATGCCTAGTGACGATTTTTTCAGACGCTCATTGCTAAGGTTTACAGCCTTGTTAAAACTATTACTGAAATAATAGTGAGAATTTAATAAAATTTATAATTATACTTCTATTTAATAAATTTGAAATTTAGTCAATTTGCATATCACTTGCATTTCATTAGCATGCAAAAATTCATCATATGCAAATATAGATAGCCAAAGATTTGATATATAGTAAATGTGTAATTTAGGACAGTCATGAGAATGGCAGACTGAAGAGATAAAAGTTCTGAATGTGGATGAAATAAAAATCAGCATAATCAAATAAATAAAACTATTGTGTCTTAATATCAGATCATTATCTTGGATAATATAAAAAAGAATGATGACTGATTAGCCAATAATTTAATTCAATACTTCTCATTGATGAAGGCTAATATCCAGAAACTAGGATAAGTCAAGCCATAATAGAAGACTTTTGTTTAGAAAAAATAGAAGACACTTCACTTGAGGTAGATACTGAATGGGAGCAGAAAGTCATGTAATACTTTATTTGATATCTTTGATATAATTAGTTTTTTTTTTTAATTTTATTTTATTATTTGACAAATTTTGTAAAAAATTCCAAATTAAAGTTTTTCCAAAAAAAAAAAAAATCCCCTCTCCATTTAATTTATAAGATAAAAGCTGTGAAAGATGTTTAGAACCTACAAATGATAAACAGGTCCTAATGCCTTGGGATAGTATTTTTCTCCACCTGTCTTTGAGAAAAAAACTACATATACAAAAAAAAACAAACAACTACATTGTCATAATAATAATAATAAACTTTGCAGTGGTTTATGTAAAAATGAAATAAGATTAAATTTTAATAAACTCATCAAAAAGAAAAGGGATACACTTCATTGAAACAAATTAATTTTACAAATAGTTAAATAATTTGAAAACATAATCAATAATAGAATGATAAAACAAAAAAAAAAGGAAAGCTTTGAGTTTAAATTTCTTTTACATTTAACTTTTTATTTATTTATAAATGATAATAATTTTCATTTTTCTGTTTAATCAACTTTCAAAGAAATGAGTTGAAAATGAGTGCTAAATACATCCACAGTGGGAGCCTCTATTTAAAGCTTAAACTTTCATGCACTCATTAATGGATGAAGTTAATGTCTCTTTTTAAACAGCAGGACTCCATTAGACAGAATACAAGCTACAACCTTCATATTGCAACATTGATTAGGTCTTCTTTAAATCCCATAGCTGAATCAATGGGATAGAATTAATATCAACACACATACACTTTTCACAATCCCCCCTCTATTGCAATTCTTTACCAATGTATTTACATGAATGGATAACACATGGGACTTTTTAATAGTTAATTATAAAAGATGTAGATGAAAAAAGATTAATTCAAGATCCCTATGCTTTTTGATCAGTTTAACACTTGTCAAAAATACGATGATCTGATTTTAATTTTCCAATTTATCAAATTAGAGTTTTTTAAAAACCACAAATTATAGTTTCAGCTCAATTTCACTTTATTTTCATTTTAAAATTCTTTTGTTTCATTTAAAAAAAATATGTTTAATTTTTCACTTATTTTTTCAAACAAAAAAAGTCTTCAAGTTAAAATATTATAAATTTACTCACACAACATATTCAATCAATTTAATTCTAAAAAAATAAATTGGAATTAATTAATTTTCTATTGTTATAATACATGACCTATTTAAGTTTCTCTATCTACCTTCAATATGATGGTCTAGAAAAAAAAACAGCAATGAAGAAATTAATATATAATAAATCAAATATATAATGTACATTTATTTTTACAATATTTTTCTTCTAAAATAGTAAAAAAGTACCAACTTGAATGATGGTAATAAGTGTAACAAATATAATTTATAATACTTTAATAATAAGATCAACAAATAATTTTTAATTTCAAAGTGAAAAATTGCTTTTTTGTTTTTCTAAGGCATGATTATTTTTTCATATTACTATTGGGACAATCTGGTAAAATATAAAAATCTTCATTAAAATTATTTTTGAGGAAAAAAAATAGGCTAAATTAATAGTGAAAACACATATATATTTAAAAATATAAACATCATAATTTAACATTTGTATCATTGTTGAAATTCCATTTGAAACAATTATTAGTATTATTTTGTCATTATAATAGTTTATTTATTTCTAATTTATTGTTTCACAGTTTTTTTCTGATAAAAATTATACATGCATTTCATTCCTTATGAATTACTTTATTTAATGTTTTTATTTAACATTAATTACAGATTATTTTTTGTAAAGATATGTATTTTTTATTGAATTAACTAGATAGGCCTTTAGCAAGAAAAACAATATGATCAATAATCATTTGGTTGCAATAAGTGTATTAAATAATAAAAACATTAATCCTATAAGAAATTAAATACACTTATGTATATGAATAAAAAAACCATGTAAAACAAAGAAAATTCATATCAATTCAAATGATGGTAATAAGTGTTTGAAATGTAATTTCAAATGGATGTTAATTTCATGTATGGAAAGTATTTCTGATATCAGTCAATAATGTAATAAATAGTTGTCATTAAAATTTTATCTTGAAATTTTCCAACATAAATGATATAAGTATATTTAAAAAAACTCTCAACATGTGACGATCATTTTTTTTTAAATTTTGCATTTGTGTTCAAA
Source organism: Epiperipatus broadwayi (assembly GCA_028023455.1). NCBI lineage: Eukaryota > Metazoa > Onychophora > Udeonychophora > Euonychophora > Peripatidae > Epiperipatus > Epiperipatus broadwayi. The sequence continues at coordinate 4,209,880 of JAQFVV010000085.1, read as the reverse complement.
GCATGAATGCTGCTACGATAAGTGTTAAGAAAAAAAAAAAAACAGTAAAAAATTAAATTTATGTAAGCATTTTTCTAAAAAAAAAATTAAAAAGCAACTAAAAAAAGTAATAATAAGGAGAACAAATGATGTAATGTCAAAGATCAGGGTAATAAAATATCACAATTATGAGTACTTACATTAAAAAAAAAAGATTTTCCAAACATAACTTTAATAAAAATGTAAAAAATGGGATGTCATATAGTTGTTATTCCAATGGTAAATTTAAAAAATCCATTTCTTTTTTTAAAAAAAGTTCTTTTTAAAATAAGAAAATATTTGTTAAATTTATTTTTATAATATAATAAAGTACGTTTGCCCCACTTTCTACTGTCATTCACGCCAGATGGATATTTTTTATTTTATTTGCTTTGCAATTTTTTTTTATTGTTTTGCAAAACAACTTTTTTTTGAACAAATAAAGATGTACTGTAAATTTATTTTCTTCATTGTTTTTTTTCGCCAAAGAAACATCTATTGGAGAAGATATGAAACTTAAAGGACATAGTATGATATAATAATCCCACTAATTTATTGTTGTTAATGTTCTGTAATTTTTAAAAAAATATATTACTGTATACACACACAGACAGACATATTAAAAACAGATTCATTCTAGAAAACAGCAGAAATTTCAATATTAAACAGATAAATTAAATTTAAAATATTGACCTGAAAATAGTAATACTCTTTTGTCAAAACATATACAAATATTTAAATTTAATATTATACATTATTTCCAAAAACATAAATGAATAAAAACATAAAGGATCAAATTTATTACAATAAATAACACAGAGCTCACTTAAAACCTTCTTTAAAAAAAGTATTTTTAAATAAGATTTCAAGTGAAATTTGCATTATTTTTTATAATACATTTAATAACAGATCTGTACTGAACTGATCAATTCAGAATCTACATACAATAAAATATCTTTTATTATTTATAATATTTATTATAAATGAATAACAATATTTTGCTTGAGCATACATCAATATCAATTTTTATATCTAGGTATTCACAGGAAATTATAATCAAACAATCATTAACACAAAATTATATAGCTAAGTATAATAAAAGTATTAAGAACCAAGTGACAACAATATACTTAAGCAGACATTGATAAAACCTTTATGAGTAAGTAGATCGTTTTATTAAAATCATGTGGTGAGTTGCTTGAAAGGTTATGTGATGCCAAAAAACCCCATGTGTTGGATTGCCTTCAACATTTTTATTCAACCAAGTTTTTTTTTAACATTTCTCAGCTTGAAATTAATCCAAGAAACTTTAACTCTTAAGTTCATCACTCTATCAGTACATTAAACTGTACAATGCAAAAGATTACAAACTAAGAACTCATATTAGCAGCTGACAAAGTCTTGAGTAATATGAATTCAAATAGTGCAGCAGTAAAAGTCAAATTTCAAATGGCACAAACATTTGTTAAAATTGTACCAAATTTTACCAAAACATTCAGTAAACAGACTGTTTTGGCCAAATATTAGGAACTTATCTGTGAATTATTACTTAACTCTTATCACACTAGTATTTTTCTTACATATGATTCAAAGAAAGTCTAATCTAAAAATAAAACTTTTTAAAAATAGATAAACATTTTTTTTACTTAGAATAAAAATACCTTTTAGTTGAAAAAAGAAAAGAAAAGCATAAGTAACTATATAAATGCCATTGGTAGTTTTACAAATACAAAGGTGGACTTAGATGTATAGATGCAACACATTCTTCAAAGTGCTGCTGCTACTTTTAACAAGTTCAAAGGTAGAGTATTTCATCATAGAAAAATAACTACTGCTACTAAGTATAGAGCTCTTATTTTGCCTAATTTGTTGTATGGATGTGAAACTTGGACATTACACAGCATAAAGAAAATTTTTTAAAATACAGTGCCAAGATTGTAAAACCAAACAATATGTTCTTCAGTTTTCTGGGTGCAATACTATTGAATCCACTAGTGTATAATCACACCTTTGTTGGATTGGACATATAAAATGAATGAACAATAAATGACTGCCTAAAAGGGTGTTTTATAGTGAACTTGAGCATGGGTTTTGGTAGGAAAGATAGTTCATGCTTATGTTATAAGAATTATATTAAGACATTCTAAAGAAGTGCAATGACAATTATTTCCATTGGAAAGATATGATAGAAAATAGAATACACTGGAGAGCTAGCTTGGTGTTGAAATATTTTAGAAATAAAAATTTTCTGCATAGAAAACTAAAAGACAATATTGCAAAATAATAAGTGAATAGAAAAATGTATCAGCATGTTCTATATGTAAACGTACTTGTGGCTTAAAGATTGGTTTGTATAGTTATTGCAAAACACACTGTTAGAATAGTTTTCTCTCTCTTCCATCCTTTTTTTGAGTTGAAATAGCCATACTTATTTCTTAGTGGCTGTTTATCATTATTATTATTTGTTAATGCATATTAGATATTTGTAAATAATTTTAGTTTTTGAATGTGATTATTTCAATATTTAAAAAACAAATTGGCAAAAGTTAATTATGAATTATTAATTAAAATTAAAAAGTAAAAACAGTCTTAAACAATAAGAATATACAGGAAATTTGCATATAAAGTTGTCAAATGAATTTTCATACTATAACTTTTCCTTTTTTTATGAGCTATTCAGAAATATTTATAAAAAAATCTAACAAAATTCCAACTAGTACTATGCTTTCATTCAGGACCTTATTAAATACAGAAAATTTGCTTTAGTATAAATGCTCAGAACTATATAAAATCAAAGAACATTAAATTCTTTTTTTAATGCAGATGTGCCCCATGAATATGAGGGGGGGGGGAGGTTTGTGAAGTTATTGTCAAATCATTTTCGGATAATTTTATTAATCCCTCTGGAAAAAAATTAGGATATTATGTTTGTATTTTAATATTTTGATTGTTGAAGGATTTCCTGGTTGACATTTCCAAAAGATGATATTGACTAGAGATATTTGTTAAGTGATGGTGCAAGTCTGAAGAATTTAATGGTTTTTCATACATTATTTGTGAGATTGGTTGTATTCTTGATATCTGGTAAGGGACTATGAATATGGATAGCCATTGCAAAGGAGTGAACTGTGTGATTCATAAATATATACTATTCTATCAATAATTTTATTATAAGCTTTTTATCTTTCATTTGTTACAAATTATGAATTTATATTTATTTCAGTGCTATTAATGTTAAATTATTTTAGTAAATGCAGTTTTACTGCTTCTTATGCAGAAATTAAGAAAACACCATAAGATATTAAATGAACAGATTAAATGATAACACATGATATATGCAAATATAGTTATAGGTTGTAGATTCTTTTCTCATTTTTTTCATCTTTCTGGTCATACTTGCTTGTATATGACTATTGCTGCTGATACTTTTTAGTGAAATTTAATTTTTTTTCTTTTCAATGTTTAGACCTATTTACAAAATCTCTTCTTCTTGTTGCATTTTTTAAATACATAAATCTAGAGATTTAAATAGTATAAAACAATAACATTAAATATGCATGGACTCATACTGTTAGAAAATATCAGATTTTCATATATATATTTTATTATATAAATTAGTTTTCATAGTATAATTAATTTTTTTTTGTATTGCATAAATTAATGTTTTCAACTTAAAAATCCTTTATGAAGTCATAAATATATCTTTCTTTTAAAAAAAATTCGCAAACATTTTTTAATGAATTATCATTTCCTTACCCATGTATATGTTACCAACAAATATAAAAAAGTATGCTTAAAAATTTATCAATTATTTTCATTGCAGATATGACCAATCATCACACTTTGTTATAATGGATTCTAATAGCTGAAATTCAATACAAGGCTTGTCAGGATTCATTATTTAAAATAAATGAAGTTTGACTATTAAAAAAAAAAACTGCATTTCTAGAAAATTTGATTAATATAGATATAATTAGCTAAATTATCTACAATAAATTTAGACTTTTCTAATACTTATCAAAATCCTATTGCATAAACAACAATCCCTTCTTTCTTTTTATTCAAATTATAGTTTTGTATAACAATTTTTTATTTTGAAATGATTATTGAATAAAAAATAATAATTGTAAAACAGTTTTAAATCTATCAAATGGATGGACTTATTATCTTATTTTACCAGCTCCAAGAACTTTACAGAAGTGATTCAATGTACTATGTGATGAGTAGTCAACCATTGAAATTTTGTTGCAATAAATGGATTAGTTATTCAAATTTATTTATATATAAAAATTAAAATAAGTAAAATAAGTATTTATGTTTTATGAAAGATAAAATGTGTTCGAATACTAAAATGACACACTTAGCACAACAATTATACTCAACTGATCTAAATGATTTTTTTCTTTCTTCAACAAGTGACCAATCTAATAATAACATTTAGTTTTTTAGACTGTCACCTAGCATTATGATAAACACAAAGGCAACGAATTCGCCACAAATTTAAAACAGTCAGACATGAAAATAGTAATAGTTTAAAAAAGTTATTTTTCTTTACCTAAGTTATTTGATATAATAATTATTAATATTTAAATATTTTGTAAACAATTTTTCTTAAAAAAAAAAAACCAATAACATAAAAGTAATAGGCATACTGCGAATATTTTATTATATATATTTTTCAAAGTCGTATTAATGTTGCTTATTGTTTTTAAAAAAATATAAACTAGATTTTATTCTATATACTTTTGTGATTTATAATAATGGTTTTTTTTTTTTTTAAAATTAAATAGAATATTCCAAGTCTGTCATTTTAGCTAATCAACATTCTGTTTCACCTATACAGAAATGGAATATCTCCTTGATTTTATAACTTTCCCATTATTAATGAAGTGACAATTACTCCAGACATTTAAAAATTTAAATTATGCATAACGTCAGGCTGAATACCAATCACTGGTGTCCCTCGCTCATTAGCATAGGCATTGTCATTCATCTCATGAATATGCAAATGTAAAAGAAAATTAAAATTCCTTCATTATAAAACAAAATAAAGATACAGCTTTTGCTAACTAATAGGCACTATTCTATTATGCAAGGTTATTGTTTACTTAAGATGCAGGATTCAAATAAAGAGGCTACTGCATCCTTATGAGAAAAATTAAATTACAAAAAGTCTATTATTTTTGCTCATAAATTTGTCAAACTGTAGGCGTCATTTGCATGTTTGCCTAATTAACAGGTTCCATTTTAGAACTTTTCTTAGTAAAATGCTTTTAATGATAAGCAAGTTAAAAATTTAATGTTGCCTAATTACTTTTTAATATTTAATTTATAGAATGTGTTGTTTTTGTATCTGCCAATGTGCCAATGTATCAGTATTACTAAGTGTGTGTGTGTATATATATATGATATTTATAAATGAAAAAAACTTATTTCATTTTAAATAAATATTTAAAAATGATAAAAATACAATATATTATTTATACAAAATAGTATAAAATACATTATATATGTAAATCATTTCCAGTACAATATTCTATAGATATTGATACAAGATACACAGTGAACGCTATACTAATCGCTGACAGATATATTTTTGCAAAAAGAACCCAGAGATGTTCTTACATTTTTTGATGACCATCTCTTCAACAATAATAGTAAATTATGTACATCCAATTTTTATCATTTTCAGTTTAACCTCAAATTACTGTAAATACACTAATTTGTTTGCTCATATTTCTATAAAAAATCATTTAGTAGAACAGAGATATTCTTTTGTATTTCAAAGTACTTTTGATTTAATCTCAAATTACTATAAAAAGATTGTGAAGTGCATTGTAACATACAGTATGACATTTTCCATATCACTGACCAAGATATATATTTCAATCAGTGAATCAATACTCATTTGGGCAAGACAGGTTAACTTGGAGTTTTAAATGAATAACTGCATGTCTTGTTGCTTGGGACATTATATTGAAAATTCAAATGACATGTTAATCACAATAGTCCCCATTCAATTTATCAAATTGAGTTCATTTTTCTCATCTGAAAAACAATCTGAAAATCTTCATTTCAATATTGTGCTAAATCGTGTAGAGTGCTTAAAATCTTTATTCTTTAGGAAACAATAGCTAGATATCCATTTATCAATTGATACTAGATATTTATCTGAAAGAAAAATTCTAAGCTTGCTGATGATCTAAAAGATTTTCCAAGATTCATTCAGTCCAGATTCAAATCACATATCATAGTCATGATATAGGAAAAATCTTCTCTATATCATATGAAGTCTTTCATAATATTTTGATTTTCATTAATCATGTTTAATTCAAAGAAGAATATTATTTACATACAAATTGAGAATATACAGACTAACTTTACATAAATTATGAAACAATAATACCTTGAAATTCAACACAGCTCTCACATTAAATTAGCATTTTAATCTAAATGATCCTCTTTTTGAACTACTGTATAGAGTTGGTCAGTCATTTCATTAATTTTCCACTTTAGTATCCATTATTATATGATCTCACTATAAATATGATATATTTCATAATGAAACATTTATTTTTCATTAAAATACTTGCTAATTGTCCTGTAATAAATTAAAGTGATAAAAAATTTCTTCAGTTTTTTTTATATTTTAATTATATTCGTTCTAATAATTATCATTTTCATCAGCTGTATCTGACTATAAAAAAGAGCGCCCTCATTCTTTTACTTAAATACGTCTATATATATTTCAATCACATAATAAATTAATTTCCTTCAAATAAAAGTTTCTTAAAATAGTTCATTCTTATTGCAATTTCTAGTTTCCCTTATATTTTATCTATTAAATAGTTTACAGTAAAGATAATAACTTTTCTATTAAATTATTTTACTTGAAGTTTAATTTGAATTACAATTTAATTGTTATTTAGAAATATATTTACTAAAATATTATTGATAAGATGAATATTTAGAAGAAGAAAAATGTCAATAATTTTAATAAATTAAATAGATATTTTATATATAATCGCTATTTTATAAAAAAAAAAAAAAGAGAGAAATAAAAAACAAACTTTTGATATGTTTCAATGTTATTTTTAAATTAACAGTTAAAACCCTCTCGCCATGCAGTCTAAACAAAAACATTCTTTCTAATACAGTCAAATTCCATTTATATACACATATCACCATATTCTTCAATCCAAAAAGGATGTTTTTCCCAAGCACAGTCAAATATCTTTTTTTTTCAAAGAAAATATATATATTTAAGAAAATATTTTTAAGCCATATAATTATATATAGACAGTTGTTTTCTAATAATGTTTCACGTCTTAGTTTTTATGTCAAAATTTTTGCTAACTAACTGTCACAATTTTCCCTCTTACTACAAACAACTCATTTCCATTTTAATTATTTATTCTGATAATTATATTATGCATTTTATTGTTTATCCATGAAGTTTACTTTCACTTTCATTTTGTCTCATTAAATATTAAACAGTAGGACAATCTATGTTTGAATCAGTTTTATTTTAAGACATCATAATTCGATCCCGCCGGAAGCAAAATAATTTTGAGATTAAAACTTTAAGAAAAATAATGATAATTTTTTTGATCAGTATATAAATTGTATATAACCCTTGAAGTTTAATCTATAATTTACTTCCTATTATTATTTATCTATTGAAAACTGATGTTTATCATTTTCAAATTTAAACTGATTTGATGAATTTTTAAAAATTTCACTACATCTATTAAACACCATCTTTGTTTTTTTCAAATTTATTTTTACTTTTAATTTAAAGAACATTCTTTAATCATATTTTGTTTCTAAACATCTATGTATATATACAAAGTAATAATTTAACAGCAGCAAACTCTCCATACAGTAGTGCCTCCAAGTGCAAATAATCAATGGATACAAGAAAGTTTGTGCATAAAATTTCTATTTAGGGCCTACTCATCCAATATCTCTGAACTAGTTCTACCTTATGACTTTCATCAGAGAGAAGCCTTGGGTTTAAGACCACTGCATATAGATCTTAGGATCTAATGTAACTCACCAGAAGCCACCTTTTACATATTTAGCTAATTATGAAGCTACTAGCCTAAGATGAAAACATAATAAATGTTTTCAGTCCAAGCTTATTTGCTTATACAATCATACAGATCTGAAATCAATACAACATCTATAAATTTTGGTGTCTTTGGTTTTTCAAAAACCAGTCAGCATTAACCCATGAGCATGATAAGCATAAAAACATTAGAACACCATGTGATCATAAACTATCTTCCATATATTGATTACTAAGGCTTGCACTTATTGGTACTACTGTATGGTGAGTTTTCTACTATAATTAACATCCTGTTTAAGCTTATGAAATGTTGATCACATGATATTCTGACTCAGTCAATGGGATAATGGTGACTGTGATTTTTGAAAATGTTAAACTGAGTTCAGATCTATATAACTATACAAGCAAATGAGCTTGGCCTGAAATCATTATTATGTTTTCATCTTAAGATCCTAGCTTCACAGTTAACTCAATAGGTAAAAGATAGCAACTGGAGAGATTGCATTAGATCCTAAAATCTAGGTGCAGTGCTCTCAAATCCAAGAATCCTCACTGATGAAAGCTACAAGCTAGAAGACTAGTCTGAGAATATTGGATGAGTAGGCATTAAATAATAATTTTATGCACAAATCTTCTTGCATTCATGAAGAGTTTACTACTGTTATTAGCAGTTTGTGTAAGCATATAAATGGGGATCACATGAAATATTAATTTCATAGTAAATTTTTCACGAAATCACATGAAATTTGAACAACAATGATAGAATGAATACAAAAGTTCCTCCATTAAACTGAGACTTTTAAAAACATTTCTCAAGAATTTATCCAGGAACTTCAGCTTTCAAGACTCATACAGTCAATAAAATTTAATACCTTTTATATACTAACTCTCAAAATATTTTTTAAGCTGCTATCTTTTAGTTTTGGTAAAAATATTTTAGACATAAACTATTATAATGTTACTGTATTTTTTATTTTATCTAAAATATATATAACCTTAAGTAAAAGTTCTTGATTTTTAACACTGGAATATTTATTGCATATATATATATTCAATAGAATCTAAGAATCCAAAGTGCAAGCCCCAGTGCTCACAAGCTGTTGGATTTAATGAATTGCACTTCTTCTAAGCTTCTAAAAACAGTTTTGATTTCATACTTTGACTAAAGAATAATTCAGAAATATGATTAATTATGTATATAATCCATCCTTTCTAAAATACTATATCTTGTGTCAGGAAAAGTGACAGTATTCATTTATAATTCATCTTTAAAGCACATGTGCATTGGATTAATCACTAATATCATTATTACAGTATAAAAACATAACGCTATATAAAATAATATCTCATACATCATTTATGTAAATATTATAATTTAAAAAAAAATGCAAAAAAATTTCAAACAATGGCAACTATTGACATGAAAAAGATTATATAAATAATTATTACTAAGACTATAAAAAAGAAACGTCTAGAAACTAAAAAACAAAACTATTTCTTCAAACTAATTTATGCTTATAAATATTTAAAAAATGTAAAAATTTAATGTCTTTGTCAGTCCAAACTAATATTAAACAAAGTTTCCCTATTTTGTTTACATTTAATCAAATAAAAAATATTTTGTGCAGAAAAAAAAATCATTAAGACAAATGTAAATAAAAATCATATGATACTTTTGCTCTGGGTAATGTATCTATTTAATTTTACATCAGAATCTCTCTCAACACATTAATGTAATCAATGATATATAAAACTTGTACTATGATTTATCATGGTAGTAGAACGAAAATGTCCAAAGCTAATGATTTGTAAATTGAATGGAATTATTATGATTATTTTGTAAATAGTTGCTTAAGTATCACATGATCTACCAAACAATAATTATATATTATTATTATTAAAATCTGTTTGGACATAAACTTGTTACTTTAGATCTTTAATAATCATAAAAACAAAAAGAAATTTAATCCATTATGCTGTTTTCATGCTGCTATATAAAGATATTTTACATTATATTGTTGATTGATTTAAATTATCCTTAATAATGTATTATTACATATTATAATCTGTTTTAAAAGCATTTTATAATAGATACACAAATAACAACAAACTATTAAATGTAATGACTATGAGGTTTAATGTTTAATGTATTCTTCAAGGGAGATTCATTATATAGGTGAAATCTTAACAATTTTTTAGTCAGCTGAGGATTTTTAATAAGTACATATTTCTATTTTTTAGGTTAATAATTAGATATATAAATACTTTTTAGAGAGTAAAGGTTTCAGATTCATAAGAGCTGATCAGAGGCAATGCTGCTGAGCTGATCTTAACACAAAATTAATTTACCACTAATGAGAAGATATTATTTTTCTATGATAACTGAATATGTGATTTACATTTATCATTAAAAAAAAACCAAACATTTAGATAATAGATATTTTCTCTTTATTTTTAAACGAAAAAATTGTTGTAACATTTTTTTCATTATTGACTATTTAAAATACATCAGGTGTTGTTTCACCAACCTTTCATAGTAATACTATTTCATCAATAACTTTATGATTGCTATTATCCTATAATATGCTATAAGACATCACATTTTAAAATTAAACTTTCTTTTGTTAATGAATGAATAATCTTTTTCTTTTCTTCTTTTTTTTAAAAGCACAGATGTTTTTTTTCTTCTAGTGAATCAACTTGATAATTTTGCTATAAATTTTTAAGGAATATTTTGTTGTAGATAATAAAGCAACTCAGCTAATCACTTAAATTTGTTTGATAAATGAGTACCTAACTATTATTAGTTAAAAAATAATAGTTCAGGTTAATTGGGGGTGGTCAGATACATATTGATGCATTGACTATAAAAATAAACATGATTATAATAAGATGAAGTCTCTTTTACAACTAGCAGGAAGATGTGGCTTTTGATTTCATGGTTCTCTTTCTATTTTAATAGTAAAATTATTTAACAGGTACATGTAAATAATAATAAAAAATAATAAAAAGCAACATCCCATGTTTGAAAAATATACATTATGATCTTGAGATGAATCTAATATTTTTTCAGGCTATATTAATCAGAAAATTATGTAAGAAACAAAAAGACAAATAAATTAGAGAAACACGGATAAGGAGCTAAAAAAAGTTACTAAATCTCCACAATGGAAATATTTACAGAGAAATGCTAAAAGATATTAAATGTTTTAGGAATATATTAATATGTTTCTATTTCAAACTAATCAAATAGTAACTCTATACATAATATTTGAAAGATATTTGTTATTATATCTAAAATGGGTCTAATATTTTTTTCAGGCTGCATTTCTTAGATACATACATTAAAAAAACACAAATGAGGATCTAAATAGTTAATAAATCTCTACAATGAAATATTTATAAAGAAATGCTGAAAGAAAAATAAATATATTAAAGATTTTAGTAATTCATAAGCATATTTAATGTTAACCCATTTCTATTTCAAAATAATATACTTAATCATAGTAATAAAAGTTTACACATTTTTATTTAACTTTATGAATTCAAATGAAATTTCAAAAATATTTTAACAAAGATTTCAAATCTATATAAATAAAATGTAAAAAAACAAACAAAACAAGCACACACACAGAGCAGTGATTTCCAGTAGCACAATTTTTTTTTTTCATCAGATATGATTACTTTATGAATAGCATCTAATTCTTTTAGATTTATTTTATTTTAAAATTTCATTATTTCTCTTGTTCCTATATTTTACTATTTATTGTTATATTTCAATTATTGGTGAATATCTTCACTTTATTTTTCTATTCTGAATGATATAAGATTTTCTAACAGTAATTAAAATATTGGTAATGAAAATCAAAAAGTAGAGTTAGTTCTCTGTTTAAATAGATGATATATTAAGAAATATGCTTGATAAAAAAACTAGAAATATATTAAAATTTTGATTGCTTGTGAGAGGCTAACAAAAACATAAATATATACAGATAAATATTTCATTTTAAAAAGATATTTGTAGTATATTATCTTTTTAAAAAATTTAATTTATGCATTTTAAAGTCCAACGAATTATTTTTGAAAATTATTAGACTGAATCAAATTAATGTCAAACCAAAAGCACTTTGAATTAATATATGTAATATTTAAATACATATATATTGTCTATACTAAACTTAATGTAATTATAAGGAACTTGAACTCAGATCTTCAAACACCCCAACAGTCACACACTCTATCTTATACAACTGATACACATGGCTACACACATGTGAAAAAAATAAATGATCTCCAATATGTATATTTTGTGCTGAACCAGCATACATCAGCCAGTCCAGATCACCATCTCCAACACATATATACAATCCTTGCTCAGTTTGTATTAAGATAGCAAATCTTCAAACTTTAATAGAAAGCTCCAATCTTCTCCACACTCCAACTCTTCAGTTATTCACATCTTTGAAAATCCAAGGATGAAATGCTGAAAGCCCTTGATGATGCCAATATTATTGTCATAACGATTTTCTATCTTAATATAAACTGAGCAGTGATTATATATGTGTGTTGGAGATGGTGATAAGGACCAACTGATAAATTTTGACTATATTGATGATCATTTATATTTTTCACATGAATGTAGTACAATGTATCAGTTGTATAAGATGGATTGTATAGCTGTGGGGAATTTGAAAATCTGAGTTCAAGTTCTTATATATATATATAATATATATATATATATATATATATATATATATATATATATATATATATATATATATATATATATATATATATATATCAAACATTGACAATGTAAAATAAATATCATTATATATTTGAAATCCTTATATGATAAAAAATAATTCTTTCATCTAATAATAATAGTTTATTTAAAAGAATGGTATAAATATTACTGCTACCATATAATACTAAATAGCCATTTACTTGACTACTGTTACACAATGCTTTATTTACCACCCTTTTCAAAATTTGAATTTAAAGTTTAGAAGATATAAAGTTCTGAAAAAGTTTGCTGGAGCAATTGAAACTATAAACTGTAAAAAAGGGTGGTAAATAAAGCATTGTGTAACAGTAGTAAAGTGAATGAACAATTTAGTATTATATGGTATAAATTTGGCAATGCAATAAGAAAGAGTAGTACTATTACTGCAATTAGTATTAAAAATTATTAGTTATAAGAGACAAAAAACACATTAATTTTTTTATTTATATATGACACATATGACTTATGACTAAGATCAAATTAAGATAGTAAATCCTAGGAAATCATTTCATCAATCAGTTAAAAAGTTTGATGTTATTATAGCATATATATTATGATATTAATCATTAATGATATCACTTGATTTAGCATTTACTTTTAGCTAATTTAAATTGTCTTTTGGGTAGAGAACTTAATATACATAAATAAACCCAAATATGAAATCTATTATCCAAATAATAATAATAATATATATATATCCAATTCAAATTTATAATAAATTATATATATATATATATATATATATATATGAAAAACAAAAACCAGTTACTCACATAACCTGCTATATATATATCCAATTCAAATTTATAATAAATTAAGTAAAAAAAATATACACGATCACTATTTCTTATGCTAGCACATTACTGTTATTAAAACAGGGTTGGCACTGAGTGGCACTACTATATGGAGAGTTTTGCCTGTTTTTAAAAAAAAAATTATTACTTTTAATTAAAATCATTTAAGCCATAATTATATATTATATAAAAATAATATACTTCTCTGAGAAATTGTTCACATTTTCAAAATATTAATTATTAATTCATAAACAATTTTAAAATTTTAAATTAAAATCTTTGATAGGTTTAGAAAAAGCCTTTAAAAAGTCACCATGGAGCAAAAATCATGCTAACAGTTGCCTCCTTGCTACCCTATAGATGAACAATGAAGATGACTTTATACACCAAGTACATCAATTATCAGGGTAGAAATGTTTTCCATTCTTGTTTCATCTTCTAGCAAGAAACAGTTACACATTTATTTACCAACCCTTATTATATGGCTAGCTAAATTGATTATGGGCTAACTAACTAAAAGAATAATAAATCTGTTTGGAATCCAAAAAATTTGTAAATTTTGACTGGCCTTTATTTCATAAATGAACTAATTGAATTTCCTTAAATGTTTTAGCAGGCTAATTGAATCATTTTCATTTTTTTTAAATTTTCATACATGGCAGAAGTGCATTAATGACCTGTGTATAATTTTCACTGCAAATAAACAAAACAAAATGCTCCTTTTACTGTTTCCATTGAATGATTCTATGTATCGAATGAAAGAGGTTATGTTTTATGAAACTTCACCAATTCTACAAGATAATGTGAGAATCAGTTAAAAATAATTGCCTGTATGCACTTGAAAATACATTACTGAGCCAAATTTTTATAATAATTTTTTTTTTAAATAGTATGTAATTCTTATAATTATTTTACTATTTTGGATATTTTTATTAAATATATAAATAAACCACAAATAGCCATATGCAAAGATCCTATTTAGCTTCACTCTATAAAAAAAAACAGTGAAGAAGGAAACATTACCAACAGATTCATCAACCGTTTGTAAATATATTATTTTAAATTAATATTTTCAATATTTCATTGTTTTTTCCAACACTATAACTGGCTAGCTAATTTTTATGGCTTTATTTTGTTTGGCTGAATTGGCAGCTAAAGTTGAATTTGGAGAGAAACACTATTAAAAAGGTTGTAAAAAGAATACAATGTAATTTTAAAACTTCATAATATCATGATATTCAATACTAATCTATAAAAAAAAAATCTTTGTTTTTGTTTATATGTTTTCTTTTTCTTGTTTTACTTCTAACTAAAATTATCTAGATACCTATTTATCAAACAATAAGTAACTATCTAGGTTGTCTATGCTCAAGAAATTAAATAAATTCCTAAGCTTGTTTGAAAATCTTCAGTTACCTAAGATTTAAACCTTAAGTCATAAAAATAATAAAAAGATATGTCCAATTATAAAGTTTTTAATATTTCACACATAGAGTAGGCCAAAATCAGGTATACAACATTGATCTAGAATAGATACTCAAATTGTTTTCTATCAATATTGCAACATTCTTGAAACCTATACCTAATCACTACTATATATCTAGTTCAGGATCAATCTGATGTAAACATACAGTAAAATAAATTTATAACTTTGAATTAATAGAATTAATAAAATCAATGAATGAAAATAAAACTAACCATAATCTATTTTTCTGAATATATATAAAGTTTATTTAAAAATTATTAAATAAATTTACTGGTACATAAATATATCCCTAACTAACCATAATCCATTTTTCTGAATATATATAAAGTTTATTTAAAAATTATTAAATTAATTTACTGGTACATAAATATATCCCTACAATTATTATTAAATAATTGTTGGTTTTTATTATATATTTAATTTAGTAATTAATTATAACAAAATTCCTCTTAGAAACAAATTTATTTGGATTTGAGAAATCAAATTATTTATACTAAGCTACAATAAATCATGTAAAAACAAGATTGGAAAGGCATGACCAACAAAGTTCAAAATTGAGATAAAAGAAGATCATATTCTTTATTAAATGAGACAAACATCAGTTCATATGAAGTTAGAGCATCACAATTTCCAGAACTAGAATCAATCCTAGGACTAAATACTCCAGAGTCTGATACTTAACCTCTGCACTAATTTGCCCATTTAGTCAGGTGTAAAAATAACCTGCTGATTAATAGGTCAATAATATATATTTTTGTTTATTTTTTTAAGAAAATATTATTAGAAAATCAATACTTTCCAAATAAAATCAATCTATACAGTAAACTCAGAAACAATGCACCATAAACTTGCAAATAAAAAAATCATAGAACAGTTACAATCATTTAGTTTTTGCTTAGTAAAAATGAATCAAATTATAATCAGAGTTAAACAGATGAGTGTTGTTGATATTCTTATAAATATAAAAGATTTGAACTCAGACTTTCAAGTACCCACCAACTATCCACACTATCTCATACAACTGATATCCATGACCCCACACATATAGAAAAGATAAATAATCACCGATATATGTATTTCATGCTAAACCAGCACTCATAAGTTGGTCCAGATTATCATCTCCCACATATATATATATATATATATATATATATATATATATATATATATATATATATATATATATATATATATATATATATATATATATATATATATATATATATATATATATATATATAATCAGTACTCAGTTTAAATTAAGATAGCATATCTTCACACTTTCCTATGGATAAAACCATGATTAATATTTATCATATAAACTACAACATATTCTTTAGAATATCAATCCAATATTTATTCATAAATAAATTATTTCCTATTTTATAACCATATAAAATGGTGGAAAGTAAAATAAGTTATTTCTATTATTAATTAATTTTGTACTTTATTATAGTATAAGTACAATGGATGAAGAAATAACATTTTATTGATATGCAAACCACTTTATGATACCATCCTACAAAAAGTTAATACCATCTATATCAGAATATGAAGATTTTTATAAATATATCAAGCCATATTTTATAATATAATTTTTGAAGATTCATTTACAGTTTTTTGTCAGATATAGCAATTGATTAAATAATTGTGACTATTATTGATTTTTTTTGGAGATGTTCTTTAAATTAATAATTTATATAATGGATACTTATGATAAAAAGTAAAAAAAAAAATTCAGATCAAATTAAAATAACTCTTCAATATCATAAACACATGAAACCCCAATCAAGGATATAATAAATGAAAGTTTACCCAATCAACTAACTATAGACTGAAGGACTTATTCAATTAACTATAGACTAAAAGAGTTAAATCATTTTAGGAGCATTTGCTTTCCAAAACACATACCATTTAAATAGCCATATATAAGGTCTTTGCAATTGTTTACATAATCTGTAAATAATAAATTATTTATTTAATCCTTTAACCAGTTACATTTTTGCTTTTGTGTATAATGTTTTATAAAAAAGCCCCCAATTATGTTATAATATGTATATTTTAAGTATTATCTTAGATATTACAGTATTATTACACTTAAACACAACTGATATAAAAATAGTTGAATGATGAGTGTAATATCAATATCCAGTGAAATGTAAAATGTGTTAATTGAAAATATAATGACAATGATATTAAAAAATAATAAATATTTATAAATGAGAAATATTTCATTGAATTAAAGCTTAAAATACAAATTATTTTACATTATTAAGATATTATAAATGACTCAAACTTGAATATCTTGCAAAAAGACAACAGATATTTCATTAAAACTAGTTGTTAAATCTAAAAAAAAAAAGGTTAATTTATTTTTCAATTAGACAAAGCAATGTAAGAGCTAGCAAATATAAAATAATTAAAAACAGTTCTTATAAAAGAAATAAAAATGTATAATTATATAAAACAGAGTAGAAAAGTTAATAATGATACAGAAATCTAAGTAAAAAATGCAGGAGAATTAAAATAATAAAATCACGATAGAAAAAATATATTAAATAAAATAACATGGCACAACAGCTAAAGTTGTACATAGGACTTAAGAGATAAAAGTTCACTCCTGAGATAGATGAAAGAAATCTGATGAAGGGATGCAGCAAACAGAAGTTATAGACAGGAAGTACAAGAATAATCATTGAGAAACATTCATTTTACAGCTAATCAATACTGTTTGAAAATGATATGATTTAAACAATATTAAAAGACTTTAAAACATAATATGGTGTGTGTGTGTGTGTGTTTACATACAAATGCATAAACAATACAAAAAGTATATAAATTTATAAAATTATAAGTTTTCTATAGTCTTACTTTACAAAATAATAATAATAAAAACATCGTTAAAAAGATTTAATCTAAAAGATTTATTTTGCTAAACATTTGATAAAGAATGCAATTCATAATAACATTGTGAAAAATGCTTATTTTGACAAAAATATTTATACTGATTATTACTAAATATTCTAAATAGTTAAGATGTGATTATTAAATATTTAAATATTCAAGTACTATAAATTAAGTTCATCAATGATCACAATGCGATGTACAGAAATTAATAATTGTATTAAGAAGAATGTGGACCAAACTTAAATTATGTTAAAAACATGGATTATCAAACTCATAATAGAAACAATAGTGCTAAGACATTAGCAGTAAAAATATAAAGACTGATAGTACAAATGTAAAGGAAATTATAAAATCAATGTGACATAATAATAAGAAATCACAAATATTAATATCCAAATACAATGTAACATGATAATAACAATATAAAGCTAATGCACTAATTATTATTTAAAAAAAAAAACCAACAACCAACAAATGAAAAAAGAGGTGATTTTTAAAAAAAAAGACAATGAAAAGAGTAAAATATAAAGATTTTTTGAAGGTAGTTTAAAATGATTTATAAAAATTGACTGACGGTTCAGAATTGATATGCATGTATTCATATGTTTATGTGAATACATAAATATGTATGTGCAAATGCATGGAAAGATATGAAAACAATTTCGTAACAATTTGATTCTGCAAAGATAATATACAGTTCTGTTCATTCATACAGACACATATTTAGTATTTTGAAAGCAACTATTAGTATTATGTTTTTAATATATATAAAAAAAAATTATTTAAAAAAAATACTGCCACGAACAATTTCATTACATCTTTTATAAAGCTGGTTAAGCTTCTAAATTAGCTATCTTGTTTCATTTTTCTCGTTCTCTTTCTATTTTTAAAGGAATATAATTTTGCTTTATCAAAGGTGACAAGTAAGCTTGAATAGCCTTAAGGATTTTTCTTCAACTTATATTTTTTTCTAATGATATATATTTTATAATAAAAAATACCCAATGATGAGATAAAAACGACCCTCTCTTAATATGAATAAATTTCATTTCATTTTTTTTTTTTTCAAAACTGTTTTTAAGTCTATATTGATCATTTTTGAAAAGAGCGTCCAAACATTTACAAGCTATTAGATGATTCTTAACTGCAAAATTGTATTTATATTGTTAACAACTGTCAGAAAAAGTCAAAAGAAAAGAATAATCAGTCAATCATAAAAAAATAATACTATTATATTATTTTGAGATATATGTTTATTATAAATATGCAAATTTATGATGTTTACTTTTAATAGTTAAAATAAAAACATTTAAATATTGTTAGAAAAATGCTTTGACTGCTAAATGGTCGATTATCGCATGCTCCAGAATTTCTTACAAGTGATGCATGATGTATCAAAATTACTATTTTTTCTATTACTATTTAACTTTAGTTCATTGGAATTCATTAACGAGTTTTTATTTTTTGGCTATAAGAAAAAAGATAGTTTAATTAATTGAAATATTTTACAAATTATAATTTCACATTTCAAAAAGTATAGGAACATGATATTTTATTTAAATACGTTTTATTATGAAAATGAACATGCTTTAATTATTATGCCTAATCGTATATGTTGACATCTCTGTGCGAAGACAGATTGAATAACTAGTCAAAAGAGTACTATTACAAAGTATTTACACTTTATCATTATTGATGAAATATGACTATAATTGAATATAAGAGTATTGTACCATTCCTTATTTCCTTCTATAAAATTCTAAAGTAATCTAAAAGTAATCTTTTATGTACTTAAAATGCCCTCCAATGATGTTGCACCCCTACCTACTGCATAACTTGTATAATATACTTATTCTTGAACCAACTTGTATAAAATTATAACACATCAAATGTGATCTCATTCATAATATCTCCTTTTATATATTCCATTAAATTCTTTCTCTGGGTTCTTTTGCAGTCTTAATACCATCTATCAATTTATTCTCAACATTGTTAATTTAAAACAAGGCTGCTGCTTTTGATTTTGATTAGTAAACAGTTGCTCTCTATAAAATAAATTTTCAGAAGGGCAGGTCTGGACATATGTTTGTATTAACATCAATTTTTTCAATAATAATTAAAATCAATTATTATTTACTCAGTGTGGTTCATTTTAGAATAGTTGCTTCTGTACACTCCAGATTCACTTGGTTTGCACTGGATATTAAATATTAATTAAAACAATTGTTCTAAAGATAATATTTATAGAAAAAGAATACAATAATATTTTTTTGTATAAAAAAATTAAGTTTCATTAAGGTTTATTTTTCGGGAGATCATAAGCAATTTGAGCATTAGAAGTGAAAGAGCTGGAAGCGCAATCTTTAGACTATGAGCATAATGGAGAAATGCTAATTATATAATAGTTAGATTGTTAATTACTTAGATGTAATTAAAGGGTTTTACATCCATATTTTTCAATCTTCCTTCGGTCATCCACTCCACTCTATACAATTGATACACATGCCCACATATATTTGAGAAAAAAAGATCTCCAATATACATATTTCAAGCTGAACCAACTCTTAAGTTGGTTTGGATCATCATTTCCTATATACATATAAAATTAGTAATCTGCTTACAGTAAAATAGTAAATTTTCAAACTTTAATAAACAGGCTTCAATCATCAGCTGGAGCATGGAGAAGATTGAAACCTGTCCATTAAAATTTGAAGATTTGCTATTGTAATATAAACCAAGCATTGATTATATATATGTGTGTGGGAAATGATGATGTGACCAACTGATGAGTGTTAGTTCAGCACAATATATATATATATATTGAAGATTAATATATATATATATATTGAAGATTATTTGTTTTTCACATGTATATGATCATGTGTATCAGTTGTAAAGAATGGAGTATGTGACTGAAGGAAGATTAAAAGTCTGGATTCAAATCCTCTTTAATTAAATCTAGCTTAAGTTACTATTATTTCTAATATTCAAACTCCGCATATTCATACTCTATGCTATGAACTTTTACTAATACCTATAAAAATGAAAGATTGGGTGCAAATAAGTACTATTGTAAATTGTCAAATGAACAAACTAAAACAGCAGCGTATGATATATGTAGACATTCATATGTAATACTATATTGCCAAAGCAAAAAACAATTTTTGACTTTTTGTTCTTAGTATTTTGTTATATGTATTGTGGATACTGATCATAACAAATCATTTGATACTTCAGTTACAATCATGTAATAAAACAAAAGCAGCGCCCTATTCTTTTGTTCTTATTTTAAATATTCATTTATAAGAGAATTCTAATGAGTTCTAATAAGATTGTTATTATTATTCTAATAAATTTTCTTTTAAAACTTTTTCCCAATATTTTATTTTCTCCTCATAATGCTTTCAATGGTTAGCAACCTTTTGCAGAACTAAAATTTACAATACGTTTCATAATTTTTTTTATCACGATAAAGGGGGGAAAAATCAAACATTGAAACAATGCAATAAAAAATCAGTTTAATATACTTTTTCAATCAATAATAATAATAATAATAATTTAACTTATTTAATTATTAAAACAAATAATCCCCTTGCATAAAAAAACTATGAATGGAACCAAACAAATATATACATGTGAAAATTTAAAACGTAAAACATTAATACAATATAAAACAATTACAAATAAAAGGTTTTTCATTGTCATTAAGTATAATCCAATCCATAATTAAATAATTAATTAATTAGTATTAAAATAATAATATTTATTATCATAACAAAATAAGTTATAGTACACTAAGTGGGAATGATTAATTTATTTAAAATTACTGCTTAGCACTGCTTGCAATCACATCAGTCATATTCGTAGAACTAGTTTATATTATACAATTTATAAAATAAATAATTTAAATATACCATTTACTTGATAATACAATGCACAAGTCTCTATTGTTTACTGTGTTGATAATTATTTGCAATAAACCATACCTCTTTATATTTTATTTTTTGATCATTGTATTCAGCACAAAGAACTTTAATGTTAAGTGGATTGAAATTATGACCAGATTTAATTTCATGTTCCAAAGATATAGACTTAATATTGGAGTCTGTGTTAACACATTTGTACATATATTTGTGCTGTGTTAATCATGTAGTGCAGTTTGCATGAGACTCAGTAAATTGCATTACATTATGTTGGTTTATTGATTTAATTTTATAAACTATTTGGAGAGCTTGGTCTGAAGATAATTTGTCTTTAGTGTTATTCCACATTTGATTAAGATTAGGTCAGATTCTAAAACAAATATTGAATTCATTTGAAAAGATTATATTTAAATTAAGAAAAAAAGGAATATTATTGAATTATTATTATTTCATTGTTATAAATAGTTGTAAAAGCAATTTTTGAAACACATTCAGATACTTATATTGTTTGCCTAACAGAAGCTTGCTATCTATTTTTTTTAAATAATGCATTTTCAGGAGCTATGGTGTAAGCAATATGGCTGACTTTAAGTTACTGTATTTAGTAATTATGTTTTGACTCTAACTTATCTTATTCAATAATTATGTTTTTTTTTTATTTATTAAAATGATAAAGAAACACAAAAGTCCCAAGGGTTGTAATTCAAATTTTTTTTAATGTAAATACAGTAAACATCATTCAGTAAACTATAACAATTATGCAGACTGACATCATTTTTCAGGCAGGCATTATTCTGTAATTTTCTACTGCATTTTGTTCTGCTGATGAAATATTCCAAATTTTAATCATATTTCCAGTTCTGTCAATGAAATATTCCAGATTTTAGTCATATTTCCAAAAATGATATGATAAAGAAGGAATGTTAAATAAACTACATGTAAGCTAATGTTAAAAAAAATTCAAATTATTTGTCATTTGTTATCTACTAGCATTATGTTAATAATTTTGAAAATATTCCAGCACATCTTGTTCTGTCAGTGAAATATTTCAATTTTTAATCATATTTTAAAAAATGATGTGGTAAAGAAGGAATGTTTAAAAAACCACAGCTTATGTTAAAAAAGTTATGATAATTTGTCACTTGTTATCTGTTAGTCTAGTGTTAATAATTTTGAAAATATTCCAATGTATGTTGCTCTGTCAATGAAATATTCCAAATTTTAATTATATTTCCAGTTCTATTGATGAAATACTCCAAATTTTATAACTTTACACACAGGTTACTGAATGTTTAAAGAATGACAGTTTTAGAGCTATGTGTTAAGTGTTGATCATATGTTAACATTTGATTATTATGTTCTAAATGGAGTTTATCAAAAATGTTTTCAATTTTTTTTCAAATTAACCATAAATTTAGAATTATGAATGGAATTTATTAAAAAAATTGGGATTTGCTCTGCCATAAATTCCACTCACAAAATAATATCAAAATGTTAACACTCGGTGAACACTTATGACAAATTATTGCAATATTTTTTAACATTAGTTTACACATGGTTTTTTTAACATTCCTTCTTTACCACATCATTTATGAAAATATAATTAAAATCTAGAATATTTCATTGACACAACTGGAAATATGACTAAAATTTGGAATATTTTATTGACAGAACAAGATGCACTAGAATACTTTCAAATTATTAACATGATGTGGTAGTGTTGGGTTATTACATACTGTGGCCACCAGGTGATGCTGCTGAATCACCATGAAGCCTGCAAGTGATAAATTTATATGCAAAAAATGGCTGAAATTGGCAGAAATTTAAATTAAAATGCCTAAGGCAAAACATAAAAAATAGTGAGAATCTGCAAAATCAAAATGCCCAGAGCAATGCCTGAGGGAGAATAAATCCAACAAATCCATCGGAAATACAATTTACAAAAAAAACAAGAAAATGCTACAAAATTTGAATTAAAAAAACATAAATTTATCACTTGCAGGCTTCTTGGTGGTTCTGCAGCATCACTTGGTGGCCACAGTACATGTAACCCAACACTACCTTTGTTGCTAACAAATAACAACTGATAAATTATCATAATTTTTTTTAACATTAGTTTACATGTGATTTTTTTAATGTTCCTTCTTTACTATATCATTTTTGAAAATATAATTAAACTCTGGAATATTTCATCAACTGAACTGGAAATATGATTACAACTTGGAATATTTCATTGGAAGAATAAGATGCAGTGGAATATTTTCAAAATTATGAGATAGTAATCACCTAAAAAGTGATGCCTGCCTACACACTTTATTATGCTTTGCTTAATCATGTTTTATTTTTAAGTTCTTCAGAGTAATTACATGTTTCTTGTTTCTTCTTTGGATTTTTGTGTGTTTCAGTAGAATATTTTAAAATTACAGGATACTGCCTATCTAAAAAGTGAGAGTCAGCCATATTATTTATAAGTGTTCTGAGACCCTGAAAATGGATTATTTAAAAAAATGGATGGCAAGTTTCTGGAAAGCAACTATGTAAGTACCTAAATTCACCAGTGTTCAAATATGGGCTATGTAATACTTTGAGTTTTTCAGAACCCAATAAGCATTAGGATTTTTTTTGGATAGATGGTTAAAAGAAACTTATCTCAGCTACCCACTATTCACCATTTAAATGAATATCTAACTATTCTTTCATTGAAGGTAAAACAAGAATGAGAAAAATATCAAAGCCAAGAGAGTAATTTCTTCCTCTTTACTGTTTCTCATTAAAAAACTACTGGAGAGGTCTCTGCTCTGCAATGATCTATTAATTAATAAGATGTTTTTCTAAAAATAATTAAGAATAATATTTCTATTTTTTCTAGATAATTTATTTGAAAATGTTAATAAATATGTGAGAATCAATATTTCATATAATTACATGAAAATTCTCTTTTATATTAAATGATATACATTCACTCTAGAGTTTTCCACCCTTCCAGTATTATATCACTAAAAAAACAAAAATAGAATACAAATAATTCTAGTATAAAATATCAAATTCAAATAAAAGCTACTTCAAAACTTAATAGATTGTACACTGAATGAACACAAATTAATAACTGAATGCTTACATGATAAACAATGTATCTTCAAAGTCAAACTAATAACGATGACTATTCTGTTTATTGCAGAAAAGTTCCAAAAAGTCTTTTTTAATTGATTATCTGCAATATTGGAATATTAGTCAATTACTGAGGCATTTAATGTTGACTGTGTGAAACATTTACAATTGGAAATTTAAAATAGTAAGAAAGTTACAAAGTTTTATCTTTTTAAATTGTTCTTTTTTTATGATTCTAAGTTTTGTAAATATGATGAGGAGACATATAGACTTTTTTTCTATATGCTAAGAATATTTATGCAATTGCACATACAAAAAATCTAAAAAACAATTATGCACACACGCATATAAATATACACACCAATTCCTCCAATTATAATCTTGAATATTTTGAATTTGAAAGTAATATAAAAATTTTGAGTAAGACTCCAGATTCAAATGTTACAATTTGTAGAATCAATTTCTGTCTGACAAAGTAATGAATTAAAACTGTTATTATCAAACTATCATATTGGCACTACTTTTTGCTTTAAAAAATCATATATTATCACTATTAGTTTAAATTGAGATAAAACTTGGTGTTTATTTCAAATAGCTACAAATTTCTAAAGTAGTATATAATTTTTTTTTTTTACAAATAGTTATTCCAAACCTAATCCAATTATCTATTGAAGCATTGGTTAATAAATGAGTATCAAATTATTCTTAGCTAGAAAATAAAGATCCCAAGATAATGTGAAATGTTCTGATGAATGCCAAAACAATGACTACACAAAAGTACACTTGTAATATAATATAGAATTCATCACTGATGAGGAAGTGACATAGATTTACAAGCATTAAGATTATATCTTACCTTGACTTTTTTATTGTTATTTATTAAAACATTGTTGACAGATTACAAAATTATTTTAAACTATTTCAAAATAATATCTATTTTAATATTTGCCTAATGAAATTTCCATAAATTCAACATGTATTAATTTTTAAATAGAAAAAAAAAACTGGAATTAGTTAAATTATGTTTTTTTTTTAAAGGAGAAACTGTGAAAATCGCACTCTTTTATTTTTGTGTTAATGTTGATGAATAAATTGTCATTTCAATATTTAGAAATAGTAGTGAGACTGATTGTGTTTATTACTTTTGGTGCTGTCTATATTTAGAAATGATGACTTACAAAATATAAGTTGTAAGTAGAAGGATTTGAACTCAGAATTTTTCAGTCTATTTATCATCCACTCCATATCAAGAAACCAATACACATGACCACATACATGCCTAAAATATTCATGATCCCCAATCAATTGGGATAGATCATAATCTCCTATACATATATTCAATCAGTGCTCAGTTTATATTAATATAGCAATACCTCAAACTTTCATGGACAGACTTCAATCTTCTCACCCTTCAAACTATTCGACCATCCATTTCATTGATAAACCTCAAAGTCCTTATGGGATACATAACAGTTCAATAATGAGAAGAATTAGATTGACATAATGTCTACATGGGTATGACTACAATATTTAAACCAATAAGAGCTTTAAGCATTCCATTATTGGTTTTCAATAAAATGGATGACTGAATAGTTGGAAGGATGAGAAGATTAAAAGCTGTCTATTGCTATCTTAATATAAATCAAGCATGTATATATGAGTAGGAGATTATGACCTGGTCCAACTGATGAGGGCTAGTTCTGCATAAAATATATATATATATATATATTGGGGATCATGTATTTTTTTCAGGTGTGTGGTCATGTGTGTTGGTTGCTTGAGATGGAGTGGAGGATAATTAGACTGAAAAATCCTGATTTTCAAATCCCTCTAATTATATATATATATAATAAACATTTAGTATAACAAATTAGATTATATATATATATAATAAACATTTAGTATAACAAATTACATACTGCTTTAAAATTATATATTGTACGGGAAATAGATTACATCTTAGTATGAGTTCAGCTCACCTCTCTCCTATTAATATATATATATATATATATATATATATATATATATATATATATATATATATATATATATATATATATATATATATATATATATGTAATGGTCCAATAATATGAGGGGTTAGATTGGCATAATGTCTACATTAATATAACTATAATATCAAATCCAATATGGGCTTTGAGTATTCCATCATCAGATTTATAAAGAAGTGGACAGTTGAATAGTTATAAGGGTGAGAAGATTGAAGCCTGCCCATTAAAGTTTGAGGAATTGTTATCTTAATACAAACTGAGAACTGATTGTATATATATATATATATATATATGAGATCATGATCTGGCCCAACTTATGAGTGCTAGTTATGTATGAAATACATATTTTGGGAATCATGTATCGTTTTCACATATGTGTGATCATGTTCAGTTGATTGAGATGGAGTGGCGTATGACTTGACCGAAAAATCCCTTTACTTACATATATAAAACATTCAATATAAGCAAGTTACATATTGCCTTAGAATTAAATATAAATTGATAAAAAATAAGAAACCAGTAATGAACAATTTGTATCTTTCTTCACAATCAAAACATTTTTTGTATATTTTGTATAGTATACAATCATAAAATTTCTGAACAATTGCAGGCAAAAATTATATAAATTTTAAAAGTCCATAATTGTGCTTTACGCACATGTAATAAAGGTACATAGTGTAGCAATTAACAATCTTAATTAATCATCTGAGCACTTTTGGAAAGTCTAAGTTTCCATAATCATAGCTCGTTACCAATTAAGAAATGCTTGTAATAAAGCCTTATGTAAATTTATGCAAATTGACTACAGTGTCCATTTTTTGGAAATGCAGAAGCAAGCTTCTCTTCTGTTTATAGTTATGGGGTCACTTGATATATAACAGGCCTCTTTGATCTTTGTTTACCATCATTTCTTTCAGTGAAGATCATCTTGGCAGTTGTTGGTTGCAAGTTGTGGCCAGCAGTCTAATATTAATACTAACAACTACTTAATATAAATCAATATGATTCCTAATTTCTTTAGTAGGTTTAAAGTTGAGAGTGATTAAGTTTTCTCTTTCATAGATTCTCCATGAGTTCTGAATTTGTTCTCAAATAATTTTATTACACAAAAATCATGTTCAAATACCACTAAACATTATATGATCACCATTTCATATGCTTGCTCATAACTGTTACTAAAAAATGCAAAACTCTCCATACAGTAGGGCCATTCAGTGCAAACCAGAGCCTTCTGGCATCCATTGATTACTCTGGCTTGCACTGAGTGGCACTACTGGATGGAGAGTTTTGACTGCTTTAAAAATCATGTTCAAAATATTGTCATTTTTGTCTAATTTTTAATAAATCATTCAGTTTAGCAAAAATTTAGTAAATATCATGAGTGCTTGAAACTCTAATAATGCACCTTGATAACTCTTACATTATTTAGAGAAATGGTGTGAAGTAAAGGAAAAAAATGAACTTAACTTGGCCGATGTAAATCTGGGTGAAAATGTGTATATCTATTTTATTTCTATTTCAACCTTCTTAACTGTCTGCAGAAAAGTCAATAAAAAGAGGTGAATTGATAAAACTAAAAATGCATTGTTACTCCTAATAAAAATATTTACTGGTTGTCAACTTTGATAAATGAATATGTAAAATTGCTAAAAGAAATAAATGTACATTATATAATATGTTGTAATATATAGATATAAATCCCATAAATTCTTTTATAATTAATAAATGACTAGAATTGAAAATAGTAATTTAATATAGTATTACAATACTGAGTTTTTCTAGATTAGATGGATTTATCTATAATTTGATAAAAATATCTATTACAAAATCATAATAGAGTAAATATTTATACTTGTAACTAAAAAAATATTAATTAAGCCACTTATAATACATTATGATACTTTTTATTTACTGCAATTTAGCATAATAATAGAGTATCAGACAGAGTTAAAAGCTCCAGAATCAATTCTCAATTGAGTAAAGTAAAAAACTTTCAGTTCAATCATTTGAATAAAATTGTTCTGCCATTTAGATATGGTAACATCACATGACCTTTTGAGCAACAACAATTACTATTATTTTTTTGATGGTGCTCACACTTTATAATCTTATATAAAGTGAATAAAAAAAACTTAAATTATTTGGTTCAATTAATGAAATAAGTTTGTGATAATAATTGAAATTATTCAAGTGTTTACCAAAGTTTATTTATATTATACACATTCAATATGTTTGAATGAGAGGCGGAAATATTACTGCAAGTGAAAAACATCTGATAGACTTAAAATGTTAACCAAGAATGTATACTGATTCAAGTTTTGTTTTCAATTTTTATGACCATGGTCTTTGAAACAGTTTCTAGTGATCTCAGGAATCAAGCATCAAAAATCCATACAGAATTGATGATGAAGTTTTTATTTTGAACCAATTAAAAGCAACAACAATCTTATCTTCTTGGCTTTTATGTTTATAATATGCTGATGACAATGCTATTCTTGCTGATTCAAAAAATGACCTACAAAATTTTTTTATATTTCTGAATACAATCTATATATGTTTAATTTTATAACGACTTATGTTTAAACTCAAGTCCTTTAACTAATAATCACTGGATGGTTTTGAACTTAAAAAAAAAATCAGTGTAAATATATTAGTATATTTGTAAGTATTAAAGGCAAACCTGAATGTTAAGGTGCAGTAAATGTTATTTTGCTGCTGATATATTAAAAAAACCTAAAATATATGCTATTTTATTACAGTGATATATTGTAACTAAATTAGTTGTACATAAAACTATTATTTGTCTCAATTTATTATATGAAAGTAAGGACTGGACTTGCATCAATATAATATAAATATTATATTCTCCTTAGATTCTAAAAATATGATGGTAAGATTTTATAATTAATTGCTAAGTTATTCAGTTTGCTGGGTGTGAGACTATAGAGTTTCATATTATCAAACCCATCTTTCATTGAATTGGGAAATTGAACCAAACAAACAGTAACAGACTTCTTAAATGTATTTTACATAAACTTGGAAGTAGTTTTCATAGAAGAGGCAGATCCATTTATGTTGCAAAGATTATCACAAAAAGACTAAAAAGTACAAAATTTATTGATTTCATTGACAAGCTATGAATGGATACAAAATACAATGGAGAGCCACAATTAAGGAAGGTATTGAAGAGTTAAAAAATTCATTATAGAACATATTAAAAGACAACAACAAAGATATTAAATAAACAGGCTAAAGAGATGAGCATGTAATATATGTACTCATAGTTGTGATTCAAAGATGAATTTGTATAGTTATCACACAACTCATCTTTAATGTTTTTTGTTGACTTTCTATTTTTGAATATGTCTTTTGAAATTAGAATAACATTACTCATTTATAATTGACTGCTAATAATGATAATATAAAATTTGCAACCTTCTTTAAAAACAAAAACAAACAAGGACGAGAGTTATTCAAGTTACAATGCTTCCAGAAAATTTTTATGAATATGAAAGTTGGACAATGAAAAAGAATAGAACATATCTTGATGCATTTGAACTGCAGTGCTGATAAAAGCTTTTGAGATACAGATAGTATTAAAAAAAGTTAATATATTCTATAGAAACCTGAAATTTCCTTGAAGCATAAATGACCAGATTGAAAATTGTTTTAATGTAGTTAATTATGAAGAGATCTAATTTATTAGAAAAGTATATAATATTTGAAAAAATAAGTTGGAACAAAAATATGATTAATGAGATGTGTGTATTCAATCATTATAATAATAAATGAACTGTTAAGAAATCTGAATTACTAAGCAAATAATGTCATTAAAAAATGGCAGTCACGTGATTGTCAGGACATCAATTTGATGGCATCTAAGATTAATAATATTCCTTATTATAAAAATATCAAAGCTAACTTGTTATTATACCTATATATATTAAATTATTAGTCATAAATATAATAAAATTACTTCTTCACTTAACCAGCTCATGGTTTTACTTTATCTTTTTTTTTTAAAAAAAATAACTTCTATTGTTTTTGTTTATCAACAATAATAATACATGTATTATTCTATCTATTTTTACCTATATTTTAAGTAATTTAATAATATGAAAAATAGTAAATACATTTTTGTTACAGTTATTAGACAATAATAAAGTAATAAAATACAAGATTATCATAGTTTTGTTTTTCTTAATTCGGAAAAATAAATGTGCAACTAGTTCAATTCCATATAATTTTATTTCATATATAGAGTGGTGGTGGTGATGTTTTAAATAATATTATTTAAAAAGATCAAAAGCTTATTAATTAATAATATTTTATATCAGTGAAGATTAGATGTAATTATATAAATAGAAAATGAAAAAAAAGTCTTAAGTAACATATCAATAATTAATAAAATCTAAAATCGATTAAAAAAAAATTAGTTTCAATTTTGCACTAAATGCTTCTCAAGTTATTTTTTTGAATGAAATAATATTTAAAGCCAAAGGCAAGGTAATTGCTGCATATAATAAGCAAGCCAACATTTATTATGTTTTTTTATAATGTGTTTCTCTTTTTTCAAACCAAAAATCCTAATTGATAAAATAGTATAGTAATTATTCAGGAAAACACATCATCATCGCCATCAGAAATCATAAATTCACCTAATGTGGTTGTAAATATTAATTCTTATTAAGCAAATGTCAGCACATAATAATTGAATAAGGCTATAATCTTAGTATTACGTGCTTTGAGGCTTAATTTATTACAAAAAAGACCTCTACAAATCTAAACAAATCTCTTGTAATAAATTAAGCACCCAAGGTGCATCTATTAAGGTTATAGTCTTATTTAAGTATTACATTCTGCCATTGCGCTTAATAAAATTATTTAAAACTTTAAATTGATTCAAAATATTTTTAAATTTAAAATCTGACTATTAACTCATTATAAATCGAAAGATTTCATGATCATTAATGTTTAACAGAAATAGTGGACTTAATCAGTGAAGAATTTATAAGCTTCACATTCCCAAATCAAAATGCTTTAGATTTGCCTATATATTTAGATAAATAGATTGAAGATAAGAGTGGCCGCAGTCGAATCTTGTGTTTAGATTTGTAGAGGTCTCTTTTGTAATAAATTAAGCACTCAAGGTGCATCTATTAAGGTTATAGCCTTATATAAGTATTACTAATGTGGTTGGGTATGATGCTTTTTTCATAAACTCCAGTTTTGTCTACCATTTTCACTAAGGCTGAATAAATAAAAATTAGATCCAACAATAATTTAAAAATCACCCATTTATATTCTATAGGATGTTTCTCCCCATCATTATCATTATCATCACTATAATTCAATTAATTTAAATCAATACATTCTACAGGAGCACATAAAAAACTTAATTACAAATCACATTCATATTAAAAAAGAAACAAAATCAAACACAATATTGTATATAAAAATACACATATACTATACTCTACACAAATATGAATATATGTCCATACTCAAATATATATATATATATAATACAAATAAAATGTCTGTTAATTAAAAACTATTGTAATAACAATAAAAATAATAAATATAATGACAATTAACTATTATATACAATCTTTCAATCCACAGAATTACTTTTGATTAATTCCTTAACCTTTCTCAAATGCCGAAAGTACTTCTGTAGATTGGAAGACAGTTAATTACCATTATGTTTATTATTTTTATTATATATACATATATGCTCATTCCTTCACAAACATTAAAATTATTTATATACATTGAATCACACTTTTTATTTCATTCACAATTAAATAATGAATATAAGGCATTAAATAGCTTTGGAAATCTAAATAATGCAACATTTCTTAAACAATTAGTTATAAATTTTGCAATGTCTTATTAGGTTTCAAATACATATCAAAAATACATTGTAAGACATTTCACTAATGCAGTAACTAATAAAGAAATAAAAGAACATTAAGATTTTGTAAAATTAAAAAAAAACATGAGAATTATTTACTGCTTCAAACTTTACACTAAAATTATTTAATATATTTTATTTGCATTGCATCCAGTGTTCAAGTGTGAGATTGATTATCACAATTCCAAACAAGACTGTCATAGTTTAGAAATGGTATAAAAGATGTTCATAAGTTTCTCTATAAAAGAATCTTATTCCTCTAAAGATACAATCCACAACTTTAAATGCTTTTGAACATAAATATTGTGATGAATTGAGAATAGTACAACAATAATAATAAACCTCATTTTACTTATAAATAATTAAACAGCTTATAGAACAAAATTAATATACATTAATCATATTATATAATAATAATAATAATATTTACAATGTAATTTTGCTATCATTGTATCTTTAAACTGTATGTAGTTTAAAGAAAATATATCAACCTCTGCAAACAAACTATTATATTTTAATTGCAATTATGCAAAAATGAATTAATAAAATGAATGCTTCAAAAAGAGTAAATAATATAATTCATGATGCTTAAATTAAAACTTGGAATCTTAAATAATATTTTTGTAACTGCATATTGTAATGAGATACAGAACCATGTACTAATTGAAACCAAAATAACATGATTGTTAGCAATATTTTAATAAATACCACTCATCATCTTTACATAAGATTCATCTTTATTATCTAAATAATAATAATTTTTAAAAATATGATTAAATGTAAGAATTTCAAATAATTGACCCATAATGTAGAACAATACAATTGAAGAGTCAAAAAGTAATGGACATAATTCTAATTTAAACTGACTATTTGATCTTAAAATTATGTCCATAATTTTAAAAACTTATTAACCACTACTGTAAACCTACTAGGAAAAATATGTTCCAGATCCTTATGCTTAAAACTTCTAGTAATTTTGTTCCCATTTATACAATACTGACTATTATTAAATATAGTTTTATTTAAATAAAATACTAAATTATATTTATATGATTATCTTTATTTTGTTGACATCATATTAATTACCAAAAGCCTTAGCATAATTTTGTAGGACCATATGATCATTTATTTATATGTTGGATCTTAAAAATATTTTAGTCATCTGCATAACAAAAAATACCTTTTTTTATATCTATAATAGATGTTAGGTCAATAGTTTATTATAAATTCAAGAGAATAGAAATTAAAATACTTCCTTGGGGAATTCCATTAAATAATCATAAAAAGATTCTCCATTGTTATAGACATAATTCTTCCTATTAATAATAAAAGAATTCAAAACTTAAAAAATGTAAATGATAAATCAATTTTATATGCTTTCATTAGTATAAATTTATGATCATTCTATTAAAAGCTTTTTTTAATAGCTTGTGCTATAACATCTATCTACACATAGTATGATTTGTTTAAATACATTATACTAGCAAAAAACTAGTATAGAAGAAGAAATAATGATTATTTTAATTTATGTATAATTGTATTTTTCTTTCTTTTAATAATTTAGCATTAATTGGTAATAAAGAGATAAGTTTAAAATAAG
This sequence comes from Epiperipatus broadwayi, assembly GCA_028023455.1. Classification (NCBI taxonomy): domain Eukaryota; kingdom Metazoa; phylum Onychophora; class Udeonychophora; order Euonychophora; family Peripatidae; genus Epiperipatus; species Epiperipatus broadwayi. The sequence continues at coordinate 4,175,258 of JAQFVV010000085.1, read as the reverse complement.
ATAGATCTGATTTTTCTCCCCAATTTTGCCAACAACCAGGAAAAATAATTTTTAAAATTAAATTAAATATAAATATTGGAATTGGAGCTAAAAGCACAATGTAACACTTATAAACAAAGATGGATATATTGTCACATGGGCTACTTACTATAATAATAATTAATAATATAATAAAATCAAAAATAATACAAAAAATTGCAAAACAATAATTAATTAATTCTTGATAATTATTTTAGCTGTGATATATATATATATAAAGGGTCAGTTAGTTCTAAAAATAAGTTTCACAACTAAGTAATTAATCTAATGTGTTTTTGGGTTGATATAGAAAGTGACATTTAAAATATAAAGGAAAGTTTAAAATTTCAAAGTATTACACAAACTTCCTTTTTAAAATACAATTACAAAATTTTCTAAGCATATGACAGAAAATAAATGCAGTTGCATATACCATAATTATTCATTCTTAGCCTCAAATTTGAATTATGCTAGGCTAATAAGTCATGTGCTTATAGATCATTGAGCTTGAAATCTCATTACTAGTCATATGTTCATAAGTACATTTATATCTTAAGTTATATAAATCTTAAATTATATAAATATCTAACCTGGATAATTAAAGTTTCGTGATCAGTATGTAAGTAATTATCTTTAATATTGGTGTATAAATAATTATTTTATATATTTTATATTAAATGAAATTACATAAAAATAAATGCATGATCAATTGTTGTTCAGAAGATCATGTGACATGTATGCACCTAAGTAACAGATTGAACACAATAATATCCTTCAAGTCAAACTGAATTATCTTTATTTTTTGATTTTCTCAGAATCAATTAAAGAAATCTTTAACGTTTGAATCCATCAATATATTATAGTTAAAATTCAGAAGATAAAACATGAGTTTTGATAAAATAAATGATTATTTAAATTGTACAAAAATGTGATCATTAATTTTAAATAAATATATACATTGAAATAAGAGATTTTAAAAATGATTAGTTTCTTAGTTTTGCAATAGTTATACATTTAAAATCATTACCCAATATAAATAAAAATTTCATTAGTTTAAAATGTGGTGTACCAAATAAAAATAATTCTAACATTTTTGTTTCTTCATTTAAAATAAGTTAAAAATGAAGACTTGCCATTTGACATTAAAACAACTATCCAATAAATTTCTTGGGAATTAAATCATAAATCTATTTTTCTTTTCAAGATAATAAAATTAATAATCATAAGAACAACTGCACTAAAGGGGGAAGGTCTTTTGATGACACAAATGCAAGAGATAATACTATTTACTTTAAACAAAATGAAACTACATTGCATACATATTTGATATGATGAGCAAATTCCATTATTCTAATGTCTGAAATCAAATTTAAACTGAATTTACCTAATTGATTTTTCTCAGGTTATCTCTGAAAAGAATGTATTAAGAAATATTGTATATAATAATAATTCTTATACTCAATTGGATATAAAAATACATATTCTTTATTATTCCTTTAAAAGTAATTTAATTAGATAATTATTTACAAATCTAAATTTATCTATTAGATATCTTGTAGAGTAATATGAATATTTTATTTATCATTTATAAAATTTGTATGGCTGCAGAACACAAACAAAGGCAAGCAGTTGTCCCGGGTTAGTGGGGTCACTTCCTGGCCGATGCTATGACATATGAAAGAAAAAAAAAACAAAGGCAACTATTATCAACAATAGTGTTCAAGAGTTATTTCATACTATGATTTAATAAAATAACTCTGGATTACAACAGGGTCCATAGATCCTGGCTCCAGCTCTGGTATTTTTAATCCCTGAATTTCTTATGATCCCATGCAGTAAAGAATTTAAAAATTTAATAATTTTTTGCCTTACGACAAAAAATGTAACATATATATTGGTATAATAAATTTTCATTTATAATTAATATTTTTACTTACATCTGAAAAATTTCGAGAAAACAATAACTTCTTATTATAAGTTTATGAGAAAATATAAAAATAAAGCTAATTCATATTTATAATTTAAATTTATCTAATCTTAGATAGACTACTTTGAATTCAATAAACGTTTTGTAATAGATTATTAGCTTCTTAGTTATATCAGAAAGTTTTTGATTATTTCTGAAATAATTCTTAATCTTTATATACACTAGTAATTTTTATTCAATGTTATCTTAATGTGATAATGTTCTATTGTCCTTTAATGAATTGCAAATAGTTTAGATTTTTTGCTTTTAAAAAAACAACATTAACAGTGATATAATTAAAAAATTGTTTCTATATCTAGATATTCACAGCCTAAATAAGCCATCATATAAATGGAATTGCTGTTAGTTCATGTTAGCATTTGTTATTATTATTTGTAATAATTTTTTATTAATAAATGACATATTAATAATAATATATATATATTATAAAAAATTAATAACCAAAACAATTGGACTGCAGAGATGCTAAAACACATTGTATTAAGAAAGTAGCAAACAATGGCATGCCAATTTGTAAATATCAACTATGTACAAGTGATAGGAGTTGGTTTTTGAAATTGAAAATATCTTTTGTAATTCCAACTATTTGTTTTTCCTTTTCCATTCTAGTACACACATAAACACATATAATAAAATACTTCTTTTGCTTTTTTCTAAATAGTTTTGATTAAATTAAATCCTGTAAACAAATTTATTTGATATGAACAAACATCAACAAGTATATGAAACAATATTAACAAGTTTTATTCATATAAAATAAATTTATGTAGAGAATTTAGATTTATAAAGGACTTGCAATAGAGATTGGTAAAAAAGCTTTTATCTCAGGCAAATATGATGATACTGATGATAAGTGATTACTGTTGTCAACATATGTCCTTTAATGACAGTTTATTTTTTTCATAGTAATATATTTTTAGCCATTCTCCTCTTTATGTTATAGATTCCTATGCATATATGGTAAGACACCTTTCAATATAAATCTATATAACTTATAAATTAAATATTTATTCAAATTATCATATTATTAGTGTTATATTAACTTTAATTAAAGAGGATTTGAACATAAACTTTCAAGCTTCTTTAGCTATCCACTATACTAGAACTCAAATATTATATTAACTTTATTAAAATTGGCTAATAAAGCATTTTAATGTTATGAAATTCATTAAAGTTTATAACACAGATTTCAATTTTAAAACATTAAAATTAATTATAGTATGGGTTGGCAAACAGTGGTTAACTACCAATAATAATATTCAAGGCAAATAGTGATTAACTATCAACAATAATAATCACAGGCTATTGCTTGCTTGTAGAATGCAGTTAGCCTAAATTGTCTTAGGGCAAAAATCATGAAATATTTAATTTCTTAACATTAATATCTATGGATAGTTTTATTTTCAAAAAGCTGTTTTTGAATCTGTGTAAATTTTGGACAGATATATTTTTATTTGGAAAAAAACCAATAAAGAAATAATCATATTCATTATATTTACAAATTTGAAACTTATATATACATTTGAAATTTAATATGTAATTAAAATTATTTTGGAGCTATGGATTTTGGGGAAATTAGTTGACAATTTATACCTCATGCACAAGTCTGCCCTAAAAGTATTCTTTTCATTTTTATATTTGTGGAAATTTTTCAAATATTATTTCATGGACATCTGTATGCATATGGTAGAAAAAAAACCTGATGTTTCATGTATTATTTATAAAATCAATTGATGAATAAATCAAATGGTGTGATGCTTAAAAAACAAAATGACAGACAGAACACAATGGGCAAACTGAGATCTTACTCCCCTTTACCCCTCACTCTCTATAATTGTGAATGAATCCAGAAAAAAACTTTAGCTGTACAGTAAGACACCTTTTCCATTCAATCATTAGTATTTAACACATGCACATAAAATTTTTTATTATCAATATATAATTAATACCAATTTTTGTTTTAGATAACAAAACATTTTTCAATTTTTCATTCCCCAAATTCATCTATTTACAAAAACAACTCTGATTGCTCTAACCTTAATGCTTTTTTCATCTGCATTTTTCTTCACTTTTTACAGTCTTCTAAAAAGTGAGTGAATATTCCAATTTCTTTTCTTGATTTTTTCAATAATAGATTCATTCTCTTCGAATCTTTCTGAAAGAGAACCACAACATTTCCAACTTTATTTCTCTAGTTTACGTTTTCCAAAATTCTTCTCTACAATCTCATTATAAAAACAATTTTTATAATAATCTAGAATAACTTTTTGTTTTTAAAAAAAGCAAGTTACTAAAATCTAATAACTGATTATTTATTCAATGTAAAAAAAATGTACACACCATTGTTTCGTTTTTCATTTTTAAAAATCACTGAATGAAAATTAAATAAAGCCTTCATTACTATTAGACTGATTGCACGATGCGGTATTTCGATTCGTCAGAGTTTACTGCCATCTAGGGACAAATAGAATAGTTAAAAATAATTCAAGAAGATAAATGTGCAATAAGGGATTTACATATAATAATAACAACATCCATTTAGTTCACACATGTAAATCTATATGTAGAGACACATATTACTAGAATATAAAAAAAATAATCTACTTAAAAAGACTTTTAAAGAATCTACCAATATTAAAAATTTTAATTCACAATATAGAAAAAAATGTAAATAAAGTAGATAAAATACATTTAATAATTTTGCAAATTATCATAAAGCATATGTTCTAAGTTTATTTTTATTATAAATAAAAAAATAATATTTTTCAAAAGCAAAACTTAGATATAATGATAAACTTTATGGTAAACTTTTTCTAAATAAAACACACACACACACTTCTTGCCATTTCTAATTTATTTTCTTACTATATATATATATATGATGCTTTCTAGTTTTACACCCAATATCTGTTATTAACTTTTTTCTAATTCTAGCATTTTTGATACTCGAACACTGTATAAACTTCTGAATGACCAAAACATTCGATTATTTATTTGTCTACTTATCTAAACACACACACGTGCGTGTATACATATAGACTGTATATACTCTATATTTTATCACTCACAAATCTTTTGGGGGGAATGCTCTATTATTTCACTGATAAAAATTTAGAAGAAATATGAAAATGAGTAGCATTGTAACATTTGAAGTTCAAAACTGAATTATTGTTATATCCAAAAAGTTATGTTCACTTAGGAATAACATATTCATATATAATATAGATAAAAAAAATATATTCCAAAAGACAAATTTCTCTAAGACTTCTTAAACCCTTTCTTTTCTTTTTTCTGTTCTACAAGTAATCATAACCTTTTTTTTTTTTCTTGATGTGATTATAAAAAGCTCTGGTTCAGTTATTCAATAAAAAAGAAGGGAGGGGGAATAAATGGGTTTGTTATATGAGATCAAATCTGCTGTGTTATAACATCTCTGACAACTTGGATTCCAGAAGCAGCCAAGCAGATATAACAGCCATAATTATTCATCTTCTCTTCCAAAAAGTTTTAAAATATAATTAAAGAGCTACTATTAGTGAATAATAATGTTTCAGTTCAGAATCACCATAGATAGAATGTTATTAATTGTTATCCTATTATACTGTGCAAACAAAAAGGAGACTCATATTCCTTCTTAAATTTACAGATGTTATAAAAAAGTTAAATATAGAATTAAACTATTAGCCAAGATTGTATTTCCTTTTAATATCTCTCTCATATTTAAAAGCATACTCACAAATCAAATGTGGCTTACACATAACCAGCCTGATAGCCATGCTATTATGCTGTTTCTAAAAATGCATATAATTTAATTTGGGTTTTCTATCAAATTATTTCTAGGAGTTAGAAGTTAAGGTTATGTCATTATCATTTTATTACTATTAAATTTATTTAGGTTTTTGATTAAAAATATTATTGCATTCTTAATGACCTAAAAGCTCATTAAAATTTATGAAATGACTCTAAAATTGGGGGATATTAATAGAAAGACAAGCAATGGCAATTACTACTGATGATGATCATGTAATACTACTTAGTCACATTACTTTAGTTACCCAAAATCATTTATCAAAGAGAGAGAAGATGATTTTCAGTTTTGGTTTCATCAAAATTATGAAGAAACTTTAGATAACCTCTTAAATATTACTTTTATTTAAAAAAACAAAACAAAAACATATACAACAGAACATGAAATTTCCAAGCATCTGAATCATATCAATTACATGAACAGTACAACACTTTTTTTCTACTCATTCTTAAATGTAGCGGTTATGAGAAAATAATACTTCAGCTGCTAAATGCATCCAATTTTGACATTTAATTAATATATATCTATAATAGATTGCAAAAAAATAAATAAAATGATTACAGCCAATAAAAAGTTATCAATGCACTACTATTTTTAGAAAAGTTAAAAACTATTTATTTAAGAACTTTATTTTAATAATTATTTCATCTGAAAGTAAGATGTAAACTTCCTATACAAGTATTATCTAATAAATAACATCTTTTTTTACAAACTCACATATTAATTTTTGCAAAGTATATATTAAAAAATTTGTATTTTCACTAATAAAATTTAAATTTTAAGAATAGGGATTGTTTGATATTAATAAATGAGAGAAAAAGTTTCATATGCTGAAGACTTAAAAAATCAGAAGTTTTTTTTTTTCCAGTTTTTCATATTGTTCAAAATTGAATAAACAATTTTGACAAGAAAGTGGAATTTGTAATTTAGATATTTCCCTAATTCCATAGAATTATTTTTTCTGTAATTTTTAAAAATTACAAACTTTTAAGCCTATAAAAATAGTATAATTGAAAAATAAATTATTCAATAAAATTTCACCTATGCACTATATGCATTTTTTTCCTGATTTAATTTTGAACATTGTAGATTTTTAATTTTTAAAACACACTCTAAATTCTAACAGATAAATGAACATATATTGTTTCTTCAAATACATTTTAATTATTACTTTCAAAACATTTTAAAAATCAATTACTTTAAAAAAAAAACTGCACAATTTAAAATATAATAGTAAGAACCTGCATAAATATACTTTGTTTCACATAAATAGATAATTAAGATAAAACTACCATTAAATAGTTTACAGCAGCATGGGACTTCTTCCATCAGCATTATTTACCCAACTTTCTAATTATCATCTAGTAAGTACTTAAATGGTTTCCCATTCTCATTTTATCAGCTGATTAAATATAATTAGATACCCATTTACTGATCATCATTAGATGGCTAACCAAGTTAGTTATGGCCATCTATCTGGAAAAAAAAACCCTGTTAGTTAAAATTTGAAAATATAAGTATATTTGTCTTGGATTCTAACTCAAATCACATGATATGCCAAATGAAATATATCAACATTTGAAAATAATATATACCATAGATATTTTAATTATACCTGTATTTATAATAATTACAGTTAGCAATTCAGTAAATTATGTTTTTATTAAGCTCTGATACATTTATTTTGTCTATAACATTTTTTTCCTAAAAAATACTTTATTCTTCAACATTTAAATATTATAAATAAAATTTTTGTAATTCTATATTTAAAGCAGTGTCCTAATATTTTTGAAACTATACATTATAATGAGAATATAATACAGAAGACTAATATTTTTTCAGAGAGTTTTTCCCTTTTATTAAATAATATTGAACCAATAGTAGGTTAACAATTAATAATAGTCCAGTGATTTCAATTTCATTATGCATTTTTAAATTGACTACATTATTCAAATTATTGAAAGTACTGTCAAAAATCAGGAAATAAGTTAAATTGAAATAATTTCAAGTTTACTGCTAATTTATCTTTTTTTCTTTTTTATACTTTAATTGAATTCTTCATCACAAAAATTAAAATTTATATGAATATAGAGATACTAATTATATATGAAGGCTTTTTAAAAAAAATCTAATCTCAGAGAAAAATGATAATTTAAATATTGTGGTAAATATATATAGAGAGCTACATAATTATGTTAACTTTTTGACCAGTTATTATTTCTAAAAAAAAAACAACCAATTCTAATTTATTATGTTGCTTATTATATAATGAATAACACCTAAATATATAGATATGTACACTTTGATTAAAACAAAGCTCTTAAATAGCAGAGTTATAATGTTCTTCAGAAGAAATAATGTAAATTTAAAATAATCACAAATAAAATTAAGACAATAAATTCATATCTCAAAACCTTTGTTTTTTTTTTTTCTCTTTTTAATAAAATATATTAAATAAGATATCTTCCCTTGTTCACCAACATATTTTTGTACAAGTTATCATAACATTTTGTAACTTTTTAAATAAAAAAGTGGACTTGGAATTGTATGTAGAACTGATATTTCATTTAATCTGACTGCATAAAAGTGATACTTGAATCTCCATCATTACACTCATACTGATATAATAAAAAATTTCATTTAAGAATTTTCTGTAAAAATGCACATAATTATTAATCTGGATGGATTTGATAGTATAGAATCTACTATTGTAAAATTATACTTTCATTAGATTTGACATGTGAAATAAAAGATTTCTCAAAAAAATATTTTACAGTGAACTTAAGTATGGCTTTTATGGGAGAAGCAGATGATCCCCTACATTTATAAATATTATCTCATAAACATTCTAAAAATACAACATTGATTATTTTTATTGAGAACATTTAACTGATGATAGAATACATTGGACAGCAACAATTTGGAAAGGGGTTAAAATCATTTAGAAAGAAAAGTTCATTTCAAAAATAATTATAATTAAAGATCAAAATTGCAAAATATCAAATACTAAAAAAAGCAACATATTCTACACATGGCTTGTACTTGTCATTCAGATTAGATTGTATAATCATGTTGAAACTTCTATTTTTATCACTGCTGCTGCTACTACTACTACTACTACTACTACTATTATTATTATTATTATTATTATTATTGTTGTTGTTATTATTATTATTATTATTATTATTATTATTATTTTTTTTATTATTATTATTATTATTATTATTATTATTATTATTATTATTATTATTATTATTATTATTATTATTATTATTATTATTATTATTATTATTATTATTATTATTATTATTATTATTATTATTATTATTATTATTATTATTATTATTATTATTATTATTATTATTATTATTATTATTATTATTATTATTATTATTATTATTATTATTATTATTATTATTATTATTATTATTATTATTATTATTATTATTATTATTATTATTATTATTATTATTATTATTATTATTATTATTATTATTATTATTATTATTATTATTATTATTATTATTATTATTATTATTATTATTATTATTATTATTATTATTATTATTATTATTATTATTATTATTATTATTATTATTATTATTATTATTATTATTATTATTATTATTATTATTATTATCTTTAAAAGGATTTTTATTATTACTTCAAATATGATTTACCTTAAATTACATTCACAACAAAGCAATTACAGTTTAATTATTCAGTTTTACAGATAAATTGTATGAAAAAAGTTTTCATTAAATTAAATTTATTAATATAACGATTTTGATTCTGAACTTATTAAGCATAGTTTTTGTTGAGATTATAGTTCTTTTTCATAATAGATGCATCATGATATATACTTGACCATTGTTTTATTACAAATCAATATTCAATATAATTATTATAATCTTTTTTTAATCTCTTTGCCTTACAGATTCCAGTTTATTAATACATGTATTATAGCATTTTCTAGGTTTTGCATTGTATAAATAAGTTCACCTTATGTACTATAAGGCAGTTTAGAAAATTGAACTGAAATAAAAAAACAACTCTAATAACATTGCAAATTTTATATTTGATCTCTGAATAGGCTTGGAATCATCAAACAAAATTTCTCAAAAAAAAAAAAACCCCTATTCAAAAAAAAATATATTTTTGACTTCTTCCTCTCTATGACATATACAAATCATCTACTTTCTGAATGCATCTTCTATATTTGACAAAGTAGTTTAAGAGCAGGGATTCTAAATTTAATTTTAATAGAAAATCAAAGTATTTTGGTGCAAGTAATAAATGATTAGAATTTTTTACAGAGTTTTTTGAAAGTTAATTTTAGAATAATTTTATCTTGTAGGAGAAAGTGAGGAAAAATTAGTCTAAGGATATCCCAATATTGAAACTTGTTACATGATAAAGAGAAGTTTAGGTTTTTATTGATAACAATGGTTTTACAAACAACCTTAAAAATGTCTCAAGTGGATGTGGTTAATCTATGGGGATAATAATCATAACTATTTTTAAATAGGATAACTTTATTGTATATGATTATTTTTGTAGTATGAAAGAAGGTAAAGAATGGAGACTCAATCCATTGTAAAATAAAAGATTTTTAAACTTTATGTGATTGCTAAATGTTTAAGTAAATAAAATAATAGAAATAATAAGTAATTCTGGTCATTATTATTATGTTAATTAATGAAACAGTGATGTAAAGATATGAATAGTATTAGCAATAGCAATATAGTAATAGTATTTATCTTTTTTTCTTGGCCATACTCATATGGAATGGCTTCTGCTGATTTTCATTCATAGCTTTTTACATTGTTATAGTATAAAGATGAATGAAAGCTTTTGTCAAATTTAAGTCAAAAATAACATTTTTCAAAAAAGATACTGAAAATTTTATAATTATAATAAATTACATTGATAATAAAAATAATTAAAAGTTCCTAACTTTCAGTTATAAAATTAATAAAAACATCCCCTCTACCAGATAACAAAAATAAATATTTATGCTCTCACTTCTAGACACTTAAGATTGGATCACATAAGTGCATTTGAGTTTGAAAATAAAATGATCATTATTTTCTCAAAGTCATTATCTTGTGGATGGAGTGAAAGAATTCTTGCAGTTAACACCACTGTTTAATATTACAGCACAACACTAGTGAGAAGAAATGATTATTTTCCATATAATTACAATCTAAACATTGCATTAATAACATTTATTAATAATAACAAAAAAAAAAAATTTATTGTAGAAAGTTTATAATATTAAAAACCAAAGCAATAACTATTTCTTATTTACCCATACAATCAATATTCATATAAAATAATTATGTTACCAAATCTAATTTTAAAACACTGATTTAGATAATTTTGATTTACTTAAAAGTTTTGGAATTAATATCAATAAATTTAGGAATCATTAAGATAATTCTTATAAGAAGCTTCATTATTTTTAATGTAGCTTATATGTCATTAAAGTTTATTATCTGATTAGTTTTAATAATAATAAGTAAAGCATAAAAATAACTTGCACTATGACAACTCACATTGTTTTCACCAACAATTCAAGAATATTTTTGAGCCTAAATCCAAATTATTATTAATTATAATCATTTAAAGTGCAAAACCAAATACTTTCAATGCTTGTTATAAAGATTTAAGAATGAAATAATGAAAGTATAATCATAAACAAACTATTAAAAAGTATCAGGAAATATGATATAGTATAGTTAATTTAATACTAATAAAACAAATAATTATATTTATCTTCATAATCATATAACAGAAAATGAAATTACTCAACTTTTGGAAATATTTAAAACTGCATTGCGATAATATTATCTCCGTGTGAACATATATTGAGTATTTGCATTAAAGTTCCTATTCTCTTTTAAATTAATGTCAAATATTTAATTGAATAAAGAAACACACAAAGAAAAATTACTTATTGTGGTTAAGAAAAGTTATTATAGTTGAACAAAATAATAAAAAAAAGCCCCTATCCTCACCCCCAAAAATAAAAAAACCCCCACAAAATTGCTAAAATTCACTCTATCAAATGTCTTTTCAAGACGACTGAAACAAATATTTTAAATGACTTGCTCTTTTCTATGATTTTCGGTATCATTTTTCAAGAATCGTAGTATATATTATATTACAAATATCAACTAATCCTTTTCACTCAAAACTTTAACTCATCAAGAATTTCATCACTTCTCTGTCCAATGAATTTTGAATTACTTTTAAAGGCTATCATAATTTATTTCTTCCTCATCACTTTTTTTTACATTTAATTAAGTAAAACATATTTAATTAGTAAATAAAATAAGATAGGTTATAAAGATTTTCTACATATATATTAACAATATTAATTCCCTATCTAATTTAATTAGGAGCCTCCCAATAATAATACACAAAATATAAAACGCTAAAAGTAAGTGAATAGGTAGTACTGAACTAAAATAAAAGTCCTATAACTATTAATATACTGTAGCAACCATTAAATAATTGTCCAATGTTGTATTAGTATAAAAATGTGTACATTTAAAGGCTTTTAAGATATTTTTAATAATAAATATAAATTATCTGTTAAAACATATTTAGAATAAGATTAATTCAGACTTTAATGGAGAGTGGCACATTCATTTGATGTACCCACAACCTATTAATAATTTTTATTAGTCATTTATTAGAGTAGAGATTATTCAATAATGAATAATATTTTTTTAGTGTAATTTTCACTACACCACTCTCACTCAAAGTAGGGACTGGTTTCTATCTACCTTGTAGAGGGATGTAATCATAAACATGTGACCAAAGATATGTGAAAAAAATCTATAATCCCCAAGATGTACATTTCATCTGGGCCAGCTGATAAGTGATGATTCAGCATAAAATGTGTTTCTTGGGGATTATACATAATTTTCACATATCTATGGTCACATGATTACACCCTTCCAAAAGGTGTTAACAGTGAATAGAAATCAGTCCCTACCTTGCATGAGAGTGGTATAGTGAAAATTACATTACAGGAATGTTTATTCACTTACTATCTATGGTTTCAGTTTGGGTAAGAAAAACCTGGACTTTTTCAGATCACAAGCAAGTTTAAAATTTTTATTTTGAAGTAACGAACTAACAGCCACTTTAATTAATAATCTAATACTCATCAGTAATGATTTTAAATAAATCTGGATAGTTAGATTACTACTGATGCACTGAGTATAATACTAAAAAATATTTAGAATATGATGCAGGCTTCAATCCTTTAAAAAATCTGAATCTATTATTATTATTATTATAATAATAATAATAATAATAATAATAATAATAATAATAATAATAATAATAATAATAATAATAATAATAATAATCCATTTTTATATATGTAAACCTACAACTACGGATTGCCCATGTAAACACAGCAATCCAAGCTATGTAAACTCTTGTAACCCTTTAAGACAAATAAAACTTACCATTGAAACATTATCATCATCATCATCATCATCATCATCATCATCATCATCATCATCATCATCATAATAATAATAATAATAATAATAATAATAATAATAATAATAATAATAATAATAATAATAATAATAATAATAATAATAATAATAAAACTTACCATAATAATAATAATCATAATAATAATAATAATAATAATAATAATAATAATAATAATAATAATAATAATAATAATAATAATAATAATAATAATAATAATAATAATAATAATAATAATAATAATAATAAAAATTGATAGTATTATCTGATCAAAACTAATGAACTGGGTTTTTTTTTCCTTTTACACTATACTATCTTTTACAATTTTATTTCCAATGACTAAAAATAAACTGGACACCAATAATCCACAAAATAACTTTTATCTGTTTATTAATCAATCAAAATTATGAAGAATTATTTGAAATTTTCATGACTCATCACACTTTATTATTTTAACAAGAGTTAAAATTTATTCAAGAATTTTTTTAAAAATATTTAATTTTTAGTAAATTAATGCTCACATATTTAAGAATGAAATTTAAAAATATGATTTTTTTCATGTTTTTTAATTCAACATATTTAATTTCATGCATTTTTTATTTTACCTAGTGTTGTGATTTGGTACATTGGCAGAATGGCCTTAAAAGATAAAGGTTCCTCAATTAGTTCTCACTAAGTAAAGTAAAAAAAAGATCTAGTTTAATAATACTGGAGAAAATAATTATGTCCGTCCTGCTATGTGGTACTCAAGCAAGATATGACTGCAAAACAGTTAACAATACTAATAATTTTTATTAATCATTCATTGGACTAGGGCAGGGGTAGGCAAACTTAAAAGTAGCATGATCGACTTTTACATTTATTATCTATCAACAATCGACTTTTTGGGTAATAATGGAATAAATAATACTTTACAAAATTTAAATTTTGTTTATTAATTATTATTAATTATTTAGTATATATTTTTGCTATGTTGACAGAAATAAGTTTTTTAAAGATTGGTTGAAAGAATTCGTACAGAGTGTGAATTGCTGTAAACTAATAAACTTAAAAAAAAAACTACCTTTGATTAAATATATAATTTTTATTGATAGAATGTAGATTCCAGAAACTTAGCGGTGGTAAAAATTAATTAATGAGTGAAACAACAGAAACATTACCTGATTAAATTATTTATTAATTATTATTGATTATTTTAGTATAATTCAAAATAATATAATTATTTTTTTGATGAAAAAGCATGGCATTCCATTTCTTCACAATGATTTGTATAATTGGGTTTATAATTGCTGATATACAATCGAATGGAAGTCATCAAATAATCATCTGTAAAAGAATTTTTAAACTGAGATTTAATTAATTTCATTTGAAAGAATGCTGATTTACATAAATAAGTAGATCCAAAAAATGCAAAAATCTTCAATGCTAGTGACCTCAACAATGGACATTTTTCTTTTGGTAATAAATACCAGAAGGAATTTTCATTTGCACATGCTTTTAGAATAATATCTGTTTTTTAGCACAAAATTTGCATCTTGGGAATCATAGATCTTTTTCACATGTCTTTAGTCAAATGTTTATGATAAGATCCTTCCACAAAGTGTTAAAAGTGTACAGAACCCATTCCCTACCTTGCACCAGGGCAAAATAGTGAAAATTACACTATAGAAGTATTATTCATTCTTAGCTAACAATACGGTCGTTTTTATATCTTTCTCTAAATGATACAAATTAAAAGTATAAATGAATGGAAACATACATTTCATTATATATATATATATATATATAATGCAATAGTTACATAAATGTTATTAAGAAAATAATAAAACTCTCAGCAAAAAAAAAATAGACATGAACTTCAAATATTATATATATTAAAATTTGAGAATGAATGTTAGTAAAAAAACTTTATTAGCAAATTTATATTTTTTTTATTATAAAGATGCTGCAATTGATACAAAAATGTTTGACATTATACATAAAAAAATTGTAGTCATTATGCATACAAAAGCTATTATTAGAATTAGCAGCTACTGCATAGTTCAATGTGCTTACATTTCATAAAACAAAAAAAAAATCCTATTTTTTGTGATTATAAAGATGCTGTACCAATATAACAGTACACATAATCCACTCTGTCAAATCAGCTGATTCAATGACCTAATGTTGAAAAAAATATTAATGTTTTAATGAGGCAAGTATGCAGAGAAACAAACATAATAATAATAGTATGGTTTTATATAGATATAACAGAAAAACAGTATGGCTGTGCAAACATATAACACACTGTCTAATAGTCATTTCCGCACTCTACTAAATAGTAATTATCACATGAATGTAATTTATATATTTTTTAAGGATTTTTCTTTTGAAAAGCTATCTTCTTTTTTTTAAAAAAAATAAATAAATAAAAATAGTACTGTATAATTTAATGCAGTAGTAAAATTCAAATTCTAGAATAAAAAAAATCCATTGATGAATTCCAGTTGTGGCCTGGTGGTCAACATATTTAATTAATTCCCAAGCAATAAAGCCATTTGATAATTTATTTAATACAACACAAATCATGAAGAATTAATGCACAGACATTTTAAAGGAAATGGATAGATACTTTTAGGTTAAGTACATGATTAATTTGGTAGACTTTTTTGAGTTTTTCATTTTTGATAAATAAAAACTTATTTCTTAATAAATCTTTACATTTTTTAAAAAAAATCATTAAAAATATAAGTTTAAAAAAAAAAAAATTTTAAAAATAATATATCAATTTTACAAATTAAAAAAAATAATATACAAAAATTAATAATCAAAACAAAAATATTTTCGTCTTCAAGCTAAAAAATGTATTTTAATGAAAAAAAAATTCCTACATTTCCATCAGTAAAATGAATTTTGGTAAAAAAACATACTTAGGCAACAAAATTATTTTAAAATATAAAAACTCCATTTATAATTACAAAATAAAAAACAAGTAATACTATTGAAAGTGGTTATTTTATATTTAGCAGTAGACACTTCCTGTTTATCATCAATACATTTTTAATTTATAATTTTCTACTAAAAATAAATATATTCAAATAAAAGCTGAATGCAAACATTCCATATTTACTGAGAAACAAATACTTAATTTGCTAAAATAAAAATAAATAAGTAAATAAATTTATTAGTAAAATTTTACAATGCAATTTTTTAAACTAAAGTTACACATGTACACTGAATACCTTATCAAAAATTGCAATATTTGATGTCCTTGAATAGCGTTTTCATTGAAAGATGCTGACATCTAGGTATTTTCATAATAATTAAAATCAATCAAAACACATTTTAAATCTCGATTTTGTTATCAAATGAATGCAAAAACAACACAATAAAACAAATAGTCATAACTAAAATTATGTTAAACCATATTACAGCATCAATGCTACATCAATGAGATATACATTAAAAAGTTAATAAATTGATTTTATAATAATTTATATTGTAATAAATCATCTTGATAAAATTATTTGTTTTATTCTCGAGAAATTAAAATTTATTATTTTATTTAAAAGCAAAGTTAGTTTCTCTGAAGTTTATGAAAGCAATTGACTACATATATATATGTGTGTGCAAATAAATTGCCTAGATGCAGTTACTAATGTCAATTTGCCCTTCTAACTTATAGTGTATCATATTATTACTAAATAAGTAGTTTATAATCTACTTTTAATTTTTAGAACCTCCTTTTTAAAACACATGTTTTATAGAAGAGTCCTGGATTTAAAATAACATGTTAAAACATTTTCATTATTTAAAAAACAATAGCATGGAATATGATTGATAAGTATTCTTATGTCAATTCAATTGTAATGTTATAATTAATAAAATAAATATATTAACAATAAATAATAAATAATTAATAAAACTTAAAATATCAAAATTCACAATGTACTCATAATTAAAAATTAATAATTTAAAAAGTTTAACTTTTTTATTTTTCATTTTTATTTTATGATAATGATTATATTTTCTCAGTTTTACTACTTTATATAGTATATTTGCAATATGAAATATATAATATTTATCTTTATCATGTAATATAAAACTGATAGGACCAAGAAAGTTAAATTTAAAAAGATCATAAAATTAATTTGTGCATTACTTATTTGTGTAGCAACAAGTATTTCTTATCTTTTGCTCTCAGTTACATCGTTGTGAACATAGTATATGATTGTTTTGATTTTGAAAGTTAAAATTTTATTTAAAATGACTCCAAATGCTAACAAAAAGTCCTGATGTGCTCCCTTTATTTGATAAAAAAAAATATTTTTTTAATTTTTTTTTAAAAAAGTGTGCATGAAACTAAACATATATTCAATAAAAACAAATTATCAATTTGTAAAAGAGTAAAAATAAAACAAAAATCATGCTGTGCTATTCATGAAAGAGCCAGATTTACATCTACTTTATGTGATAAATATTTAGCAGACTAAAGAGTAATTGAATATAGACAAAAAAGTGTTCTAATAGATAGTACATACTGTATTAAAAAACAGTGACATTATATAGTGAGTTTTATAAACTCTCAATGCAAAGAGAGTCACCAAGAAACATTTAACAAATAAAAAATGATTGTATAGATCCAGAATTCAATATAAATTAAAACCTAAAGCATTTTATGATTTCTTTTAAATTTGGAAGAATTACTACCATAATTAACTTTGCATTTTGAGCATTTAAAATAAAATTTTAATTTCCTAAATCATAAGGCAAATTTTGTAATGGTAACCATAAAAACATCACAAAAATATAAGCAACAGTATATAAAATTTACAAATATAATACATGGGTATTATACCCTTTTCATTTCATCATCATGACTTTTCAATAACTTTTATCATAAAAATGAAACTTTTGTTTATTCATTCATTATATTTTTTTGAAAGAAAAAAAATGATTAAGTGAAAGCATTCACAGATATATATATATATTTACATTTGACAACAATGTATACATGACTTTTTAAAATTTATTGCTCCAATGTTTATTTATATATCTATATATTACAATTACAAAAACTAATATAAAACAGCTAATATAAATATATATTAATTATACATAAAAAGCCTTTTTCAGCACATGGTTTAGTACCCTTTTCAAATATTAATAATCTATTATTACTTTAATGAATTATTTCATATACAACACCATCTAGTGTTCCATAATAGAAGTAAAACAACAACAATAATAAAAATAAAACATTAGTAAAACAGAACAAGACTTTCATAGATAGAGTCAATACAATTTCAAAAAAAAAAAAGATTATAACATAACAATAGAAAAAAAAACACAATTAATACATGTATTATTCAACTTTACATAATTTTCCATTAATTTCCATTTGGCTAATTGCAACTAAATTTATAAAAAAATATTACATTAAACATAACTTAAATAATTGTATGAATATTTACAAAACATCAATAAATTTGGTTAACAATTGGTCAATTGGAAATGAAGGGAAAATTATGTAAGACAATATATAAAGTTCACATGATCACCATTTCTTATGGCTGCTCATAACTGTTATTAAAACAGGCAAAACTCTCCATACAGTAGTGCGACTCAGAGCTAGACAGAGTAATCAATAGATGCCAGAAGGCTTGTGCATAAAATCCCTATCTGGTGCCTACTCATCCAATATCACCAGACTAGTTTTTGGCTTGTAGCCTTTGTCAGTGAGGAGCTTTGGATCTGAGAGCACTTCACCTAAATCTTAGGATCTAATGCAACCCTCCAGCAGCCACCTTTTATCTCTACTTAACTACAAAACTATGAGAATAAAATTAAAAAAACAATAATATTTTCAATCCAAGTTCATTAGCTTATATAGTCATACAGGTCTGAACTCAGTTCTCAACCCATACATTTTGGTATCTTTGGTTCTTTAATAACCATAGTCACCAGTATCATATTAGGCTGATTGCTATTAAACCACTATACATCACATGATCAACATTTCTTAGGCTTGCTCATAACTGTTATTAAAACAGGCAAAGCTCTCCATACAGTAGTGCCACTCAGTACAAGCTATAGTAATCAATGGATTCCAGAAGGCTTGTGCATAAAATCCCTATATAGTGCATACTCATACAATATCCCCAGACTAGTTTCTGGCTTGTGGCCTTTATCAGTGAGGAGCCTTGTATCTGAGAACATATACAATATATAGAATCATATGCAATAAATAAAGTTGTATAATACATGTATTAATTGTTTTGTATATTGTTATGTTATATAATCAATTTTTTTTGAACTGACATTATCTTTCTATATGAAAGTCTTATTCTATTTTGCTAGTGTTTTATTTTTATTATTGTTCTTTTACTTCTATTATAGAACACCAGATGGTATTGTATATGTAATAATTTGTTAACACAATAGATTATGAACATTTGCACTAAACTATGTGAAAAAAATGGCTTTTTATGTATGATTAATATTTATATTAAATGTTTTATATAATTTTTTCTTATAATTTATATAAAGTAACAGCACATTGGAATTCCATTATCTTCATTTTTGAAGATATATATAAATGCATTATTTTATTTGTTTTTGTTCATTGTTTTAGATGATAATTTTTAATGTGTAGAAATTTAAAATTAAATTCTATCATAGAAATGCTTATACATATTATAAACATCTATTCTTTATATACATATCTGTTTAAAGTGGGCTTCACAAAACATTTATTACTAATTGTAATTTCAATATCTACATAAAAACAAATATTGTTTAATATAATATACTATAAATGTCTGTCAGATAGAAATTAAAAATAATTGCTAATAGTTGCTTATGCTGTTTTAAAGTCAAAAAAGATATGCCATGTTGTGATAGCAATATTGCATGCCCATAAACGTTAATTATTTAAACTCTTTAAATCTGGAAAACCATGACCTGAAAACACTAACAAAATTTTCAGATTAATGGTGTTAACTTGTAGAAACCTTCTAGATTGTCATTACTATTAAACAGAGAATTTAAACTAGTAAATAATCATTAAAATATTTCCAGTTAATTTTTTTTTAAAAATATGAATAACTTCAGTAGATCTAAAAAAAAAGAATACTTTTTTAAATAACTAAGTTATTTTTTTTATTAAATTAGTAATTACTTTCCTCCTTACCAGAATTCATGAAGTGGCAATGAAAAAAAATGTAAAATCTGCTCAGCTCACGACTGACCTAATTTTCTTATTTTTTTTTTTAAAAAAAACCCACTAGAGATAAATTATAAACTGAACACTTGAGATTATTTTTTAAATTTATTTTACTGGAGAAAAAGACAAAACCAGAGAAATTAGAAATATGATTTTGAAATATATTTAGTAAATTTCAAAAAAGCATTTTCAAAAACTGAAAATTAACTGGAAATATAAAATAATCTTTTTGATTTTTTTTTTTAATAGTCCAAAATTAATTTTTTTGGAAGTCAGTTACTATTTCATGCTCTATGACATAGTTCAATTTATCATACTAGCATTTATATATTGTTCTACCAATTGTATATGTTTATTAAAGTTATGAAAAATTATCTACTTTAATTATATCTGATATTAAAATAATAAAAAAATTAACTGTTTTATATGATAAAAATTTGAAATGGAAGTCTGACTGACTTTAAAATATTGTAGTTATTTTTAAGATAAGTTTTTGTTAACTATTTTTATAGTGAGTAATTTATTTATATAACGCGATGTTTTGTTTTTTTTTAAATCTCTAACATTCATTTTTTATGAATTTCTTTTTGAGGAATAAAAAAAAATATTTGCCCTATATAATAAGATTTCAAGATCTAGAAAAAGTGCAATATTCTCTAAAAATTATCTATTTGAATTTTATTTAACTAATTATATACATAAGTGAGTGTTTTTGTGTGGAAAAGTTTTATGACATGGTGGTAAACCTTTCAAGCCTACAATAATTCTTTAAGGTTTTTCATTCAAATAGCCTATAGCCAATCTAATTAACCTCCAATGTTATAGTTAGTTATTTCTAGGTAAAAAATAAAATAAAGATAATAACTCCACTTCCTAGTGATGGCAAGTCTGATGCACAAAACCTTGTTTTACCCTGTATCTTAGCAGGAAAGGGATTGTTGGAGAAAATATTTCACGGTTTATTTCACGGTTCAATTTAAAGGAGATTTTCATATTTCTAAATGGAAATATGAATGATTCACTACTTTCAATTAAGACCAGAAAAAATATAACAAATGTTCAAAAAACATTAAAGAAATGAAATTTGTAATTTAATTTTAATGAATCTGTTTGTGAATTTCAGTGATGTAAAAAATTCAATAGTGTTTATGATGTATTTTTAAATATTAAGATTCTAAAATAATTTGTGTTAAGTGAATGGTAAATAATATCTATCATCATTAATTTTCAAAAAGGTTTCATTTGACATCCCTTTTGCCTACTAATTTAAATATATATAGGGTAGATACATTTTTATCTGTTTGTGTATACAAATATTAATCCATCAATGTAATGACTTTTTTCAATAATACTTTGTAATTTTATGAAAAGAAGTGAGAGCATCATCCAAAATATTTAAAAATGGAAGTGGCAAAATTTCAGATTTTTATGATCACCTATTATGGGACTATTTTATGAGAAGTTGAGAAGATTGATATAAACATTGTTGATTTTTCTTTTACACAGATTGTTTTCACTGATGCTTTTTGTAAAAACATTGATAGATAATGATTAATTAACTCTTTGTAAATGAAGAGTAACATCAAAAATATAAGTGATTCAAGAGCTTAAGATTCATAATTTAATTCCTAGCTAAGTAAAAGTAATCTAAATTTGATCAACTGAGTAAAACTGTATGATATAAAAGGCATGCTCATACTAAAATCAGTCATTAACTATATAATTATTTTATTTTATGATTAAGGTAAAGAGAACCATATTGAACACAAGTATATAATTAAAAACCTGATGTGTTTACAGAATTTTTTAGATTCATATAAATTTAAAAAAATAAAAGAGAATGTGTTGTTATATATGTGATAAATATTCATATTTTATAAGTAATAAAAAAAAATTAAAAATGCATTTTAAAAATGCATATACATGATTTTAATCCGCATAGCATTTCCTTTTATATTATTGAATATTTAGAGAATCGAAATAAAAATGCAAGTATATATATATATATATGCAATAAAAATGCAAGTATATATATATATATATGCACACACATATGCAATATAAATAAATTTTCTGTTAATTAAAATAAAATTGTAATCATAATAAAAATAATAAATATAATGTTTTTTTGAATTTATGGTAGTTGAGGTAGGTTTAAGAAATTAACCGAAAGTACTTCTGTGGATTTAAAGATTGTTTATATTAGTTTATTACCATTATATTTATTATTTTTATTATGATATATATATATATATAGTAATTGAAAGATTTGCACGGGTTAAATATATAAAATACATATTTTGGGTTCATCCGTGTTAAAACTTTAATATCAATATTGGTTCGACTTGGTCCCTCTGTGGATGGTTGTGTGAAGTGAAAGTCGTTATTGATATTAAAAGTTTTAAGGTGAAAAAATATGTTTTATGTATATATATTGTAATTGAATAAAATTGAGCTTATGCTATTCTTTTAATGCTCCACAAATTTGGAAGCCATTTGTAAGTGAATAAAATATAACCTGAAGTTGAATGCCATTTGTAACTCAATAAAAATAAAGTCATACTGTATCCTTAGTCATAATCTAATTAATAATCATCATTTATAACAGAATAAAAATATGAACCAGGAAGAACAATCCTAATTTAATAATGTCCATGAATTATAGCATTATTTGAAACAGAATGGAAATAATAAATGTGAATAATAGCCGATGAATACTAATAAAACAATGATAATAATCTTTATTATCACCCTATAGATTCAAATAGCATTTACACCAAAAAAAATTAAAATCATTATTTCAAGCTACCCTAAAATATGAAGATTATTTGCAATAGATCAAAGATAATTAAATATCATTATTTTATAAATAATGATTGATGCTTATTATATAATCCACTTATAATATAATAAAAATAATGACAAAAAATTAGACAGATAAACCTTAATATTTTTTATGAGTCAAAACACTGTTTCTAATACTACAAACATATATTAAAAGTTAAACATTATTTATATTTAAGTGAAATGATTAGTGGTTGGATGAGATAATAATTTAATATGCCCTACAAATCTAAAATATCAATGATATCTAAACAAATATATAACTAAATAATTGATTTCTAATTATAACTAAATAAAACAAAAAAATAATGCTAATTTAGCCATGCTATTCCACTAATATCAATATGCTCTTATTAATTAAGTCAATTATAATGAGACTAAATACTCAATAATAATACAAAATCCATTAATCTAACATATCTCTCCAAATTCACCAAACTTATTATTAGCTAACATTAAAATTTATAATATCCAATCATATCAATATATAAGATAAACAACAGATTCTTGTTTCATGGTTATTCAAACACAATTGACAAATCATATCCAATTACTCTTCAGTTTAATAAAACGAAGTTATTAAAACTTTAGACTATAATTATTAAAACATATGAAACATTATTAGTGTTTATTATATTCAAATATTAATATTAAATTTAAATATTTAAATGGAATTTACAATCCACATCAATGAATTTTAAATATAATTAAAGCAAATCATTCTAATTTGTAACATAATAAAATATATTACTATTACCAGCTCTGTAATTGAATAAAATTTATGATCTTTATGTCTGTATACTGGTTTAATATTATATTCATTTTAATCAATAATGATTTAAAATAAAATATATGAATATTTAATTGTAATTACCTTTACTCATCTTCAATAATTATCATATTTGTACCTTAATCAATTATTGAGTCAATTCATATATAATTTTTATCTTAATATAACTCTTACTTATTACTAACAAAATAATTACAATAAGCTTCTAATTATTTATTAAATATTTAAAAAATGTCAAATCAATTAATTTACTGCTATAGAAAAATCTATACCTAATCAGATAATAAATATCAAATTCAATACAAAGAAAATGATATGTGATTATACTATCTTATCCATCCTGTTGGTTGGTTTCAGGACTATTTTGTAACTGCTTCTAATGAATTGTTGTATAATCAATAAGTGAATATTGTCTCACCTAAATATGATTAACCAATAAATTTGCATTATGAAATTGAATAACAACCAAACAAGTTTACTTGATTTAAATTAATTGAAAATTTATTAACAAACATATATAAATTAAACAAACAAATCAAAAAATATATATGGCAAATCAGTTAAGTTATATATAAATGATCTGATTATGTCTTATGTAATAGGTTCTTAATTGAAAATTGATTTTTAAATTAAATAGGTTATTGTATATTGAACTTCACTTATCAAATGCTAAATCTAAAATGTATATTTATGTAACACATACATGTAATAATACAAATGCACCTTTCAAAGTATGAGTCAAGAACATTTTTAATATATATATAAATATTTAATTGAAATAAAAATATACTAAAAATGAATTTACCTATTCATTTACATTATTCTTAGAGAATAAGATCAAAATAAATATATGAGATTAATTTATAATTGAAGAATAGAGAGATAAATATTTTTAAATACAAATAATTACTAAATTATGAAATATAAATTTGAATTTAGAAAACCATAACTCTTTTATACTTTAAAAATGTAAATTAAATCTCTACTTAATTTAAATTATACTACCATTTATATCCTATAAAACTAAATATACAAATAATAATAATAATAATAATAATAATAATAATAATAATAATAATAATAATAATAATAATAATAATAATAATAATAATAATATATATTATCAACCAAGCTGATCAATTGTCCTCAGATATGATATTTCCAAAATACTAACATAGTTCTAATGTTTATTTTTTAAACTACAATCTGGTGATGTTTTGATATTTCAGAAAAAGTAGAAATGTCACAAAAAGCTATTCAATTTGGTTGTTTACTCTTAGCATGTTGAAACTGCTTGAGGTTGTAATTTTTATGTAAGCAAACAGAATTATAATGTTACCAGGCCATTGTTCTTTTTTTAACTTTAATTAAAGTGTTTTTTGATTTACAATAAAATCATAAATAATGAACTTTATTTAAAATAAATAAAAAATAAGTTGGATAAACCTTTTTTTTAAATTTTTATTTTTCTAAAATGAAATTTGTAATTTTAACAAGAATAAAAATAAATAAAAACAATATAGTGATGATGCAAATCAAATTTTAACATGAAAAAAAAAATTCTCCAAAACAACATCATGGCCATGCAAATAAAATTGTTAATTTTAACAAGAATGAAAAGAAATAATGTTCCCAAAACAACATCGTGGCCACACAAATATAATTTGTAATTTTAACAAGAAAAAAATGAAAGAATTTATTCAAAACAACATCATGGCCAAAAATAAAAATGGTATTTTTGATTGATCTTGTGATTTTTCTCATGCAAATGTGAATTTTAGCATGATTTTGTAAAAATGATGCTTACATCTTCCCTTTGACAATTGATTAAAGTGATACCCTTGACTAGAGAAGTGGGGCAAAGTTTCCACAATTTTTATTACCTCATACTACATCATTGGATTTGGAAAATAATGACTTGGGCATGTGAATTTGAAGACTTTTGACAGTCTCAATTACAGACACCCTTACAAAATACCATAGTGAAATTTAAAATGGGATTGTTAATATAAACTGCATAACACAAAGTTTCCCATAAGCAGCAGTGGCCACTGTAGCAGAATAAACATCCTACTTCTGAGCATGTAAATACTGTAGCAAAATGTTAATAATAGGATTGTTCATATAAACTGTGGCAGAATAATATGTCCTATTTCTGTGCTGTAGCATAAAAATAGATACCATAGTAAAATTTAAAATGGGATTATTCATATAAACTGTATAAAGTTCACCGTAAGTGGTGGCGGCATCCACTGTGGCAAAAAAGTGTCCTATTTTTGTGCTGTAGCATAGAAATAGATGCCACAGACAAATAAACAGACTATTTCTATGCTTAACCATTAAAATAGAATGTTGTATAGCAGCACATCCACTTAAACAGCATATTTCTGTGCATTTGCATAGATATTATGCCCTCAAGCAGTTTCAACATGTTAAGAGTAAACAACCTTAGATTTAAAGCACATAAGTGTACAAACATTAATTTATATCCATGATGATGCAATGTAAATATCCTTTTCTTCAACGGATATTTTATTCATAAATATTACAAGTGAACAGATGCTAGTATCGCCCATGATAATGTGATGGAAATTGAGCTAATTTATATCTTGTGTATAAATAATTCATTAATCTCACAGAATCATATCAGCAAATAAATATAATCATTATGCAAATTTTTATGTGTTAGAATTTACATTTCATACTTGAAAAGTAAATAATAATCATTTTTAAAGCAAAGAAATATTCCTATGGTTTTATTAATACTATGAATTAATTTTCATTCTTCAATAAATTGTCACTACAAATTCCTGATAAACCTGCCCAGATAATGGCTGAATATTATTTCTTTCACCCATCATTCTACCCATTTAATAATCATATACTTTTAAAAGCAAACAAAAAAATACACACAAGAACTTAGTTTCACTTTTATTGAAGCCAAGCTAGAGAGAGCTAGTTTCATCTGTTTAGTTTTATTTACAAACTTTTTTAATTGCCATCAGAGACAGTAAAGCAACAATCCATATGAACTTTTTGGTCAATTCCAACCAGAATCCCATAAATAAATATCTTATTATATAAAATAATGACAAATAAAATAAATCTTTTATAATTTATTACACATAGCATACAATATTTACATTTTAAAATACAAATAGTATTCCTGTATTCCAAAATAAACTAAGAAAGTAGGATTACATTCTTTCATACAACAATGGAAATAATATATTTTTAACACAACATTATACAAATAAAATAACAAACATACTTGAGACATTAAACATTTAGGAGTATTATTTCTAACCTACCATGGTGAATGCATTAATGAAAATGTACATAATAAAGAAAGAATAATACTTTCATCAATACTATAAACTTTCTTATTTACACATTCATTTTTAAAATGAATGGAGTCTGTCTATTCATAATTTTTATACACTACAATTAATAATAAACATTTCTTTTTCTCAATATTATATGTTGTCATAGCTACAGTTTAATGCAGTCCAGGTTAATACTGTATATTACAATTAAAATCAAACAATTTTTTTACAATTAACAATACAACTCAAATTGAAATTTAGTTCAAATTTCAATAGGTACAATATATATAAATAAAATATTATCTGGGTTCATGCATGTATAAAAATATATACCAATGTTTTGGCTGGGTCACAATGGCCATCAACTGGGTAATAAATGTCATGAAAACAGTTAATATAAATATATAAAATAAAATTTCCAAAACAATCACTGGAAAACCTAAAATCTCAACAATGGAAATTAAAAATAGTGATGATCAATTTGATAAATCTTATGACACATTTATTAAAAAAAAGTGTACTCTTCCTTTCCCCCATAATTTATATTTTAAATATCATTACTTGAAGACTATTACTATTTTAAGTCTACAAGTCTGAAACCTTCTATTTTTCAAAGCACTTTTTGATAAGTCAGCATGGTACTGCATAGATATATACAAAGATTACAATTTACATAATACCTTCATCTAATGAAAAAAGTTGAACTGCTAACAAAATCATATATCTATCATATGACAAATGAATACCTGTAATACACATACCAAAAAATTTGTAATTTAGAGATAAAACTTTATTTTCAAAACAAATAGAAAGTGACAAAAATGTAATAACAACCTTTAATATTAGAACACTATTATTTCTGTTCTGATAAAAAAGCTAAAATCATATGATCTAAAGTCTTAATTAACAGTTATAGCATATTTTTATAATGTTTAATTTAGTCATGCACTATACGAATAATCTGCAACGATTTGCAACTATATATAGCATCTAAAACAAAAATGTGATTCGATGCTAAAAATTCATTCTCAAAATAAATGGAAAAGAAAAAATATAATGAAAGTTTTAATGTCTGAACATGATGTATCAAAACATATAATCTTTTATATAAAAAAAATTAATTCAAAAAACAAATAAATTTCCACTTCCGTATCATATCCAAACAGGAATAAAAATTGAAAATTTTCTCCAATAAAAGTTAATTTTTAAACAAATTGTAATAATAAAAAATATGGCAACACTTTTAATACTATGCTTACTTCACTAAATTAATGTAATTGAACATGTTCTCAGAATACGGTTATTCTTTTATGTAAAAGATGAATTGTTAAAAAATTATGTCACTTTATCAATTATCTATTCCAACTTAATACAAAATATAAAAGTAAAAAGTTTACAATTCTATGTTAAACATTTATCTTCAAAATATCAACAACTGTCACTTTATATTAGATCATAATTTCTGAAATCAATATAAATTTCTTTTTTTAATTTAATTAATTTTTTAAAAGCAATATTATGTTAATATTACTAATGTGTTTATGTTTGTTAAAGACTTTTAAAGTAAACATAATTTATTAGAAACTATTATTTAAAAATAATATTCTTTAATAAATTATATTCACTATGTTCAATTAATAATACCATTTAAATTTAATTTTTTTTAAAAATAACCTTATTTATTTAAATGACAATCACAGGAATATTTTTTAAGCATTTGCCCCTTTGATCAATTTTATATAAGCTTCAATTTATAAAACAATATAGAAAAGTATTGCAAACTTTTATTAGAGTAACAAATTTCTGTAACATAACAATATAAAATTTATTTGTTTTCAACTAAATATAAATAATGAATTTAAATGTATTTATTATATATTTTATATAATTAATTTTTTAAGCAATATTTATTATTAAGTTGCATATCATTTTTAAATATATTTCCATTTTATTATAATTATGGTTATATATTTGAATGGCTTCATTCTATTTCAAAAATGTTCTAAATCCAAAAAGAATTTAAAACTAAGTTTTAGAATAATATTATGTAACCCAAACACTATTCAAAGCATTAATACAAATTGGATTTACTACCACTTGCTCAATTAAGAAAAATAAAATCTATATGTACTAATTAAAAATAAGATTAAAAAAAAACAATAAAAATAAATAACTTATTTGTTGTACCCAAAAACTGACATCTTTAAAATAACATATTAAATTGAATCATACTAATCTAGATGAACATTAATTCTACATTATACACATATAAGGGCATCATAGACACCATTTTCAAAATTAAATAAAAATTGGAGAAACATTTTAAATTGCATATGCCTAAATGAATATCAATAATAAGTTTAAGGTGAAAAAAAAAGAGAAACAATATATATTTTCTAAACCTGATTTGAATGTGTACTTGAATATACTTTAGGCTATGCAAATTATTTAATAATGTTATTTTTCAATGCAATATTTCATTTCAGTTGATATAATGGGACTTCACTATCTATAACATTTATTTTTAAGACCTACCATATATATATATTCATAATCTATGGATAATACAGAATGCTATATAATGTAGATTTTCAACATACTTATATGTACAGATGTTACTATGTCTTCATTATATCTATATATTCCTAAATTTCAAATTTATTAAACAATTATATCCTGTGCATTCATTAAAACATTATAAGAAAGATGTATTTTTATATTGGACTATTTTCATAATCTAATATGCCTTTAGAAAAATTTAACTTTATTTGCCCTGTTGGTCAGAGCGTTATCTTAAAATTCATTACTCAAGAATCTAAGGGTCCAGGTTTAAATCCCATGCTAGTACTGTCACTGATCAGGCCAGCAACACCTGAAGAAGAGGAGAGAATAATACCTCTTGAAACATTGTGCATATACTAACCTGTTTGAGGTGCAATTACTAACAGTTGAATCTATTTGGAATATTTAAATAAAGTTAAATTTTTCTAAAGACATTCAATATGCATATTAGATGATGGAAATAGTTCAATATAAAAAATACAACTAGAACACCATCGTCACAAATCTTCAAGAAAACATTATAAAAAAAGTATATAAAAATAAAATATTATATGTAAACTATAGACATATTTAACATTAATAAATATTTTAAAACAATTCTTTAAACATCTATTATATTATGTATTTCTAAATTTTCAGTTTGAAATAAAAACAAATTTACAAAGAAATGTTTTTAAATATAATGTTTATATCTAATAAAAATTGAATCAAATTTAAAAAACCATAGCATAATATTTATTAATAAAATAATTTAACATTAATATTTTGTAAAATTATGTATACACTTCAAAATATAAATAAAAATAAAATTGGTAATTTTTTTTTCATTTTGCTTCCAATGAAAATTCATGATGATAAAAGCAACAGATATAATATTTAAGTAATATTAAGTTGATTAACTGTAACTTAAAAATATGTTTGTTTGTGCAAAGATTAGTGATTATATATTTGCGGTATGATAAAATGTGACATCTTGCGAAAACATTTGTAAAATGAACTAGAAAACTAGAAGAATACATTTTTAAAACTAATTTATTATTTTTTATATCTACATATTTAACATTAATTTAGTGAATCTGTGGGTTTACAACAATGGATTGAGAAGTCTCCTTCAATTAAAAATACTAGGAAAATCATAAAAATTCAACCAAATCCTTACAAGTAAAAATATTATATTTCCAAGGAGGTAAATCTAATAATGCATCAAGTAGCCATTTATGTACATTCAACACAAATCCCATTGAATAATTATCCAACATATAAAAGCAATTAGTCATATAGACTTTAAATTCAGATTTTTCATAATAGTATTTTTGCACAGCCATCCCAGTATTTCTTGAGAGGAATATAATATAATTTTTTTTTTTATGTAATACTGACATTTAATTATCATTATTCTTTTTATTAGAATAAAAAAGTATTTAATTTTAAAATTATATAAGTAATAAAAAGTATACTATTACTCCAAACACTATAAATTAGAACATTTTCATGTTTTTGACAATTATTAAGTCAACTAACAACTTTAATCAAAAGGCTGAATTGTTAAAAAAAATCATCTGATATGTATTCTTAACTCTGCATAACATACAAAACGAAAAAAAAACAATATTAAGGTATACGTTTATTTTTAAAACAAATTAGTTTTACAAAGATTCCAGTTGATTTTATTTTGTTTAATCAATATTTTTGAACATCATTCATTAATAAATTTCATTTAGTTTTACCCAATTAATAGTTCTAATTTACTTTTTCTTTAATTAATAATTATATTTAAAAAATACAATTACAAAAATACTATATTTTTGTATTATACAGCTTACAAAAACCTTGATTATACATTTTAATAAATTGTCCCAAATAAAAGATAAAATTGTATACAATGCCTTAGCTAAAATTTCATTTACTTATTTCCTTTTTATATAATATCTTTCTAATAAAAATTGCAAAGCAACATGTTATTCTGTATCAAATGTACTTATTATCACTAAAAAGAAATAACGTTTATCATTAAGTAATTAAAAAAAATGAATACATAATAAATACATCAAAAATTATAAAAAACTATGAAACTTTCAACAGGTTGCCATTTCTTTGTTATTCCTAGTGGTGACTCTTTCAAACATTCAACATTTGATTTTTAGTATTTAAATCTTTATTCTACATTAGAATTCAATAAATTGGCATTAAATTGTTAGAAATATAAATTTAAAAATGCAAAAATATCTTTAAATTCACATTTGACAAAAATATATTAAACAAAATCATTGTTGATTAAATTTCATTTGGTCAGAGTGAATGAATGAAATCCTGTTTTAAAATTTAAAATTGCATTTATAATTATGAAGATATATAAAAAAATTCTGTACTACAGTGTTTGAAAGAGTATAACAACTGCAGCTTCCTTTTACCACTACTTTAAATTTCTTAACTTAAACTTTTAAAAATGAAAAATATTTTTAAAAAAGTGAAATGAAGAAAATATTTATTTTTTTAATAATTACTAAACAAATATTTTGTAAAAACAATAAATATTTAAAAAAACTATAAAAAGAACAATATATTTTTTTGCTCATTGTCAACAACAGTAGTGAAGTCCTGTACATTTTTTGTCAAAGAATCTACCAATCAAAACATTATAATGGAGCTCCAGCATTTAAAAAAAAATTTGATCTGTAAAATTCTGACCTCCAGATTTTTTTTTAAACTAAAAAACTTTCTACCATCAAATACATAAAACTGGCAAAACACCATTACATGTAGTTGTATGAAAGGGAAGGGAGCTAAAGAACCATCAGTGCCATCTCAGAATAAAGTATTCTATATGTATTAGTCAGTAATTATAGTATATATTTTTACTTGCTTTATTTTTATTTAAATGTGTATATAAAATAAAAAACAGTTCAAAATGTTTGGTGAAATTTTAATTTTGCAACAAAAAAAACAAATAACAAAGAACAAATAATAGTAATAGTAGAAATAATAATAATAATAATAATAATAATAATAATAATAATAATAATAATAATAATAATAATAATAATAATAATTATTCAATTTATTAATAAATAAACAGCTCAAACAAGGCCACAAGTATTTACAAAGTAATATATATCTGTATTATAAATTACAAAGTAGTACATACAGATATGTTAAAAATACTATTTACATTATTGTCAATGTAAGATTGCTTTTATTTTGTCCTTAAATTGTTTATAGTTTAAAGATAAAATATCGATATCTGAAAACTTTTGATTATACTCTAGTTGCAATCTATGCAATGGTGATTTAATTGAATGTTTTAATATAGATAAATAAATCAAATCATGACATCTAGAATTATAAGATGGAATCCTAATTGCAATTCTTGTGATTGCATATTCTAAGGATACAGTTCCATGTATTAATTTAAATAAAAATGGCATGTCCATCAATAGTCTTTTATTATGCATATTATTTACTTTCTTAGTATATATTTTATTTTTATAAATATATTTAAAATATTTATTTTGTATTTTTTGTAATTTACATATATTTGTTTGATTGTATGGATTCCAAATAATAGAACCATAATGCAGAACAGGTACAATTAAAGTATTAAATAGTAATCTATATATTTCGATTGTAACTTGAATGTTTGATCTCAAAATCATGCCCATAATTTTAAGAGATTTATTAACTACTGTTTGAATATGCTCATTAAATTTATAATAACTTGTGAAAATAATACCCAGATCTTTCTGTTTAAATGTTTTAGAAATTTTGTTCCCATTAACATTATATTGATTGTTACTAATTGTTGTTTTTTTTGTATAAGACATTGAATTGCATTTTTTGTATTTATTTGCATATTATTGATATGGCACCAATCACAAAAATTATTAATATAATTTTGCAATATTTTATGATAATTTTTATGTCTGATCTCTAAAAAGATCTTAATATCATCTGCATAACATAACATATTTTTCTCAGTTATGACAGAAGCCAAATCAGAAGTATAAATGGCAAAAAGAATGGGACTTAAAATACTTCCTTGGAGTATTCCACATTCATAAGTGACCATAAAAGATGATTCTCCATTAATATAAATATTAATAAGAAAAGACTTTAACAATTTTGTAAAATTAATTGATAATCCAATATTATCTCCTTTTGTTAATAAAATATTATGATCTACTTTATCAAAAGCTTTAGATAAGTCAAAATAGATAACATTAAGTTGACTTTGAGAATCAATAACTTGTGTTATAACATCTGATATGTGTAATAAATTTGTTTCAATAGATATTCCTGGTAGAAAACCATGTATAAATGAAGGAATAATATTTTTTAATTGATGTATAATCCTATTATAAATTGATTTTTCCAAAATTTTACCACAAATTGGTAACAAAGAGATAGGTCTAAAATTAGATATATCTGATTTTTTTCCAGATTTATAAATTGGACATATTTTTGCAATTTTCCAACAATTAGGAAAAATAGATGTTTTTAGAGCCAAGTTAAATATATGTACTAAAATAGGAGCTAAAAGTTCAATACAGCCTTTATAAATAAATATAGGTATATCATCATGTGCAATACTTCTTTTATTTTTTAAAGATTTAGATGCTATTATAATCTCATTCTTACTCAGATTAGATATACTTATTAAATTATTATTACTTATAAGATCATTAGTAAAATTATAACTATATGAATTTATATTATTATTAATCATTTGTGATGAGAAATATTTCATAAAATCATCTGGCTTAATATCTGTTGTTTCTTTATTTCTAACTTTAAGATGTTCTTTCATGATATCCCAAAATTGTCTTGGATTGTTACTAATGTTATTTTGTATGTTTCTCATATACAAATAAAAATCTTGTTTTTCCTATCAAAAATCTATAATTTTTAAAGTTATTTAAAAACATCACTTTCTCTTTATACATTTCATAAGTTTGTTTGAAAACCATATATTTAGTTGATTTAATATGTTTCATTGGAATAAATCTATTCACTACATCAAATAATAATTTTTGAAAATTTTCTGCAGCTATTGAAGCATCCGTATTGTTATAAACTTCTTCCCAGTTTATATCTTTAATTGCTTTATATAAACCAAAATAATCTCCTTTTGCGTAATTTTTTTTAGTTAAAGATTTAAATTGAGCTATTTTAATGTTTAATACCAATTCAATTTCTAGTGCAAAATGATGATAATATTCAGGTACTAAAGGGTATTCACATTTTTGTATATGAATAAATTTATAATTTGTGATTATTAAATCTAATGTATATCCATTATTATTGTATACATCATTGATCTGTTTTAAATTCAAAAATTTAAGTAGTTGCATCAAATCATTAAATTTGGTATTATTTTGGTAAACATTGTTTCCATAATATGCAATGTTTAAATCTCTCATAATTAATATTTTATGTTCATATGAAACTAGAAATGACTCTAATGATTCAAAACTTGATTTTAAATATTTCTGTAAAACATTAGGTGGAATATATACATTTCCCAATAACAATTTAAAATTATTTAAATCAATTTCAATCCATAGTGCATCAAATAGGAAATCTGGAATATGTATACATTTACAATTAATATATTTCTTAAAAGCAACTAATACACCTCCACCTCTTGTAGCAATGGATATTGGTCTATCATTTCTAAAAACATTATATCTATCTTCTATTAAATATTCATTATATATATCTTCCTTTAGCCATGTCTCTGTTAAACAAATAATGTCATATTCTTCTGTTAAAATTTTATGTTTAATTTTACATAACTTTGTTCATAATCCTCTTACATTTCGTAAGTAAATAGTTAATAGTTTATTGATCATCAATAGTAATTTGTTTAGAATGTACAGATTGTAATATTTTATCATGTCCAATTTGTATGTCATTCACCTCTTTGGTAATATTATTTTCATTCAATGAATTCAATTTATGTAATCTTCCATAAAAAGGAAGTAATACAGAACCATACGGCCAAAGATCTGGGTTTATCATATATTCTGCATATTGTTCATCTACTGAAATGTAAAAAGATGCATAGTTTTTATTTTCAGATGGTATTTTATGACAAACAACTGAAGTTTTAAGTTTATCTGTTAGATGATTAATAATATCTGTCTCATTCATTGTTATATTAATTCTTGTGAGAAAATTTTTTTTATAAATTATTCTTGGTTTTACAGCCAAAATATTATGATTTTCTTGAATTCCTATTATGGCTATTTTATTTGCTTTCTTTCTATTAGTTTTTTTTTATATGATACTGTAATAAAACCATCATTAGTATCTTTACTTTCTGCATTCTGTAGCATTAATTTAGTATCTGTATCAGAATTATTTTTCTGTATATTTTTAATTTTATTTGCTTTATTAGTATCATTTTTATTACTAGTACTCTTATCATTATCTCTTGATGTCACTACATCAGCCCAGGTTTGAGTATTATTATTTTCATTAATATGCATTTTGAATTTATTAGTATTATAAGATTTTTCATCTATGTCAGCAGAAATCACATAGGTTTTATTATTAGTAGATTTATCATTGACAAATTGTTTACTATATTGTCCCTTGTTTTTAATTATTTGAGGTTTATTCTCTTTAACTTTTTTGTCACTAGGTTTCATTCCTGGCTTAACAATACTTTTTATAATATTAGTATCAGTTTTATCAGTTTCAATAAGTTCTTTTTGTTCAGTCAAATTTATTAGTGCTTCTTTTAAAAATATATTTTCTTTAGATAAATTATCTAATTTTTGTTCAATTGTAACGACATGACATAAAAGTGATTTAAAACTTAACAAAATTTGCTTATAAAAATCACTATTATTAATAGATCCTACTATTTCTTCCTCCAAATTAAATGTATCATTTGAATAATTTTTTAATGTAATATTGTCTTGATTATCAATAATATTAAAATCAGTTTGTGTATCATAATTAAAAGTAACCTTGCCTTTTAACTGAGTCAAATCAGAATCTATTCCATTGCAATCAGGGCATTGATAACAATTAATGTCATTCAATTTAAGCATATTTAAGTCTACTGAATTTAATTTTAGACATTTTCCATGAAATCTCCTAGAACAAATTCCATAACAAGTTATAGACAATTGTTCATTATTAATATCAGAAAAACAAAACTGACATATTTTATTGCAATTAGTATTATAATTATTACCCTGTGTAACTTGATCAATTATTTTTTTTTTAATAGTTGATTGCTTATTTCCATTAAATCCAATATCTTGTTTGAGTTGATCAGATATTTTATTTTCTCTAGTTTCAAGAGTAATATTATCTTTCTCCAATGATGTTTGTCCTACTAAAGTAGTTTCACAAACCTCCATTTTGTTTTCAATATTTGAATTATTATTACATTTTTCACATATATAACAATCCATTACTTCTTCATTTTTATGCTGAAATGCCACAGTAAGTTTTAAGCATGATACATGAAACTTTTTATCACATATATTGCATTTAATCCTTGCTTGCTTACCAAAAATAAGTCCATTGCATAAATCGCACAGTGTTCCACCCATTGTCAAAATTTTTCTACTTTATTTTATACTTTCTGCTAATATTTTAAAATCCAAAATAAAATTGAATTAATATTAATGCAGATTTAATATACTTTTGCTATTTTTAAAGTTGATTTTTTTTTTATTTATTTCTATTTTGAACTATTAAAATGACAATATTTTTCAGATGTTATAGAATGAAAAAAAATAAAAAATAATAATAATAATAATAATAATTATTAAAAATATACATTATAATTTAAATTTTATTTTATTTTAATGAATCAAATTTGAACAAAATGTTTGACTTTAATATTTTTTCCATCAATATGGCTACTGCAATGGCAGTTTAAAAATGCAACTATAAAGTACATTTTAATAAACAGTTTTATATATACATTAGTATTTTTTTAAATAATATTTAGTAAAAGGTTTTAAATTAATGTTGTCAATTTCTTAGTTCACTAATAACTTTTGCCATTATTTAAAAATATAGGGGATTTGAATACAGAGACTTTCAAGCATCCTTCCACTATCCACACTATCTCATACGACTGATACACAAAACCACACACATGTAGACAAGATAAATAATCACCAATATATATATATATTTCATGCTGAACCAGCACTCATCAGTTGTCATATTATCATCTCCCACACACCCATATATAATCAGTGCTCAGTTTATATTAAGTTAACAAATCTTCATACTAAATGGATAGACTTCAATCTATTTCAATCTCCAACTCTTCAGCCTTTCATACCATTGAAAATCTGATGATGGAAAACCCAAATTCCATATTGATTTGTTCAAATCCCCTATATCTACAATTAAGCTCCAGGTATATGAAGAATGCCTGTATTTCAAATATTACCATTATTTATAACTACATTAATCATTATTATTTTTTCTCACATTCTATTTCTATTTTATTTTATCTTACTATCATCAATCACTAGAATAGTTTAAGAATTGGTCATCATATGTCTCATGCTACTGATCACCTCTAATAAATTAATTTGTTTTAATGGGGTTTTACAATCCCATTTTTGTTTTTAAATTACAATCACATAAATTTTGAGTTTAGTATTTTTCTTCTTTATTTTTCATTTTTTTATGCTTTATCTTGCTCTATTTATTATTTATTTATCTGGAATTAGAATGTTCATAAAGAGTGTTTTGGGAGATTTTGGTGACAATATTTTACTCTACAGATAATTCATTTGCCTGGTAATTTTAAGCATTTAAATCTTATTGAAGTTATGCATACCTACTAATATATATATATAATTAGAAATCATATAGATTTAAAAAGGTAATTTAGGAATGTTATCATGTGTATGACATTCATTTCACAATTATATATTACAATAGACAAATAGATAGGCACATTGATAAAAAGAATGCAAGTGTATTAGTATGCAAGTACTTGAATGAAAATCATTCATACATATATATAAATAAAAAATAAAATAAAAATATTTGTATATGCATATACAAAAATTCCGAATAAAGGATCAATGATTATGTAAAATTATAACATTCTCAAAAATTTTAGTATTAAAATTAAGTTTTTACTAAATCAAATCAAAATTCTAAATTTTTCATTAAAAAAATTAAATTACAGTTATAATAAAAACATAAAAATAACTCTTTTCCCCCTTTAGATAATTTAAGAATTGTGGGAAATGTGATGATGTCACTATTGGTTTCTTAGACTCCTATTTGCATTCTGATTTATCTGTAGCACTAGATGAGGTCATATAGCTCATAACTTGACAATTACCACAGTGTCAAGAGAACATTTTTTTTCTCCTTCAGGGTGTCCCAGACTTGGAATTCACTACCGGAGTATGCTTCATTAGCAGAGATATTTTTCTTAGTGGAGCAAAGACCATGCTAGAAATGAAATTTCAGCTTTCCGTTTCAGAATATAAATAAAATTGGTGAAACTGAGTGGAAATTATGTGACAACTCAGCGAGATCAGTCACTGGCATGGTATAATAGTCATGTTAGCAGCGGATGGGTTGAGATGGGAGAGGAACAAAAGCTGAAATGGCCACCTATTATCATTAATAGCTAGTGACATATATTGTTTAATAATAAAAAAATACTGACCAACAAAATTTGTGTCAAATAAAATTTTGATTTTTGAAAAGCATTTTTAATTTTTTTCATAAAAAAAAAAGATAACTTTTGCAGATTTCTTTTCTTTTTTTTAAAAAAAAAAACAACAATGTTAAATATAACATTATACATTTACATATGTCCAAATACATGCGTGTAAGAGATTAAACAGAGTACTGGGATCAGAATAGATTTGTGTTATGATTTTTGATTAGTAGGGCAAAGTCATACACTGTTCAAATATAATTAAATGTTTATTCTCGATTAAAAAATGCTCGTCGATTTTAAAGAGTTTTTAACGAGCACTGTGACCGATAATAAGAAAACAATCTTCAATCAGGGTTGTCATTCTATTAATAGTTTAAGAAAAAAAATCACAAATACATTTTTTTAACAAAATCATAAAGAAAATCATGCAAAGCATTTTTTGCAAAAAAAAAAAATTCAATGAGATAGATTAAATAAATATATACATAGGATAAAACAAAAGGAAACTCAGATTATATCCCAAGTTTAGGTATCAAATTAAGAACCTGAAAACAATACATGAATACAGTTTGAAATCATTTATTTTTCTAATCTATTTATAAAATAAAATTAAAAAAAAGAACTTTTATTATATGCATGCTAAAACGTTAAAAATCATTAAATATAAATTATGATAAAAACGGCAGGAACCATGAATAAATTCAAATGCAATTCCTTAGCAGTAATGGTTTTATATTTAATTATTCAAATTGATTATTTTGTAGACAATTTAATCATTATCAATTTCGACAATCCATGCATAACAGAATGGAAGACTTTCTAATTTTACTTCAGTTTCTTTGATCCATAGCTTCTCTTCTCTACATAAGTCAGCAAACTTCCTTATCATATTCATCCATCACATATGTGGACACTTTCCAGGTCTTACAATTTTTAAAATTAGTTAACAATTTCAATTGTTCACCAGATCGCACCCAACCCAACTCCATTTTAACTTCTAAATTCTTTCACTGATATTAATGATATATATTTGGTTTCTCATATATATATATTTCACTTTCATTTTCTGTTAATCCCAATAATATATCTTTCAATACCTCTTCATACGGCCTATAATATCTGCATTATTCTTCTACTTACAGTTCAAGTTTCAAATCCACAAGTAAATATTGCTAAAATACAGTTATTAAAAATCTTTATTTTCAAGCATATATATTTTTTGACTTTTAAGTTATTTCTAAAACAAAATCATTACATCCAAATTTAATAATATGATTAATCATATCCATTAAATTATCATCTACATTAATAACCTGAACAAATTATTTACAATTATTAAGTTCTTCCAATACGCTATTATCAGTCTTTATTATATGCTATTATCGGTCTTTATTTTTTCATTTTTTGAAAAGTCATTGAACATTCCTCTAGTTCTATTTTCTTATTTTTATAATTTCTGTAACATTTTCAGATATTTTAAGATTTTATTAGCAAAAATTAATGCATCATATATAAAATCATGATGATTTAAGTAATCTCCATTTATTATTTTCTTAGATTTTTATTTTAAACATCAAAATATCATAAAATAGTGTAAAAGGTTTTGTAGAGATAAAATTACTGCTGTCATACACCCTTTTAAATATTAATCTTTTTAATTAAAGTCACTATAGAATCACTCTCTTATTGCATTTTGATAAATATTCTTTAAAATTTGAAAATTTCATGGGTTTATGTATTTGTAATTCTTTCACTCAATATTATATCTTTATCATTTAAATATCTGGTAAATATGTTCACTAATAATTTCTTTATTTCTTGATCTGCTTTTTAAAATAATATCTGTAATAATATCACTACTTTCTGGAGCTTTTTCATTCTTAAAAGATATAATTATATACCTCATTTATTCATTTAAAATATTTTGTATTTCAAAAAATACTATTGAAGTTGTAGAGAATATTCTGCTTTCTTGTTCTTTATTACTATATAAAATCTTTGTAGATTTCTTCCACATACTTTATGATGTAATACTTCTTTTTAGTAATAATGACATCTTCTTCTTGCTAAAACAACATTCCTTCAATTCATTATGGATTGAATCTATTAAGCATATTATCCTTTTCAAACATACATTTTATTATTAATCAAAATATAGTATTGTTGTGCTTTCATTTGAATGTTTTTATGTACAACAATAAATATCTGCTACACATATATTGAGCTGCAATTGTATGGGTATTTCTCTGTAGCTATGCATTACATGAATATAGAGATTGCTACGAATTACCTTTCTTCTATCTATCATAGTTGCATTATTAACTTAAGTATTTATTGAATGCACAAAAATGTTCCATTTTGATAAGCAGAGAATTAAGTTAAATATTTTTCCTATTTAATTAAAAAATAACTATAATACAATGTTGTTTTTTTCTCAGTCTTACATATCAAAACAGAAATTAATTCAAAAATTCTTTCTTAATTAAAAATATTTTCATAATCCCTTAAAATATAAATATATTGAAAACAACTTTTATAATTACTTTATATGTCCATTCAAATAAACATCTTTGTTTATAATTTTCTTTTCATTACATCAAAAATTTCAATGTTTGTCAAAACCATAAATAAAAAGTATATTTGCACTAGAAACTATTTAATATAATTTTGATGAATTTATTTCAAAATATTGCAAATATTATCCTTCAATAAATTAATATTTAAGTCATTCTAAATTTTATTTTAAATACTCAAAAAATATTTGCAAGTGTTCATTTTTTTACTCTTTAAACTTTAAATATAT
This sequence comes from Epiperipatus broadwayi, assembly GCA_028023455.1. Lineage (NCBI taxonomy): Eukaryota > Metazoa > Onychophora > Udeonychophora > Euonychophora > Peripatidae > Epiperipatus > Epiperipatus broadwayi. The sequence goes on along the minus strand of JAQFVV010000085.1, from coordinate 4,132,728 downwards.
ATGCACATAGACTATCAAAGTTACAAATACTCTACATTGTGTTGTCTGAATTATTTGTCTCAATATATATATTCTGAGGATGTGTGACTCTCCTATATCTTTAGTGCTCAATCCCTCAGGGCTCATTCTGCTTGACCCTACTCTTTCAGCAGAGCTATGGAAATTTTTTTATTTCTAACATTTTTTTCCATACAATATATTTAGAGAGTGTTTTTGAAATCCCAACAGTATTATATTAAAAAATAAAATTAGAAAAGAATACCATATTTATTGGCTGACTAACTGCCTACATATTGATAAAAAAATTTATAGTTCATTTTATAACTTGTCTTCTAATTAGTATAAAATTCTCTTAACTGATTTATGATTGAAAAGTTAGATGTTTGATTATAACTGATAATCTAAAAATATTTTAAACATCCCCAATTATCAGAAAAACCTAACAAGTCTACTCATTTTCAAATCCCAAGTTTGATAATATGAATATTTTATAATAAATCATTATTACTTACACATTTTGCAGTGAATAGGTATTTTACAGGTCACAGTCATTTTTTTCAATTAATCACTGACTGAATTGAAATTAAATTTTCCAAACCCATAAATATAGGGGGGGAAAGGATATTGGACTCAAACATAATCTTCCAAATTATTTTAGTGACAAATTCTAAAAACTTCCTTTGTACTTGGAATACTCATGTTAAAATAAATCATTAATATTCAAATTTACTTTATGATACAATGCAATATTTAATATTAATAAAATATTAGTCATAAAATATAATGGACTAATCAGAGGCAATTTAATGTTTTAGTTCATGAGTTTTCAATACTTATGATGCTGCAAATAAAAAAATATAATATGTAAAATCAACAAATTGATCATACACTCATAAAATGTAAGTGGCTATTTAATATTAATTTTATTTCATGTATCCTCTACTAATATGGATTGACAACATGAAGACTACTGATTTAGATAAAAAAAACATCAAAATAACAAAAGTGTAATTATTTTAGAAGACTGTTAAAATTACAGTAAAGATCTTAAAACTGATCATTATTTAAAAAAAGAATGAAATGTTTTCATCTTAACATATAATATTATTTAGATAAGATGCAAAATAACAAAATTTATTCAATCACTGCAAGGATATTTTATTATGTATGTAGTGCACTTTTTAAAAGTTATTCTAAGTTCAGAAAATCATAAACTGTCAATAATGTAATTATGCATATAATAAATAAATATTAAATGCTTACTTAGCACAATGCTAAATATGGATGAATTAGAATATAAAATCAAATCTCATTTGCATATTAAACTTTGGAAGTAATTAATGATATGTAAATTTTTTAACAATTTTGCTCTTTTTTATATACTCACTTTCTTAAAACAACTTAAGTTGTTTTTAAAAAATTAAATTTAAGATAAAAATGAACAAAAGTAAAGTTTTATTTTAAAATTAAAAATGTTTATTAATTCAGATAAGCATTAATTCAAATTATTGAAATACTTCATCAAAATATTTTGTTATCTGATGCATATACTGATATAAAATCTTATTAAAGTTTATAATATAGTTCTAAAATTAAGATGCTGGAATAACTTATATTGAGAGTAATGAAATATTACTATCAATGGTATAAACATATTATTTGATAACAATTACTATCCCTTCTTTAGCAAGAAAATTTGACATATACCCAATATTGTAAATTAACACTTTAAACAATCATTAAATCACATTATAAAAATATTCAGATAAATTAATAATAATTCTATTCATATTTACGTTATATATTTTAATGATATTAAAAGTTTCATTATATTATGGCTGTGCTTAAAAATTACAAAGATTGTATGTCATTTTGAGTGTCTACATGAAGCAACTATAGCATAACCATTCTATTCAATTGACCAAATTAAGATTTTTTTTATTTCCTTCATCAATCATACCTTTATGCTAAATATAAAATAGCATCAAATTTAGATGCTAGAATAAAATGAAGACATCAAATAACAGAAAATTATTTTTGACAATGCATAGCTACCACAACAAATATTGGATAGAGAATTTAACATACATATTATAATATTTAATGATTCTATTGATACTATTAAAAGTGAATAACTGAAAACTAAGGTATTTGTAACTTTGAAATTTTTTATTGTAATTTATGGCAAAAAGATATCTGAAACTAATTTGGAAATCTAAAATTAAACAATTATTCTAAGATAGGAAGAACTCTCTACACGTATTGTTTATTGGCTTAAATTATTTTAAGAAAATAAATCCTCAAGTAAATATACTTTTAAAACTATATATTTTTAATTATTGCATATTACTAAACTAATTTACATGTTTCTATCATCTAAAAATGCTCTATTTGTTATTTTCCAGAGTACAGACAGTTCTTAATAAATATAAACCCAAAAGACAAGCATCTGTACTTATGTAAACATATATGACATATACAAAATTTACAAAAAACCATGCCTACTATTCAAAATACATTTCTACCTTTAAAAGTAAATAATAATATAATTTAAGTCATAATATATATATATATATATATATATATATATATATATATATATATATATATATATATATATATATATATATATATATATATATATATGTACCATTTATTCATTAGCAGCAAAATAAACTGTTAATTATAAAATTCTTAAATGTAAATAGATTTATGACTAAAGGTTCCAGAAAAATGATATAAACACCCAAGAGTAGTCCAACAATTTTTTTCATATTAAAACTATTAAAAATTATATGTAAAATAATATTAATTTCAACCGATATCAATTTCTTCTAAATAGATAGATATATTAAGATTTACAATATGAGCTGCAATACAATTTCCAATATTGTCAAGATTAATTTTTAATTTCCATGAGCTTAAGATCATCTTGATTGTAATAGATGCAAGACCAACAATAGCCATATTGCTAGGACACAAATAAATATTATTTTATGTAGTAAAGCATAGAAACTAACTGGATAAGTAATCAATTAAAATTCTAAGTTTTAAATTGGTGCAACATTCTTTATGTAAACTTCAAGGATGGCATTAGTAATTGCTAATTTCAGAGTTTATTTATTACTTATATAGTTAAAAGATAAAACAATAGTAAATATTTCACACACCATCTCCAGATTAAATAGTTAATCAAGTTAGTCAACTTCTAAATAATGAAAAATTTTAAAGTTTTCCTTTTTTTTTTTTTTTTTTTTATTAAGAAAAAATTTACAGTGTCAGGTAGCTACATTTGATAATTATAATAGTTTCATATAGAAGTTCAAAGTTTTGCAACCAATCTGTGTGGTATTGTCATAACATTTACTGCAGTAGTCTGAGATGTCATCTCATCATCACAAATGATAATCTGTGCCCATGTGTCTACAAAGAGACACTCTGGCACAAGGAGTCGATCTCTGTTCTTCATGCTTATTATTATTGTTTTAAAAGTTCTCCAAGGATCACTATATCCTTGTCTGAAGGTATGCTGGCACCTGGTGATCCATAAGGCATGTAGTAGGCATGCCACTAGCCTGATAGTTGCATAGTTGCCTTCTTTAATTGCCCAATAAATTGACAGGACATTGCCACAGCCAGAGGAAATGCTTGTGATAATTTTGTTTCTATTGCAAACTCAGGTATGAGCAGGCATAGAAGATGTGCTCCAGTGTTTCTTCATGCATATTGCAGAGTTTACACATGGGGCTTAATTGACCAAATCCTCTTAGCATCACCAAAAAGTGACTGGTGGGCAAGGAGGACAAGCTAAACTTGATTAAAAAATCGACCAGCTTTGGTCCTATCACCAGTATCTTGACTTCCTGAGCATTTGCTTTACAGACAGTCTTAATCGAGTAGAAAATGGATTTTGATTTGGGAAAAAAGATTTTTTACACTTGCCAATATGTTTGCTTAGCTTTCTCTAATTGTTCGGAAACTGAAAATAGAGTCCCCAGTTGATCTTGTAGTTCTTTGATCCATTTACTGGGTATGGGTGGTGGTGTATCTGTGGGCTCCACAGTGTCTTCACTCTGATCCTTTTCTTTTTTATTGTGGATTTTCCTGAGCACTGAAAGTGCTCTTTGAACAAAGAACACCTTGACGGCATGGAGACCAAGTCCATTCAGGTCACATGGTCTCTGCACCTTGGCCAGACTGATACATACAGTTTTTCTCTTCCATATCAACTTGGTGCAGGCTGAATTTTTATCATCCTGAAAACCCTTGGTCGGTTTGAAGATGGGCAGGTAGTAGTTTATACATGGAAACATCATCATATTTAACAATGCCACCTTGCCTGGGAGTGAGAGGGAAATCATTGAGAGAGAGTTTGCTACCTTCTTGGTTTTGTCCAAAAGATCCTGCTGGATGGCCCTCCTCATCACTGTTTTGGGGAGGGCAATTGGGAACCCAAGCAATTTCTGTGGATTTCCTGTATATCTTGATGGTACTGTAACACCTCTACTGATTTTCCAGACAACAGATTTGTCTGGGTTGACAGCCAGATTGAATCTTCCAGCATATCTGTCCAGCAGTTGGTATAGCCTTGGCAGGTATTTCTCAGAAGGGAGGAAAATGGTAACATCATTCACATATGAAATGTGGTGGAGTTCCTCCTTTAGTGCTGGCACAAAGACTCCTGGTAGTTCCTTTTCCACATCTTGTAGTAGGAAATTCAGGTAGGTATTGAACCAAAGGGTGCTTAGTGGACCCCTGGGGGATTGATAGATATGGTCTGAAACCAGGGGCTAGGCAGCCATCAAGTGATGTGTGAATTGACCTGTTTAGCAACAAGTTAGCAATGATTTTAACATAGACAATAGGTACTCCATAGTGCCTTAATAAGTTTAGTAGTTTTGCTGGCATCACAAAGTCAAAGGCAGCCACAAAGTTTATCTGAACAGCAATGGGCCCTGATTTTCGATGTGATCTTACATGCTCCACCAGCAGCATGAAGCACTGCACCACCTCAATGGTGGATGAGCCTTTGCATGCAAACTGGTGTACAGAGATCCTGGTAAGTAACTGCTGCTGGACCCTATCCTTAACCAATGATTCAATTGACTTGATGATTAGCAGGGATATTGAGATAGGTCTAATGTTAGATAAACTGGATGGATTGGTGATTTTTTTCATGTGTGGTACAAGAGCAATTGGATACAGGTCAGGAACACTTTGAAAGTCCCTGGCCAGCATATCAATTACTCTCCATACTATCAGAGCTGTGAAATGGCTAAGGTGCAACAATACAAATCGGGGAATGCCATGTAAACCAGGATGCATATGTTCAGGATAGGATTGAAGCTTCTGGATGATTTGTTTCTCTGTTATATTGTGTTCACAAACTTCTTGTTTATCATCCCAGATGTTACTGATGTCAAACTTTTGACTTCTTTTTGCTCATGGATCTTATCTAGCATTGCAGGCCCAGAGTAGTTATGGTTGTCTATGTTGATTAATGACGGGGTAAGCCTTTTTGTAGCACCAATGGCCCATCTCAGGTAGCTCCGCATCCAATTTTGTTGTGTTGCCAAATAGATCCTGGCCCTTTTTGTTGCGACATATTGTGCAAGCACCCTCTGTTTCTCCCTGTACTGTTTCTTTAACAACATGATCTCCCCAATTCCAGCATCAATTGATGATAATTCACTGACTCTCTTGCCAATGAAATCCAGCTCCCCAAGCAGCCTGTTTGGGCCTTTGGTTTTCAGGTGAAATTGTTTATAAGGGAGTTAAGTATCCCTACAAAGACTGAAAAAGCCTCAAGAGGTGACAATGAGAGAAGCTGGATCTTGTGGAAGAGGATATAAGCTTCTGAGAAGATCCATTCAGGTGTGCTGGCCTTGTTAAGCTTTCTTATTGTTTTGATTTGGCATGAGGGGGTTAGTGATATGGGATCCAGTTGAAGGGAAATCAACATGGCCAGATGATCAGAAAATGGAACAATTTGCAATGAGGCATGTAGCTCATGGTAAAGTTTTGGACTATAATAAAGTAAAATCAATTAGGGTTTTGTGCTGCTGTGTGTAAAATGAGTATGCATTGGTGGGAAAACACACCTCCCCACACAACAGCACTCTGTTGAGTTTATGCAAATATTTTTGATTAAACTGTTGATAGGCCATGTTGAAGTCTCCAAACAAAATGACAGGTGGCATTGCTGATGCAAGAATAGAGTCGATCCTGCCTACTGTGAAGTCGATCTGCCTGGTGTCCTTCTGCATGTAGACATAAATTAGAATTAATGACATAACAGAGATTGTGATTTCTATTATAATTAAATCATTGTTGAGGTATAGAGTTCTGCTTCTTTCTATGTTCAGTTGTTTATTAATGAGAATAGCAACACCTGAGGTGGATGTGTTTGATAGGTAGAACTGAAAGAACCCAAACTGATTAAGGATTTGTATTATTTTACTGTTGGTATTCAAATGAAGCTTTGTTTCACTCAGGCATACTATATGCATCTGACTATTCTTGAACCATCTTTGCAGGGCATATGCTCTATCCAAGGAGTTTAATCCTCTGACATTCATGCCACCCATGTTAAGTTGCATGATGAGGTGTTTTGGCTAGTCTTCTAATCAGCACATCAATTTGCGATTCAATTTGTTACTGAGGTTCTTGTAAGATTCTGCACTGAGGAGGGTCCATAAAATTCCAGGACATCACTTGTCTCAAGCCCTCTGAGGTAGCTTATGAGTTTTGCTGGTCCTTGACTGGTCCTCCAATCTGGATGTTACAAGGGTGTGTCTGCTGCAACTCTTCCTGTTGTAATTCTTTGTCTGTGTCTGCCATTCTAGATCTCTTTTTATCATACTTTTTCCTTGGACTCCTGGATCTGCCACTCACGGGCCAAGCTATTGCTTCCTCAATGTCAGAATCAGACCACAAATTAACAGACTCTTCACCTTGAGAGCCAGGAATCCTGTGTTTTCCTCTTGCCTGTGTGATTCATAGGATGGTCTACAGGACTAGGTGCTGTAGCTTTGCTTTGACTACTGACAGTGGTTATATCTGATATTTCATGAGACAATTGTTTTCTTGGGGTAAAGTGTCTGCCCCTAGCTAAAGCAATGTTTTGCTAGGGCTGTAATCAACCAACATGTGATTCTCTGGTGTCAGCTTCTTTTCAATTGCATCAATTATGGTACCACTGGGTTCTGTTTGCGGCTTTTGGTTTTCAGCTAGATCATCAGACCAATTATAATATGTCTGCACAGCTTCATCACCATGGGAAGAGGCTGTGGGCTTCAAGCTATAGGAGGAATCCACACAGCAGTGGGCTCTACTATTCCTGCCCTGACACCTTTGACATATTTTCTTTGGGCAGGCTTTTACTAGATGTGATCTCTCCTGACATATAAAACACTGTGGCTTCACCCCGCGAAAGGATAGATATAAGGTGCAGTTGGGCTCCTCCAGAACTGAGGGTAAATCAATTAAAGACACTCCATTCACAGGTTTGATAGTAAAAGCCGCAGTGTTTGATGGCAGCTCTAGTCCTACCTCTTCTTTTGCCCAAGTATTTGAAGGCAGTGATGTTTCCAAATTTGGCCAAGGGTTTCTGCAGGTTTCCACTAGTGAAGTTCATATAACAATTCCTTACTATCCCATGCAATACTCTTGGCCTAGCCATATCTATTTTGACAAGATACCTTCCATTGAGAAAATTGTGCTCTCGCCTGAAAATCTTTCTGAATTATATTCTGGAATTCAACCACAAAGTACCTTCTGTTAGGGTGGTGATACACCCCTTTAATTGCATCAGATAGCTGGTTTTCTTTTATTAGTGAGAATAATTGATCAGTTGGAAATTGGAATAGATTGCATTTATTATTTGTGGTAGTCAAAATCAAAGTATGATCATTATTATAGTTTTGAAATGAATTATACAGAGTCAGAAGTAGCCTGTCATTGAATTCAGTGTGCACTGCTTCATAACTATCAATGTGTATTGGGGCATCTTCAAATTCAGTGTTGTGCACCTTGAACTCACTGGTCATCATATTTCCCTCCTCATCAAAATCAATAAGAAATTTTCCTGACATTTGATCTTTTGGAGTTTGGTTTTTCATAGTGCTCTCTCCCTTTCCAGATGCCATAGCATGGGCTATGAAATTATTTGAGTTGAGAGCACTTGCACTAGATTTTAAATTATCCGCATATGACATGATTTTAGTAGTCATAGAAGTATTAGATTTATAGATATTTTGAATATTTGCATTACTATTAAGCAAAGAATATTGTGTTCTTTTTTGCATTTCCTGCTTTTGAGGTATTGTAGAAGAAGGCTGAGAATGTGGAGTATTTCTACAGTTCTGCCAAATTTCCCAATCATTCATATTATTTTTAAGTAGATTCCTTCCCCTTTGTAATATTTTTTAGGTATGGTAGAAGAAGGCTGAGAATGTGGAGTATTTCTACAGTTCTGCCAAATTTCCCAATCATTCATATTATTTTTAAATAGATTCCTTCCCCTTTGTAATATTTTTTAGGCATCAAAACCTCTTGAGGATCAATATTTTCCACAGTTGTATCATGTTTGGCACTTGGGATTACGATCCCAGAGTTTCTTATTGAGTTTTCCTTGTTTACTCTTTAGCTAATACAATTATACACATTAATTGTGTAATCATTGGGTAACTATGATCCATATATCTAAGAAAAAACTAAATCTGTTTGAATATATAAAAATTACCAATTACTTTTTTCCAAATTATTTTCAGATTTGAATTGCAAATCAGTAAAATGGTAGTATATGCACACACACATGTAAAAATCACATATATCAACTATAATTTAATATAACACAAAACAATAAATATACTTCCATTGCTTATTATATATAGCATTGGTACATATGCAATATATATATATATATATGATACATATGCAATATATATATATATATGATATGCAGTGCAAGTTTTATACTTCCTCTGATAACTAATACTACCTAACATTGATAGCTGAATACAAAATGATAATGCATATATGTACTTATTTATCGGCATCAAATGGAAAAAACTTTTATATAATCACGCAAGATGTATATATAATTTCTGATCTTAATTTAGCTTTATGTTGGTCAATAACTTTTCTGGTTTATATAATTGTGCTGGCCGGATAAAAATTCCTGGCTTAACTCTTTATGTTTTAAGAAAAAAAGTGCCTAATTTATTATACCGTGTATATGAATAATTAGTCATTTAATATCCAGTTTTCAATCCTGATAGTATCAATTATCAGATAAAGGGTGTGTCTGCATTATATAAAATAACATTAGAAAAAACTCTAAGATGAAACATTCATCAAGTCTTTGCTGACATGAGTGAAGACACTGTCAATGATGAAAGATATGATGTAGAAATGTATTATTTTTATACTAAATCAGAAGAAAAAAAACCTAAGCAGCTATTTACATTGATATCCATGAATATCAAACAATTATTTATATGTATCTAATGTGTGAGACTTCTGAAAGTAGTAGATACCATGCTGATGTACTGAAACACTTATTACTTCAATTAAATAAATTAATGAGTAAACCATAAAAGTTTTTTACCATGAAAAGAAATAAATATCTTATACTTGAAACAATAAAATGACAAAAAGGCATCAGACAATAATCATACTAAAAATTGAATATTCCATCAAGTCAGATTAAAAATTCTTATAATATAAACATAAAGATGAATAAAAACACTAACTAGAATAAACTGAAATAGAGCCAAGACTTAAAACAAAAGTCACTCAAATTTGTCCTTCATTTCTTGGAGAAAATAAAATAGTAGCTGCTTCATAGGTATTAGTTAAAAAAAGATTAATTAACTTAAAAATAGAGTTAATATTCAAAAAGATGATATGGGGCTCAATTAGATATAAATGGTTTAAATGACAAAACATCGACATGTATTTGAAATACAGGTTAAAAGTTATGTACAATACAGAAGAAAGGATAATAAAATTTTAGTAGTAAATATGACAATGAATTGAAGAATAAATGTAAAAGTAATAGATTAAGAGGATGAATTATTATAATCAGAAGGAAAGTGATCAGCACTGAAATTTATAAGTAACTTCAAATTAATAAAAACTTTAATGTGTAATAAGAAAAAAAAAATACAAATATATAAAATATAATACCTAAAGCAGATAAAGTGTATTTCATCAATTATTAATGACAGATTTGGATATTTATGTAAATATTTACCTCTTATTGTAGGCCTACATAAAACAGCTCAAATAATATATTTTATTAAAAAGCAAAAATAAATAATAATCACTATGGATTGGAAATATGAAAAGTTGATGAGATTTGTTGGAATTTTTTTTTTCCTTTTTTGAAATAAAATGATAAAACTCTAGTACTATATAAGTTTAAAATATTATATTTAAATAATGTTTATATTAATACAATATTAGGTAATTTAAAAGTAGTGACTGTATCTTAAATATGGTTTATAAGTAAATTTTATAAACTAAAATGTTTATTTTAATAATTATATATTAACAATAGTCAGAGTATTTTTGAACTACTGATATTAATAATTTCATAATATTAATTAAATCAATTACACTTTGTAAAATGTTTTTTTTTTTTTACTTTTTATTTTTTCCAAACTTGTTTTAAAATTTCCTAATTAAAAAGGATAAAAAATTATGGTGTTTCTTAAAATACAAGATCAAAAATAATGAATATTACCAAAATAGATTTAACTTGTTTTCAATAATGCATTATAAATAAAATCCTAAACATATTACAAACAAAATAGCAAGACTTTAAAGATACAGAAAACCAATTATATAGGTGATCATCATCATTATCATCATCAACCATTATCAATACACTGCAGGATGAAGGTCTCTCCAAGTTCAATCCATCTTCTCTGATCTTTAGATTCTCTTCTCTACATAACTCCTGCACATGTTTTCATCCATATATCTCACATGTGGTCTCTTTCTGGGTCTTTTACAATCTCTTGGAATCCAGTTTAAGACTTTAATTGTCCATCTATTATCATACTCCATTTCTTTTAATTTTTTCAATGAGGTCAGTAACACCTGTTTATATATGGGGCAAGAAAAACTTAGTTCACTTTATTCAGTGCCACATTCTTGAAGAATCAAGGTTAAGCATATTCTTATAAATTAAATCAATGTATCATTCAAACAGGATTCAGAAAAAATAGTTTCCATCAGTTTATTGATAAAATATGACCAAACATTCAAAACATAAACTATGCTTTTGTTTCTAATAGATGCTAATAATAAGATATTCACTGACAAAATCATTATGCAGTTGAAACTGAAATCAACTTTCAAAATGTGATTTCCAGTGGGGAGACAAAGATAGAGCCTAAATAGTTGAGAAAATAAAGGTCCAGTATTCATACTGTATAATGAGTACTCTGATCTATAAATCTGTTATTAAAAATGGAAGCTGCTGAACTAAGAATAATATAATAAATTTACAATGGATTATTATACAATGAACATTTACCATACATAAAATGCTAAACTTGCTTTTTGAAGACATTTTGAAAAATTGATAGAAATATATTTAAAAATTAAAAGGGCATGAAATATTAAAAGTTACAGTAAAAATTAAAAGGGCATGAAATATTAAAAGATACAGAGTAAGAAATATATCTATATATTTTTAAAAGCTTATTATATATATAATTTTTGACACATGAACAAATTCAATAATTTCTTTATTCATTTTTTAGTATTATTTATATTTTGAATTATGAAATCTTTTCCCCCTATGAATTACTATATAATTCAAAATATAGTTCATCAAAATGTACTGATGAGATGATATATTTTTTATATAATGTATTTGAGTTATGCATACATCTTTGTAGATAATTCTTGTTAGGATTAATGAAGCAAAATTAATTATTTTAAAATATTAAAGATCACAATTCTAATTTAAATAAGAATTTACCTCAGAAAATAAATAAAATCAATTTCCACTGATCATTTGTATAAAGGTTAGAGATAAGAATTAACTGATGATGATTATTTCTACAGAAATATAATCAGTTTAATCTAGCTATTAATAAACATTGTCAATTAGATATGAGTGAAAAAAAGAACAAAATATTTGCATTACATAATTGTTACCCAATCAGACTATCTAGTCATTAAAACATTATTCTGTCATAATATGTAGACAGTTGGAATACCAAGTATATTGTTTCAAAACCTAATGATTCAATAACCCAGTTTGTAAAAAATATATTTAAAAAAAAGTAAAAATTTGTAAATTTCATGTGCACTATAATTATCTATATAGTAAAAGTCATTTTCTTGTTTTGTGCATTAATTCGTTTACATTTTTTGTTATTTTGCAGCTAAAAATTACAAAATTAAAATGGTTTCAAAATGTAAATTTAATAATACCAGCAACTTTTATTATATGGAAGCCATTAAGTGCTTCAAGTATGTGATAAAATAAAGTGACTGCCTTGCACATGCAGGCAGTTGCCTGGGTTGCGGGTTCGCATCCCTGCTGATGCTATGACCTTTTAAAATAAAAATAATTGATTTATTTTTGAATATACAATAAAAACAAAACCTCAATTCATAACAAAAAAAGTGCTAGCCTGTGTTTCTGCAACTGGTAAAGTTACACCTAAAGTGCATAAGTGATTGGTGAGACTAAAACAAACATAAAACCTGTGGATAAAACATAAGCATAGAATACAGACTTTAGCAAAAGAAAAAAATATTCCTATAAATACCATTTCTATATCATCAATTATTATCATGATAAATAAATGAAGAATATCAAGTTTTGTTTAAATTTTTTTTTAGTACAATAAGTAGACATAATAAATTCTCTCTCTTTCTCTTTTTCTATTTATTATGAGATTGTCTTTTTGACAACTGCATTATTTTACTTTTTTTGTCAATTACTTTTCATGATCTCTTAATATATACAATTTAAAAATTAAATTGTATTATAGATACATATATGTTAAAAACAGCTACAGTGTGTATGTTTTTGGTACTTGTAAGCTTTCAAGTAAACCAAGATGGCAGCTGATGTTTTTGATAAATCTACAGTTTTGGGGGCCTCCAAAAAATCTTTATTAAAAAATGCCTGTTATAAAACATCATATTCAATAATTACATATTATTTTTTATTACTGTTAGTTTAAAAAAATTAATCATTGTGGAAAAATTAAATACAATATTTATAGTTAATTTTCCTTTTTTTTTTTTTTTTTGGATTAACTTATTTATTAACAGAAAATATGAAAAAAAAACATAAATACAATATTTACATTTTATTAATGTCAGTGGCATGCAATCATATTGTGACCATTAGTATACACTTTTGAGCTTTTGGAAATAGTCCACTGCATCATGTTCTGTGATAGGAAGATCCACATTTTTATAATTACAACCATTTTCCAAAAAACCTGCTGACAAAAAGAAACACACTGAATTGAACTAAAGCATGTCAATGTTAAAAGGGTCTCATCATTTTCCACATTATAAGTAAAAAAAAAAAAACTGAAATAAAGCCTCTTAATGAAATATTACTGGAATTTATTCCTTTTTAAAATTTAACAATTGATTTATTAATTTTGTTTTAATTTAAAATTAACACATCTCCAGTAAATTATAGCCCATTGAAAGTGTACATTTATCAAAAATATGGGCAGCCATCTTGGTTTACTTGAAAACTCACCAAGTACCCTGCTTTTATATGCACATATATTATTTGCATGCTCTACTAGCTGCAATTTTCAGTACTTAAGTGAAAGTTTATGGTTTAGGTATAGTAATCTGATTGTGAGTGAATATATATATATATATATATATATATATATATCACAATATATATGCATATATATATATATATATATATATATGTACACAAAATTGTATGGATAAGAATAACTATATTATTTTTGTGTTACAATTTTAATATTGAAAAATTAAAATAATAATGAAGAGGTTATAAATTAATGAAAAAAAAATAAAAGTTTAGAAATATTTCAGCATATTATAAGATGATATTGATTAGTGAAGGAGTATAAATGTAATGATTGAAAGAAAATTAGGAGAACTTTTTTATATTGACCAAACATTAGTTAAAAATGATTAAATAAGATATATATTCATAGCTTAAAAACATGAGAAAAGCAGAAAAAAATATTTAACTTTCAATCTTCAAATTAGTTTTTAAAATATTTTTATAGAGAGGTAAGTCATCCATTAACATAACTGGATTCAAGATCAAGTTTTGAATGTATGAGTCAAAAGTAAGAAATAAATAATCAAATCATCTAATTTCTTTTATGTTTTCTATAATTAGTTGACTATAATTATCAAATTACAACAAAAGATTAATTCCAAACCAAAATTAGCATTTCAATACTGCCCAAGTGTGATCAATGATAACATAATAAATTGTTAATTTGAAAGTACCTAGGTCAAAAAAATATATTTTATGATTTTAGCTTTTATAATAAAATACTGTTCATTCTGACAGTTTCATAATTACTTCAATTACCTTCATCAAAGAACTTAGATTGCAAAATAAAGAAAACAAGGATAAAAATAACTAAACTGTATTCTGTAATTAAAAAAAAATATATTGAAAATAAAATTATGCCTTTTTCCTCAATAATTTCATAGCCCAAAGGTCACTTACAATTAAAAAATAATTAATAAGAAAAATACTGGATTGATAATCAATTAATATGAAAAATATTATCTTTAAATAATAAAATAATTAAAGATAAAGTTTAGCAGTCTAAAAAAAAATAAGAAAATTATAATGATTCAGTAAATTTAAAGTATTGAAAAAATAATTATTTTTTTTTCATGTAATAAAAATGATTTAATAGTAATAAACGTTTTGCCATTTGACCTCTATCAAATAATTTAGAACCATGTTTAAATATTGGGTAAACGCTGAAAACAAGTAGTTTTCTGTTAGCTTTATAATTTAATGATGTTCCCTGACTCCAACTGCACTTTTCAATTGACCTGCTGCATCCATTTTCTTGCAAGCATACTGTGTTCCTATAATTTGCTTCCTCCAGTAATTAATTTCATTTGCTGGGTTAAATTTCATTTACAGGCTATAGTGTAACTTAATTTTGTCCGCTGTATAGTTCAGTTTTCTTCATCAAACCAAAGAATCGTCTCTTGCAAAAAGTGTGGACAAAGACAAAGATGATTGTAAATAAGGTAATTAAGCATAATTCTTTAAATAAAATGTTAGGTACATTTAACTAAACTTTAGCTAAAACTAATTCTTTAATAAGTTAAACCGCAAAACTTTTATCTAAATTTAAAAACATTAATTTATAAAGAACAAGCGTTATTCACTTTAAAGAAAAAAGTTATAAAATTCTTATAACAGTGACAAAAAAAAAGAAACGGTGATTATTTTTAAATACTAATAAAAAAAAATTTTTTTTACTACTACTATCATTAGCATAATAATAAGAATTACCAGAAGACATAACTCAAATTGTAAATAGAAGGATATATATATATTTAAAATTAATCATTGAATTCTAGTATTAACCACACATTAAAATGTATAGTAGTATTATTATGTAAACTCATAGGAGAAGTTATGTGTCACGTGAGAACTCTGAACGCAGAACCATTGAAGTAAACTAAACTAAACTTTTTTTCTTTACTCAACTTGAGAATTTTCATAACTTTTTAACTCTTGATTCTGTCACTTAATCACTAGATTAAATTGTACAAGGTGGATAATATTTGTAAAGTCAGTTTTCAGTGGCAGATTGAGCACAATATTTCTTTTCAGTGAAATCAAAGCCAATGTTCTTTTTTTTACTTCACTCTGGTAAAAATTGATCTGGAGAGCTTCAATTCTTGAATCCATCATTTCTATAATTTCATTATATTATATTGGGCAGAATAATTTTGATAAAGACTTGAAAAATGCTGACTTTTAGGTAACTACAATTAGTACATTTATATGTTTGCTTAAAGGCTTGTATTGATGGAATTTTACTTAGTTATATGTTATATATAGGAGGCTTGAACTCAGACTTTCACATGACCCTCAACCATCCATGCTATCTCATACTGCCAAACAGAAGTCAATCTCCAGAAGTCAATCTCCGATACATCAACATGTTTGTATGATTTCCATTATCTAGTTGAATTGTTAAATGTTTTTTAAAAAATTCAAACTTTATTTATACGTTTTCAAATATATTCAACTATTAGTACAATTTTTTCTAAAATGATTTGACATTTCAGCCAGATAATGAAAATAGTCCAATATGTGAGTACAAGTGGATCCATATATATAAAATTGCACTCTGTAATCTCATAATCTATCAAAACTTTTAAACAAATATTAAAGTTACACATCTCATTATATCCATATAAATGAATATTATCTGGGTACATGCAAATATAACTTATTTTAAAAATATATATAAACCAATATTTAAACCCAGTCACAATGGTCATCAACTGGATATTAAATATTGTTGATGACCAGTGTGATCTGGTCAAAATGTTGATTTATATATATTTTTTACAATAAATCAAACATGGATGTACACCAGATATTTCATTTGCATCTATATCCTGTGAAAATCTTAGACTTGTGAAAATCTTAGACTTAATAAATAAATAATGTAATTATTTTTAAATACTAAGAATATATAATAATGTATATGTGGTATAACTTCCAATATGCATACTTTATTTTATAATTTATAAATCATATCTAAATTTATAAATTTATCAACTTAAAAGACTTTTATCTGAAGAAAATAATTGTTTTTTTTTTTGTAGTTATGTTTTATAATTAAATACTTTAGAGACAAGCATTAACCTATATCATATGCACCTTGAATGTTTATAATAGTCAAACAATATCTTTATTTGCCAATAGAGGGACCACTCAAACCTCGACACAAAATAGTGACTTTCATAAAGATAAGAGCAGCCGTGTTATCTTTAATCTAACTTTCCACTTATATAGGCCAATTTGGAGCATCTTGACTTGGGAGCATGAAGGTGTTATTCTCTTTACTGTTTAAGTTCACTATTTCCTTTATAAATTAACCTTCATGAAATCTTGCAATTTATGAGTTAATATTATGATCTTTATACTGGAAATGTATAAACTACTGTAAAGTTGTAATTATTTATTAAGAGCACAGGAAGATAATTAAATAGTGTAAATACTTCTCTTCTTCAAGGATTTCTTGAATTCAGTATTTGGTTTCAAAATTTACTTATTTATTTAACTATCCAATTTTGTTACTGCATGCACAAATATGATTCAGCATTGATAGATATACTTAGGCATTATTCAATATTATTAGAACATTATTATAGTTGCATGAAGAAAGCTACATTTCCAAAAAGCTGAAGTTATCACTCCAACTAAAATTATATCTCATTATTCTAAATATATACAAATATATAAAAACTCAATCATTTTGATAGCTCTAATTTTATAAGCAATACTAAAAAAAAAAAAAACCGGAGCTTGGCAATTTTTATAGCAGATAATATATTTTTCTATGGTATTTGTCCAAATATTATTATTTTATTTTTTATTGATATTTTTGAAAATAATTAATTTTATTCATAAAATATTATTTTAAAAATAAACAAATGCATAACTATTTCATTTCTTTACAAATTATGTTTTCAACTTATTGATATATTACAATTTGCTTTAAAAGTAAACAAATAAATAAACCTTTAGCAGAGTTTTGAAATACACAAGAACTTTTTGTATTCATATTTAAAAGCTATATTTTGACTTACATCAGAGATTAACAGATACTGAAACTTCTATACTTGAAAGAGGATTAAACTTTGCCATAACACCATCTACTATCCCTTTATTAGATATAATGGCAGCAGGAAGTCACTCAAAAATTGCCTTTAGAAAAAGCAGCAGATTTATGCTGGAGAATAAAAAAAACACTTGACAAGCAACAAAAATTGAAGTCAAACATATCCTATGGGGAGAGGAAAGCAATTAAATCTCTCAAAGTAGATAAATCTATAATTATTCTTCCTGCTGACAAAGGCAATGCAACAGTTGTAATGGATACAACTGATTGTCACAACAAAATACAATAACTCCTCACAGCAGGCCAATATAGAAAAGTGGCAAAAAAATCCTATACCGAGTATGGAAACAAAGTTAGAAGCATTACTTGGAAAGCATCACAGGTACTTCATTGATTCAGGAAAAAGTAAAATAAATCATATTTTAGTAAAATTCTTCATCTTTATGGTTTACCTAAAATCCATAAGGATCATGTTCCATTAAGACCTATTGTTAGTTCTAGAGAATCATCTTGCCAAAATTTGGCAAGATTTCTTCTCAAAGTTGTAAGTAATCACAGGTACTTCACTGATTCAGAAAAAAGTAAAATAAATCATATTTCAGTAAAATTCTTCATCTTTATGGTTTACCTAAAATCCATAAGGATCATGTTCCATTAAGACCTATTGTTAGTTCTAGAGAATCATCTTGCCAAAATTTGCAAGATTTCTTCTCAAAGTTGTAAGTACTTTGGCATAAAAGACCCAGTTCTTTGTCAAGGATTCTAGACAATTTGTAGAATTAATCAAGAACATAAAAAATGAAAGAACTGACTTACTGGTAAGCTTTAATGTGAATAATAATAATAATATGGAGAATAAAATGACTTTAAATGTATATAGAAGTAGTTTACTGTTTAAGGTTCAAACAGGATCATTAGCAAATAGGGAATACAGTAACAACATAAATGGAGAAATATGGGGGATTTTGTCTGCAAGTTATGTAAGGAAGGCATGGAAAATATTAGGTATCTGCTAATTGTATATAAATGCTTACAAGAAGAAAAGATATAAATAATGAAGTTAAGGGAGAATAAATATAAATTGGGTATACAGAAAGTGGGTTCTTGATTTTGAATGCTGGATTTGGAAGAAGATAATAGGGACTTAGATATAAATTCCATAGAGTGGACAAAGATGGTATTCTGGAAATAGAATGGAGCAAGATAGAGAAGAATATAGAAAAAACTTAGGGTGGAGAATGAAAAGAAAAGGTAAGGTGGCTAACAGATTTCTTTGAGCATAATGGCTGAGAGATTCCTTACTTTGATAAAGGAGAAGCCATAGTGCATTGCATTACATTACAATACTGTTATTAATAGCTTGTGTAAGCATAAAAATAGTGATCATGTGATGTTTTGATAGTTTTACTGTGAAACATTATTGTATGAAAAAGTCCACATTGTTACCTGTAATTTTTTTGGTATTCGTAAACAAGATTTAGCTCCTATGATTACATATTGCTTCTAGAATCAGCTATATATATATATATATATATATATGGGTGTGTCACCCTCCCCATACTTATATCCCCATACTTATATAACATTTTATCCCAATACATTATATAACAGATAATACCATTATTAAAAATGACAGGAATTGGAAGGCGCTTTGGTATTTGACAATATAAACAATAAGAAAATAGTCCCACTTTCCTATTAAGTTCTCCTTGGTTACAAAGAAGATTGTCTTAAAAATTAAAGCAGAAGATACAAAATTTTAAAATAAGAAATTTCTTTATTTTGTTAAATCAAAATCAATTTGTTTAGTAAATATCTTATAATAAGTAATTAGTATAATTATTTTAACTCTTCCTGATTTAATTATTCAAAACAAACTTTTTTATAACCAAAAAGAATGTAATAGAAATGTGGGATCACTTATTATTTGTATTGCCAAATACTAAAGTGGGAGTGTCATTTTCTTCATTAGCATGTACTATTTAAAAAAATGTATTGAATGTTTTATACATATTCACATTGTGATTCATTGTATACATATACATGCAAATAAAAAAGTGGGTATCTGATATACATAACACATGAAAGTGGTATAGAATATCAACATTAATTGCATTATTTACCTATTGAACAAAGTGTAATCATAATTATTAAAGTTTGCCATATATTTTATTGACTATACATATGTACAAGCACACTAAGTAAATAATTACATTTTGTACATTTAATATTAATAGTTATTAATTAAACATAAAAGTTTTATAAATGATTGTAGACATCTGGAATATAATATACAAAAATACATTACTATACAGATAAAAAAAATCTTTTGTAAATAGTACAAATGTAATGATTTTAAATGTATCTTGATAAAAAATATAGTATCACAAGTTTGCAAATAAAACTTTAAACTTTTTCCATTTTAAATCTAATATTGGGTAAATATCGTTAATTACAATAATATATAATAATAAAAGAGTAATTATTTGGATAAGGAAATTGCATTTTTTTTCAATAAGTGACATAATCTGAGAAAACAAATCAGTTGTGTTTCCAACCACAAATAAAATGGATGTAAGTTTTCAACAGAACATTAATTACTACTTCTGTTTTGAGAAGTAGTAGGCTGGAATAGGACTTTTAGTTAACTTGTAAAATTTAATGAAAGCGGTGAAGTTAAATTGCAGACATAATGTAAGGCATTTTATTCAAGTTTCTAATATAAACTTTGGCAACCCCAATCATAAAAGATGAATGACTTTTGTGATGGAAAATTCCCTACAAGTTGAAGGTTGCTACTGTTAAGTATAATTTCTGAAATTTTATTAGCAATTGCTAACTATAAAATTTTCATAAGGACACTTAAATTATAACAGTTAGAAAATCAGGGAAAATACTATCAGTGAAAACTTCGAGAGTACTTTAGCTCAGTATTATTGATAGAAAAAGATACAAAATCCATAGATTTAATCAATGAAAAGGAACTACTGTCTTCATTCTATAATAATTTCCTAAACAAATGAAAAAATATAATTAATTTTTTATTATCAATGAAGATATCCAATAAAAAGGTTACCTTAATTTTAACTCTTTTTTTTAGAACCACACTTTATATTAATGTGATGACAATAATTAATGAAGTATTTATTGATGAGAAAATAAATAAAATTTTAAATAATTTTGTTTAATTAGAAGCCACTCATAGAGGAGTATGGCCATTCTAATTATAAACCAACAAATAAAGAATAAAGACAAATTAAAAATTATAGCTGAGTTTTTCTATTATTATACTAATTTAAAAAATGGTACAAACATAACATAATAGTAATCTCTATACTATACATACATATATAATTAATTTATTACAATACAATAGTAAATCCGAGTAAAAGCTTTCACTTATTGTTTTTTATTAATCACAACCACTGAGCATTAATCTATTTTCTGCTCTTTATAAAAGATAGTTTAAATATTGTTTAACATGTTTTTAAAATAACAAAGTGCCATTTATATCTAGAATTGCAGTAAATTTTTAAACTCGGTTTGTAAGGTGATGTCCTCAAAGGAAAGTAATGGGTTAAAATTTTAGCTAAGATTCCTGCTTCAAGTAAATTATTTCATAAAAAAAAGGAATACTAAATTTTAATTACTATTAAAATGAGAATAAATTCTAAATCAATCACACTGACAATTTTTTTATATTTATTTTATAATTTTCATGACTTGACTTAAACATTAGTGTGTTCACAGGTATATAATACCTGAACATCATTTAAACAAATACAGGAAAATTAGAAAGTTTGTAGAATTATAAGACCCAAGAATTAAATACGGTGTTGATTCTGAAAATACAAGTGGAATGATATCTTTACATATTTCTAGTGCTTTGACAAAAAAAAGTCATAAATAGAAATGGATGTTTGGTACAACAGTTTTTCTTACATACTCATTAATAAAAAATGCTGAAAAAAATTCCAGGCAAGTTAAAAATAATAAAGTATTTAAATAAATAAATATGAATTTTTATTTGAAAGAAGTTTATTCATAAAATTGTAACCCTTTTTTTTTGATATTTTACAAAATTAGTAATAACTGTCCAACAACAGCCAATTCAATAAAAATACTCAAATAAATGCTTTGTACATATTATTATGACTAGCTATAGATTTATTTCAAAATCAAAAATTTATTCATGGAAATTTCATGTTTTTAAATGGAAACCATTGCATAATATTAGTAGATATAATTTGATATGTTGATGTATAGAAAATAAAATTTTTAGAGGCAGTGTATTTATGCTTACTGTTAATAACTGGCTCATCAACTGAATGAATTTAAGAAAAAGTTTATTAAAAAAATGAAAAACAAATTACAATGTGTTACTTTCAAAAACATTAAAATAATTAGGAAACAAGATAGCTATAATGAAAAATGGATTAACTTTTAACTAAAGATCACCCTAATGATAATGTGCCATTTGTGAAACAAGCACAAAAAGATTATTTGATATACTTTGTCTTTCTCTAAATGCAAAAAAAAGGTGTGTACTATACATATATATGACATCCATCTAATAAAAAATTCATTTTCTATCAAGATGGAAAAAACACATGTTCATAAGAAAGTTTTTTTCCCTAGGAATTTTTTATGTAAATCATAATCTTTTAATATAAATATATAATAGAAAAAACAAAAAATAGCAAATATGAACCAGATAGATAGAATTGATGGAAAGCTTCAAGATAAGTATATATATATATATATTACTATTTCTAATATTAAAATTCATGTTGTAATGAGATGTCTTAAATTTAAAATATCTTCTCTAGAATATGAAATACTTATTGTTATACTATGAAAATTAAATGAAAAATTTGTTAACGGTTTATGGAAGCAATTTCATATAAACATATGTTTGTATCAGTATACATATATATATATATATATAATAAATAAAGTTTGATATCTGTATTCGTTTCACAATATATGTAATATACAAATCAATATATATATCAAAATACAGTACAATTTATATAAATTATAATCTTTTAGAAGTACTTTCGACTATACACTTTGTAGTCTTTATCAACTATATAACATTGAATAATCAAAACGAGACAACCCTTAACAATACCCATAGTTCAATTCAGATTTCCCACAATTCTGTTATCTTAACATTTGATGACTGGCGATTCATTAACATTTGAAATCGTCAAATGTTAATGAATCGCCAGTCATCAAATGTTAAGATAACAGAATTGTGGGAAATCTGAATTGAACTATGGGTATTGTTAAGGGTTGTCTTGTTTTGATTATTCAACGTTATATAGTTGATAAAGACTACAAAGTGTATAGTCGAAAGTACTTCTAAAAGATTATAATTTATATAAATTGTACTGTATTTTGATATATATATATTGATTTGTATATTACATATATATATATATGTATGATGGAAATATTTAATATGTGAAGTTTTCCGTTTATAGTCTGACATTTTACTTTCACTCTTAGCCTTGGGTAGTGATGCAAAAACTTTGTAATTAAATAATTATAAACAGAAAATTCTGCATAGTAAATATTTCCATATATATGTATGTGTGTGCATGTATGTAGAAATTGTCCAATGCAATTACAAATATATATCTGCATTTCTAATTTAGAATTTGTTAATGTTATTATTATACAAATATTTGAAAATAAATTATTACATAATCTATTATTTATTTCACAGATCAGTCTATGATTACATTTTAGTTAAAATTATTTTAAGATTTTATATACACTATTACCAAAATTATTATTTAAAATTTATATATCAAAGTTATTAATATATGAATAAATTCAAAATTAATAATTGAAAATATATTTAATTCTCTATTTTTAATTTTTATTTTATGACAATTATATTTTTTCAGTTTTATTGTTTCTTTAAAGACATGTTAGCTTTATAAATCACACAATGTTTTAATTTTAGCATTATATAAACTGAAGTTATTATGAAAATTATATCTTCAACGGAATGGGAAATATATTCTAATGCCAACTACCAGTCATTACCGAAAATCATATATTTATTGATCGTCAAATAATAATCCACATGTTAAATAATAATAATAATAATAATAATAATAATAATAATAATAATAATAATAATAATAATAATAATAATAATAATAATAATAATAATAATAATAATAATAATAATAATAATAATAATAATAATAATAATAATAATAATAATAATACTTTCTGGTACATAGAAGACTACATAGAGACATGGATCCTTTATGCGGCTTATGCCATCAGAATGAAGAAACTGTCCAGCACTTACTGTATCACTGCAAAGGTCTGGAACAAGTAAGAATTATACTTTGCAACACGTATAGGAAAAATAAAACCACAATGGAACAAGTAATGATGGCTTTCCAAAGTAAAACAATACCACTGATTAGGGCAGCAACTTTTGTTCTATATTCACTATGGTGCACAAGATGTACGTTCCTAATGGGAAATAACACAAGGCAACATCCATCTACTTTTGAACACAAGTTACGGCAAATACAAATCCGGGACAAATTGATAACAAGTCCAGACATCTATGCAGCTACCTGGTCTCTGCTTAAACACAGAGCAAGGTTGTAACATAATCAAGGAAATAATGACTAAGTAATATGGAGTACCAACAAGGGAAAAACAAAAATAAATAAATAATAAAACAGGAAATAAATCAAAAGAACAGAGCCCATCCCTATCCAGTAATAGCTTCAGTAACATCTGTGCACCTAATAACTATTGAAATGCAACTGTCTATAATATTCTGAACACTTTATTTTATAATGAACAAATCTGTAACATTCAATTAAGACAATATATTATAAAGACGTTATCTTGATTATTGTAATAACAATTGTAACCTGGTTGTAACTGGAAAACTTGTAGCACATAATCTATGTAACCATTACTGTATTCTTTTGAGACAATAAAGGCCTTTTGAAACATAATAATAATAATAATAATAATAATAATAATAATAATAATAATAATAATAATAATAATAATAATAATAATAATAATAATAATAATAATAATAATAATAATAATAATAATAATAATAATAATAATAATAATAATAATAATAATAATAATAATAATAATAATAATAATAATAATAATAATAATAATAATAATAATAATAATAATAATAATAATAATAATAATAATAATAATAATAATAATAATAATAGTGAATTGAGGAAATTAAACATTATAAAAAAACTTAGAAGGATATGCATGTCAAATTAGCAACAAGGACAATTTAGCAACAATTTTTTCCTTTCTATTATAAGTAATTGATTTGCTAATGGTGTTCAAATGATAATGGACAATCCAGAATATTATATGTAGACAAACTATGTAAATGCAAAATTTGTAATTCTTTTGAGACAATAAAGGCCTTTTGAAACATAATAATAATAATAATAATAATAATAATAATAATAATAATAATAATAATAATAATAATAATAATAATAATAATAATAATAATAATAATAATAATGATGATGATGATGATGAAATTTAAAAGTTATCAGAGCTGATTCATTGGATTTTAAAAATGAAGCAGTCTTCTTTTTTTTTTAAAAAGAATAAAAATCCATTAAAAGGAAAACAAACAAAACAATGATAATATTTTTTTTTATTTAAATTTCGTTCATAAATATTTAATTAATTGTTCTAATAAAATATAAATAATTAATAAATATAACCATGTTAATAAAACATTTTATTAAAATAACTTTTGATCCATTTAAACAACAGTAATATCACATGTTAAGTGGTTAGAAATTTGAAAAATCATTTAAGTTATTCTATTCACTTGTACAAATATATACTTTTTTCTTTTTATAGAATAGTAATAATTTTAATTGCATAAAAAATTATATTTAAATATTTTTAAATCAATGATTAAAAATATATACAAATAGAATACCATTAATCAAAATATCTACTATTCAAATTTTTTATTATTCAAATAAAACTTCACAAATGATCATTTACTTTTCACCATAAATATAATAATTTGAACCATATTTAAGAACAATATTTTAAAAACTCATTAAATACCTGTAAATTAATAAACCAAATTGCAATGAGATGTCTTTTCCCCACCTTAGCAGAATTTGAATTTATAATGAAAGACTAAAATATCTATTCTTGAAATTTAAAAACAATCACAAATTCAAAAGGTTCTGAAACCAAGGATTTAGGATTAATGGGGATTTTATCTATACACAATTACATGTTAAAAACTTATTTTTTAAAAAAATAAGTTTGGAATAACATTTAAAATAATAGGATTTTCCTTTTCTTTCCTTTGGGAGAGAGGGGAAGGGTACTGGGGTTACCATCCAAATCAACTAAGAAGAATGATTATTTACAATAAATAATACTTGTTTACTTTATGCTAGTATCATTAACTATGCAAATATTATTCAATCATTAAAAATTTATTTTTATGTCTAAATTAATAACTGAAATCAATAGATTATTCATTCACAATATTTAAAAATGCAAAATCCCCCCTCCTATCATTCTCACTATGAAAATGATGAATAATGCTTGAATCTCAAAATAATTTTAAAAACGTTATTTATTTTCTAAGTAAAAATTATAAAACAGCCAACAATTAATTTATTTATAAGATTTATCTAATACTAAGTAGCAAGCAATAATTGTGATGAATGACCCTTAACATCAACATGTGTTACTTGGAAAAAATCTTTTCATAAGTAAGCAATGCAAATAAAATTGCATGATATTTAAAAAAAAGATGAGACTACAATTAAAATGTTGAACAAAAGTTTTAATTTAGTTGATCCTTTTGATTCTTCTTTCTTCAGCATAGAGCATATGATAAACAGTTACAACGAATGGTTCTAATAATTGCTTCATTAGTATAATGACTTCACACCATTAAAATTATAACTGTTCAATTGTCCTAACAAAAATAAATTGAATATTAATGTTAAATTTAATAAAATTGGGGAGTTATATTTGGAGATGGCGGGAAGAAAGTAATTCATAAAAGTTTATTCACAACAAAAATGTATATAAAATTACCATTATGGTTTTATTAGAGGGAAAAAACAAACTTTTTACAAATCATATTATATAAAATATATATATATATATATATATATATATATATATATATATATATATATATATATATATATATATATATATATATATATATATATATATATATATATATATATAGAAAGAAGGAAAAAATTATCTACATAATAAAAAATTTGCATCTTCATTCTTAATGAGTAGATACAATATTTTTATAAACAATAATAAGAACACTAACATAAAACACTTAGATCCTTTCATCCAAACGTCATTCTCAGCCAAACATTTTCCAGATACTATATAGATGAGTATTGAAATATTAATGGGAATTTTCATGTAATAGTCAATATTAAAATTTCATCTATGATGTAACTAGGCAATGATCTTTTAAAGTTAGCTATTATCACTGAAATTATATAATTTTAACAATCAAAATTTTCTGACATCAAACCAACAGCAGAGCTAAAACTTTAGATAAAATAGCATTATATTTCAATAAAAATACAGGCAAGTTGTTATATATCAAATTTTCACATATATAAAGATAACTAATTTACTACTCATAACCAGTAATATTTTTGAAATACAAGTACAATTTATAAACTTGAAGTTTAAATATAATATAGGGAGTTTGAAAAAAAGAATTTTATGCTTGAAAGAAATTCTGTGTTTAAATCCTATATATTATTTGTAACCAGGTAAAATATCAAACTAAAAGCAGACCCTCTTAAGGTTTAGGGTATGATAGACAAATCAGCAATTATAGTCCATATGCAGAAAGGAATTTGCTGCTACTGAAAAGAGATTCTATAATTTCTCTTTGAAGTCTGAAAAAAGTGAGCAGAATAAATAAATCCCTAATGTCTAATTCATGCATTTTTATCATTGGTGTTGTTATTATTATGTGATTATTCATATATTAAACAAATATGGATAAACAGCTCACTAATATGCTTCATCCAGCATAATGAGTTTGCAGGATTTCTCTTCTGAATTTAAAATCAAGAAACATCACAGTTTGTCTTGTCAATTATCTAATAGTTCTTAAATTGAATATCATTTGAGTTTTCTTAAAGGCAAAATGAATATATGTGCAAATGATCATTCCCACAGAGCTATAAAGTCATCATTTAAAGCAGCAGTTGACAACTAAAGTCAAATAGTACTATGAATTCCAATTGTGGACCTGGCTGTAATTTGATATTTTATTTAAAACTACACATCAATTTCAAATGAAAAAAGACAGCATGGATTGAAAGAATTGTTGAACTTTAAAAAATTAGAAGATAAAGAGATAATTAATTTAAAAAATGAATATATTTTACTGCAAAGGCACAAATATTAGAAACACATAAGGAATTGGATTCATTATAAATAAAAAGTGGAAAAACAACATATAATATATTAAAAGGAGTGGAAAGATTACTTATTTAAAATAATGTAAGACACCAAATGCAGATTACTTAGATTTACGATTATTATGTAATTTAAATGCTAGAAT
This sequence comes from Epiperipatus broadwayi, assembly GCA_028023455.1. Taxonomy (NCBI): domain Eukaryota; kingdom Metazoa; phylum Onychophora; class Udeonychophora; order Euonychophora; family Peripatidae; genus Epiperipatus; species Epiperipatus broadwayi. Next base: position 4,104,204 of record JAQFVV010000085.1, on the reverse strand, counting down.
TGGGAAATGAGTGAAAAATTAAAGCATTTCTAATAAATTAGTTTATGATGGCAAAAAAAAAAAAAAGAAAGAAAGAACACAGACTTGTGAAGTTTACAGAAAAACTGTATTGTAAAATCTTTCTGTGAGAAAAATTCTAAATGAAAATGGAATCATCAAAATAAAAATAAAACAGAAATAAATTACATTTTAGTAGCAGAAAGTATGTATTTCAAGGTTATAATGTACTTTATTAAGAACATAAAAAGTGATTATTGATTAGTGAGATTTAATATGTGTTAATGAAAAATTAGTGAGATTAAAAGTATTAATAAAAACAATATTCACAATTAATATTTCTAATCTTTAGAAGCATTCCAATGAATTGAAATTGGAATTTGCAAATCATTTAAAAATATTAACAGATTTTGAAGATGGTTCAGATTTGACTGCAAAAAAAACAAAAACAAAAACTACTACTATAAAAAGCAGTAATTTATCAGTAAATTTTTCTACCAAGATAAGACAATATTTAAAAAAAGAAGGAATATAAACTATTTTAAAATAATTTAAGAAGAATTGAACATTAATAGTTTTGTAAAATGGGAAGCAAAAGAATTAATAAATCATATAAGATATAATTGTGAAATGTTAAGAAAAAAAATTAGATTATGTAAAACATCTTGGTATTGGAAAATATTATTTCAAAAATAAGAAAATGAAATTATTATTAAAAAAAGAAATGACATTGTAAAATAAGTGAAAGAATGCTGCAGAAAATTAATAAAGACCAGAACAAAACATCTACCAATCAGTTACTATAGCTTCTGAATTGTCAAGTAATTAAACTGAAGATGTGAAATATGCAATTAAATCTGTAAAGAAGAAAACAAATCCAGAAAATAAGGAAATTATATTGATATTATAAAAGAAGCATTTTAATAACTAGAAAAATATTGAAAAGCAGTATATCAAATGTTTAAAAAAAAAAAACCAAATAATTGGACGTGCATTAGTAATATTGAAAGTTGATTAAAAAACAGTGGAAATCACAGACTTATCAGTTCTATACAAAATTTTTACCAGATAATTACAACCCATCTACAAAAAAACTTTGGATTTTAATCAATCAAAATAACAAGCTGGATGTAAGAGAGGTTTTCACACAGTTGATCACATCCAAATATTGGGGGAAGTTGTAGAAAATATCAATAAATATAGGGTAACATTTTTCTTTAGATTTGTAGAATATAAAAGGAAATTGTAAATTATCAAAAGGCATTTGATTCTATAAGCATTTCCACTGTAATTAAATATTTATGTCAAGATATAATTATCATATTCTGAAAAATATTTATCAAAATACAACTTCATTAATTATATTAAATGGTGATAGTAAGAATTTTGATATTGAGAACGTAAATCAAGATAATTTCTTATCTCTAAAACTTTTTTAGAGCAGTTTTACGAAAATTATTTTTGTCAATTCATTAGAAAGCTAAAGAAATAAAAGTAAATGGAGATTATATAAGTCATCTAGATTTGAAGATCATGTGAATGTTTTTGTAAATAATGGTTCAGAGCTTCAAAAAATATTGTAAGATTCATCAAATGAAAATAATATTTTATAAAGTGCAGACAGTTGAAATTGAAATTAAAATTCAATGCTTTACACTTTCAAAACTAAATGCTTCAGACTGGCTTAGATATATAGAAAGACAAGTAGAGAAGAGGGTGAACTGCCATTTTCTTGTAAAATTCTTTGTCATGTGTTGACAGTTTGATTGCTATTCAGACAGCCATCATAACATCTGATTGGCTGTCAGATAAGTATTATAATAAGCACAAGAGGTTTGCAGCCCTTCAATTTCAACTGTCTGTGCTTTATAAAATAAATATCATTTAAATATGTTACTGTTATTTATAACATCTAAAAAACTACCGCATAGTAAATTATAGAATTCCGTGCTGTATGTTTGTAATTTAGACTCAGTGAGTTAAATGTGAAGATATTTAAAGCTTCACACTTTCAAACCTAAATGCTTCAGACTGGTTTAGATATATAGAAAGACAAGTAAAGAAGATGGTGGACCACCCTTTTCTTGTAAAATTCTTTGTCATGTGTTGATGGTTTGATTGCTATTCAGACAGCCATCATAACATCTGATTGGCTGTCAGATAAGTATTATAATAAGTGCAAGAGGTTTGCAGCCTTTCAATTTAATTTCAAATGAAAACAAGAAAGCAGAAATAAATCTAAATATTAAAACAGCTAAAGTAATATTCAGCCAATTTTCTCAGAAGTCAATAAAAATTGATAACCATGAGCTCAAATAAGTTAACAACTACAAATACCTCAGAAGATTATTAATAGAGAAAAAAATATAATGAATGAATTAAACTATGATGGGGTCCTTTTAATTGAAATCATTAGTATCAAAAGAAAGTATGCCTATGTGCTTAAAAAAGGTTTTAATAAATGTATTTTAGAAGTTCTTAATTATGGATCAAAATTTGGACACAAAAAAAAAAGCAATACAGACTTTGGACCAATCAATAAAATTTGGACGGATGAATATTAGAAATAACAACAAGATAGTGAAAATAAAATATATGGATGAGAGAACAAACAGTAATCACTGATTTAAGAGACTGAAATGAAACTACAATGGAATATTTCTAGAAAGATAAATATAAATGAATAGTTGAAATTTTAAATTGAATTCCAAGAGATTATAAAAAAAACCAAGAAGGAGAATGCATGACAATCATTAAAGCCATTCAACACTTAGACAATATCAATAACAATCAACAATATATATATATATATATATATATATATATATATATATATATATATATATATATATATATATATATATATATATATATATATATTAATGAAGGTTCCTCTGAATGTAATTCTGTAAGCTTTATATTGTCATTGTTTGGAATCCAGAATTTGCATATTAGAAAACATCTTATATCTTTGTTAAATAATGAGCTTAAAGAGTACTTAAATTCTCACATTCATAATAAAATATAATATTTATTGTAATAAAATTATAATAAAAATAATATATAGTATTAACAGTTATTTTTTATGATTATAATATATGAAATTTATATTTATTAGTTTTGCTTATGCTACTATGATTATACATACATACACACACACACACACACACACACATATATATATATATATATATATATATAAATGCAAGTGATAAACATTTAAAAATAATCAAATGTTTTTTTTAATATCAGCCGGGAAGCAAACCCTGGGACAACTGCTTAGAAAGCAGCTATGCTAGGATCTAGGCCACTAACACTTGACCAAATATTTTAAAATTTACAATACACTTCTACAATACTGTGAGAAACTTGAATTATCATTCAACATAAAATCTTACACATCAATTTCTATCTTTATATATTTATTTTTTGAGGAAGTTGAACATCCAGATAAGAATGGCAGTTGGTCTGTTTATGTGCATTCCAAATTATGCTGAAAGATCATGAATATAGAAGATAAATATATTAACTACTATGTCTACCATAATGCCTTATATATATATATATATATGCATGTGTGTGCTGCAGTTTTCTTCTCTATAATAGAATTAAACATTGATATTTATGAAATTGTGTACTTAGTATTTCTAATACAATTTACACCAACTTCTAAGCCCATATTTTTACAAGCAAATAAAAGATATATATTTATCAAACCATGTACACAAAAGGTTGATTAGCAACATTAAATAAGTTATTGAAAATAATAAAATCATAGACATCAATGCACAGAAAAAAACTGAAATGTTTATTGTTTTTTGAACATCTTATGAATAATTTTTTTACAACCTTATTATTTCATACTTATTCATACTATAAAAAGATGACATAACCTTAAAAACACAGAAGAGTAATGGCTTCTTTAGAATTCCTTGACAAAGAATAGTAAATATTAGACAAATGCCAAATAATGAGGCCCTTATACTTTTACATTAATGTTTTGCTTCCTAGCTAACAATAGTTAGATAGCATATATTTATGGCTGCCCAAGTTGGTTATGACAGGCTATCTGGAAAAAAATACTAACAGTGCTTGGAATATAAAAAAATATTTTCTTTTTTTCATGTAACTTCAAACTCTGATAGATAGAAATGGTAGGTGAATACTCTTATGCTAAATTCTTGTTTACTTTATCCTTATACATGTGCAAATATTACATTAAATAAATGTAATTATTATACTGCACTTCCAATGCACACTAGTGAAGCTATATTTTAATTATGTTTTATTCTGGCATAGCACTTTCAGGGCATATTTTCTCTCATATTCATAGCCTGTGTCATTCTCAATTTTGTGTTACCAGTAGTGTATGCAAATATTGCAAATTAATCAACCAGTCCATTTCTTGGAAATTGAGAAGCATGAATCTCATCTATTGATGATATTTGGGTCGTTTGCAATGAAATATGCCTCCTTTATTTTGCATTTAGCAGCATTTCTTTTCAAGCACATGATTTCAACAATGGTGGGTTCAAAATTGTGATTAGATGCTTTTTGGTATTCTAGGAATATTAAACTGACTTCATTTTTAGTGTGAGATCTTTTATATACATACATGTGTTGAGATATTCTGGGAGTAACAGTAGGCCAAGTTTATATATATATATATATATATATATATATATATATATATATATATATATATATATATATATATATATATATATAACCTGAAAGAAATTCCATGTCAGCTTTGAAATCTTAATACTGTTATTTATGCAAGTAAATGATACAATGAATAAATGTAAACCACTGATTTGCATACATCATACTTATATGTATAACCATATATAATTTACCCATCAAAATTATATAAAATGACATTAATTGTTAATGATTCTAACATATTTGAAAAGTCTTTCTGCTTAATTTATATTAAATCACTAAACATCATGATTACCATTTCTTATGCTTGCTCATAACTGTTATTATAATAGGCAAAACTCTCCATACAGTAGTGCCACTCAGTGCAAGCCAGAGTAATCAATGGATGCCAAAAGGCTTCTGCATAAAATCCCCATCTAGTGCCTACTCATACCAATATCCCCAGACTAGTTTCTAGCTTGTAGCTTTCATCAGTGAGGAGCCTTGGATCTAAGCGCACTGTGCAAATAAAATTTGAAAACACAATAATATTTTCAAACCAAACTCATTAACTTATATATCATATTGGTCTGAACTCAGTTCAGTACCCATATATTTTGGTAACTTTGGTGATCATGTGATGTTTAATGGTTACCAATCCTTCCTAATAGGATAATGGTGGCTATGGCTATTAAAGAATGAAAGACACCAAAATGTATGGGTACTAAACTGAGTTCAGACCCATATGACTATATAAACTAATGAGCTTGAATTGAAAATATTATTGTGTTTTCAATTTTATTCTCATAGTTTTGTAGTTAAGTAGAGATAAAAAGTGGTTGCTGGAGGGTTGCATTAGATTCTAAGATCTAGGTGCAGTGCTCTCAGATCCAAGATTCCTCACTGATGAAAGCCACAAGCTAGAAATTAGTCTGGGGATATTGGATAAGTAGGCACTAGATAGGGATTGTATGCACAAGCCTTCTGGTATTCATTGATTACCCTGGCTTGCACTGAGTCGTACTACTGTATGGAGAATTTTGTCTGTTTTAATTTATATTATTGTTATTATTTAATGTTATTATAATTTGAACATAATATATATATATATATAAACACGTACTCATTATACATTTAAATAGCAATTATTAATTATATATCTTTATAATGTTTAAAAAAAGAATTTGATTTTTGGTTATGTAAAGAGCAAAACGTATGTTACCTATATATGAATTTGTTTATATAACATTTTTCACCATCAACTTATGTACTTTAAAAGTAATATTTAATTTGAGTAAATCAATCATTTACATTTTGTATTTTCAAGAAGACATAGTTAATCTGATTTGGTATGATATTCTGAAGCTCTCTAACTTTGTGTTTGATTTCTGGCTGATAACCTTCTAACAAATATATATTTATCTTAGATTTAAAGCAGCCTTGTATTTTTCGAAGATTTGCCTGAAAGTCATTCATGATAAATTTTGTACACACAGTAAGTAAAACAATAATTCATGATTTCTCATTATTCTCAACAATTTTACATTGCTACATGAACACACACACACACACGCACACTAGAATACTATTATTTCATTATCTAAAATCCAAAAAGCGTTTATTTCATTAATGATTTGCTAAGAAATATGAATGAAGAGTAAAAAGTGTTTGGCTATTTCAATAGTGAAGCGTTACATCCAGATAAAGAGAAAAAATATCTTCTTCTAGAATAAATATCAATATAGAGATTTTTCTTTTGTGGTCATGGTGGTGAATGATTAAAGTGTTTCATCCACATAAATGAAAGCATGACAACTGTTTCGATGTGCATGGTTTATTATAGTGCTAGAATGGCTAATTCAACATTTTTTTTTCTGCATCTATTCCTATATCAATCAGTCATTTTATATGTCTTGCTGAATAACTAATCTAAATGTTGAAGTCCAAAATATTAATTATTTTTATAAACATTTTGTAATAATCACAAATACAATAAAATTAAATAAATAGCAATAATAAAAACCATTAATTCTTAAAACACATTGCTTTTGATTTATTTTTTGTAGTTTCTATCAAAATATCTACAAAATATTTTTTCTATAAAGGATTTACTGTTATGAAGGGACACAAACACACAAAAATACTTCTTTGAATATTTAAATAATAAACTTAAAATTCAAGACCATAAATCTACCATTAACATATATGTTTTTCTCAATTTGGAAGATCCCAATAAAGCCAGATCATCGTTTCTAAGTCTCTCTTTCATTTATTTAGCATTTTAAGTGCACACAATTATTTTTTCTCTTAGAATCATTAAGGATTTTTTCTTCATTTATTTTTATTACTCTCAACTTCCATATTACCTTATTGTAAATCTTTTAAAATTCATCTACTTTTAAATACATATTCAATCTAATTTCTATTTCATTTCAACAAATAATAATTTTTCCCTTTCTCTTCTCAATATCACTATATTAATAATCTTATCTTTCTAACTCACCTCCAATATTTTCTTTCATAATGACCAAAGTCTTTTGCTCCATAAAAATCTACCCTTCAAACAATGCTGGCACACCAAGTTATTTAGAGTGCAACTTATTTCACAAATTGGTTAGATTTTAAAATAAAATTTTAATTTTAAAATTAAAAATTATTTTAGCATGATTTATTAGCAATATACAAAATAATATATAATATGTATGTATGAAAAACAAATTTTAATTTTTCTTGCCTTCAATTTTGCAAATTTTTCTATCAGTTCCTTTAAATCTAGTATAGAAGTTAGATCATATTTGATTAAAATTGTTGGTAAATCTGTTGATCTCTTTTGGTACATTGTTAAGCACAAATATTTTTTAATAAATTTTAACTTTGAGAAACAATGTTGTCCACTTATTACTGAAACTGGAAGTGTCAGAATTATTCTTAGTGCAACAAAAACATTGAGTATGCAATCAACAAGTTTTTGCTGCACTACAAAGAAAAGTACTTCTTGTGGTGACATGGATTTTAGAAGGCTGTTTGAAGTTCACTACAGAGATCTTTGGCAGCTATATCTTTATTAGCATTATGAGTCTTCAAGATTTTTGCAATTGTTTAGCAAATGAGCAGTTGTTTTTTCAGTGATATCATAAAGAAATACAAATAGACTATTATGCTGTTGAGATTGTTGGAACATCTTTTCACTTGACTTTATACTCATATCCAAGACACAATAGTGAAATTTTATTTTGAATTTCTGCTGAAGATCTTGCAAAACCTCATCTTGACATTTATATTTCAACTATTGTCTTTATTTCTCTTTTTGTTTCTTTCTATCATCAGCATCATTCAAAAAAATTTCCAAAACCTATATCAGTTTTACATTTTAGAAGGTATTCTTTAGTTACATGTAGTTGCTTTGGAAATAAAGTTAAATCAGCTTCCTTTTTCTCTATATCATTTTGCATGAAATATTTACCTTATAAAGAATAAAATACTAGATCACAAGAGATACTATAAACTTGTAATCAGAAAAAGCTTCTGCTTCATGTTGGGACATATTACTGGTTGAATTATTTAATATTAATTCATCAAAAATTTGATTACTGTATCATATATACTGAACTCTCCCACTTATTTCACTCAATGGTTTAATGGTGAAGTCTGAAATATGGGTAGAAAGAATTTTCCAATGATAGGTAGATGCAGATAAATAGTTATAAATTTGTTCAAATAAAGTAAAAAAAAAACTGGTCAAATCTAAGCAACACCTGAAAACATCACTGACGACTAAATTTAAACAGTGTGAACTTTAAGGAATAAAGAAGGCATGAGATTTATATCTTGAGTTCTCTTTTGAAATCATTTTCTTTGCCCTTTATATTATTTTTGTTATTGTACCTTTGACCAAGGTGATTTTTGATCTGTAATTCTAGTTGCCTTAGATGTTCAATTAAGTTTTTATTATAAATGAATTTATAGTTTTCTTGAGAAACAAATCATAAAAATTTTCTCTTATTATTACCTTAGGTTTGACCATCAGATGAAATGATGAGATTTGTCAGCATATGAAATGCAATATAAAATGACAATAGTATTTTGTTGATTTTATAAGAGGTGAGATTTTATTTTTCATAGCTTTTGCTAAATATTTGTATAAACTCATTTTGAATACATTTTATTAAATAAATGATCATTATTTCTTGGCTTAATGACTCTATGTATATGTTCATTCATTACAGGATCAAAGTGAGCTAAATATTTGACAAACTACAAAAAATTGGTATTACTGACAGTGTACAACTTTTCATTGCTATTGACAAATGCAAGATTTTGTGTGCCAACTACTATAACTAATGTAATCAAATATTCCAATATTTGAAGCCAATATTGTCTTCTCTGATTGTTAACTGATTGAAATTATTAATAATTTCTATGATTAATATCACAATTCAAGTTCTCTCCAAGTCTGATAGTTCTCCATATGAGCAGTACTCTTCTCATGTGAAGAAATATTATTCCAATATATTTTACAGTCTTTCACTTTTGATTTTTGTGGAATTGATATAGTTTTTATACTGAATAAAGTGCAGCACCCCCCCCCCACATCTTTTGATACTGATTATGTTAATCATTGATGGAAAAAATACTTCATTATTTAGCAGTATCTTCTTGTAGTGTAAAGAGGAAAATATTTTTGTGAATTTTTGGAGAACTTGTATGACACAGTCTGTTGTGATCCATTTTGTACAAAGAGAAGGCACATCAGTGGGATCATTATAATTTAATATAGAAATAGTACTATCTTTTTTGTTTGTCATCAATAGCTTCATATTTTTATTTTTTCACATTTGTTCTTGGATTGTTAATAAGAGAAACATAATATTAATCTTTCATAATTTTGGAAATTTTTTTTTTATGTTTATCTTTATTAGTTGTTTTTCTTGTATAAAGATATTTCAAGAAAGGACCCACTTGTTTTGCTAATTCTTTCTCTTAATCTGATTTTCTTTTCCAGTATTGAAATCCAAATAGTTATCAGCCATAATTAATAAAAAATTATACTTTTATAAATAAACTGACTTATAAAAATATTTTAAAAAGATCGCAGTTATTATTAATTAATTTGTGAATTCATTTTGGTTACTAAAATTAACTAAAAAAATGTATATTTGACAATATACTATCTGGTCTCACTCTTAGCACAGTTTACATCCATACAAAACATAATAAAACATAATAAAATAATAAATAATATCAAAACATAAAATATAATTAAATCATAAATTATAATAAATACAATAAAATTTTTATTTATTATCAGGAATAGGAAAATACATAAAAAATAATTTACATGAAAATTTTAAAAATTATCACTTTAGTAAAGTAATAATAAAGCATGGCTTAAAGTTTTGCATCCCTTCATGAATTGTGCCATAGGAAGTTGCTTAAATTGTAGCACCAGTCCTAGTCCTGCCTTCAAACAAAATATTTTAACAAGCTCTTTTAAAATCTAATTGATCAAATCACAAAATAATGTATACTCATTAAAAGCCATTGCAATCTCATTCTAATATTTTTCTTTGATATGATAAACTTTAAAATGAATGTAAATATAAAATTTAAAAATATAAAAAGAAACATTTATTTTCAATATTATTGATTATTATTCTTATCAAAAGACTATTAGCGATTAGTATGTATAAATATTTCAATAATGTTATTAGTTCTAATAGGTAATAATACAATATAAATATGAATGTTTATTTATATTTTTAGTCAGAGTAGTTAATTTATCCACAGCTCATATATGACTGGATTCAAATCCAAAGGAAAAAAAACATGGAAATTTTGCTATCTAGATCAGGATTCCTAAATTAATTTAACATTTTTTAATTATAAAAACAGATTCATAATTAAGCCAGACAGCAATCTAATTATGAGCTGTTTATGGGTAAAGTTAAAGGGTAAAATAAAAAAGTAATTCAAAATTTTTCCATCATTCAATAGATACTCTAGATTAGTATGTATTGTTTCCTTTCATTAATTCTTTTTTTAAGAATATGAAAAGACTTTATCCTGCTATTGGTTCTTTAAAACTGTTTTTATCTTTTACATTTATTAAACTATAACAAAAAAAAATGAACCAATATATATATATTATATACTACATGTACACACCTCAAATAATAATATACATAAATTTATTTTAAAATGTAGCATTAAATTTAATTGTGTTCAGTGACATTTCATTAAATAATAATGAAAATACATGAATTTGCAGCATTTTATTTTTAATTATTACTATAATCAATTTCATGGTTACAAAAAATATTATGAAACTAATTAAAAATGAGAGCCTTTGATTTCTCTATGAGATCTTAAGGAACTTTAACAGGGAAACTTCCTAATAATCACTCCATATGTTCTTATTACAATTATTATTATTATTATTATTATTATTATTATTATTATTATTATTATTATTATTATTATTATTATTATTATTATCCACAAGCATTCGTATGACAAATAAATATAAATAGGGTTGTCATGATACATACTAGCCATCATGCTGAATTCACTACTTTATCTGACTTTAAGACTAATAATTACAATATTTTTTCTCTGCTATCTGATAATTAACTAAGACATCATTTGAATTTTCTCAAAAGCAAGATGAATTTGGGAATGTGTACATGAATAATTATTTTTTTATGTCTATAACCATTATAGACAAAAATAAATTATGATCTTAATATCATTGAGATCTGAAATTGAAAGTAGAGAGTGCTAAGAACGACTGCTTTATAAGTCATGACTATTATTTGATGATCTTTTATTTAGCTATCAACTGTAAATCACTTTTAAAGCAAAGAAAATGAAATGTTTAATATTAACTGGGATATTATCAGACTTTGAAAAGTTATAAAATAAAAAAAATAATTGATTTGAAAAATGGATACCCTCTTACCTACATACATCACACATACATTTATGCATAATACAGTCTATACACACATGCTCACATAGGTGAATATGAAATCAGCATTTAACAAACCCACTATATAATAAAAATCTTTACAACAGCTTCTTATAAAAGCAGAGTGAAGGAGACCTGCCAATTGATGTTTTATTCTCTAGTCTAAAAATATCGATACGCATTTCATGGCCAAAACTGGAAGATTGTCTGAGTTTTTATGGGAATCTACTTGAAAAAGAAAAGCCTCATTGAAACCTACAAAAATGTTTTGTTCTACAATTTGAAACCAACTGATGAATAAGACAGGCGGATGTGTACCAATACCCCATTATCCCTACTATTATATTTATAAAAATTTACTATATAGATACATTTATAATCAGAATATTAATATTATAATTAGAAAATTATATACTAAATAAAACTAATGTAAATGAATTATGAATTTATACTTAATAAAAAAAAACATAAATTAATCTAGTTAATAGCTCAAAGTTGCTTGACTTGTACTCTCTCTTATCAGTCAATATTCGAATTTTGCCATGTGCAGTTTTTTTTTTTTTTTGTAAATACACTAAAAATATTCGCTTTTTTGAGCTTCTTTTAATTAAAATAAAAGCCCCCTCCCCTCCAGACAAATGCCTACAAAAATTGATAGTAGCGATAAACACTGACATTCAATTTAAACAATTACAACTTTAGTTTTTTTTTTTTATACTTTCTAGTATCGTTTTTTTTCTGAATCTAGAATGACCGTGTTCATTTATAAGTGGCTGTTGCTGATGATTATGATATATGTATATCCTCCTTTAATAATAAGTATGAGTGTGTATGTGTATGCATACTGCTGAATTTTTTTTCCATACAGAATCACTATAGTCTTTTAACTAAAAACTATAAATGAAAAAAAAAAGTAGCTTCATTAATTTCAAACTAGATGACATTAGCATCATTATTTTATTATTGTTATTTATACTTTTATTAAATGAATTTAAATTTGATGAAATGAATATCTTGATTTCAAGAGTAGGATTTATATACTCATCAACATTCTTTTATTTGGCCAGACTTTCAATTGGATCCTATTGTGAACTTGTTCCTGGGATTATGATTTTCATATGCAGATGCTTTCCCAGGACTTTATCAATTCATATTTGATCAAGTGAAAAACAAGGGAGATTTTGAAGCGTTTGTTTGTTGTCAGTATGGTAGATATTCACTCTGCCTCTTAGTAGGACTTTGAGTGCAATTGTTTGACTGATGTACACAGTATTCCTATTCTTTTCAGACTGCTTTCTTTTCAGCTACGACTTTAGTGAAAAAATCTTTTGTCTAAACCATGCCAGGTGATGAGGGTTCCAGAAAGAGAGCAAATATGGAGGACTTCTCTAATGCTTTCATTCTCAAACCTACAGATTCACTGAGAAAGCTACAAATGTTTTTCTTTATCTGAACAAACCTTCTGACTGTTTTACCCTCTTGTTTACTTAAACACTTCTAAACTCACAGTTCTCCTGGCCAAACATTAGTCATAAGTGAAAATGACCTGTTATTAGAAATGAACAATATTTTGACAAGAAAATAGCAAATAAATGTAATTGAACTGTTAATTTTTTTTTTTCCCAGTATAAGCAAGTTATATTTTTATCAGTAGTTAACAATAACAATACAAACTCATTTTTAAATTTCTATAATATATTTCCATAACTGTATTCTTTTAATTAATTTAGCTATAATAATCAAATAATATTATGCATTAATATAATCTTATAAAAATATTTTTCAATCATATGCACACCTATATATATATATATAAACTTTACAATTTTGGATTTGGAGTAGTTTTGATTATATATATATATATATGAATTAACTGTCATATTGCAAAGCAAAGACTACACTAATAATAAGCGCAGAATCTATATATGTATGCCCCATTCCTCATAATTTAGTGATAACAGCATTATACTACAGTCAAATTTATGCTTTATTATTATGACATTGATATTTATCCAATCAATTAATATCTTAAAACCTTTATTTTCTAGTAAGATAGCTAGACACACATCATTGGTGACTGTATTAGGTGAATAGATGATCTAGTTTTTGCATTGAGATCTTGACAAAATCTTAATCCTTGGAAAATTATTAGCTTAACAAAACATTTTCAAATACCCTACAAATATGAATAGCAAACCATGATTATGGAAAGCTAATACTCTTATCAGTAAATCATGAAACCAATTATCTAATATTTTATAGTAAATTTCTTTTGGAAGTTTTTCTTTTTTTTTGCGGATCCAAAAAACTTTTAATTTCAATATCCCATTTCAAAATACATATTTATAAAAAATAATAAAAATAGATATTTTCATATTAACAGATATTTAAATTTCACTAATAATAAAAATTAGATTTATTGTACTAAATATGTCAGATTTTCCATGAACTCAAGACATAAAATTATTATCTAAGTTGCATTAAAAATCAAGAACATCTTTCAAGATGCACAATGAATTGAAAAATTGTGATAAAATAGGTGAATTTCCAGTGAAACACTAGACAAATTTCTTTTACTAAATTTAACAATATCATTATTATAAGATGATCAACCAAAATGTGTCCAGTCTCGTCAACCCATTCAGAGATAATCGTGGTTACTATGCTTAACAATTTCACAAACACAATCTAACAATCTCTGATTTATTTAATTATGGACAACCCAAATTATGAATCACACAATTAATGATGATTACACCTAAGCAGAAAGTGTCAGAATTAAACAGCTGAATAAAATCAGTAGTGATTCCCATCTTGATTGGAATTTCTACACTTTTAATAATATTTGTAAATAGTAAAATGTTTAAAACAAAATCTATATGTTAAACAAATTAGATTTGCTGCAGGAATGACAAAAATAAAATATTTTAAGATTTTTTAAAAATGCTAATTTGCTGGTGAAACATTACACAATATATTTCATAAAAGCACTAAAATTCATTATCAAAATTATTGAAATTAGAAAGCAGATATTCAATTTTCAAATTTCAACATGTAAATTAAATAAAAATTGATTAAAAATGTTAAAATAGGATTTCTAAAAATGGCACATATTCATAAAATTATTTCTCTTAACTTATTTTCAATAAATATTTTAAACTTCATATTGTCATACATCATACCAATCAATGTTAAAAATAATATCATATCAACATTACAAACTTTCCCAATACTTTGTTTAGTAAGTTCAATACTTTATATTTCATGTTTTAATATGACAAAGTAAAACAGTTGAATGTGAAAATGTTACAAATATATAGTTTATGTTTCTTGATCCAAAATAAGATTTTTTATTTTATTACAAAAATGCAAAAGAAACTATATATATAAAGTTTTATTTCTGGTAAATGAGTGCATATCAAAATGAGGGGAAAAACATTGATGTTTTCTTTATTATCATTGTTTTAGAATCACTTAACATTTCATTGCATATTTTAAAAACAAAATAATAAAAAAATTGATTTGATGGCTTATGAATATAAAGAAAATAAGCAAGAATAACATTAATGATGAAAATAGCTAGATCAGCATCAATCCAATAATGCCAAATAGTATAAACTTTTAAAGCAAATAATTAGTACAATGGACAGGTTTTTTATTATTAAATTAATATTTGTACAGTACATGTAAAAATATAAAACGATCATTTACACAACAGACATCTTTGCCATGTAAAACTTAGCTATCAATTTAATTCACATGACTTTTTCTGTTTTTAATGGTAAAGTGTTATATATATATATATATATATATTGATATGAAGATTTTCACAGGTTGCATATATAAAAGACATATTTTGTGGGTTCATCCATGTTAAAAAAATTTAAATATTGATATACTGACATTTCAAGTTGATCACACAAGTTATCTACTGGGTGATAAAAGGTAGAAAGACGTTTGTAGGGGCACTACAATCACTGATTTTTTTTTTAAAAAAAACGTTTTCTGTTTTAAAAAATTTAAAAATTAATGTTAATGACATTCTGGTCAGTTTTAATGTCATGTCTTTGTTTACATATATTCCAATTGATGAAGCTTTAAATGTAATTTCACAATGTTGCAATTTACCAGACCATATTATTGCTTTGATTAAACATTGTCTCTTGAACACATATTTTTGATACAATGGACAGCATTACAGATAAGTTTTTGATACTCTTATGGGCTCATCTATCTCAGGAGTAATAGCTGATTTATTCATAAAAAATATAGAAACTCATGTTTTAGAATCATCACCTTTAAAATCTCTCATTTGGCTCAAATACATAGATGACACTTTTGTCATATAGCAACATGGAAAAAATAAATTAGATGATTTTTTCTTACATTTAAATAATATGCATTCTCATATTAGATTTACAATGGAGACAGAGTCTGATGAAAAACTCCCTTTTCTTGATGTTCTAGTCACCAGAACATCAAATAATTTATCTTATTTGATTTATAGAAAGAATATACACACGGACAAATATTTACATTAACATTCTCATCATCATCCAAGATAGTTTCTGTAGCCAAAACTCTTTTAAATAGAGCAATTAACCTTTCAGATAAGTCACATCTGAAAGAAAAAATAAATCACATTAATAGTGTTTTATTAGCAAATAGTTATAATTATAAATTTATTAAAAAAGCCTTATTTCAAGCCCAAAATGGACAATATAGGAAACAAAAAATGATAAATCAGCTATTAGGATTTGTGTTCCATATGTAAAAGAAACTACAGACAGTATTGAACATATATTAAAATGCTATAATATAAATACAGCATTTTCTAATCATCAAAAGATCAGTAATATAATAACCAAGCCTACGGATTCAATCTCTCTTGAATTTCATGGTGTTTATCAAATCTCATGTGAAAATTGTAAAGCTTCTTACATAGGTATGAGTAATCATTGCATCAGTGTTAGGAGAGATGAGCACACTAATGCAGTTAAACAACACTCATCATCATCATCACTCTCACTCCATACTATATTCAGGTCATAAAATTGATTTTTCTAGTACCAGGATCATATCCAGATGTGATAATCTCTACCAGTGCAAAATTAGAGAAGCTATTGAGATACTTTGAAGGCCAAATTGTATCAATAAGCGAGATGATACATGCAAACTTCCTCCTATTTGGAAAGATTTTTTAAAAAAAAACATTCTTAATTTAACATTTTTGCTATTGGTGGAACTTTAACATTTTTTTTTTCAAATCAGTGATTGTAGCACCTCTACAACCATCTTTCTACCTTTTATCATCTTGTAGATGACTTGTGTGATCAAGTCGAAACATTGGTATATCAATATTTAAATTTTTTAACATGAATAAATCAAATATGTCTTATATATATATATATGTTAAAAAGTATTAATCTAGTTGTGTATACTCCAATAACTTTAACCATAATCCATAGAACAGAATTTGAAATCTCATTAATATTGGCATAAAAAAATAATTTCAAAATGAAAATTCAGTGAAAATGGCAGATATCTAATTGTTAAAATTTAGTAATCAATTTTATTTATCTCTTTCTATCTTTAATAATAAAATATTCATATTTTTGTTTAAAAGTACTCCCCTAAATGTGCATTTTATCATAATTAAAATCATAAGGCATAAAAACAGAATTTGAAGTCTAATATTAAAAAAAAACCATTCAAAATGAAAAACACTTAACAATCAATTTATTTCTTTATATTTCTAGTAGTATATATATATTTGTTAAAAAATATTCTCATAGACTGTGTATACTGTAATTATTTTAGTCATGAACTATAAAATCAGTATTTAAAACCTGATTTATGTTAATATCAAAAAATAAAACTCAAATAAAAATATAATATAAAAATGGTGGTAGATATTTAAGTGTTAATCTAGAAATGGCTAAATAGATAAGCATTAATGACTGGCAGTGCATAATTTTTCAAAAGCATCAGTTTTCAGTAAAGCACTAGATATCTTTGTTATGATTTTTGGATCATAGTTGCATTTATTACTATAGAGTATTTCTTCTTCAATTTATTTCATAATCTTTAGCTGTTTTTTTTTTTTCATTAAAATTATTTTCATATCAATATCATTTTTAACCATGGGCCATAAAAGTAATATTAAAAAGTTTATAAGTGCTGAAATGAAAACAGAATCATTTCTAAAAAAAAGCTGTAAAATGATTACAATTTGAGTTATGAAAACAGTATAAATAAATTAATGTCTATTCCATTTTAACAAAACTGCAAATTAAAGATTTTAAACCTGAGATGCTTACATTTAATATTATGGAATTAATGAAAACACTTTTGCTACTATAAATTATCAAAACCAAATGGTAATAAAATTGTGGATCTAATAGAAACTTTTTTTGTTAATGTGGATTAATCAAAAATAAAAAGTGGTTACATCATCTGTTAAAAGAACAGAATAATTGTTTGAAAATTTTTTATTAAGCCTCCTATTACAAATGCTGTTCATGTAAAGAAGTTTATTGTGAGCAAAGTATTGGTCACTGGATTCAGATAAAGAGTTGAACTATATAACACATGGTATGGTGAGGTAGCTAATATAGGTAAAATCATTGATAAACATCTTACATAAACACAACATAGATTACTTTAAATACATTTATTTTAACATAAACTACAATAAACAGATGATATAATAAATGAAATTCTGAAAAAATTAGTCCACTATAGCAGACTGTACTGTATAAGTTTAGAAAACAGCCCAAAAAGGCATTGTTTTTAACTGTTCATTCATCCTATCTCTCCAATATTTGCAATAAAAATTAATGTCATTTTATTATTTCTCCTATAACTTTTCCAATAGCAATTGTAGATTCTAATTTGATAAATATTGCCATAAGCAATTTAACATTTAAGGTTGAACTGATGTTTAGAAAGTATAGCATAATTTTTAATTCAAGTAAAAATATCTTTTTTTTTGTTCCTAGATTTTCAAATAATTGATAATGAAAACTTGGTAATATAATTTATGATTTTCTATTTTGTAAATTGAAACTGATTATATATATATATATTCAGTACAATAATCACCAACAAAAATTATATGATCTTTTAATATCTCAAAACAGAAAAATGTTCCTTTTTGAGAAATTTAAAGCAAAACTTTATATCTTGCCTCTTTGAAATATAAATTTGATCTGACAAATAATCATCCCCAACAGTCAGGAATAATCTTTCATAAATTTTTTAAATGCAATATATTTTTACTTGAACTTTTATATATTTTTAAATACAGTTTTTGCTTTCATAACCAATAACCTTTTTAATGTTACTTACAAATGGTATGTAAATCATATTGCATATTTAAATAACAGATGATAAGTACATTTTGCTTATCTTTGATGACAATTTTTTATTTACACTTTAAATATAGATTATTTCTTGTTTAATTAAAAAATTAATGAAGTCTATTATAATGATAGAAAATGCACTATGATGGTTGAATATGAATTTGTAATATAATAACGGTGAAAATAGCTATCATATTTTTTAATTATTCACTTTTTTGTTTTTGGTTCATGTAAGACCTTATATATAAAAATTTTATCAAATAGTTCTACAATAACTCATCAGACATTACTGAATAAAGATGTTGTCAATAAAAACATTGGCTTGCATATATTTCTGAATACTTAAAAATTTTCAAATGAATTTTACTTTATTTTAAACCTTCGTCTTTAAAATATTATTTTAATAAGAAACGTTTCTTTAAAAAATACATTAGACTAAACAGACCCCAAAATAACAAGTCTCTCATTATAACCTCAATGTTATTTAAATATCTGCTGCTTTATTATGAAATGAAAGATTATACTAATAAATATAACAAAATTATTAATCAAGCTATGAATTACCATAATAAAAAAATACAAAATATGTATGTGCTTTTGAAGTATAAAATTATAATGATAAGATAAAATTAACAATAATATTGAATTGCAAATCTGACCAAATAAAATAATATTGATATAAATTTTCCCAATGATATCAAAATATTCATAATGCTAATTTATTATAGTTTGAAATTAATAACTTATCATTTTTGTTTTATAAAAATACTTGAGAAATATAACAATTATCTAAAACATAAAATAAAAAATAGCAAGATGTATGTATGTATACAATTATATAAATAAAGATAATTTAAATGACAATATAAATTTGGAGACAAAATTATTTCTAAACCATTATAAGTTTCAAATTTATTTTTAAAATAATAGATCTATAAACAAATATATTTTTAAAATTATCGAAATATTAACTGACAGCATTAATGTCTGGCATATAACACCTATCAGTTTTTTAATGTTTTTTTTTATTAACAACACTCCCTTTTAAAAGTAAATAATGGTTGAAATAATTTTTAATTTGTTGATAAATCTAACATTTTAGTGATATATGATGATGAGTTATAACTGAAAGTATGTTCAAAAAACGAAACAAATAGCTTTAAAATTTAATTTTATATATTTTATATCAAATTTTATATTTAAATCCATAATAAATTTTTGTGCATGTTTTTATAAATTTTTTTTAAAAAATAAAAATATTTATATATAATCAAAATTAAAAAAAAAAATCTATTGAAATGCCTATATATTTTTAACATAGGTGACTGATTTGATATGTGAAAGTCAACGTTTAAATGTTCTGGGTTATTAAATTATTACTGTAATAATTTATTATTCGCTTATATTTATTTTGGTTTTATTCCATTAATTAATTTGATCTTTACTAGAGGTTGGCAAATTATTGCTCTTATGCCAGTTCTGGCCTGCAAAGTGTTTTTATCCTGGAAAGACATATTATATGGCAAAGACTGTTAAAATCAACAAATAAACAAAAAAATATTTTTTGATTTCTTTTTTACCTCATCAGATGAATAACATATTTTTCAAATTAAAAATAGTTTAAAACTGAAAGAATAGAACATCAACATACTGGGATGTTTACAAACCAAAACATCAAAATCAAATTGCACTTCAAGTTACACTTGGTCTAAATAACAAATCATTTATCAAAAAGCTCAAATGCTGGTTCCTTGAACCCAAGTACATGCACTTCATTTTAAAGTTGAACCTCAACTATCTTCCCACTAATTCCTTTCTAGTTCTCAAGAGAGTTTTCACCAGCCTCAACACTACTTTCCAACTCTGTAGTTCTGCTGAGGAATCCAACCATCACCTAATAAATGATTGTTCTCTCCTCAATCCAATAAGAGTTTATATTGCAAAAATATGTATCAACCAACATCAACATTATCCTAGATCTTCAGAAAGCCATCAACACTGGTACATTTTCTGTCATAAGACTTTCCACCTTCCTTGTTTTCAGTATTTGGCTGACCAGATGCAAATGTATCTTTGGTCAGGTCAGCTCCTCAGGTCAGCTCCTATGTACTGAAAACTTTTGTAAGCATAATCAAAACCACAGCAGCCAAAGATCAAACTCTGGTTGTTGATTGTCTTTTCAAAGACACATGGTTGACAGTAACTCTTCCAGAAATCTAACCTGCATCACAAGAACATTAATTTTTTACATAACTCATACCATTAATTATGAACATAAGTAATTTATTGTACATATTTTCATTTGCCTTTTTTTCTAACTCCTCAATAAACTTCTATCTTAATTAATAAAAAAAAAGAATAAAACATTTTATAAAATAGATAATAGAAAGACTAGACAAGTAATTATATTTTAGTGATTTCTGGTATAATTTCAGGATTTCTTTTTTTTTTTTAAATATGAAAACTACATAAAAACAAATTCATCCATGATATCTTTCAATTCATTTTTAAATAATATTGATAATAGTTAATCATGTAATCAGTGGTTAATCCCTTGGGAGATCATTTTACATTTGAGTACTAGAAGGGACAGAAGTTTTCATTTTAGAATGTTTTAGTTCTTAAATAGCAATTCTATTACAGTGCTAAAGCAAATGGGCCCATGAAATTTAAAGCAGATCCAAGACCCAAGGGCTCTTCAACTGAAATTTAATAATAGCCATTTCTAGTGTTTAATTTCATGTAACCCCCAGAATAAATAACCATTCAATTATTTAACAGCAACAATTTATTTATTATTAGTATACTCCTTAACCAACAATATAGCTTTAAAAAATATTTTACTGTTGCCAAATGCAGACTAAATAGTAAAAAGTAGTCCTACATAATGTTGCTAAATGTTTGAACCAATTTAAAGACCCATTTGGCACTAAAATACCTAATATCTGTGCTTGATATTCATCTAAAAGTTCAATATTAGATTTTTAAAAAATACACCGTTAAACTTTAAAAAAAAAATTTTATGTTTCAAAAATGGGTTTTTAATTTAAAAAAAATTCAAATAATACATAGGATATAATTAGTTACAATATAAATGAATGTTAATTATACTGATAAATGGTTATTGCACTGGTTTTGAGTCATAACTAAATACACACACAAAAAGGCACATTTCATTATAAGTTGGAATACTGCGATATGAGAGATCAAGTATCTGAAATCACGTCAGGTAATTATTTGGTCCTTTTTTGATCAAGTTTATTTCTAAACATGTTGCTATATCTTTTAGTGTTGTAATTATAATTGTAAAAGTACCTTGTACAGTACAATGCATATAGTACAAAAGTAATAGTGTAGATTTCTGCATAACATCCTTTTGAAATATATTCTATGAATGTGTGATTGATAGTATTCTATTTTTTTTGTAAATTGGGTTGATGTAGGCTCTGATAAAGTTTAGACCAATATATTCAAATAGTAAGTGCATCTAATTCTATTCTTCTCTGTGGCATATTGCACATATAGCATAAATGTTATAGTTTCTTTGGTATTTGAAGACCTTCAAACTTGGCATTTACCACATAACCACTGCTTGAACCTTTGTAAAAGTTGTTTGTTATTTAAACCCAGCATTAGTGAGATTTTGTCTTCTCCCATATTTGATTATAATGCTACAAAGACTTTCCAACATAGGTATTTGCCTTATATATAGAGCTTGCAAAATAAGCTCTTAACAAGCTCTGAGAATATCCTCAACTCCAGACTGGTTTCTGCTTCTGGCATTGTCATTGAGATACCAGGATATTCAGCATTAGATTAAAAATACTAGGACAATCCCAGCACTTTATCTAATGTATAACTATTGAGGTCATGTGACATCTGACTTGATTTTTTATCATTTTATCATTTGCCTTTTGTACATTTATTAAGACATGTTGGTCTGTTAATGTGACAGTGAGCTTTATTTCTATTGATTGAACCATGGGTGAAATTAAAACTGACATGAAAAACAATATTAAAAAAATCAACAGCTATTTGGATTATAGACGTTGGATTTTTATATTGTTTTTATTACCTACTGTCATTCCATCAACACTTTTATATTTAAAATCTTCTGTTCTTATTTCTGTTCGTTGAATAATTAATCTTATTATACATCAATGCTTACAGCACTTCAACAATTTTTTATAATATACACTACTCAGTTGATGGCGAGTATGATCCAGTCAAAACATAAATATAATATTACTATGAATTGTATATGGATGAATCCAAATAATGCCATTCATATGAAATCTAATGATGTCATTAGTATATATATTATTTACTAATTTATGCAAACATTTTAATAAAGAATATACAGCAGATTAATATTTTAAATGTAGGAAAAGTAACTGATAATGGAAGTAATGATGAAGTATTAAAGTAAAAGCTGACATGGCTAAATATATTTAATAAGAATAGAATATTATATTATGATCCATTGAATTCATATTATCACTTTATTCGGATTGTCATCTTATACATAGAAACAATTAAGAAAAAAAGAGAAGAAAAGATAAGATTTTAGAAAGACAAATTTGATAAAGAAAGAAACAGATAAGTTGAAAAGGATAAGATTAGCCATAAGGAAATATCAAAGGTTTAAGCAACAAAAAATATTTATTGATGAAATTACTAAAAACAAAAAAAAAACTGCATTAAATATGAATAGCTAGACAAAAAAATTATAAATTTTAAGTTGGAAGCATATTTGTGCATCTGTAGAGATGAGCAATGGGTCTCCTTTGAGTAAAAAAAATCACTAATTATAATCTTAAAAGTAATTGAGGTATGTAAACTTATATTTCTCTACCATTGAATGCTTGGTTTGTCTTAAAGTTTTATTAAGGGTTTGCAGATTTTAATCTTCAGTGGGGTAACTATAGAAAACATTTTTCATCTATTGCAGAAAATAAAAACAATGTTCCTATTTTTCGCTCATATTTTATGATTTATGAGAAAAGTGTTCATTTGCATCATGATTAGCAATCATTTCATTTACCATCTTTGACTAATGAATCTCTGAGTAAAGTATAAATTGTAAATTTGTAATGAAATAAATTTAAAAAGTACATTTTTAGAGATAAATGAATGCAATTTAATATTATTTTACCCTTTAGGTAGTCTGGTTTGGTACATGAAATTTATCTTTTGAAAAATAACTGATATTAATAATGAAATTAGATGAATCATTTATTAAGAAATGATCTAAAATAATTGAAAACTAATATTACTATATTAGTAATGAAATGTTTATCATTAAGACAATTTTTTCACGATAAATTAACTATCAATGCAAAACATAATTTTTGCAATCAGACAAATTATTGACTGACTATAAATTGGTTTTCATTATAATATAAAACTAATATGCAAAAATATAAAAATTTAAACATATGACTTTCATCTTTATTGAGAATTATTACTTCTCTCAGATGAAATATGATAGTTACACTTTGGACCACTATTTTACCATTAACATAGCTGGTATCAGAATAGGCCATTTTTTACAACATTGATTCAGATTTAGTGGTTTAGCATTTATTAATTTTTTAAAATAATATGAAGAAATATCTTATGGACAGTTGGAAACTATCAATAATCATCACTATATTGTTCTTGAAAGAAAGATTTAAGGGTGTTTCTCTCTTAAGGTCTCTTCTTTCATTCAAAGATTTTGTTCTTGTAAGAAAAATTTAGGGATATTTCTTCCTTATGGTCTTGTTTTTATTCAAAGTTCTTGGAGTAAAAACATAATTTTTTTACTTGTTATAAAATACTAAACAAAAAATGCATGTATACAATTTAATTTTATTCATTTATGTTCTATTTTATAAATAGAAATTAATAAACTTGAATCTACATTAGCAATACAATTATGGTGTATATTTAACCACACTTCATGTGAAACACAATGTGGAATATCATCACCTGGAAAATTTGATATGGTGTTAGAAATTTTTCAAATATTTTAATTATAAAGCAAATATCAGATTTTAAAGTAAAATTTGATAGATTTATCACACATCCACATTTGTTCATTCACATTTTTAAAAAACATTAAATAAAAAAGAATTCATTTATTTTCTGAAAAAATGTTAATACTAACAACATTGGTGAAATTTGCCTTTTGTTTTTATTTTTTACAACTCAGTTTTAAAATATTAATAACATTCAAATATTAATTTTTTTTAGATTATTATTTGTCTATAAAATGAAATTAAAAAGAATGAAGTTTAATTTATCGAGTTTTAGTATAAAATAAAGATTTTGTACAAAAGTGAAATGTTGAGCATTTTCAAAAACTTCCATAGATGTAACAAAAAAAAATGTCAGAATTCAAAAGTTAAAAAAATGTTATTCATCTTTATCTATAATGCATTCAGTCATACAATTAGAAGATTGATTATTAAAATAAATTTTTTTTTTTTGATTTTCAACAATTGAATTACTGATTTACTTGCTGCTACAAGTATAAATTGTGGGCTTAAAATTCATAATATTAAATGCATCCAATGTTTAGCACAATTGCCATGTTCATTGTTTGCAATTATTTTCCATTTTAAGATTGCAGTAAAACTAAATGGACTATACATGTTTCAATACCACCATTCTCTGTGGTTTTATTTCCTTTTTTCAATGATGTACTTCTTGTTAAAATTGGATAAAAATAAAATTTTTTTATTTCTATTTATAAATCCATTTAATTTTTTTTGCTTAATTTATTAGATTGTACAAAGAAAACAAGGCATATATTTTAATGGGAAAAATTTAATTTGTAAGTGGATTCAACATGCATCAAAGATTTTGTAATTTCAAGGCCTTCATCCTGAAAACAAAAACATAATTAACATAAATAATCAATTTTATATTTTTTTATTATTTGTTTATTATTAAAGGTATTATTTGATAAAAGTAATTAATAGTAATAAATATAATTGGTATGTTTGTACTAACATGTTTGTATTTGTATAATAGAAGTGATTTTGACTGCACATATACAATTAACTGATTATAGGTAATGTAATTCTGTGGCTCTGATCCATGTTTGAGACCTTATTTTATAGACAATGATTTTCAAAAAGTTTAATAAATTATTAACATATCTGTATTTGTAGTAATATGTTTGTACTTGCATGTCTGAGTTTGTATAGCAAGTAATGATTTTCACTACATCTATAAAGTTAGGTTATTACAGAGAAGTGCAATGTAAATTTTAAAGCTGATTATCAGATACACAGAAAGATTGCAGTTGATGAAGCAACCATAAAATTTACTGGGTATAGTATCATGTGACAGTATAAACACTTAAAACCAATAGAGATGTTTCAAGTGGTGAATGTGTGATGATAGCCAGAGTAGTTATGTATACCACATTGAATTGTATGCAGGCAAAGAAACAAATCCAGATTCTTGCCTATGCCTTGGTACTTAAGCCATGGAGTTGATCTTGCATCACATTATTTCCAAATTTATAGCTATCAAATGAGCTATATGCAAATAAATTACATCTCTTTGGGACAATAAATATAACAAGATAGCATCATTGGTGTGCACAAAAATTATAAAATAAAGAGAGGAGACTTATTTTATTATTGATAAAGACAGTGGCCTTCAATTTCTAGTTTGAATGGACAAGAAGCCAATTGCTATGATTAAAAATGAATATCCACCTTGTGGAAATGATTTATTTTGCATCTTTTATTAGGAAGAATCTTTTTTCTTATAGATGTCTTGAGATTTTTTAACTTCTGGAGTACAAGAAAAAATAACAAATTCCTATGGTTCTCTTTTTGTAAGTTCTGAAGCTATGGATTATCTCAAGTAAGAAGTATTATATATATTTTAAATCAGAATTTTATGAGGAATACAAAAAATGATCAATAAAAATGTAATTTTAAAAGTTAATTTTAATAAATTAAAAATTATGAAGAAAGAGTAAAGTAATATTTTTTTAGGACACTGAAATTCTTTTTTGTCGTAGTTTTTTTAATGGTAATCATTATTTTTCTTAGCCATATATTTTCATTTGTTTTTCTACTTTCTATCAATGTATGGCTTTTTACTCTAACATTAAACTGTGTCTCAAATTAATTCTTTAAAAATTCAATATGGCAACATCCCATTCCAAAAAGTTAAACTATAAATAATAAAGAAGTAAATTCACCTCAAATCAAACTAAAAAATCTGATAGAAGGCTAAAAATCTCTATGAAATTTATAAATTATGTTTTAATGTTTATAGTAACTAATTACTTATATATGTATTGAAAATGTCAATCATAAATGTAATGTAAATAATAAATAGTACATTTTCAAATTTTTTGAAATTTCAATGAATGTCTCGTCTCAATTCTATTGTATTAACCTATCAACATGGGTGTGGAAATTCCAATCTTTGATATATTTAGCCTACTTTAATAGTAAAGATTGTTTGAAAAATACATATAGTAAAAAAAGTGGTTTGGGTTTTGGCACTGCTGGATTATTGTAATATGATAAAGTCAAAATGAAAGAGGCACTAATAAAATTCAAAAATTAATTGGACAAATTTATGTTTTTAAATATATAATAAAATTACTAAAATCTCTTTTGTTATTAATGTATATATATATATACTTAATGCAGAAGCTATTAAAAAATTCCAGAGAGCTATATGAACTAATCAATAAATGAAAGATCCAGAGTAGAACCACCTGTACTTTAGCTTGGATTGTATATCAGCATTCATTTTATTAATATATTAATATGCAGTGCCTGGCACACACACACACACACACATATATATATATATATATATAATTTTAGGACACCTATAAGCTATTCTGAAATTACTATAACAAATTATAGGGAAAGGCTATAGCTTCATATTTAAAAAGCTCTAAATATTAAATTAATCCTCAGTTAATAGATGTGAATATCAATTGTGATAGCTCAAAGATAAATGTAATTAAAGCAAAAACGCCAGAGAGTTTAAAGTACCTATCAGGTTTTACCTAAGCATTCATTTTGTTGACATATTAACATGCAGAGCATGACTTATATATATATATATATGTATAAATGTAATTTCAGGATGACTATAAGCTATTCTGAAATCACTATAACAAATCAGAGGGAAAAGGTGAGCAGGCTCAGAATAGTTTATAGCTGTTTTCAAATTGTATGTGTATATATATAAAAACAAAAAAAGACTTATAAATCCAATAAATAATATTATATTTCAACCAGAGGACTGGTTTTCATCAGAAAGAAAAAAAATACACAGTAAAATGGCGATAATCAAAAATTACAGATTTGGTAAAAGATTAAAAATTTTAACACCCCCCCCCCCACGATTGGTCACAAAATCTAACACAGAATATCTACCCAATCAATGACAAAATTCAAACAATAAAAAAAAACTACATTCCCTCCTAATCAAGCTTAAATTCTATTTAAATTAAAATAAATATAAAAAAAATAAAAAATCCAAAATTAAAAATTAAAATATACATATGTGCATACATAGAAAAATTAGACTATGCTCACATATATATATATATATATATATTATATTTAATGTTTTTACAGTTGTATGATGTAGATAAATTATTATTTTTTGGGTTAAACCATGTATTAATTTCCATTACATACCGATATTTCAACGAACTAGCATCCACCATTGTCAAGGTTAACTTTTGAAAGAAATATCATTAGATCTCGAACAGTAACATTACTGAGTGTGTCATGAGAAATAAGATTCCGCTTGAAGTAGTTCAGCATTCAAAATATGAGGCTTATCAAAATGTTTATTTCCTTCAGTTTTTCACCTATTAATTTTAAATTAATATTAGCAGAGATAAAATGAGAAGTTTCCACATAACTGGACTACATTGTGCTTTGTCAGTCCTATTTAAACCAGTAGGTCTCTTTAATATTTCCAATTGACTCTCTCATGGTTCTTAAACCATACCTTTTCAAATCAGCAAGTATTTTTGCATTGTCAAAATTAGGTTTGTGATCAATTTCTAAAAAATGGGACGGAAAAACTGATGTTTTAATTTTCTGATTAAAAGCATTTATGTGTTCCTTAATTCTGACATTTATTCATCTATTAGACTGGACTACATAGCTTCTTGAGCACAGGAAACATGGAATTTCATAAACCCCCTCATGTTCCAAAAATATTCTTGTCTTTAGGTTTGTGTAAAAAAATCATCTATTTTCTTGCCAGTAGAAAAAGTAGTCTTTATATTAAAACTAGATAGTCTTCTCCTGATCTTATCAGTAGCTCCTTTAATATAAGATAAAACCACTCTATTATAAGATGAATTGTCAATTCTATCCTCTTTTTCCCCTTTAGCATCAATGCTATGTAAAGCCTTAAGTATGATGTTTCTATTATATATATATATATATATATATTGTATATTATATATAAATATATATATATATTGTAACGATATATAAATATGCCGTTACATTAATTTAAAATAAAAACTAAGTTCGCAAATAAAAATAAATTTATTAAAAATCTAAAAGCTAAAAAAAAATTAAAGAGTTGTTAAACATATATTCGCACAGATGCAAAACTTTAAAAATATTTTTTTTTAATAAATAAAAGTATTTGAACGTACTTTGTTATAAAAAAGTACAAGATTTAAAGATAAAATATTTTTGTAAATGGAAATGATTGTTTTATAAATTAATTGAAAAGCAAGCTAGCCCTTGGGCTCTTGTATAATTAAAAAGTCTGATGAAAGATAGATAAGAAAATAAAGAATTAGCTTGTCCAATATAGAAGCAACAAATAAAGGCCCGGACCATAACGAAAAAATGGAACAGTGATGTTTTTGCTCATGGAATCCATAGGAGGATTATAAAAAGAGAAATATTGAGTTTCCTGACAGTTCCAACTTGATTTTGTAAGAAGAACGATAAGACGCACTTGTCATTCTCTCTCACTTATTTTAAAAATGAAATGACTGTGATACCAGAATGGAACCAGCTAAGGCTACCTCCAGAATATCAGACCGGTCTTCCATGAAGGTGGGAATACACTAGGAACCAGGAGCT
The DNA here is from genome assembly GCA_028023455.1 of Epiperipatus broadwayi. NCBI lineage: Eukaryota > Metazoa > Onychophora > Udeonychophora > Euonychophora > Peripatidae > Epiperipatus > Epiperipatus broadwayi. The sequence goes on along the minus strand of JAQFVV010000085.1, from coordinate 4,074,133 downwards.
CTTCTACTGTAAGGTGTAAATGGGAAAATTTTACTACAAATAATTAAGAACTTTAAAGATTTAACAAGCTAAACATTTTTTTTTGTAAATGAACTTTAATCTGACTTTCCAAATTAATAATTAATGTTTAAATTTTACATAGTTAAGTTTGCTAAAATCATTTCCATTTTAATTTCTTATTAATATTTTTGTATAAATTATTTAAATGCATAAATTTAAGTTGGGTATGGACATTGCATGGATTCGTTAGTGGTTAATTAGGTTGTGGTTTTCATATTCGATTAGAATATATAAATCATCGATGTCAATGCAGCATCTTATGATGAATGCCATTGGGTTTCTTGTATTCCCTCTGCAATTGACATTATCGATGACTTTGTATTTTGATCGGTTATGTTTATTTTGGAATGTTTTTAACCATGGAATCTATGCAGCCGATCTATACTCAACATTATAAAACAAATTTTATAAAATTCATCTGTGCGAACATATATAAATGTTAAATTTAAGTCAGGTGTGAATGGCTATATAGATTTGTAAAGTTATATATAGTTTAAGGGAGGGTAATCTTAGTTTATTCGTTTTGTAGCTAAATTGGGTCGATGTATTGATGTAATTAGTAAATGTAGCATGAGATCTGCTATGGACAGGATTGCATATATATGCCACACACCCCTGTTTGCCTAATGGAATTGGATAGTAAGACGGAAGACGCGGTCCATTCCTATAAAGTTTTTTGTTTATTGTTCTTCTTGCCAGAAGATGTAGCATTCCTGTTTGGTTGAGAGACAATGTCTTCTCTAACTCTACTTACTGTTCAGATGTACATTCCTGACAGTATAGTATTTTGTGCTGTTGTATTCATGCTGCATTGAATACATCAATGTATCAGATGGATTGACGCCGGTTTGACTGTGAACTTTTGGCCTAAGGTTAAATAAGGGATAGAATATTTTCTTTTCAAATGCAGATCTATATAGTCTATTTATACTCGATGATCTCTATAAAAAATATTAAATTTATTCATACTCGACAATCTTAAAATAAATATAAATTTCATCTGTGTAGATGATTTAAAATTTTAAAATAATAAATTAAATTAAAAGAATGTTAAAATCTAAAATAATAAATATTATTCCTCAAAATTTAAATTGATTCAAAATTTATATGTGCGTAAATAAATGTTTGTGTGTTAATTACTGGCAGTGGCTTTTATTTTATATATATATTTAAGATACAAATTAATCAAGTTATTTATTATCTCTGCGTCTCCATGAGCTAGTGACATTGGGCTAACGGTCTAAATATTTAAATAAAGTGGAATCTTAACAGTGCATATCTGCCTACTTTATAAATTTTCTAGGTTCAAATGCCTAGATGGCGCCCTTGTAGTGCAGATTACGGTAAGATTCGATCATTCCCTTTTGGATCGTTATAATATATATATAAGTCATGCTCTGCACATTAATATGTTAATAAATGGAATGTTTAAATATGATCCAAGGTAAGATGGTCCTTTTTTCTTTCAGAGAGAATTTAAGTAGCTTCCAGGTTAATATTTGAACTATCACAATTGATATTTACATCTCTTAACTGCAGATTAATTTAATATTTAGAAGTTGTTAAATATGAGATTTAACCTTTCCCTCTGATTTATTATAGTGATTCCAAAATAGCTTATAGGTGTCCTGAAATTATGTTAATATATATATATAAATCATGCTCTGCACATTAATACATCAATAAATTTAACATTTGCTGTAATCCAAGTTAAAGTGTTAGTGGATCCACTCTGTAATTTTCATTTATTGATGGCTAGTTTAATCATGGTTCACTTGGAGTTTTCAGTCACTTCTACATTAAATAATTTCTAAAATAACATTTTATATATCTTTACATACTTTTCAATCAGTGTTTTGGCTACCTAATTGAGTCCATATAGTCTTATAACTTAGACTATATAGTTTCTATAATATATGGATGTGTTATGATCTTGATTATTGCTTAAATTGTATATATATTTGTATATATATAAATTGTATATATATTTGTATATATATATATATATATATATCTGTATAATATTCATAGATATTTTTATATTTTCACAATTGCAAAACTCTATATAACACACATTCTTTCAATAATTATATTAAATATTTGGCCAATTTTAGCAATAATATAATTTTTAACACTTATTTTTTTTAAGTAATAAAAATAATTTACACGTTTATTATAATACCTTAATTTATTTTTATATTTTTAAAATAGCAAGTAAAGTCATTTTGAACATTCTTATGCAAAATTATAATAAAATGTAATTTAACATGTGTTTTTAAAAATGAATACAATAGTTAATTTTTATAAAAAAATTCAGTCACTGTTTATAATTTTTTATTAAATATCATTCATTCATATTAATTCAATGATTCATAATATGCCATTTTCTTTACTATTTATATCACAGTGTTTAACTATCAATATAGCAGATTGAACACAATCTATTCAACTGATCAAACTAAGATATTCAGAAATATTTAGCATTTGAAAACACCATTTTCATTGTTGATCTAACTGATTAGACCATATTAAATTATGTAACTTTGTCTAAAATTTAAATTAATTGCATACAAATTCTTATCTTTTCATAATTCAATTGCTTTCAATGGTCTTAAATAAATTATACATTCTTATTTTGAATACAACAAATAATATTAGCTATTCTCTATAAATCCCCAAGTATTGACTAATAAACTTATTGACATTCTCTATTGATTCTGATCTATTTTGGATTACATATTAGATTATTATTAATTTTATAATTGATCCAAATGAAGGACTTCATGTGGAGAAATCAAGAAAAATCACTGGAGTTTACTTGCATGTAAAAACATCAATTGAAATATTTCATTAATATTTTTTATTTTTTACATTTATTAATTAACATATATTTTATTCTGATATTTTAATTCCAAAAAATATCAAGATAATCGAAAATGTGATTAATTATGCTGCGATGTGTTTGATTTTTCTTATTGGATTTTACATGTTTTACAAAATAACTTTAAGAAAATTTTTAGCATGACTATTTTTTTGCAAAGTTTGTAATTACTTTTGACCAATAATTATGTAACAATTATTAATAATCAAAAATACACATGATTATATATTTATTTCACATATTTTATTTTTAAGCCAATTAACTGTTGTTAAAACAGGCAAAACTCACTAAAAATAGAAGGTAATAAGTTCTAACATAACATTAATAAACAAAGTATTGCATTCCAATACAATGCCTTTTTAAATTGATAAATAATACATCATCACTGATACTCTATTATATTGTGATAATGTAAAAATTATTTTAAAATGTTAATATTTTAAAGGATAATTTGAGCGATTTATCAGATAATTACATTTTTTTATATCAGGTTTTAAGAACAAATTCCAATAAAAAAAGATTTTGTTGATTTTATGAATTTAATCCACTTCTCTTGAATATCAATGATTAAATGTTTTGATTATGTTTTTTTTCAATATTTGCAAAAGTTGAAATATAATATTTTAGAATTTATTTCATTTCTAAACATAAGTATCTATCAAATTAAGACCAATTTATTATATTCTGATATAGAGTAAGGTTTAATACTAAAATTAAAGGTTGGTAAAGCTTACAAAAAGCTCACCAAAGAGAACAATTAAATCTATCACAGTGCAAGATGGTTAAATTACTTCTTGAAAATAAATGCATATATATTTTGATTAAAAATTAAAAGACAAAAAATTCGATTCATTTGTTTATATACAAAAATAATACAATTTAATAACATTTCATAAAATGTCAATAATCTTAATAATGTGTTATAAAATGTAAAATTAGTTGCAAACCCCAGCTATTGAACAGTCAATTGTAGGACAAAAGTCTTTTAAGCCTGTCTTTGCAGATTCACAGTGAAAGAAAAGACTAAATTTACAAAGTAAGTTAAATGTTATTGGCTTATAGTTGTTGTTTTTTAACCATGTTTTTGTCTATTATATAAGAAAAGTTACTTAATTGAATTAATTATGTGCCAGCTGCATAAAAAATCTTAAGTGTCCTTGGATTTGAATACTAGATCATGGGCTTGGAAGGGAAATAAACTAACTACTATGCCAAAGCCTTTCACACAGCTTAATAAAAATTACACATATTTAATTTAAATAGAGGGATTGGAACTCAGGATTTTTCAGTCTATTCATCTTCCATTCTATCTCAAGCAACCAATACATATGACCAGCCATATGCAAAAAAGATACATGATACTGTGTGTGGTTATGTGTATCAGTTGATAGTGATAAAGTTGGAGCATCAATAGACTAATAAATATTGAATTCAAATCCTTCTATTTACATATATAACAAACATTCAGTATAAGCAAATTACATACTACTTTAGAATTGCAAATCTAGGTTATGAGAAATTTTATAAAACCATATATATTAAGTTTCAGAATAAGTTATGCCTTGTGAAAAAACTATATAGTTTACTAATAATGAGCAGTATTATATTAAAAAAGATTCAATAGCTGTAAAAATGACTTCCTTAAAACAATTTAGCCAAATACAAGACAATAAAATTCCAAATTTAATATTAAAAATTAAAATTTTGAAATTTAATTTAAAATAAAATATACATTGCGCAGTGATAGAAGGAATAATTTATATACAAAAACTTACCAAAATGTAAAAAGAATTAATCATATTTTGCTCATTTAAAAAGTAAAAACTATTTTAATGGCTTTCTTTTCATATTTTTGTAAGTTTTCAATTAAACTTTAGGCCAAAAGTAATTTTTGTAATATTATAGTAAATATATTAATAATAAATAACATTTTATAATATTAAATTTAAAAAATATATATAAAGCTATTACTTATTTACATTTTAACAACTTAGAAAACTTAAATTATAATTGAGATAAATATATATATATATTTTTGTTTAATGTATCTTGTTAAATATTATGGAAAAATATATTATAACTTAGAATAAAATAGGAATTAAAATAAGAATTAGAATAAAAAAATAATGTAATTAAGTGAATTAACTTTTTTAAGTTAAAATTATTATATATTTTATTACATACTTGAAATTGAAATCAATGTTTTAGTTTTTTTTATTTCAACGATTATTTTTAAAATATTGCATGAAATTAAAAAGAAAAAAAAGACTTCACACATGCTCGAATATAGGTATATGAAATAAAATGTCCATTATAAAATAATTATTATAAAATAATCATGCTTACATAATAGCTATACTTATGTACATTAATAAACATACATAAATATAACAGACAAAGAATAACTAAATTCATATCAATCTCATTAACCATTTTGAATATCACCAATACAGATAAATGCATGAGTAGATAGTTTTTTTATATCTTTGACTAGTGATATTGATTTTCAAATATACAAAAAATAAATAAATCAAAGTCATAACTCAAATCAATACATTTGAAATTATTGTATTACATTTTTTTTTTAAAAAAGATTTAGATGGAGTATATATTGAATTCTAAAATATATTCAATTTTAAAATAAAAATACATATACAATAAAGAGTAGATTAGCATGGAAATAGAAATTAAAAAATTATACACAATTCTCTCTCAAATTTATATATAAAAAAAGATCAACAATTGGGTGTCAAAAATTAGTTTTAAAAAAATATAGAAAAATATATATTCATTCTTTTAAAAAACAATCAAAAAGATAAATTAGTATTTTGCTTATTTTATAAATCTAAATTTTATTCTCAAAAATGAATTGAGATTACAATAGGGTACAACAAAAAAAAATCTCAATAATTAAAGTATTTTTGATTATAAATATATTAAAATATAAAATATTGTAAATTCATATGCATTAAATATTAAATTTGTATTTTCTATTATATAAACATTACAAGCATAAAGCTAAACTAGTCAATATATAATTAAAATTACCCCAAATCCAAAATTCAACTAGACCAGCATAAAAATAATATTAAAACACAACCAAAGGTTTCACTGCTACAAGCAGACTTCTCAAGTGTAAAGAACTACAAAAACTATACAATATATATAATATTAACCATTACCCACAAATCCATTCACTTCCTATCCACCCTTAATATTAAAAGAACTCTTAAATAAGTTAATTGCTTCAGAATAATAAATTTTCAATAATAAAGATTCTTTAATCCTTCTTTTGATTTCATTTCTCTCAAAGAAGACAACCTTAGCTTCATCAAAATTAATAGTGTGGCCTGTATCTTTTTCATGGACATACAAAGCAGAACTAAGATATCTATTTTTAACTCTACTTTTATGAACCTTTATCCTTTCATTTAAACTCAAACTACTCTGACCTATGTATATCTTCTTACAAAATAAACAAGGGATAAAATATACTACACCAGGAATAGTCTTTCTATCAAAAATTTCTTTTGTGTTATTTAATAAATTATTCAATGTAACATCCCTTTTCCAAACAATTTTCTTATTTCCAAACAATTTACTATTTCTACATACAATTTTATAAGAAGAGAATTTAAATGGCAAAGAGATAAAATCATATTTTTCTTTATCTTTTACATTCTTACAAATATTACTATTAAATAAAATACTTTTAACAAATTTATCAGAGTAACCAACCCTCAGGTAATCTTTATAAAATTGACATTTCTGAAACAAAGCTACCCTACTAGAATTATTTAATTTATTATTCCTATGACAATAATTCCTTAAAGCAGCTACATTATGAGATACAGACTGATAGCTATCAGGTTTAATTATAGATCTTAATTCTCTACTTTTAACTATTATATATATATATATAATATGTTTCATATTTCTTATCTTAATTCTCTACTTTTAACTATTATATATATATATATAATTGTTTCACATTTCTAGAATTTAATAGTCCTTTAATATTTTGTAATGTATTATTAGTAGAACTGCCAATATTAAATCATTATCTATATTCTAGTATACTGAAATAGTTAATCTTAAATACTATTATTATTTTATATTTATATATTTTTTAATCTTAAATACTATGAATGTTAATTGAATTACTTTTGGCTTCATACATTTAATTTAGTAATTTTTCTAATGCATTGATTTTTTTATTCTTGTTAGAAATAATTAAGCAAATGTGAAAATTCAAAAAAAATATTCAACAAACATTACAATGTGCAAAAAGTAAATCCTTGAATTAATGTGAAAAAAATCTCTCTGTGTATAATTTGTTTAAAACAGAATATTTTCAGAATTTGCTTAAAATAATATTCATTGTAAGGATAGATGTAGCTATGTGACAAAGGATGAGAAAAATAAATGATCTGCATACCAAGTAAAGAATATAAAAAAACTTTTAGTACAGAGAATGTAATGTGTAAAAAAAGAGGTAAGGGACAAGTTACTACAAATAGCTGCTATAAATAAATTCCAGAAATGTCAGTTCCAATCACCAATGCACAATATATTAAATAAATAAAAAAGTTAAATTTCTCAGTAGTATACATGAATTTTAAAAATAACTTCCTTGGAGGCTTGCAACAAACTGCATAAACATATCAAATGACTTACATTAATGTTGTAATAAAGACTGACTTGTCAAAGTGAAAATATTTAAGGCCATAAATATTATTCTATTCCAATGTTTCTATATGTTAATCAGGATAGAATAAGAGATTATATTAATAAAAACTTTAATTAAGAAATCCAATATTGAAATGCGTAATAAATATATATTAATATAAGTTGTTCATTTGTTATATTTGCATAAAAGCTATTCCTGAAATTCCTGAATCCATGTCTACTTCAGATTGATTTATCATTGCATTGAAATTTTCCATCTTTGTAGAAATATCATTGTTAAACTGAACAGTTGTTGCATCATCAACATCATTTGATTTAATGACAAGTCATTAGCTTTCACTTCTTTCTATTAGATTCATCTGGAGTCTTGTTGTTTTCCAATGTTTGGACATTTACTAGTAAAGTCCCCTTCCAGAAATACCTATCTTCTTTCTCATTTATACTGCCTACAGTATTGTCCTCTATATCTTGTATAACTACATCACTTTGTGTTTCCATTTCTTTTTCCATATTACAATCAATTTGTAGATGAAGTAATTTAGATTGATTTTTTGTAATCATGAACTTTGTTTTATTTTGGTTATAGATTTATTTATTCCTCATTTAAAAAGAGATTGTTTGTCATAGGATTTTATGCTATGACTTTTTCTTTTGATGTAATTTCAATGTTTCCTACTTTTTTATTATAGATATTATTAAAGTTAATGCCTAACTTTAAAATTGTATTTTTAAATAACTGACATCTCTATTTAAGCATTGATTATTTTATTTCAAGGTCTTTATTTATTTCATCATTTATTAATTTTTGATTTCACTTTACAATCATACCATTCTTTGATAATTAAAACTATTTATCATTCTTATATTCCATAAAATTTATTAAAAAAAAAGAGTTTTTTTTTTAAAACTATGAATGTAGTTAACGGTAAACTATTGTTTCTCACCCCAAGATTTGGGCTCCATATGTAATGGTACAGATTCCCTCCCATTATTTTATATATTTTTTATATAATATGCCAGAAATAGTAAAAAAATATCTCACCCTAATTGTTTACAACTAATTCAAATTGTCTAACTTATTTATCAAATAGCTAATATAGTAAAAGATTGTTTTAAAATTTAATTCAGATTTGGAAATTGTGGAGAGGATTGAACAATGCATGTTAGAATATTTTCATTAAACATATTTTTAAATTTTTTTATTCAATGAAAAGAATGGAGCTAATAGAATTGTAAAATATTTTTTAAACCAAGAATTGTAAATCAATTTTCAAACACTTTAGATGGAAAAAGTAAAACCAGCAACTGATGCAATAAAAAAAAGTTCTTAATTTGAATTCAATCAAGACTGAATGGTCATATAGCAAACAAATTATTTTTTAATGAATGTATGAAATATGTGCAAAAAATTTTCTGAGAAAAAAGTGTCATCTCTCCTCTTAGAAAAAAAGTAAACTACATAAAAATGAAGTGAAAGCTTTCAACATGAATGGTTGAAACATTCTATGTTTTGTCTCATTAATGTGAAAAACTCTATTATAATCACTATTGGTTAAATTACCGTACAACCTCAAACAAAATAATGTCTGAGTTGATAAAATATTTTTTGCCATCTAACTATTAAACCAAAATCACAATTTGGGAAGCCCACCACCATATTAATGCCACACCAACCACATTCAAGCCAATACTTGACATTTCTAACCATAAAGTCACAACACTTTTCAGATTCTGGGTCCTGGAGCCCAAATATATTGACTTTCTAATAAAGGTCAACCTTGAAGCTATGCACCCAAACTACTTCCTACATTTCAATAGATATTTGAACAATATAGACCTTATATGTCCAAACTGTTTGAAACATGATGAAACCTTCATTCACATCATTTAACATATGTACAGGGTTGGGCAAGATTAAAACTATCATTTATGAGAACTCAAAAGTGGATTACTAAAAAAATATTATCCCTCAAAGATTGTATTCAGAGCAGAGACTTTCCCACAATAAGATTATCTATCTTCTTAACTTACTCAATATGGATAGTAAAATGTGAAAGACAATTCACTCTCTCAACCAGATCCAGACACATTATTCATTAAATTATTGATCAAAATTCAAGAAAAAGACAGGATACTCTCATCCAAAATGCTATTCAAAGAAACATGGAAGTTCTTTCAAATTCCTAGACAACTGCCAGCCTTCCAAGTCTCTGTTGCATAATTAAATATAATGTATATAACTGACACAATGTCAGTTCTAAATACCCGAAGATCAAAACTATATCCTTTGCTAAAACAATTATATAATTATGTACGCCAATTATAAATCTTAATAAAATTGGTTTTAAAATAAATATGAAACATGAATAGTATGGGAGAATAAATTTGGGGATGCTTGTATTTCAGACTCAGTCATAATCATAAAAAAAGAATTAATTTAGAGAATGCTATTCATTTAAATTTACACATAGAAGGATCTCATCCTAATACCACCAGAATATCATACCAAGTCAAAGTGCCCAGAAACTTAAAATTTGTCACCATTGTCAGAAATTATAAATCACTATATTTTATTTTAAAGTTTCATGAACAAATTATCCTAAATAAATACATTTAATAAAAAGGAGATCTATAAAATAACTGAAAAATAATTTTAAAAAAAATCTAAGAAAACTGAAATATAAGTTATGAAAAATAAAAACTATCAAAGAAAACAATAACAAAAAAGATATCTAGAGATTGAACATTGAAATGATATGAGTATGTATGAGAAAATTATATTCATGTAGTGGCGTAAAAATATCTTAATATGTCTTGGACTGAATGACAAAAAAACAAATTTGCATTATCACTTACATTTTGAAATATTTTATATACTAGGGATATACAATTAATTCTTACCAGTAAAGTATTGTTTTTTTTTTTTCAAAATTTTATCACTCCTTGTAAAAATACTACATGCTATGTATTATTGATTTTCCATATACAACTTGATTTTACATTAAACCAGATGGTTAAAAAATGCAAATCATATTATAATATCACAAGCTTATTACCAGGATTGTACAATCTGGCAACAAGTCAACTTCTATGAATGATAGATTTAACTTATTCTGAGATAAGATATTAATATAGACATGAAAGTTTGATACTTTGACTGCATCAAATTGAGATTTTAAAATTTAAAAAGTTTAAAATGTCAATTTGTTGCAGTCAAAATGTCAGCTATCCTGCTAATATTGGTATCTTAGACCAGAATGAAAAGTAGAATCTATCTTTTATTCATAGAGGTTTTTTTTGCCTTGACAACAGATTGATAATTCCTGATGTTGATAAACTTGGGGTATAATCATGTAACATATAAATGTGCACATCTTGTAATTTTAAAAAGTAAAAGAGGATTCAAAGAAAAGGGGCATAGATAAACAGATTAATATTTATATGAAATAATAGAATAATAAATGTCAAGATAACTAAACTTAAATGGAAAGAATCCAAAATTCTTCTTATTTATTAAGAATAATTATGCTGGAAAAATAAGTTGGCAAAAATTTAAACATATAAATATGTGCATTTATCAATGGAATAGTTAAAGAATGTATAAATTAGACTGCTTCACCATTAATTGTAAAGAAGTATGTTTTGCTGTATCAAAAAAAATGGGCTAATTGACTCATTTGCATAGAGTTTGCATATTATACATATAGAATGATTCCAATGAATGAGTCATAACAGGCTATGATTATGAGAAATATATTTTCTTAAAAGCGCTAAACCATTTAAATTAATTAATTGCTATTAATTTATACAGCTTTACATTGCACGTGTGATGGCTCTATTTAATATTATTATAATTTGGACAAGCATAAAGCATAAATCTATAATTTATTAGTAAATAAAAATTAGGTAAATAAATCATAATTAAATAGTGTAAAGCATACATTTTTTCAATTACTTTTGATGCAGTTTATTATTTGTCTATGATTAAAGTTGTTTGAATTATATAATCAATGGAAATTTTAGTAACTTTTTTTAAATAAAAATATGCTATCATATTTATAATGCAAGACATTTTGCCTTACATGATTTAATGGTTGATTATTATGAAGTTATTAAATAAAAATAAGATAGGTAATTTATATTTTAACTGGTATAATATATACATTTTCTATCTTATTTTGATGCAATTTATTACTGTATAGGATCAGAGTTTTTTAAAAAAATTTTGCTAGTTTATTTTATGAGGAATACATAACAGTATAATGACAACAGCATCCTATAGCATTAGCATTATAAACTAGCCATCAATTAAAAATAAAGTGGATTATTTTAGAAAATCACTATAGCAAATACATGTCTGTTTTCTGAAATAATTGGTATATGAAAATGATGTATACTATATAAAATTCTTGTTTAAAGAGTTCTTGTATGAGCAAATAAAATGCTATTTACAAATATGAACAATTAATTTAATATAAACAACCGTTTATAATTTTTTCATTATTTTTTACTAACATTAAAAAAATAATAGAAAAAAGTATATTTGTTTATTAATTTGATTACAATGAGTTTTAAATACAACTTTTACATCATTTTCTATTAAAAATAAATGCATACATTATGTTTACCTAGATTGTTCTATTACTTAGCAAATAAAAATTGAAATTATTTTTTAACAAAGTATGGCCCAAATTATTTATTAAATGATAGTATAAAAGTATTGTATTTTAAGAAGAACAAAAAATAAATTCAAAAATTGGGCTTACGCCTTTTTTATTTCTAAACAAATTTTGAAATAGCATTAATGTTGCATAATAAGAAGATTTATTGAAAGTATAGAGATTCTTTAATTTGTAAAGATTTCTTCTAGTGTCATCAATATGATGATTAAAATTACTAACATATATTAAATATAATTATTTTAAAATATTGAAAACTAGTCCCCTGTACATAAAATTGCATTTATGAGAAACACTATCAATTTTTCTAATGGTACTTATCTATTTTAAATTCTCATATATATTTATATATAGATTTTTACTAACAAATATATATATATATATATATATATATATATATATATATATATATTTGTTAGTAAATATATATATATATATATATATATATATATAACATTGTGAATTGATTTGATTGGTTACTTATTTTATTTTAGTGCAATATTTATATACATACAGTATATAATTAACCTATTCATTCAGTATACTGAATGTTTATTATAATAAATAGAGATTTGAACTTATGATTTTCAGACGATATTCAATCTCCACTCCATCTCAAACAATCAATACACATGACCACACACATGTGAAAAAGATAAATGATCCCCCAGTATATATATTTTGTGAAGAACCAGCACTCATCAGTTGGGCCTAATCATAATCTTTCTCACATAATAGAATTGGTGCTCAAATTATATTAAAATTGCAATTCATTAAACTTTAATGAACATACATCAATCTTCTCACCCTTTCAACAATTTAACCATTCATTTCATTAAAAAACTAACAATAAAAGGCTCAAAGCTTTTAGTGAATTTGATATTGCAGTCATACCCATATAGACATTACATTAATGTAACCCTTCAAATTATCAGGCCATTATGTACTCATCAATTGGTACAGATCATAAAACGCTCACATACATATACAATCAGTGCTCACCTTATATTAAACTAGCATCTCCTTAAACTTTAATACATAGCTTTAATCTTCTCACTCTTTCAACAATTCATCTATCCATTTCATTAAAAAACCAATAATGTAATACTCAAAGCTTCAGGTGGATTTGATATTGCAGTCATACCCATGTAGACATTATGTAAATTGGTGAGTTGTGCACTAGTATGGAGCTAAAGATAAGCTTGATCTTTAGAGTTAATGTATTAATATATGCTAAGGGATTTCAAAATCTTGTGTTTTTATATTGATAGCTGATTAAAACTGTGATGTAGTCAGGTAGTGTATTGTGATTATATAAGCAGTAGTAGAAATTTAAATTTGAGTGAAATTGTTGAATGTTAATTTGTGTTATAACTTCTATTTTTTTGGAGAGTGAGAAGGATGAGTCTTTTCAGTTAATAGGTTGGTAGAAGTTAGCTATAAAGTATGCTTCTCTAATTTTTCACTGTAAGATGTCTCTCTCTCTTTCTATACTGAATAATTGTTATGGTTAGTATGGATACATGTCTGAAATTTGATGATTGAAAAATATTAAAATGCATTCTGGTTTGGTGGTTGCTTCTTTTTAGGTGTATTGGTGTTGAGATACATGGGTGGCTAGTGATGTATAAGATTTATCAATACACCTACAAGAGGGCAACCATCAAATCAGAGCACAGTTCAGTATTATTCAACCACCAAAAATTAACAGAATATGTATTCACATCAACCAAAGCAACTATTCAGTATATATAGAGTGGTAACTCATGATGAAAAATTAGAGAAGCACATTTTATAGCTCACTCCTACCAAACTGTTAACTGAAAATACTCACCCCCCTCTCCAAAAATGGACTATATAACACAAATTAGCATTTCAATAATTTTACTCAAATTTAATTTTCTATTACTGCATATATATAATCACAATACAATACCCCACTACATCACAGTTATATTCCAGTTATGAATATGAAAACATATGCTTTCAAAAGCACTTAGTGTAAATTAATACATCAACTCTAAAGCTCAAACTTCTCTTTATCTGCATACTAGCACATAATCTATCAATTATTTTAAGTAAAGTGAAGTATAATCCTAAACTTGTAAATTACATCATGCATCTATTTATAATAATAGAAGAGGAATGAGCTGGACTTATTCTGTAATATAACTTATTTCCAAGACAATAGGTAGTTAATCTATTCATGCCGTATATGCAATATTTGCTATATTGCAAATAAACAGATTTGAACTTAGGATTTTTAGTCTATATTCATCTTCCAGTCTAACTCAAACAACTGATAGATATGATTACACATGTGAAAAAGATAAATGATCCACAATATACAAATTTTGTACAGGACCAGCACTCATCAGTTGGTCCAGATCATAATCTCCCATACATATATATATATATATGTTAAAACGAAGATTTGCACGGGTTAAATATATAAAATACATATTTTGCTGGTTCATCCATGTTAAAAACTTTTAATATTAATATACTGACGTTTCGACTTGGTCACACAAGCCATCCACAGAGTTATAAAAGGTAGAAAGACAGTTGTAGAGGCACTACAATCACTGATTTGAATAAAATGTTAAAATTCCACCAATAGCAAAAAATGTTAAATTTAGGAATGTTTTTTTAAAAAATCTTTCCAAATAGGAGGAAGTTTGCATGTATCATCTCGCTTATTGATACAATCTGGCCTTTTAAGTATCTCACTGGCTTCTCTAATTTTGCATTGGATGAACCTGCAAAATATGTATTTTATATATATATATATATATATACAACCAGTGATCATCTTATATTAAAGTAGAAATTCCTTAAACTTTAATAGATAGGCTTCAATCTTTTCACCCTTCCAACAATTTAACTGTACATTTCATTGAAAAACCAATGATGGATATATATATATATATATATATCTGAAAAACCAATGATGGATATATATATATATATATATATATATATATATAAAAAAAAAATATATATATATATATATATATCTGAAATGGAAGTAATTGTACTTCCTATTCAGTTATGTAAACATCAACATATAAAAAGATAGAATGATACCATTCTATCCTTTAGCTCTTTTGTTATATAAGCTTAGTTTTTTACATAGTTTTAAACTTTAAGGTAAATTTTATCTATTACTTTAATTTATATGTAGACTAAATAATCTGAAGTAATCATTAAAATATTCAGAGGATCAAGATTGAATCATACTTTTAACAATCTCTAAACATCAAATAAAAAAATCTTTTTAATAAATGAAATAATAAATAATTATAACTCAAATATGTATATCTGCCACAAGAATAGTAGAATATAATGTTATACTCCATTATGTTTAAATATTATTGTTGTATATATTTATGTATAAGTAAGTAAACAAAAAGTAAGCTTTTTAAATAGAAAAGTGAAAGACAACCTAAGAAGATTGTTGAAAAATAAGTCATTACTTAATAAAGTAATAAACTATCAAATACAAAATGAAATACTATAATCCTGATTGTAATGTGAAAATTGTTGAAATTTCATTTGGCTTACATCTGAACCTTATATTATAAGTAGAGTGCATGTATTATTTCATGATACCTTCCATATATTTATAAAATGTTCTGTACAATTATTTAAATAATAAATGCAGTTATAAAAAATGACATGCATTCTCATCTTAGTATTTGATAATATGAATAGTAAGAAAATGGTCCACTTTCCTATTAGTTCTCTTCAGTTATAAAAAAGATTGTCTTGAATAATTAAAGCAGGAGATACAAAGTTTTCAAATAAAAAAAAAGTCTTTACTTTGTCAAATAAAAATCAATCTATTTAATAAATATATTAGAATAAATAATTAGATTAATTAATTTTGACATCTGCTTTAATTATTCAAAGTGATTTTCTTTATAACTAAAAAAAAACCTAATAGGAAAGTGGGTCATTTTCTTTTTATTTATATTGTTTAATATTAAGGTGGGAGCACATGCCATTTACTAACACAACATTTATTTGATTACATAGATCATTATATATATATATATATATATATAATGATCTATGTAATCAAATATATATATATATATATATATATATATATATATATATATATATATATATAATTCATTGCACATATATTGAAAAAATGATTTTATATTATAAACTAAAAAATAGAAGTGTGAATTTTTATACTTTCCAAAATATTACTGCATATCAAATTTAAATATAAAAGGATTTTAAAATTTTCCCTAAATAATAATACACCAACATACAAAGTATTATTCTTTATTATGTAATTCTTGATTAATTGAAGGAGAAGAAAAACTTTGCAAAACAAATTATAATACTTCATCATCAATAGTAAAAACTCACTAACATTTATCATCTTTTAATGCCATTGATCATATCAATAATATTTATCCATAATGACTTATATTTGATATTTCAGTTACCTCAATGACAAATTAATTATTATGATAAGAGAGTTCATCATTCTCATCTGATCGTTTTCTCTTTTTACATTCTTGTATTTCAACTAAAAATTCTCCCTCTCATCAAGAATGCTGTATATGGTATTATCAACTTTTCATCCACATTGAAATTCAAATGTATCAGTTATTATATATTTCATGTTTAGGATTAATTAAATTTTAATTTTGATATTTACATACACGTGCATTTGTATATATAATAAAAAAAGTCACAAATTGTGCAACTTACATTTAAGCTTGTGCTAAAATGTTCACTAGATGGAGCTTACCACTAGCTCCAAACAAGCTTTAATTATAAGTGCCAACAAAGAAAGAATTCAAAACCTCTATTGTACTATCCTCATCTCCAGACCAATTGGTTTCAAGCTTAATGGCTCACCTCAGTGAAGAGTATCACAAACCATATTCATAGTAAAGTAACATAATAAAACTCTGGGTATAAATTCACAATTACATATAAAAATTACTTTAAAAAATTATAACAGTAACATAAATAATATTTGAGATGAAGTTTGTTCATAAATAAAATGATAAAGTTTAGTATCATAAAAAATGAGCAGGGATTGAACCACTTCAAGTACTCATTTAGAGAATGAAGCATATTACCTTCAAATAAATCTTGTAGTGGTGGATATTCAAATAAATTCATAATTCGTTTTATCATTGGCATGTTTATTGTTAAAGAGAAAATTTCTCTATGTATATATATATAATAAACGTAAGAACACAATTATTCTTTGCTATTGGATGAAAATCATAAACTTCCTTAATAAAGACGATTAAGATACTAATGTTAAATATTAATAATGATTAAAAACTATCATTTTACAAATATTTTCTTGTTAATCTTATGAATATAATTAAAAAACTTACAAAAAAACAACAACCTTATTTTATATTATTAAAACAAACCTTAATATGATAACATATATGCATCAAATACATAAATAAAGTATAAATTTTAAAAAAATATTGGCAAGATATTTGATATAATGTAAAAAATATTCAAGAGTAATTGTTTATACAATATTTTCATTATATTGCAGTTTAAAAATCATTTTGTTTGTTATTTATGAGGTCATATAACACTCGAGCTGGCTGGCTAAGCACAATTCCATTCAGATGACCAAAGGTTTTTTTTTTTATATATATACTTTACATAACATGAATCGATCCAGAAACTTTTGTCTCTCGTATGCTACATAGTGATAAGAGTACAATCATGGACGACCAATATTATTATTTAATCAAACTGAAATAAAGATAAAAGCATAGATTTTGTTGAATTTAAAAGTATTAGAATAAAACATATAAGGAATCTCCAAAGGACAACTTGAATTAAGATTTCAAATCTGCATAATAGCAAACCTCTGAACTAGTGTTTAATATCGATTCTTAATAGGCAGTGCTAAATATTTATTACACTAGGTATATTTATACCCGCCAAATATATATAAACAGTGATTAAGAATGGAACTTATGAATCATTCCTGTGTATTTTAGTTTTTCATATTGTGCAATTTGAAAGTTTTGCTATTATGAGAATTAAAACTTTTAATCAAAATTGTTATATATATATATGCGTCGGTATATAATATATATTAAAAAAAAAATCTCTATCAACAAAATAATAATAATAAAGAGCTAAAATATTAGCAATGGCAAATAGAAAGAAAAATAGAAGATTAATTAATTTATATAACCAAAATAAAGAAATAATATCTATATATTTAAGGAGATAATATTTTACATTATATGTAGCTTTAATACATAATTGAAAAGGTTTAATTAATTATATATTTGTTTGGGCATATGATAAGAGATTATTCTTATTTTAAAAATCAATTTATTTTATAACGTCAATAACATTTTAAAAGTACAGTATCTTAAAAATAAAAGTTTAAGTAATAACAACAAAATTTATGTAAGAAAAAATTGAATATTTTTTTTTTTTGTAAATGAATAAAAATGTATATTCTATAAAATTTAACCGGTAAGATTAGAATCTAAACATTTAAAACACAGTTTGTATATATATTTAGAAGTTAACAATCAGTTATTTTATCAAAAGACGCTATCATTAGTTCATAAGAAATGAGGTCACGATCTCTATGTATAGAGGATGAGAAAAGAGCAGGTAGGAAGGAAAATAAAGACAGTGGATTTTTTGGATTGTTGCAGGTGTACTGGAGGCGACACGTATTGTTGTTATAATAAAAATATATCATCTTGGAGACTTCATGTAAAGATTAATAGAAAGACTTACCTTCGATCAAATAAATATGTTTATTATAACTACAAAGAATTTGAAAAGCTGAAAAGAAAGAAAATAATGCTTCCAAGAAATGGATAAGAAAGTAAAAAAAAAATCACTTTCACTGTCCTTGAATAACTTTTAACTTAAAAAAATAGAAATAAAATTTGGAACTTGGAAAACATCATTTTTTTTTTTTTACCAATTATGTTTATAAAATTATGTTAGCTATTTTCAAATTAACAAATTCTTAAAAGAGAGAGAGAGAGAAAGTATATGAAACACAAATAAAAAATGAAAAAAAAAAACAAATGTGAAAACATTAAAAATAAAAATGTGAATAAGCCTTATGTGGTAGAATATCAGATATTCACATAAGAAATAATATTAGTAGTTAAATAATAATGTATATATATATAAAGCTTCATCATGTAGTGATTATTGTATCTGCCTGCCATACCCACAAACTAAGGTTCAAATCTGTTTCAAGCAGGCTTAATTTTTTTCCCACGTAAGAAGCCTAGAGCCATTCCAGTTATGCATCTAATTATTGAAAAATATATAAACAATAAACTAAATCTTAAAACCTTGACGAATTAACATCTTTGCTTTTTTGGAAGACCATTAGAGAAACCTTTGTTCTCCAGTGAAATATTTATAGGCTATTTTATTTTAAATTTATGACAAAAATGATTAAGTTACGTGTTTTATTATTATATATTTATATAGAGAGAATGGAAAACTCATGTTTGTATACCTTTTCACGTACTTTTTCTTTGTATGTAAAAAAAATATCATATATGTTTCTGGATGTGTTGGGATGTTACATTTTAATTATTTTGATTAATAATTAAATTTAAAATTAAGAGAATATATAGAAATCATTAAAACAATAATTTTCTATATCTATAAAGAAAAAGAAATTATTTGATACTGATAAATTTTCATAACATTAGAAAGGATAAGTGTATAATGAATTTCTCTGTCTAAAATTAAGTATAATAATTAGGCAATAGAGTACTGTGATCAAGCATAAAACAAAAAATTACATTTTTTTATTTATTTATCTAATAAATAATTAACATTTTAAGAAAAAATACATTTTAATCAAAATTTATCCACAATCTAACCTGCTTGATCTGGAATTTAAATCTAAAACTTTACTTTTTTCAATTCTAAACCAGCAAAGATTAATCTAGTTTATCATCAACTTTTGTTCAACAAATAGAAATTTACTTATTCTTTAGCTTAGCACAACAAATAGAAAAATATATACACAACCAACATTTTTCTAGTTTGTAAAAAATGACTTCTCTATTTCTTTGTAGAGTATTGCTAGTAATGTTTTCCCCTTACTGAGGATTATTTGAGTGAATGTTTTAATTGTTATATATATATAATTGGAGTAATAGACTTTTAATGCTAGTGATATTAATGTAATAACCCTGCATTTTATAAAGCAGATGAAAAACAAATTAACTTTCATTTGCAATTTATGATCATATATAAAAATATTTAGGCAATGATATCTATTAACATGAATATCAAATTAACAGAAATGTCCATTATAATTCATTCAAATTGCTGCATATTTTGCCTTTTACATATTTTATCTTTGATTAGTTGTTTACTAGATTATTAAAATGAGTATATCTCAGTTAATTTGTTATTCATCATAATATATATCACTCTTATTCTTCTCCTTTACTTTCTTTGCATTTCTTCATATATTCATATGTATTGCTTATAATAACTTTTCTCATATACACTTTAATGCAAAAAATTTTTTTAAATAAAACTTCTTTATTTTTATGACAGTTTTGACTGTCCAGCAGTCTTCATCAGAGCTTCTCAAATTTCTTCTACTTTTTTTAAAAGTGTATATGAGAGAAGTTATTATAAGCAATACATATTAATATATATCACTGTCTAAGTCTACTAAATGAAAATAGCTTCATTTTTAATCTGCTTTGTAGACTGCATTGGTACTAAGAAGTATTACATTAATATAGCTAATGTTAGTTTGTTATATTAATATAGCTAGCACTAGGAAATTCATTGTGCTAGTTACTTAGTGCAGTAAAATTTAAAGAATATATGTATGCACACACACAAACATTTATATACATATATTGTAATGGATTAAATTAGCATGTACACCATTATTTATTACATATAACTGTTTATGAAAAGTTTATTCAGTAAAACACAATTTTGTTATTTAGAATCTATTGGATACCATCTCACAATTATTTTTTAGAGCTAGTTCTAAAAAAATACTATGAAATATTAAAATTATCCCAACTAAATTCATAATGACAATTAAGTTTACTAGCAAACTGTAGAACATTGTTACTGCATAAATAATGACTATGTGTAGAACCGTATAATAACACTATATACTAGAGGTAGGATATGCAAATATAAAATTTATTAGCTAAGTCTATATAACAATAAAATTTATTAGCAAATCATTTTTGAAATAAAATAATAAATTGATATCCACAATATAATGAATGATTATGAAATCAGACATGCATAATATGATGGTGAAAGAACAAAAATGTATTCATACAAAATTTAATTGCTATTTATTTCATTGACCTGATAATTAGAATGATTTCTTTATGATTATTACTTAAAATTAAATAATGATAATGTATGGATAGTTATATATACATGTAATCTTATAATTAAATATTAGTAAATATAGTAATCAAAAATTTTGAAAATGACAAATAATATAAACATCACTTAGGAGCATTTTTGACTAGACTACGAGGATAGTCAAAAGCCTAATCAAAAGCGCTCCTAAGTGACGATTATATTTTTTGTCTATTTCAAAAATTTTTTGATTACTGTATTTACTAATATTTAAATATAAAATTATGTATATTGCTTCAAAGAAATACAGACATCAATTTATATTATTACATATATATACAACCCTCCTCTCACTTCAATGTTATAACATTAGACATATGATTATAAAAACGTAAGGAAAAACCTACTTCAAATTTAACAGACTTTATAACTCTTTTCTGCTGTAAAATATTCAAACTTTTAAAGCGCTAAGCTATATAACTTGTAATAAGATTGAGACAAGCTTCATTTTTTTGCATAAAGCACAATCTAACCTATTTACTAATCAAAGGTGAAGAAAAAAAACTAGTATTTTATTAAAATTCTTTAAATAGGTTTTTGTAAAGAATTATAATGCTTATTGGTATTTTAATTTTCTGGAGATCATGGTTAATCTACGAGATAGAACCAAACTTTTCTTTAAAATATTGTTACAAAAACATAAGCTCATGATCATGACTAGCTATGCATTTTTATATAACTAATTTTAAACTACAAAGTTTAAGTCATCAATTTGGTTATAACACATAATTTATAAGATACAATGATGTTAAATAATAAATTTTATATGGAAATATTGCAACTTGTATTTGCAAAAATAATTTTTAGCTTGTAATCGAAAAGAAATTAAAAACTTTATACTTTAGTACATAAATTAATAAAGCTAAATTTGTAGCATTTTTATTTTTCATTTTTTGTATTTCAGCATATACTATTAATGAAAGTATCTCTCAGATGTACCCAATTTCTGTTGAAATTTTTTTTTAACTACAAGCTTTATATTTCTTTGTTTAATAACTTCTAGATTGTATTTGAAAATAAATTAAAAATTATATATTTTATTATATAAATATGATAAAGAGGAATTTTCAGAATACATACGATATCCAATGCAATTTTTTTTTTACCACAAACTCAACAAAAATTAAATATTTTATGTATATACTCATCACAGGCACATTTATTGATATCAAGCAGATTTTAAAGTTTGATCACTTATATATTGCCTATTTTTTCTTTTCAAAAAGAATATTTGTGGTTAATTTAGGTAGTTCTTATCAAACTTTAGAGGTATTTAAAACATTATTCCCAATCTGGTTCAAAGTTCAGTGTAACAACTTTTGTGATGGGATTTAGGAAAAAGGCAATGTTATGATTTTATCAAAAGTCTTCCAGCAAAATAACCTATTTTCCTAGAGCTTTATATTTCAGGCATATGTTTTACAGTCAAATTTATGGTTGCAACATGTTCCATAGTTATCATAAAAATATGTCTTAATATCATCATTTTTAATTCTACTGATTATAAGTTCTAACCACTTAATATCACAACAGACTAATAGTATTCTTCGATATTTAAAATAAAAGCTTACTGAGCTTCCCTGCAGTTGATATTATGAATGGTTATTTACTGAATTGTAACACAATAAAATGACAATAAATGAGTTCTTTACTTAAACTTCTGAAGACAAACTGTAATAGCAAGATGACTTTTTTTGCATAAATCTTTTCTAATTCTGTTATTTTATAGTTTAAATGATTCCATAGTTCAAAAAATATCTGAGATTTTACATATGCACATACCTTGAGTAAGCATTTTGCTGCTAATATTTATAATTATAATTTGCCTAATTATTAATGATGGACAATCATTAAATGTGTTAAGGTACAAAATCCACCAACCTTACAATGCATATAATTAAAAAATATACCTTCAGATTCAAAATATTATGATTGAATATATCATTGTCCCTTCATATGGAACTAAAAGCATATGACATATATATATATAAATTTAGTTTTGTGATATAGCAATATTAATATTTCCATTTTTTTATTATTTTAAACTATTTATTTGCTTAAATTGAGTGAAGCTATTTATTTACTTAAATTAGAATGTTGGAGTGAGGTTAATCATCTTGGTCAAATTAATTCATAGTAGTTCTGAATTGCATCCCACAATCTCAGAAGCTAATAATTTAAATGAAAAAACAATAGTATATATATATAAAATACATATTTTGCAGGTTCATCCGTGTTAAAAACTTTTAATATTAATATACCAAGTCAAAGCGTCAGTATATTAATATTAAAAGTTTTTAACACGGATGAACCCACAAAATATGTATTTTATATATTTAACCCATGCAAATCTTCATTTTAACATATATATATATATATATATATATATATATATATATATAAAGAACTCAAACTTTCAAGCTCCCTACATTTATCTAATATATCTTATAAAACTGATACACATGACCACAAACATGTGAAAACATGATCTCCAATATACTTATTTGATACTAAATCAGCATTATTGAGTTGGTCCAGATCACAATCTCTGACACATATATACAACTAGTGTTCAATTTATGTTAAGATAAGAAATCATTAAACCTTAATGGACAAGCTTCAATTTTCTCCCATCTCCAATTCTTCAGCCATCTATTTTATTGAAAATCCAAGGATGAAATGCTCAAAGCCCTTGTGGATGCCAAAATTATTGTCATACCCATAGTGACCTTAAGTCAGGATCTTAATATGTTCATTTAATTATACAGAAGAGGATTTATCTTTGTCACATGTATGTAGTTATGTGTATCAGTTGTATACAATAGATTGGATAGATGTAGAGAGCTTAAAAGTTCAAGTTCAAATCCTTTATAATTACATTAAGTATATATTTAAATATTATATATACACTGAACCAGGTGGGAGTTCATACTGATTATATAAATTAAAAAAATAAATTAAATCTCAATCTATTCCAGCTGTACTTTTATTATCGCAGCACACCGGCCCTACAAGGGGAGATGTCAAATGCAGAAGGTTAATAAGACCAACAACACCTATAACCAGACTGAGGCTAGACAAAGTAAAACCTACAGCCACATTTCAAGGCTATAGAACTTCGCAGCTGCTAAATTCAAACCCATGCCATCCAAAGCACTTTTATTCGTTTGCACCAGCTAATCACAAATTATAATTAGCATGCTTAGATGAACAGGTAAACAATTTAGCACTTGGTTAATCCCTATCTAGCTCTTTTAGACAAATTACATTTAATGTAAACTATCTTACTGTAAACTATCTACTAGTGGCATAATTATAAAAGAACCAACCAAACAATAACTAGCAAACAAACAATTTATTTTAAAACACTTTTAATTAAAAAAAAAACATGATATTAAAGAATATTATAATAAAGAAATGTATAAGCTTGTTTAGGCACACTTTTAGTAAAATACATAATAAAGAATAATACAATTAAAATATTATATACTTGCATAACCACACACACACACACACACCTAGAAATATAAATTTACTAATCAAAGGAAAACTTTGCACATATTAATATATTATGAGAAGATTAAATATGTACACACATACTAGGTTTATTTTATATAATAATTATGAAAGGCACTTAAAGATTGCTATGGCTATCAAAGACTAATAAAATCTTTTATTCAAACATGATCAGTTCATAAATGGGAATAAGAAAATCCATAATTACCTAGGATTTTGCACTTTATAATTCTGGGACTATGACTCATCTTTCTTCCTATTGTATTGATCACAAACCAATTGGATTTGAACTTCACTAATGATTGTCTAGCCCTGCATGTTAAATAATTCTTCAGTAAATATGAAGACACCTACTTGCATGCTGAGGATGCTAGTAGCTTTTCCAGTCTTCTCTGGAGCTCTTACATGGATAGTAATACGAGTATAATCTTAATGATTTCTATGAATTAAGTTGAAATCTAATCATGAATCAAAAAGAAGAAGAATGATGAATGGATTTTCAGTTCTTTTATATGATTCTTCTTTATTGTCTTTCCACTTATCATTCCGATCTAGTTTAATTAATTTATAAATTTTATTAATTAAATTCTCATTGTGTTCTAATCTGCACACTTATGTAGATTAATCTGGCCTTTGGATAAGATATTGTCTTAAATTATTTTCCGTTGTTTCCATTTACTGCAATTTATAGTTATTATTCCCTTTCTTCATTTTATTGGCTGAGTAATCTTTAAGTGGCCTTAAGTTTTATATGCTTTACTTTCAAATTTTAATTCTATTTTCATTTTTACATATACACATTTTCCCCATTAAGTTTATGAAAAGAGAGAACTCTATTTTTTAATCTTTTACTTAGTTACATTTCTTCACCTCTACTCACTCTTTAATTAGCAAAACTTTACTATAACAAGATGATGCAGCACTTTGTCTTTTTGCGATCTGTGTTTCTAAAAAAAAACTATTCAAACTTTCTAAATTATACTTCTTTTTCTTAAAAGTTTTTCTAAATTATATTTCTATTTCTTAAAACTTTTATTTATTTCTTTTAACAAAATTTATTCCAATCATTTACTGATAACTGATTTCACAGTATTTTTATTTTTTTTAAATTTTGTTTTTAAATCTTTAAACTAATTATATTTTCCGTTCAAGTATTACAAAATGTGTAGCTCTGCTCAATAGCAATACATTACAACATCCTCCATTTGAGAGTAAAATGCATTGGTTTGACCATTTTATCTCTTAATAATTTATTTATACTTTTACTTTAATTAATAATTATTATATTATTTCTATATCATGGCTACTATTTTTTTTTTTACTTAGGTTTCTACATTTTGTCAAATATGTTTCTGGAGCTGCTATGATGTCTACAATGCTGATAGTGTTCTTTTTTAAATTATTCTTCATTCTACACTGTACAATGTTGATTCCAACAATCATGTCCTGCATGATGACCATGAGGAGCAACATACATCTTTCTAAGGTGTTTGGGGGTTTTTTGACTGAGGCAATACAGGGTTTGCCTGGGTTATACCAACTTACATGCATATATAAAACTTTCTATGCTGAGTTTTTCCTTTTTTCCTACCAGTCATTTGGATGAGCCCATGATTTGCTCCAATGTGTCTGCATCCTAGAAAGTGAAAAAAAAGTGTATGCAAATGCCAGGATTCCTCGACTGACCTATTTCAACCTACACTATTGATATTTATGATATGTGGGGATTCCCCCCCAAGAACTGACTTCCAACTACTGCACATATTTTAGAATATGAAATTGGGACTATTTCCCCAGTGAAATTTGGATGGGCCCAGGAATTTCTGTACTGGAACCTCATCCTGAGAATTGACCCCTGTTTAGTCCATTATGGGCACTATCTTCACACAGCACTACTGCCTACACTTATTATGTTTTCCTCAACTTTCACTCTTTCATTCCACCCCCTTCCTTTCAACTCCAATTACTCAGACACTCAACACTTATACTACGGCTATCTATATTTATTTATTTACTCATTTCAGAGTTGTACTTACTATTTTTATTTTATTTATTTACTTTTATTCTTTATTACCCCTCACAAACCTTATTTTAATTATTTTTTTAACTTAGCTTTTATTAACATGTGTGTATTATTACTTCTCAAAAATATTTTATTTATTTATTTATTCCTATATATTAACTCCCAAGTCATTATTCCATTTAAATTATTAGGTTATTTACTTCATATCAAGATTCCAAAACAATCTCTATCTTACTTCACTTTATCTCATTACTTTCTCCACAAAACATTTAATTTTGTTTATCAAACTTTATCTCTATCATAAACTATTTATTTACTAACATTACCTCATTTTTCATAATCTGAGTGTTGATTTGTTTTTGCCACCTAGAAGTCAATCTCATTTCCTTTAAATTACTAGCTTAATCTTTTGTCAGGCAGTTCCTATTTACTTTTGTGATCCTCACTTGGACCAGAGAATCTCAAGCCATTTCCATGCCTGGGTCCATGCTTCAGATGATTAGTTTCCAGTTCATGAATATTACATTTGATATTCCCCTTTCTTTTTACTGCTATATGATAGTCTATGCTCATCATTTCTATCCCAATTATTTTGAAAAACATTGTAATTTATAATATCTAGGATGTTTCTACTTCTTTCTCTTTCAAAGAATTTAAATCTCTCTTCTTTAGTTCCATACTCAAGTATTGTGCTGTCAAGTGCTTTCATAGTTCTCTCAACTGTTTTTCTTTCAGGACTTATTCTTACTTATATCTTTCTTGATCTTAGCAGGGTTCTTCTTTATGTACACATTCATTTTTATGTTTTTCATTTCCTTGTCTTTTACTTCCATTATCTCTCCTCTTTCTATTCTTTTCTTGCTATGTTCTCTTTTTAATACAGAGTTATTTTTATATCTTTGTTTATACTTTAAGTTAAAAAATAATTTCTGTTTCCAGATTAATTCTTGAAGCAACCTTATTTTCTGGTTTTTGTTCACAATTATATTTGATTTCTAATTCATTTTTTTTGTAATATCTATGCTATCTTCTGCTGACTTACTTATATCTATTCCTTTCCTTTTCCCTCTCATCTCTTCTAATTTGTCTACTCTCATTATTAGCTTATCCACATTTCTTAAGTTCTCTTGTCTTTCCCCACTCTTTTGCCATGCCATCATAGTTTCCAACCTTCACCATCTTATTTCTTCTATCAGTGCTTCTATACTTTCCAAGTTTTCAAAAAAAAAAATATTTTTTACTTATTTCTATTTCAAATATTTTTTCCTTAACTGAAGTATATGACTACCCCCAAGCTTCTTAGTCCTTTCTGTCTCCACCTTGTCCTCAATACCCCAATCTGCTGAAATATCAATCTATTTAGATTCTTTCTTTTCACTTAGATTATTATAATTTGTTTGCTTTGGTCTCTTCTCCTTCTATAGTGTACACCACTTTCATATTTACATTGACACAATTTAGCTTTTCTTCAAAACTTTATTTTCAAACTTTTAATTCTACTTTAATTACATTATAATTGCTAGTAACTTATGACAGTTCTGCCCCTATGTTGGAAAGCCAATTGAACCAGGTGGGAGACGTTCCCTCTGATTACATAAATTTAAAAAAAAATTAAATCTTGATCTACTCCAGCTGCACTTTTATTATCGCAGCACACTGGATTAATGTAACTTTGTAATAAGACCATATGATAGCAATTTATAATCATTAGCAATGTACCATTCATTTGCTATAATTTATTCTAGCATTTTAGTATTTAGAGCTATAATCATAATCTTTAATCAACCTTATACAATATCCAAATGCAAATTAAGACAAATATGTCAATAAGATAAAAAAAAAAAGATATTTCAATAGTATAATCTTTAAAAAAAAATTGCTGCAAATTAACATTATTTATTTAATCACCTTATTATGTAATCTTGTGCATTATTATTTTAAATATACTTAATATTTTAAAAGTTATTAAAATAGTTTTTTATAATACCATTTGTTGATCAATAAACTCATAAAATGCTGCATGAAATCAAAAAATCATAATATTGAGCTGGTATTGTATATCATCTGCAATGCGGTTGAGATTTTTTGGATATTTAAATTGTAATGTCAATAATTTTTGTAATGAAAATTTAAAAAATATGTATATATTTATGAATAAATTAACTGAATTTTAAGATGATGATCATTAAATATTGTATTAATAATAACCTCAAGGCAAGATGCTCAGGAAACCAAATGTTCCATTAATTCACTAAATTAAATTATGAATTCATCAGAATTTTTTAATTGTTGAGTCCATTCTTACACTATTGCATTAAACCATGGGTGGGCAATTGTTTTGGCTCGGGGGTCTTATAAGTTGGCAGAGAAATGCATCGGGGGCCACTTTGTGGAAGTAAAGGTTAGCAGAAGGCCACATCTTTTTTTCATGACACAATAAACATACTGCTTTATTCCCTGTATTACTAAAGAAATATATGTTTGTCCATTCTTTATTAAACACATGACATTCATCATCGATTTTACATTTTTTTGGAGGGTTCATGATTTTACTAAAGTTGGAAATGTATATATTTGTTAATGCAAAGACAAAATTGAAATTAACTGGAAAAGCACTGCACATTGTATCTACACTGCACATGTGTATTGATGTGGCCATCCTAGTAGAAAATACAAGATGAATCTTCAGTTGCACACAAAAAGAAAATCTCAGTTCAAGGTGAATTTTTCTGATTGTCTTGGCAGGCTGCAAAAAAACTCTTAGTGGGCTGATTGTGGCTCTCAGGCCGCTATTTGCCCAACCCTGAATTAATCTGTAAAGCACAAAGATTTCATTAAATTACATGAAAAAATTTTTTGTCAAGAAAGATCTTAATCTAACACTGATATTGTAATCTTCCTTTTTATTTTTAATACAAAGTATTTCTGCAAAAAATTTTTAAATATAAATAAATTACCAAACTTATTTATTATACATTGTGTGAAAAGTTTGATAATGGTATTTTACTTACAGATAAGCTATATATGAATAATTCTGCTGTATACTATGAATTTTTAAAAGTTTCAAAAAATTCAAAATTAATTTATACTTTTCCAAATTTGCTGTTTAACTTTTAATAATAACAAATAGTTAGTACCGTGGTATTTTTGTCTTATTTTCTTCAAAACTAAATGGTCTGACCAAATGATAGACTAGTATGAGGAATGCAGAATGTACTAGCATGTATAGAAATTTAAATACTGAATTTGAAGATGATGTTCTAACAAATTTAGGCTATTTTGATAAAGGCAATAATCAATAGAATTTTAATATGCTTATTTATGAGAACCATCACAATTTCTCCAATTTTACATTTTAAAAGCAATATTAATGAGTGGTTTTTGAATATTATATGGTTGATTTATGAGATTATTTTTCATTTTCTTGTGAATACTTTAAATTTTTTTATTTTTTCCCTTTGTGCTCAAAATTCTTGGTGTTTTTCTAATTGAATTTTGATTATCAAAAACATGCATGATCTGATACTTTAAAAATATATGTCTTTCCCTTTATCATTGTTTAGTGTTCTTTTATTCATTTACTGATGAGATATTTAGTTTCATTAATATTTGATCTTCCACATTTACAATGGATATTATAGAAGCAGTTATTGTTTTCAAGAGTTCAAATTTAAGTCTTTTAGAGATTAGAATTTCTTATGGTGTATCACGGCTTTGGAAAATTGTTCTGATATTATATTATTGTCATACCTTTTTTTAAGTTTGTTTGATATGCCTGCTATGTATAAAATTATTACAATATATCATCATTTTTTTCTTTTGATATTTTCTTTTTGCATATATAAATTTTTCTTAATAATAGTAGATGGATAGCCATTAAATATAAAAATTTGTTCTATGAGGTATTATTCATTTTCAAATTATTGGCATTTGATAAAGTTTTTTTGCTCTTTCTTCAGTGATAGTATGATTTCACCTTTTGTGTTTTTATCATGATTGAATGCATAAATTAAACATTTCTTGTATATGTGGGCTTTCTGTAAACAAATTTTTTGATTTCCCATGATTACTGTGAATTTAATTAAGAAGTCATGTAGCTGATATATGTTCAGAAAATTTGTAATAATACTTCACCATTTGATCACACATCATATTCAGATTTTTGTTAAGGATGAAGTAATATTTATTGCTAGAGTTTCAAGTACTTCTAAGTAAATAATATTATTCATGAATGGCAAAAGTAAATTGATGGAAGAATTATGTGCTGTATTAAATTACACTATTGTTATGCAGAAAGTTAAGACTTCCATTATGTTATCAATAGCAATAGTTGTTCAAATTTATAGATGACTATCCTCTTTTATTTATTTTTACTTACAATTAACAATGCTTCATCACTAGATATATTAAAGTTCAGTAAGAGATCAGTTCTTTTTAATTTCATGTTTTTATTAAATCCAAAAAGTGATTAAAATGCCTTAAAAAGAACAGGGTTTCAAATGTCAAAGAATTAAAAATTATAAAAATAAATCCAGAGAAATTTTAAGATGGTGAATTATTAGGACAGCAATAAATTTAATGAAACTATGATCCTGATGTTAGTCACAAAAATATAAATTTCTGATAAAATATATTGTTAGTTTGTTTCTTTTTAGAATAAATGAAATGCCAATGATGCTTTCTGAAAAACAAACCAGATTAACTAATCATACTGGTGATATAATAGAATTCTTTAACTTTGCATAACAAAAACATAATTTCAATACAATATAGAATTCTTCCAATAAAATAAAGGGATGACTTGAATTTGTTATAGAAAAATTGATTTCACAACCATAAAAATTAATAAATCGCCAAAGATATGGTTTTGCTAGACTAGTGATATGTTCTTTGTATGGCACATGATGAAATACTATTAACAATGTTCTGGACACACAATAACAACTTATCGTCTTCAATTAAATTCACAATAGAATTTGAATAAAATCAACACTTTTGTATGTTTTTGTGACAACTCTAAGTCATGTCAAAATCAAAACAACTATTTACATAAAACTCACACATATAAAGAAATATTTTTAAAATACACATCCAATCCTAAACAAATTTCAAAAACTAGAATTGTAATAGTTATGGAAGCAAATAAAAGACATTTGTTCAAAAAATAAAAAAACACTCAAATTCTTATGAAAAATGTTTATCTGTCATTTGTTAAATAACCAGACAATAAAATAAAAACTAAAAAAAACAATGATAGGTAATGTAGTGTATTCATACAAGCCACATATTAGTCACAACAAAGAAAATCTGAAATCAATACAATGTAAGAACAGCAAATGTAGCATACTTTAAAAATTATATCCATTACAAAGCTTAAATTTGAAAAGTTGAAAAACAAGATTTGTATTTATGAAATGCCATATAAAAATGAAAATACAACTAGAATAAAAACATAAAACAATGATAAAAGAAAAAAAAATTATATACTTTTAAATAGCAGATCATGAATGTACCAATGAATATAATTTCAATTAGATTAAGAAAAAAGTAAAAGACAAATAATAAACAAGCTTCCCACATGGCAATGGCAAATAATCTCATAACTCAAGCTATTGTAATGATCCCTAATATTTAGAATCACTCATTAACATTGATTTTTAAAAAGTAGATAAATCAGAAAAATACTCATAGATAAGAAAATGTAATATACTTATCTATGAGGATCATCCTGATTTCTCTAATGCCTTTCAAGATGAGGCTAGGTTGTTACAATGCCACATTCAAATTCAGTATTCACAAATGTAAAGATTTCTGGTTTATTTTCTAAGTTCTGTCATTTAGTCAGGTCAAAAACATCTGAAAAAGAGATAGAAAAAATACTAGTCAAAAGGGTATTCTAGACAAACCTAAATAGGTTATTATTAATAGTTAAATGTATTTGAAATGTATATATAAAATTTAAATTAAAAAAAAATAATAATTCAACTAGATAATGGAAATAATGAACTACATAATTTCAAGTAAAATGTCATCATTACATAGTTTTAGAAGAACATTAATTATCTAGCATGAATCAGATGCTATATGAAATTTAGATATTATGAAAAATTATATCTAAAATTGTTCATAGTAGAAAGTCATAATTATCCTCTGTATCTGTAAATCTGATACATTCCTCAAGGCTTGCAACTAAAACCTCTAGTCCATTCTCAAAAGATTGCACAAATCATCAGGATTATTGGTGACATTTTGCTAACACATATTCCATTACTAATAATAGTTTTTCAGTTAGGAAAAAATAATATTTCAAATGACATAAAAAATTAAAGAACAAGAAAAAAGAAAAAGAATAAGGAACTTTTACATTTACTTGGAAAGATCAAACTCATCCTATATTAAATAACCTAGAAATTACATCAATTAATAATCATAGTTGCAAATTATCTAGATGTTATGGAAAGTTTTACTTTGCAAAAATGTAAAACTTTACTAGCATACTAATGTCAGCAATGAAAAAGTTATCCAAACATTATACTCAAAAAATGATCCTGGAACTAAAATAAAAAGTACACTTGAGAGATGTCAGCAACCAAGTCAAACACTATCTATGATAAAAGGGAAATTATTAAAATCTCAAACTAAATAAAATTATAAACTTTTTTCATTCTAAAACATGAAATAGTTAAATGCTATTGAATATGATATTAAGTGAAAATGTTCATAACAACAAGCCATTATAAAAAATGGCAAAAAAATCCTACAGCAATTACAGAAACAAAATTATAAGTATTACTTAGAAAGTATTAATATTTATTTGCATGATTTTGAAAAACTAAATTAAAATATATTTCACCAAAATTCCATATCTCTATAGTCTACTATAAGGATTAGATTTCATCAAGTCCTAATATTATTAGCTCTAAAATTTACAAAGTCAAAATAATAAAGATTTCTCAACTTTCTTAGACCTTCAGCATATAAAATAGAGGAAAATATATATAAAAAATATTTTAATGATTTTATTTTGAAAGTTTATTCACAAGTGTTTTCAAATGATGATGGGTTATCTACTGTAGAAAAAATAATAAATGAGAATGTCAGTCCATAAACCAGAACAATTCTTCCTATAGATAGTGCAAGGGAATTTTCAATATTCAGTTTAATAACAACACACTTGCAATACAACATACAATTCTTTTAATAAAATCAAAGCATGGTTTTGGCTTCATAAGTGATTAACAATATTTATATGGAAGAGTTTGAAATTACATTCATAAAGATTATTCTAATCCTATCAAAACTCTAGCTTTTCTATGTTCATAATACATTATTTTAAGGCAGGTATCTATAACTAACATTCTGGTTATATTATTGACATACCTCCTTGGGTTAAATTTATTATGAAATTAAAACAAAAATTGGCATTCTTATATGTTTTGGCATAAAACTACCTCAATTGCAATGGTAAAACTAATATTCACAAAAAAAAAACTCACATAGAAAAAAATATTAGAATAGACATCCAATCACAAAAAAAATGCAAAAAGTGGAATTATATCAACATAGCAAAAAGGAATTTGTTCAAAAGAAAGTCTCATACACAACTAATTCTCATGAAAAATGGCTGTCCATCTAGAAACATTAGAAAACTTTAATAGATATAAAAAACAATAATGATTAATGTAATGTATTTATACAAGACAGAAATATTAGACAAACCAATATTAGAATAGCTTTCCAAAACCATAATTGATCATGAGAAATTCTAATTCCTAAAAAAAAAATTGTAAACACAAAATGTTAAAAAACAAAAACTGCATCTATGAAATTACATATAAATTTGAAGAACATATTTTGATGAATATAACTGTTCCACATATAAATGATTAAAAAAAACAAAACAATGATAAGGAAGGAAAAACAGATATTTCTAAAGTAGTAAGCATATCATGCATGGACTAATAAATATAAATTCAATTAGGATAACACACATATTGAGCAGAAAGGTAAAAGTAAAAATAAGAGTAATGATAAAAATTCAATAAGTCAACCTGGTGAAATAATTCATACTATTTGGAAACTACTCACTACCCATGCTCTTAAATAATGAAGAAATCAGAGAGAACCATCATAGATCAATGTCTTAATTTTCTATTAATTATTGCTTTTGGAAAAATAACTTAATTAGTTACAGCATCATTAAAATCTAAATAATTTTGATTCAATACTATGCTAGATTGTTAGTTAATCAGGCTAAAAATACTTGAAGAAAAGAGAAAAAGTACCATTCAAAATGTTTATGTTCTGTACATACTTATGTGTTAGTACTAACAGTTAAATCTAGTGTTTTCTTGAAGGTTTGTGATGATGGTATATGTTCTTGAAAAAACATAAATAAAATTGAATTTTTCTATAATCATATAATAACTAAGTTAGATAAATGAAACACTCTAACATATAATTATAAATTTATTTATATATTAAAAAGTTCCATTTAAAATCTTTTTAAACATTTTATTTTTGAGAAAAATAATTTATTATACCTCCCTTAAGTGAGGCACAATGATTTAATATAATATTACTTTTTCAACAATTAGACAATTTTAAAAATAAATACTAAATAAAATTTTGAAAAAATATTAATAAATTATATCTTTTGCAAATAAAATTCTATAAAATATTAATAAATTTATAAAAATGTCATTATACAACTGTCTTCAATAATTAAATAATAATACATATGAATAATTAGAAATAAATCAAACAAATACACATACCATTGAATCAAACTTTACATTCTTTAACAATAAAGACAAATATTAAAACACAAAACATACAATACTTTTCAGAGAGTTTCTAAATGTATAAGCATATATTTTAAGCAAAATTAAAACAATAATAACACAACATATATAGTACAAATGTTTACTGCCATCAGTCATTCCATTATAAGATAGTTAAATGGTCAATAAAATTCCAGTTATCTCTTCCTTTATATATAAACATATATGAATATGCAGCATAATATTTTCAAAATAACAAATATTTGTATATGATTTTTAATTGGAAGACTTGCAGATGGCTTCAAATTAGTTAATCTAATAGTATTATTGAAATCAAACACTCTTGAAAAAATAATATTGTTGTATTTTACCAGTAAATATTTTGGAACAAATATTCAGCCAATTCATGTAAACCTAGAACTCTATTTTCTTTTCTAAGTACCTAAATATAATTATCTAATAATAATAATAATAATAATAATAATAATAATAATAAAATGTTTTTACTATCTTTTTATAAGAATTGACAATACTTCAGAAAAAAAATTGACTACTGATTCATTTTAAAATGTACGATGAAAAAAATATAGTATGTCAATATCTTTTTTAAAATGGTTTGAGTACTATGATATTGTTAAATCATATAAATTTTAGACAATGGCATAAAGTTTCTAATTAAAAATCACAATCAAATATACATATACATAAAATGAATAATAGATGTTAGATGTAAAAAAAAAAGAAATAGGAACAACTATGAAAAAAATAAAAGTTTCAGAAATATAAAATGTCATTTTCATATTAAAGGGATCATATTTATTTAGCCTACTATCAGTTGCTCAGAAGGTTCCTAAAATGATAATCTGAACACAAAAATTTCATTCAATTGATGATCAAATCTAAGTGCTTTTTCATTATATGAATTTCAAGTATAGAATTGATCCAGAAACATTTAATGTTTGAATTTGTCGGTCTTATCATTGGCAATAATAAGATCAAATATCTTCATTACTAATTATAAAGTAATAAGAAATGCTTTTGAAATTTAAATAGAATTAAAAAAAAACAACTAAAAAGTAATGATAACAATATTATAAATATTTTAAAAGAAGAGGTAATAAAACTGAAAATATTGTTTAAATAAGTAGTAATAAATCAGATAGCTGGAAGAAAGCAATTGTAATGTTGCCATTTAAAAAAAAAAAAAAAAAGAACATATTAGAAATTATTTAAATTTTTAAAAGATTTATTCCAAATATCTTGCGTTGTTAGCCGAGAGGTATAGCAGCCGCCATGCAAGCAAGTAGTTGGTTGCAGACGGGTGTGGGTTCGCGTCCCGGCAGATGCTATGACATATGAAAAAAAACCACAATAAGAAGGTGAGGTAGGAAATTGTAAAGCTACACTAAATCACAGTCAAGTAGTGAGAAATCATATAAAGGATAGATGAGTATAAGCTGTTATTTCACACTATATTTTAATTAAAAGAAAAAAATTTGATTTTATTCATATTTCTAGCATCATTAAACTTTGAAGCTCAATGACAGGCATTTAGGAAAGTATTCAACTTTGACAAATGCTAATTAAAATACAATGTAAATGATTAGATCATATAGTATTATCAAAAGACAGGTATTGCTAAGAATTCATAATCAGGTAATTCTATTTTTCAAAACTTTTTAAAATAGTTTTATAAAAGTATTTTGTGGATTAAAATGGAAAGCAAAGAAAATAAAAATAAATTGAAATTGCTTGCTATATAGATTTTATAGATGATATGATTGCTTTACAAATTATGCTTGATTTATATAAAGTGTTAAAAAAATCTATCAGAAGAAAGTAAGAAAACAGAACTAAAAGTACAATTAAAAACTTTAAAACAAAATTCAATGAATTTAAAAAAGAGATAAAAATTAAAATGAAACATTAAAAAAGTAAATTAATTATAAATGCATTAGTCAAATTACTAATTTATATGGAAACATAATAAATAAAATTATTTTCACAATATTAAAATGAAGTATTTATATCTGCCTGAAACACAGTTTTTAATTCTGGATCTAAAATATAAACAAATAAAAAAATAGCACTGCATAATGCATACCGTAGAGCAAAGTAGGTTGGAATTAGCAAAAAAAAAAAAAATTAAAATAAAATATACAGACATGTTTCTAACAGAAATTATAGTAGCTAGATAATTTTAAAGCCTCACACTGGATCTTTAAAGACTGACACCTTTCTCATGCAGATTAATAATACTTAAACATACTACAGATATATCAAGCTTCTTTAAACTCCTAAACAACAAAAATAAAAACCCATAGAATCTAAAATTTATTTTAAAACATGCTAATTCTGAACAGCAGAGATTTATTAATAAGATTTCATAAAATATTTATATTTATTAGAAATCAATTTAACCTACATATATTGTTCCAATTATATTACCCATAACTAATTATTAATTTTATTGTTCAAAATATAAACACATTATTGCAAATATAAGTAAAATATTGTTAATGAAAATGCAAAAATTTCATATATTTTATTTAACAATGACTAATTACTTAAATCAAAATATCTAAAAATATTGTCCATAGAATCAAAAGTTGAATTTCTGATGGTTGTAAACTGAATTAAAATTTCTGTTTGACTTTATGTGTCAATAATAAATTCTAAAAACATTTCTGTTAAGATGAAATGTATATAAATTTCTGTATTTATTTTCAGTTAAAATTTACATTGGGAAATAATTATTATTGGATTTTCAATTTTTATTTATGCTTCTATTTATTAAATTGTTTTAATAAAAAAAGATACAAATTATAATCTGCATTTACTTACAAACTAAAGTTTATTTATTACTTTTTAATGTAAAACATTAAAAAAGTGGTGATAATGATAATGATAATAATAAATAATCGATTACTTAAATGTAATATTATAATAAGATATACTATAATATATTTAAAAAAAAAAAAGAATATTTAAAGTTAATAATGTAGTAAATACAGAAATTTAAAACATGTTTGCATTTTATCATAGAGTATTATAATAATTTCTCTTATGTGTTCCCATAATACAAATTATTTATATGTGCTATCACACTATGTGATTTAGTGCAGTGATAGAAAGCCAGGCTCTGAAGATAATGAACTTGGGTCCACTTCAATTCAGGCATTTCCAATGCTTGAACTCATGAACTCCTAAGCAATGAAGTCATTTGAGTACTTTTTTGATCTGCTAGGTTTAGTGCAGTGGTACAGTGGAGCATAAGATATACAAATCAATTTCAGTTATGGCACTTCTGGTGCTGAAGTAGTAAAATCATTCAATTATTTATTTTTATTCATATATGGTAATTAAATGAATGAATAAATCATTAATATGTATGAGAATTATAACTGTTAATAAAAAAATCACACAATATGACTTCTAACTTATTTAAATAAATTCATCTTAACATTTAAGCATATAATAAACATACATATGGAAGAAAAAGTTTTTAGCTCTACTTAATATATAATAGAGATTTTATTATTATTATTTTCACTACTGTTAACAAATTTAATGTAATTATATAAGAAATCCTGCTACCTAGTGTAATACTATAAATGCAATATTGCTCTACAAGACAAGTCTGTAATACAAAGCTATTTAAAATTTTTAAGCACTATTAAGATAAGTAAAAGAAATAACCTTTCCTTTTTAAAAATGCATACATATATGTACATAAACACATACATATGCACATTTGCTATATACATATATTATTTAATCTAATGAAAAATTGTTGATATTATTATTCTGCATTATCTATAAAAATAAATGTTATATTTATTGTCATGTTTAAATAAAATATTTTTAAAAATTATTTATTAGGAAAAGTTTAAATGTTTTAAAAGCAAAACAATTATGCATTTACTCATGATAAAATCATATAATATTATCTTTAAATTAATAAAAAGTACTCATATAAAAGATCTTTGCTCAAAAAATAATTCATTATTTTTTATATAATTATTAAGAAAAAAATTAACTCACTCCCCTATTTTCTAATAAAAACTATTTTCAAGGTAAAGTAATTTTCTCTTTAATTCTTAAAAAAAAAAATCATCTTGCAATATGTGTATATATTAGCTATTTTAGTAACATTTTTATTGAGATTTTTTTTTTAAGCAGAATGTTTTAACCATAACTTTTTTTCTTTTTTTAAGACATTATTGGAATGCTATTTATATTTTTATCTTATGTTGTACTTTTGCATTACATAAGTTGTGTTATAATATATATATCACAAACCTTGTCATAGTATATATTAGGCTTTTAATGTTTATATTAAAATATGAATAAGTATATGGTATCAAATTGATTTTAAATTAATGATAATTATGTAATGTTTGTATCTACTCTATAATTTTAACATCTTTATATATTTGCAAGTTTATATATATATATATATATAATAAAAATAATAAATGTAGTGGTAATTAACTATTATATACAATCTTTCACTCAGAAGAAGTACTTTCAGTTAATTCTTTAACCTTCCTCAACTGCCGTTAAATTAAAAAAAACATAATGTCATCAACTCAAATATCACAAATCTCAAATTTTAATGCCAGCAGCTTATGTATTAATTATATACATTTATTCATATTTATTAAATTTGCTTCCTTAATTTTTCTTTTATTATGGTTTCTCTTTTCATGAGCAGAGTTAAGATATTAACCGAAAGTACTTCTGTGGATTGAAAGACTGCATATAATAGTTAATTACCATTATATTTATTATTTTTATTGTTATTATAATATTTTTTAACTAAGAAACATTTTATATATATATGAGGGGAAAAAAGCTCTGATGAAAGTACTTGTTATTGTACAGAAACATCCACTTTTTGTTATTATATTTTTATTACATGGAAGCTCCCTGAACGAACACTATAAATTCATCATTTTTCTGTGAGAATACTACAATTAATATATATATGTACACATTATTATATATGTGTGATAATACTACAATTAATATATATATGTACACATTATTACAAAGTGTAGAAAATTTATTTCCATTGCTAGCTACAGTTATTCTTAGATGAAGTAGAAAATTTATTATATATATACTCTAATAAAATAATTTTATTATTACAATTTGATAGTAACCAGATTAGTTGTAAAATGATTTGTCAGTGAATAAAATTTTCTTATTAATTATTGTTTGAGGAAAATAAAAAATAATCTCAGAGACCAATTTGAAAGATACTACAACATTCATGATAACTAGATCAGTAATAGCCTAACTACTGTTTTAGACTGTCAAAGGGATAGATTCCACTATTTTATCTAACCTCTTAAAAGAAGAAAATTCTTTAAAACTATTAAAATGGGCATCAACACTCATAATAATCTTAAAATATTAGTAAATGATATTGACTAAATTGAATGTTTTTAATATTTAGTTTAAGGAAATGTAAAATGAAAAAAATACTGCATTATATATTTTCAAGAATACTTCTTTTGAATCATAAAAAAGATATGAATCAATCCTATTTTCATATTATACATCAATATTATTAATCAAGCATTTTTTATTTCCAAATGTTTTCAGAAGCCATTCTTCAATATTAAAAATAATTTAACAATATACTTATTATCCTCCTCCATTATATATATCCTATACTTTTAAAGAACTCATACTCTGTTGTAAATGTAATTAAATACTAAACATTATATATATATATATATATATATATATATATATATATATATGTATATATATATATATTTATATATATATATATATATATATATATATATATTGCTCTTCCGATCTTATAAATTATTAATATATATTATAAAAGTATATATATATTCTATACATTTGTTTATATATAAATAGAAATTTACTGATTATTTACCATAATCTAATTTTTATTTTTCCAAAACTATCTTAAAATTAATGCTTTATGCCATCTTATTTAAAGCTAAGTTCTTATTTCCCTTCAACCAAATATTTTTAGAAAATTAATTTATTGTTACATGTTGTAAAAGTAAAACTTTTTTCCTAAAAGACAAAATAAAAATATGGGTTTAAATCAATCAGACTTAGTAATTTATTATTATTTACTTTAAAATATTTCTTTTTTTATTTTTATTTATATATATATATATATATATATATATATTGTTTTTCTCCTGTATTATGTTTATTTTTTTTAAATGAATATGCATTCAAGATTACATAAAAATGTTACATGTGTAAATCATAACTCCTCTAAAGTAATGAATTTTGGTGGCCATGGAAGTTTAAAGGTTCCCTCCTAACTTTAGCTGGATGATAAAACTTTCTTAATCCAAAAGAACTTGATTAATGATATTTTATCAGTACTATAATTTCTAATACTTTGTCAAATAATTATGCACATCCAGATGCATGTAAATATTAGTTTGTGTTTTGTTACTGAATTTGATGTCTACAAAGTCAATTATTAATTAATTATCATTACTGAAATGTAAAATTGTCATAAATTCAAACAAAATTAAAAATTTACTTTAATTTGCCTGTTATATCACTTTGTGTTTTTTGGAATTGTTTTGTGATTATAAAACATTAATATTTGATTTTAAAAATAAAATGTTATGATTTTTTTAAAACTAATCATGCAAATATGTAGATTTAAAAAATATTAATATGTATGCACACACACATGCACTTCTTTTAAATTTGGTTGAGTTTTAAAGTTCAACTTTAGTAAAACAGTTTCTTCAAATTTTATTTAGTAGATCTTAGACTAATGCATGCAACACACAATTCAGAAAAAAAGAATTAACTTTGTCAAGAGCTAAAACAAATAAATGACCTTCCATCTTGTCTTGATTTTATTTTAAAATACTTTTCCCACTGGGCTAACCTTTTCAATTTGACTCTTAGGCATTTCTCACTTATTGTTTGTTTGGGTATAAATCTTTAGTAAACCTAATAAGCTTCTATGCAAGTAAATATACTGAAGCAAGATTGTTAACAAAAGTTTTGCATGAATATTGATTAGATTTTATATGAATTATGTGTTCTCATGTGCTAATCAGTACATATAATAAAAAGAAAAAAAATTGAGAATTTTGTTGTTAGAAAAAACAAAAAGAAAAAAGGCAACTTGGGTTGAATGTTGGCCCAGTGCCTCGCTTACCGTAGCCTTGGGGTGCTCTTCTCCCATCGGCCGGCGGGCACTGCGGAGGCAAGTCCAGGCCCGGGTTGGCAAGATTTTCTACAATATCAACCAAAATACTCCCTTATATGTATCAGCATCATGCAAAGTAATAAAATTATTAACAGAAAGTTTAAAAATAATATAAATACATGAAGTTGTATGTTTTGAATTTAATAAATATAATTATTACATTAAAAAAACTGAAGAGAAAATTTTAAAGACTATATAAAAATTATATTAAGCCATAATTACAAATATGTATATATATATTGTATGTTTGTGTGTAAGCTAGTGATTGAAAATAAAAAGAAATAAAAATATATAAATTAAAAGCCAGAAATTACAAATTAAAAAATATTAATATATTATAATTATAATGCAAACATTTTTTTTAAAGCATACATATTAGATTGAAAAACATTCAAACATTTAGTATAAGCAGTTTTTTCATTATAGAATGTTAAAAAAATCCAGATCAAACTAGTTTCCTAAATTATATAATTTAAAATTGATATATATTATACTTGCAATATAGGACTTTCTCTACAGAGTTTTGTTTGAGCTTTCAAACACCTCTTTCAACTAATAGGTTTATTAACAATACTAAAGACACCATAGCTCCTTATCAGACCCCACAAGCCATGTATAATGTTGCATGCCCTCACAAAGGATGCAAAGACTCATACTATGGTGAGACCAGAGTCTCCATAGCTACTAGGTTGTCACAGCATAAGTATAGGCATAATAAGTTGCATACTAACCCAGAATGGACTTCAGTTTTTGTGTAACATCAAAAAGTATCTGGACAAAAGTTCAAACACGACTCTGCAAAATTGGTTTATACTGAGAGGCATGATGTTAAACATAAGGTAAAGGAAGCTTATTTCATAGTGGAAGACTCCTTCATCATTAATTGCAAATGAATCATGTTTTGCTATATCCAAAAGATGGGCTAATTGACTCATTTGCATAATGTTTGCATATTGTACATATATAATGATTCCAAAGAGTGAGTCATAACAGGCTATGATTATGAGAAATACACTTTCTCGAAAATGCTTAGCCATTTTAATTTCTTGATTACAATTAATTTGTTAATTTATACAGCTTTATGTTCTATGTATGTGAGCACAACTTTATTATTATAATAATAAAACAATAATCTAAAATTTGTCTTAAAAGGCAACAACTAATATATATATATATATATATATAAGTCATAATATTGAAACAAAAAGAGATTTTTTTTTTCATATTTTAAATAGCAATTTTAAATGAAAGTTATTTTAATATTTTTCTTTAAAAGCGAGTAGCTTAGTGGAAATGCAAGTTTGCATTAGAAATTAAATAATTTGTATTTCATTGGAAAATTAAAAATAAGCATTACTATCAAAACCCTTAGCTTAATACAAATAATGTCTGTGGTGCACATATTAATGACAGATATTTTGCATGCTGTAGAACTTAGTTTGTATGTTTTACGGCATTGTCGACCATAAACAATGCACAAGAAAACTAGAAAATTCCAAAATTTTTATTCCAAGGTCCC
Source organism: Epiperipatus broadwayi (assembly GCA_028023455.1). NCBI lineage: Eukaryota > Metazoa > Onychophora > Udeonychophora > Euonychophora > Peripatidae > Epiperipatus > Epiperipatus broadwayi. Next base: position 4,029,317 of record JAQFVV010000085.1, on the reverse strand, counting down.
CCCACCCCTACTTTATAATAATTAAAAAAGAAACATTTCTCTTATTTTTTAATCTAATGCTGCATCTTTTCTCTTGCCAGAACATCATAAACATTAGTATGTGAATTCACCAATGAAAATTTTCATTTTACTTCCATTCTACTTTGGATGATTTGCAAGATTTGTACCATTTTATTTAAAGTCAACATTTGGAAATCATACTAAATTGGAGTAAGGCTATATTTAATTCTGCTTGAAACAAATACATTTGATCATTAAGATTATTTATAGAATAATCTTCTTTCTTTTAAATAAATTTATATTTTATTTAGATAAAATAATGATTTACTAAATTCATTACAAATCATTATTATTTTTATTCTGATCATATCATTCATTAAGCTAAAATTCTTAATTTATCTTTTAAAATAGGGAGGAGGAATCTCCAACCCTGGGGCCAACTCTGGCTTTTGAAAGCTCTTAATACAGCCCCTGAACATTTTTAAAAATGTATATAAAATGGCCCTGTATAAAATTTCTATTTAAACATGCACTTAGTACAAATATTGAATTAAGAGTTAAGTAAAATAAAATATTTATTTTCTCAGCTTAATAATAGTTCTAGTTTATTTTATCAGAGGTGCAATATTTCAATAAATTATTTATATTGATTGTGTGGTCTATCTGACTGCAGATTTAATTTATGATGCTGACAGGATATTTTGATTGTTTTTTATAGTAATTTTTGCAGACTAACTTTATATTCACAAAAATTAAATTAGAATTTTACTTTGTTTTATTATTATTATTTTGCCTTTATATTTATTAGGATAGCTACAATAAGTAAGATAAAAAAGAATTGACACAAAAAAATGCATATTTCAATAGAAATAAATCAATGCATAGCTTTTTTAGGGACAAATAGTAAATTGTTATGCCTGATATGTCTGGAAAGTATTTCAGTTAATATAAAACACAATATTAGGAGGTACTATTTATCAAAACATTTTGATTACAATAAAATCTTTGGGAAAGAAATATTAAAATAGAAAACTTAAAAAGAAGCTTCAACAAGTGGCTGACATGTTTCATAAAAAGTCCAAATAAGTTTATGTAAAGTCAAATTACATTAAAAAAAAAAAATACAGAAATCTTCAAAACATTTTTTGAAAGGGGTTTTATAAATGATTGCATTCTAGCTGCCATAGGATTAATCTGTCCAGAACATAAAAAAAATTTAAGAATATAAATATGTCATTGAGAATAGTTACAAGTCATTAATAATAATAATGTTACTTTCTTTTTAATTTACTAAAAAATTATGACCCTCATTTAAAAAGGACAAAATTGGTCTGCTAGCTAAAGAGGTTACTCACCACTATTGATTAGGGATAAATTAATTGCTTGATCAAATATAGCAAGCTAATTTTTAAGCTGATAATGTTGTATGCCCTGTGAATAATATTACAAATACCCAAATAATTCTTGACAGAAAAAGGGTCCACTGTTTAAAGTATTTTCCACATAAAATCTGTGATTATCTTAACTAAAACTTTTATTTCATTGCTTTCTTTTTTAATATAATCAATTTGAAATGATTTGAAATCTTTAATTGCCTACAATTTTTTAATGTTATATATATGCTCCAATATAACTCCTTTATTTCTATGTGAATTAATCAATCTCATTTTTTAAAATTTCTTTAATATTTATTTTCACAAAAATCATTTCAACTGTTCTACATTGTTAATATATCTTTCAAATTATTTGTTTTATTATCTTCCAAATAAACAATTTAAATGCCTCCAAAATTTCCTACTTCAAAGAAAACAGAAACATTTAACTATTCTTTTATTTAAATCTAATTATTTTACCCTATTTAGTGGATATGAAATTGATATATATATATACTTACTTTATTCACAATTGTGTTAAACCTTGCTTTGGCTTTTATTAACATTTATTTTAAACATTGTATTTTTAATGGTTTTATTTAAATTGCATGTTTTTGACAGAAATTAATGCTGCAAACAACAACAACAACAAAGGATTTGTTGAGATAAAGATGATGATAAACTTTACTTATCTTTATGCATAATGTTTCTGAATTTTTTTTTTTTGAAATATTTTTAAATAAATTATATTCCAAATTAATACTCTTTTTGTTGCTAATTTATTTATTAATCATTTTTTTGATATACTGGTATTATCTTGGCTTAAAAAAATGATTTGATATATTAACAGTTAGCATCAAAATAATCAATTAAAAGTCCTAGGAAACAACAATAATAATTGTAATAACTGAAATACAGGCTTACTATATACTGGTATCAATATATGTAATATATAAGATATATGAGCACAGACTTTCACATGACCCACCACTCACCACTCTATCTCATATCACTGATACTTGTATTAATCTTACTTTTCTCAGCTGGAAAGCAACCCAGAAATCTTTAACTCTTGAGCCTGTCACTCTCACTATAAAACCACGTAAGTTAATAGTTAATCTAAAATTCATAAGCATATATAAAATTCTAAACTGCTAAAATAGCTTTATCAGTAGTAATTTTTCTATGTTCTAATTTGGATAAGATTATAATTTGTCTTTTCTACCCATATGCAAATACAATTATCTATTGTTAGACAATATTTATGTTGAAATGAAAATAAAATAACTGATTAAATGAAAAATGTGTAAAGATAATGAAATAGAAAATGATTTTTATAAAATGATGATTGATAATTATTCACTATTCTGCAAGGTGATATTACTTAATATGTCAAATAACGAGTATTAAGATAAATGAAAAAAAATATATAATATTTTTTTCTTTGCTTTTTGCCATTGGTAAATAAAATAAAAAAAATTACAAGTGGAAAAAAAGCAGTAAAATTGTATGTAAATTAAGCATATTGCCAGGGTAATATTATCAATAATAACAAAATATTTTGGAGGATATTGATAATGAAAATGAAAAGCTTATTAATAAAAATTGTTAATAATTATGCATAATTTCCTATCATTACTTATTAATATAAATATAATCCAAAACAGAATATTTTAAAAAATAAATAAATAAATATTCATTAAAAAAAAAGTACAGGCAGAACTAACCATTAATCCCCTACATCTATTAATCAAATATGTCTATTATACAATTAAAATTTCAAACCAGTATGCTTTAATCTTTTACAGTAAATAAATTTGTTTGATATATATATATATCAGGGATTTACAGTAAATAAATTTGTTTGATATATATATATATCAGGGATGAAGCATTCATGTATTGAATGGAATAAGTGCTTCCATAGAAAAATTCATTAAAACTTTCAAAAGCTTTAATTAAAATTCAATTTAAAAAATTCACTTTCATTTTTTTACCAACAGGTGAATTGTTTTTTTATATGGAAAGAATGAATTTGACTAACACATTCCCAGTTAATTATAAGAAGTTCAAACAATGCTAAGATCTAATTTACAGTTAAAACTTTTAAGAATGTTAAAAGGATTTGGAAGATAAAAATATATTGATAATGTACTATGTATATTTAAACTAATCATAGTCTTATTAGAATGAGCAATTCAAATTCATTAGTTTTTGTATGGAATTACTGTTGACATTCAATTTTTTTTACCAACAGTTGAATTGTTTTCATATATGTAAAGAACGAATTTGAGTAACACATTCTCTAAGTTCAATGCTAAGATCTAATTTACAGTTACAGGTTTTAAGAATAAATTATAGATTTATGCCTGTCCAAATTATAATAATATTAAATAGTGGTATCACACTTATAATGTAAAGCTGTATAAATTAATAGCAATTAATCAATTAAAATGGCTTAGCACTTTCAAGAAAATGTATTTCTCATAGTCATAACCTGTTATGACTCATTCATAGGAATCATTCTATATCTATAATATGCAAACTCTATGCAAATGAGTCAATTAGCCCATCTTTTTGATATAGCAAAACATGCTTCTTTATGATTAATGGCAAAGGAGTCTTCTGCTATGATGTAAGCCTCCTTTACCTTACATTTAACATCATGCCTCTCAGTATAAACTAATTTTGCAGAAGTGGGTTTGAACTCATGTCCAGATACTCTTTGCATAAGAGATTCTATAGGACTTTCTCTACAGAGTTTCATTTGAACTTTCATACACCTATCGCAACTAATAGGCTTATTAACAACACTAAAGACACCATAGCTTCTGATCAGACTTCACAGGCTGTGTATAACATGGCATGTCCTCACAATGGATGTAAAGCCTCATACTATTGTGAAACCAGAGCCACCAATAGCTACTAGATTGTCACAGCATAGGTATAGGTATAATAAATCACATACTAACCTAGAATCAACTTCAATTTTTGCACAACATCAAAAAGTATCCGGACAAGTTCAAACCTGCCTCTGCAAAATTAGTTTGTATTGAGAGGCATAATGTTAAATGTAAGATAAAGGAGGCTTACTTCATAGCAGAAGACTCCTTCACCATTAATCATAAAGAAGCATGTTTTGCTATATGAAAAAAATAGGCTAATTGACTCATTTACATAGAGTTTGCATATTATACATATAAAATAATTCCAATGAATGAATCATAACAGGCTATGATTATGAGAAAACATTTTCTCGAAAGTGCTAAGCCATTTTAATTGATTAATTGCTATTAATTTATATAGCTTTACGTTATAAGTGTGATAGCACTATTTAATATTATTATAACTTCTAAGAATATTAAAAGGATTTGGAAGATATTGATAATATTATCTGATTTCTAGATGAGAGAGTTTCAGATTTTTCTAGATATGTGAAATATATATATAAAACGTTTATGTAAAAAATTTTGTGGCAAGTGAAATAAAACATTATAAAAAAAAAGATGTGTGCTTCCGTTCCTAAAAAAGTCACACTTCACCACTGATATATATATATACAAAATAAAAAAAAAACATTCAGTAAATACATATTGCAGTGAACGGTCCATTTTTATCTATCTTAATAAAATTTAGATTTATAATGGGGAATAAAAGATTGATTTTGGAATCTAAAACATTAACATTTTTGGAAAAACTCTTAAATCACGAAGTTTGGATTAATGATCTTTTATTTATATAAAATTCAAAATTATTTAATTTAATTGTATCCAAACAGAAAAAAATACCATGAAACAAATTTAACAATAATCTTTGAATAAATTTAAGAAGTTCTTTTTTAAGATTAGTATGGCTAACTTAGTATTAAATTGCTATTTTATTTCTTCTCATTTAACAAGTTACAACGATTTTGAAAGGCATTAAATTTATAATCCTCAGCATAATTATGTGTAGATTAAGAATATCATTGAGAATACTAACTATATAATAATCAACATTTCTTGGGACATTATCATATGCTGTTTTATTTCAATGCACTATTTATAAAGATTTGTTTGTAGTGAATATCAACATATTTAATGGTCTGCTGCCTTCAACCATTTTAATTATACAATAATAATAAAATATAAAAAGAATAAAAAAAACATTTTTACAAAATGAATTATAAATTTATAGAAATAATCTTATTTTCAGATTTATTACTTATGTTTTAATGTAGTAATATTATATATCTAATATGTGATATATAAATTAATACCAATCTCTCTTAGACAAATTCATTAATTAAATTAATCATTTAATAATGACTTAAACACTTAATTCATAAAGCCTCACATATTAATCTGAGTTTTCAATACATATATAAAACTATTCATAACTTTCTCTGATTATGCATTATTTCCTACTGATCAAATTTTCCTTAACATGTATGTTAGAAATAGGTTTTTCGTAAACTTACTCCAACAAAACAATAAATTAATAGTAATGTGTTTTTATTGTTAATGAGTAATAGCAAACTGCAAAGGAAAATCTTCTCCATAAAGACATATGCTTTAAAAGTATATTATAATTTGTTTAAACCAATGAATAACTTTCCATTTTTTCCATGTAAATATGGTAAAAAAAAAAAGGATTTATGTTATCAGTTATTTGGAAAGTCATGTGATGTAGAATTATTCAATTAAAAAGCAGAACATAATTCTATTTATTTGGCTAATCTAAAATTTTGTTTTTAATTTGTTATCTTTTTAATTTTTTTTCCATGTGTCATAGCATCAGCTGGGAAGCAAACCTGCTAACTTGGGACAACTGCTTGTAAGGCAGCTGTGCAGTCAGTCAAAACAATGATCCAGTAAGTCAATGTAAACTTCACTTATAAATATTTTAAACTAAGTTTAGCAATTTATTAGCAATTTTAAATAACTGAAGACCAAAAGAATTCTACAAATAAAATGTAAACTGTTAGTATTTATCATCTACTATGTATAAACTTCAACTACTTATTATTTGTTATCTTCTAAAAGACACTAAACTTTTATTAGATAAACCTCCTGCAAGATTTTCTGTCTCTTGTTTCAGTTCTCAACTGTTCAGTTATTTCACTCCTTAAGAAATCACCAATAGGTATTTTTCTTCTACTTTTTCTCTATAATCCTTTCTAATATATTCTTTATAATTTCTCTAACTGTAGATACATGCCTAATACAATTGCTTTTGACTCATTTCAACCATGTAAATTATAATGATTAACGAGAATTTTAATATAATTAAAAAAATTATCAGTTACTTAAATGATTGAATATTTTATAGATATATGCCAATTTCTTTTCTCAGTTGAAAATATTTGCTTATTTCATTTATGCTATTCTTGATTTTTTTTATATGTTATCTAAAATTATCAAAAAAAGATTGTCCTATCTTTCATAGAATTGAATTTCATTCATTTCTAGGTCAAACAAAATGTAAAATGCTTCAATATCAGCCATTGAAAAATTTGTGGTGCAGTGCAAAATATACATAAAACCTGATCAAAAGATATTTCAAATTACTATTAATGTATGATAAAGAACTAATTAACAAGAATAGTTAGTTTGATCTAACTTATGAAGACACAAAAAACAAACAAAAGATTATCAGTGTGGAATCAATTCTGTCATATAGTTCAGAATACTTGGAGAAAAAATTTTCTGGTTTATATAAATTCCAAAAAGCCAAATAAAGATAAAAGTGATCCACATAAAGCAGACTTAATAAGTTTTATGGATATGATTGTGATAATAATAAAATTCTAACAAAATTGAAATCTAAATAAAGTTACTTGTTTATTATATATATAGCATAAATATATTTAAAAAATCTTAACTTATGATATAATAATAAAATCTGGATGACATTAAAATTTGAAGAATCATTATATTTTTTGGATTAAGGAAGTTTGCAAATTATTTGGTTGTTCTATTAAGGTTGTTTATAAAATGAAAGTACAAAAAAATTTTAAAGAGGTCTTTAATGGTGAACATTCCATCAAAAAGCTATGCACATTTATCTGACAATACTCATCTAAGATTTTCTTTTTGAAAAAAGCACTCTGCATCAAAAAGCACTCTGCATTGAAATTACATTTGCCTATCAAATATTTTGGAAATTTTCACATCATGCAAAAAGGCATTTGCATAAAATCATTGAATTATTATTTATTTATTTAGAATATGGATTTTTTAAAATAGCATAACTATTAACAAAATATCATAAAGGAATTTATGTAAAATACAATAAAAAAACATACTCCACAAAAGCACTGAATGAGTCCTTTGACTCAGTGATTACCATCTTAGAAGAAGGATCTCAAATATCTCAACCTATGAAGAGAAAGACAAAAAAAACCTAACAAAAATCGCAAACCAACACCTGACAAAATTCATTCCAATGATATAAGCAATCATGTTATTAGCTGACAAAATTCATTTCAATGATATAAGCAATCATGTTATTAGCTCTTCAGACACTGAGTCTCCAGTTGAAATAACAGATCCTTATAAAAAAAGGACATTGGCAAATCTGCACAGTCCCTTGAGTTTGATCATCTTGAACTGCCTTAGGAAACTTGGTTACTTTCACCATTCAATCTCTTCTACTCCAGATGCCGGTGTTGCGATTCTGATATCCAACAATATCCCATTTAAATCTTTCAAAATAAATTATATAAATCAACATATGATCATCACTACCTTATTCCATAGAGCCTTTATCATTATCTATATTCTTCTACAAAAATGAATTGCTTATTCATCAATTAATCCAGCAAATTAATATCACACTTGCCTCAAAACTCTACTTGACTATATTCCTGGGAGATTTCAACACTTCTTATCAGGAATTTACTGCCAAATATATCCATAATCTAAACATGAATTTCATGTGTGGTGCTTCTTCCCATAAGATACCTTTTATACTAGAAGATACACTCTTATAGACCTTCTCTACTAAACTCCAGATCTTCAAATGATCCATCTCTTCAACCCATTCTCTTTTCCGATCACCTTGCTTTATCCCTCAATATTTCCCTGAACCTCAATTCATGATCCATTCCAAATCTAAACTCTACCAGTAGAATCCTTCTTAAATCATCATCCCCTGAAGCAATCCCATCTGAGGCATATATTTATTTCCACAAGATAAAAATTAATACTCTATTACCAATAGACACCTGTTCCATCTTCATCCAAATTTTAATCACAATCATCTAATATTACACTTCACATAACAAAGTACCTTCAATGTTCCTAATGGATCTTGAAATGATTAATAACGCCCTCAAAAATCTACCCCTAAGCTCAATTCCCATTGATTTCTTCTTAAAATCTAAAATCTCAGTACAAAAGCAAACAGCTTATTGTTGCAGAATACCTACCCACCAATAAATCTAAGATATACTTGAGTCACCCCCATAAATGTCCCAAAGACTACATAAGATGGGCCATTGGCCATAGAAATAAGCAAGCCACTCCATAATCCATCATTGTAAGAGACAGGCTTTATACCAGATCAAACATGATTCAAAAGATTTTTACCTATTTCAGGGATAACTCTCCACCTTTCCACCAGAACTCAGACAAAATGCTCCAATTATTCATAAACCACAGACCATAGTATAACTGAGAGAGATATTCTTGCAAAATTAAGCTACATGCTCAATAAAACCTATCCGGGTCTTCATGCAATTCCCTGATTCCTTCTATTACATTTATTTATGATTGGTATAGAGAAGTTGGATAAATGTAATAAAAGGGAATCAATCTAATCAACCACATTTTTCAGATATCTGAGACATCAGTGGGCTCTACCCCATAGTGATGGTGCTTTTATTCAAGCACAACATCATTCCTTCACCACTGGAGAATCTTAGGCCCATCTCTATGACCCCACTGATGGTTGAAGTTATCAAATCAGTCATTAAAGATAAGATTCAATCAAATTTCTGCCCAATATTTCCCAATATCAATTTGCAAAAAAGGGCAAATACACTGCAGATGCTATTAATCTTTTTAAAATTGGTCATTAATCATATCAGGAAAGCCAGACAGTCAAGACTAGTGGTAATCCAACTCAACATAACTGCAACCTTCGATTCCATCCAGCTTACTCATCTCATGTCCTTACTTGATGAGCATGACATTCCTTTTGGAATCATCAACATCATCAAAAACCTCCTCTATAATTGAGAAAATCTTCATTTCTCTCAATGGGAAACTATCCCTTCCATTTACTACTGCAGCCTCCATCCCTCAGGACTCCCCACTTAGTGCCCTGTTTTTTATTACCTATCTTAATCTTTTGCTCATTCAAATTGAGAAGGGTCTTCCTGGCATCTACATCCCAATATTAAAAACCATCTATCTCACATCACCTTTATGGATGACTTGGCCATGCTTATGCCTTCAAGAAAACTAATTTCCCAATTCTTCCTAGTATTCAAAGAATTTTTGGATCAATCCAGCCTGAACTTTAATATGATCAAGTTGTCTGTCTGGAAATTAGCCTCAGGTAACATCATTGCCTCTCCATTCTCAGCAAAACCTCAAAATTTCTTAGGCTATCCAATAATTAAGTTATCCACTGCCATAAGGAGAACAATCCAATATAAACTTATGCACACAAAATTACCTCCACCCTTTCCAAGGTGTATATGTCCATGTTTGCCAAATCCTCTTTCATCAATATGCTTGTTTTTCCCAAAATATCATACTTTACCCTCCCATTATTGATTTCACCAAAGCATTCATTAGATAAATTCATAAAATGTGTACCAATCTGATCCAGGGAAAAAGGGGTGAAACAATTAGCTTGAGAACCCTTCAATACATACAAAATTTAATGGTCTTTCCCTTCATTCAATAGACACCTTTCAATTACAACATACCTACAACACCATCTATAGAATTTTCTGCAATATTGTAATGCCCTATCTTTTATTGAAACTCTCCCTACCGACAACCCCCCTCCCTCAAGCTCCTTCTGGTTATCATCTCTCATATCCATATCCAAAAATTTACAAACATCCCTAATAAACTCTCTTTGCAAAAAAATATTTTGGGAAGCCTACCATATTATAAACCTGATGTTTCTCGAGGCACCACCCTCTTAAAGATTAAAAACTATATTCTATTCAAAAAATTCAAATGATGGTTCTTTGATTTTCTGTATCATCTTAATGAACTTCCCACAAATCATTTCCTTGTACACTGTCAAGGTTTCTCAGGCATTGATTCAATTTGCCCTTTGTGTCTTAGAGAGAATGAAACCTCTACTCACCTTTATCACTGTCTCTCCCTACAACCACACAGAGATTTTGCAGCCTCCATTTCCAAAAAATAAAAATCCTACCCCTTCAACTCTCATCAATAGCATTCTTCATGTACCTTCCCAGAGATCCATTCAACAACTTTCATCCTTTTCTTACTATGTTTCACCTGATGTCGGCTCATTTTTAATCTGGTTCCAGAGATTTCACTGGGAATATTCATTAATAAACTAAAAAAAATTCACCAGAGGGATCAAAACATGGCGCCTCAGTACATATCTGAGGCCCCATGGTAAGCATTTTCATACCTCCTTAAGGTTCCACTACCCTTTATGCAGTGTAACTTTTCTTACATCTAAAAATAACCTACCTATAATGGGTTTGCTTCTACCTAGGACTCACAGTGGTTTTTCATTCTTTCCCAAATTACTTCTAAAATCTGGCCTACTCAATGAGGAATTTATCTCATGCAGAATCTGTGTTGCCCCTCCAGGGACAAGGACTTCAGAATTTCTCTCTTTGTAGATCATGAAGTATAGCCTAAAGTTCTGTTATCAAAGAATGTTTTCCTGTTTCCTTTGTAATAGAACATTCAAACCTCGTTTGGTTTTTATTGATTGGCAGGATGTGTAATTCCTGTTTTTCATTGTATCCAAATTTATTGATCTCACCTTCTGACTGTATCATCTGTTTACTTGTATTCACTATTCCATAATATAATTTTATTATAAAAAAAGGATAGATTAACTAATAGTAATACAATTTTTATATTTATAAAAAAAAAGATAGATTAACTAATGGCTTTACTAAGTTCTTCAATTCTGATAATGCAATCATAGATTAATTATATACTTCGTGGTTATGCTTCGATACATTTATATGTATCTGTGATTGTTAAATATAATCATGGAGTTGTTTTGATTTTATAGATGTGACTCCAGTAGGATTTAGGAAGATACAATACAATTTGCCTTTATTGTTGGATTTGTAAAATCTGTTTGGAACCTCAAATTCATTTTTGCAGTATAATTGAGCAATTGTTCTCTAACAGAAGAATCTTTATTTAAATTGGATATAAGATAGTGAAACTATATCTTAAAATATTTGCAAGTCTGATCTGATTAATAGCTTCTTTCTCTTTTTCTGAGAGGTGACTTGATCTTTGACAGAGAAATATGTAAAAAAAAACATAGGAAACCACTGCATAGAAGTAGACATGAATGTGCTAGTAATATTTATCATAGTAATATATGAGTATATACTCACTCAACTTTGAACACTTCTAGCAAAAACCTTTTATTGTACATATATGTTTGGAATGTCCTGCAGTCTTCTCCAGAGCTGTGGTGTAATGACCAAAATCATAGCTCTGAAGACAAATTCAGAACAGTCACAACATAAGATTATGTATGCATATATGTACAATAAAATGTTTTTTCTAAAAAGTGTTCAGAGTTGAGTTGGATATATTGCATTTATATAAGATATAACAGCAAAATAAAAAAAAAAAGTGGTACATTTGATAATATTTCTGAATATATGAGTATCCTGAAGTTTGGTGTAGGAACATTTTCTCCAAACAAAGGCACACTATTAACAAAAAAATAGGCTAATGTTAAGGAAGTTGTCCATAAAGTAATCCCAAATATTTCCAACCAACATTTCAAGGAAATTATTCCTAGAAAATTAACATTAATCTAATCTTAAATAAATGAGAGCAATAAGTTAGGCTATGATCTAAAGTTATTTCTAAATAAATTGGTGTAGGAATGTGTTTTAATCTATTATTACTAAAAGTTTGTATTTAGATTACAAGATGATTCCATATTGTTTGGATGAAAAATTCTGTTCTTTATTGGATTAGGAATAAGATTCCAGTCTTTGTTAAAAAAAAAATCCAATTTTGCAGACCCTTCTTTTTCAAAAGGGGAATTATTTAATAAATCAAGTACATAAGAATGCTCATGAATACTATAGTTTATTATAATTTTTACATTTATGTTTTTTTTTCTCTTTTTGATTTTTTTATTCCATATAGATTAAGATTAAATACTAATTTTAACACTCTAGTCTATAAAACACAATAACTTTTAAATATATCTAATCTATATTAGTAAAGAATAACTAACTACTAATAATAAAAGTTGTGTTAAAAAAAAACAGTGTAGGATAAGAGAAGAAAACTAGAAGAAAAAAATGATTGTTAATTTAAAGAAATTAATTATGCTTATGAAAAATAGAATAATAAATAAAAATTTTCAGACAGTCTTATGGTATTGATGTAAAAGATCCTGCCTTTTTTTGGCAAATAACTATTTTTTATTTTTATGTTATGACATTGTTTGTAATGAATTTATATATTCAACTTTCTCTATCATCTAGTTTAATTATTAAATGCTTTTTAAAGAACAATTCAAACTTCATTTATTATTTTCCAAATATACTTTAAGTGTTAGTAAATAACATACAGATTAGTATAAAATGCAATGTTCAAGTGGTATTTGTCTTCTCACTTTTTCAGTTGTTGCAAATCTGAATGAGTAACAATCTAATATAAAGATCAAACTGGTAACATTTAAATTATTAATGAATAAATTTTAAGTGCTTCTCTAAAAATGTAGTTTTTCTGCTAAAGGTAGTAGTCAGTAAAAATTTTATGTTTATTTGTTATTAAATAAGAAGATATTTTAAGCCTTCATGTGCCATCAGAGAATTTTTTAAACTTTTTAAATATTATTACATTGATAATGAATCACTTCTTGCATATAATGTCATTATTCTTTTATAAATACCATTGCAATAATCAAACTGATGTTAAAGCTTGAACATTCAAATTAGTAATAAATTTAATATAGCTTTACCTCTTGCAGAACTATAAAATATTTTTTTGCACAAATAAATTTAATGATGTCATGAATAATATAATTGAATGAAACAATATAAATCTTACATGCACCATCTAAGAAACTTTCTGTATCTTTTAACACATTATCACATGATAAAAACTTGCCATGATGATGGATAGAGACTAAAAATACATGTCTACAGTGGTAAATTTTATACCATAATAATAATATTTAAAAATTAGAAAGTTAACTAGATGATGGTATGAAAATTTAATATTGCTTCATTTAATTACATATTTACATGATCATTAAATTGTTTATATATTTACACAAAGTTCTTTGCAAAAAAAGTGTTATCAGTTCTACCTTGTGAAATGATATTAAACTGATGCTAAATGTATTAAATTTAATACTAATTTGAATGCTCAAGTTTTAATATTAAACTGAGTACAAATAATAATAATCATATTTAAGATACTTAAGTGAAGGCAGAGATCTGAGACAAATATTTTTTTAAAATTGATCTTAAATTCTCTCAATAGTTCATAAAGTTTTAATGCCAATTCATGTAATTGCACACACATACAGTCACATAAGCGCGCGCACACATATAAACAGTATCATTAAATTGTTTATTTATGTTATTAAATATTGGTTTAGATATCATTATTATAATAATATGTCTGAATAATATTAGAATATTAATTAAAATTAATAGATATAAACTCTTATATTAGTTTGAAAAAACAAAAACAAAGATAATCGTTTTAAATTATATTAAAATAATAATGACTAATTATGATTCTACATGAAAACAAAACCTTAAATTAACAACTTAAAATATATGTATCAGACAAAATAATGACATTGATCTATAATTTACACAAATAACTTCATTTATGCTATATTAGATAAAATTATATGACATTTGAATAATGATTAAAAAAATTATTAGTTCATTCATTAGATATAAATATCTCGAGTTTTTTAAAAGATGTCAGTGGATATTGATTTTTCATTCACAATTCAAATATGATTTAAAGATTTTCAATAATAAATATATCACTAAATTAGGATCACACAGTAATGTGTAATATTATTATGTCCCAAATTAATAGTGACCACATGGTGCTATATAAATAAAAGAATTATAATATTTTAACAAGATCGTACTAACTGAAAAAAAAGTTTGACCCATGAAAAAACAAGATTCCTTAAAATTTATCATAGTTATGTGACTTATTTGGGACGAATAATAATTAGACTATGAGAATAAAATCATATGGCTTGTCAAATAAGAACCACCATATTTCATGGAAAAAAGAATAATCATTTGATAGATTGTGTTTACTTATTATCAGTCATTCAGGATTTAGAAAAAGCTCTATAAACAATGGTATGTCTAACAATATGAATCTTATTTTTACTTCTTGTGCTTGTTATAATTACTTTCTCTGTATTAAAACATTCACATAAAAGAAATTTTAATATAATAATTTAGCAAGAATACAAAAATCAAGAATAATTATTTTAATGTAACAAACAGCTTAATTCTACTTCACTTGTATTAAGTAATGTCTAACATATAATAACCACATTCCACTCTTTTTACACTTTGAAGCAAAATATATTTATTTATTAATATTACAGTTTCGACTGTTCCTAGCAGTCTTCATCAGATCTACAAAAAATTAAACATTATATTAATACAACCATATTTTATACATAGATCTATTAAATTTTTACAATTTTATCAACTTAATTATTACCATAAGTTTATTCATAAAACTTACTATTATATAACTTTAAAATCTACTTTACCCTTTATTTCTATTCTTAGTTATTATTATACTAATATTTATTCACCTTTTTTTCTTTTGCCATAATTTTATAATTTCAATGTAATATTATTATATTACTATATTCATAATTTAACCTTATTTTACATATTACTTTATTCACAAATTTAACTTTATTCTACATTTCACCTATTATCCTAATTTTTAATTATTTTATTCCATTCCTTAATTCCATTTTACCCAGATTTTATTCCTGTCTCTTCCATTTACTTATCTCTTATAAAATTATTTTAATTATTTAATTCTTATATGTATTTTTATTTTATATCTTACCTTAATATCTGCTAAACTCTCACTGCTCTACTCCTCCATTTTCTATCCCAGAATATACTCTAATTTCTTTTAATCTATATACAGCTCCCTCTATTATCTATTATACAAACTACTTATTTTAATTCTTATTAGTTTTCACTGTTATTTTATTTATTTTTTATATTAAGATAGTTTTTAAACCACTTTCTCTATTAATATTTGGATTTATCTTCTTTATTAAAATTGCCTCCCTTATTTTTCTATCCCTCCTACTACTTGCATAACTTATCATTCTAATATTCTCTTTTTCTAGTTTATGACCTGTCTCCATAAAATGCATATATACCAGTGATCCTCTATCATATTTATGTTGCTTTAGCCTAGTATATATTGAATTTTTTGTCTCACCAACATATTTATTCATAATCCCTTTATCCCTACATTTTCTGGATTCTATCTCATAAACCCCATTTATATATTTCTGCTCTCCACTTATATACCTATTACCTAAAATATCCATTATATTTTTCTTTCTTTTATTCACTATTCTATATTTAATATCATTGTTAAAATCTTTATTAATTTTTTTAATAATATTATTAATTCCCCTTACTATACTACTATCATTAACTTTTATTTTTATGTATTCCTTCTTTTCTTTTTGTTTCCTTTCATCCTTTCCCTCTTTTTATATAACTTTTCTATCTTTTTTATATTGTTTTTTATTACCTTTTCTGGATATTCATTCTTCTTAAAATCTTCCTTTATTATATTTATTTCCTTATCATATTCCTCTCCTTCATCACAATAATATTTTGCTCTATATATCTTAGAACTTATAGAACTAATCTTATGCTTAATATTCATATAAGAACCCCAATTTTGCGCATTTGTAATACCAATTTTTCTAAACACTTCTGTTTTTAAAAAAGATAGAAAAGTTATATAAAAAAGAGGAAAAGGATGAAGGGAAACGAAAAGAAAAGGAATACATAGGAATAAAAGTTAATGATAGTAGTATAGTAAGGGGAATTAATAATATTATTAAAAAAATTAATAAAGATTTTAAAAATGATATTAAATATAAAGTAGTGAATAAAAGAAATAAAAATATAATGGATATTTTAGATAATAGGTATATAAGTGGAGAGAAGAAATATATAAATGGGGTTTATGAGATAGAATGCAGAAAATGTAAGGATAAAGGGATTATGAATAAATATGTTGGTGAGACGAAAAATTCAATATATACTAGGCTAAAGCAACATAAATATGATAGAGGATCACCGGTATATATGCATTTTATGGAGACAGGTCATAAGCTAGAAAAAGAGAATATTAGAATGATAAGTTATGCAAGTAGTAGGAGGGATAGAAAAATAAGGGAGGCAATTTTAATAAAGAAGATAAATCCAAATATTAATAGAGAAAGTGGTTTAAAAACTATCTTAATATAAAAAATAAATAAAATAACAGTGAAAACTAATAAGAATTAAAATAAGTAGTTTGTATAATAGATAATAGAGGGAGCTGTATATAGATTAAAAGAAATTAGAGTATATTATGGGATAGAAAATGGAGGAGTAGAGCAGTGAGAGTTTAGTAGATATTAAGGTAAGATATAAAATAAAAATACATATAAGAATTAAATAATTAAAATAATTTTATAAGAGATAAGTAAATGGAAGAGATAGGAATAAAATATGGGTAAAATGGAATTAAGGAATGGAATAAAATAATTAAAAATTAGGATAATAGGTGAAATGTAAAATAAAGTTAAATTTGTGAATAAAGTAATATGTAAAATAAGGTTAAATTATGAATATAGTAATATAATAATATTACATTGAAATTATATATGGCAAAAGAAAAAAAAGGTGAATAAATATTAGTATAATAATAACTAAGAATAGAAATAAAGGGTAAAGTAGATTTTAAAGTTATATAATAGTAAGTTTTATGAATAAACTTATGGTAATAATTAAGTTGATAAAATTGTAAAAATTTAATAGATCTATGTATGAAATATGGTTGCATTAATATAATGTTTAAATTTTGTAGATCTGACGAAGACTGCTAGGAACAGTCGAAACTGTAATATTAATAAATAAATATATTTTGCTTCAAAGTGTAAAAAGAATGGAATGTGGTTATTATATGTTATATATTAGAAAAGCAAAAATAAAAAAGGAAAGAGGAAGAGAAGTTATTGAAGATTATATTATAAGTAATGTCTATATTGCTCTAAAATGCAACTACATGAAGCTACAATAAAAGGAAAAAAAAAAACAAAATATAAATGCTAAGAGCGTTTACATTTTGTTTTTTCTTTTATTGTAGCTTCATGTAGCCGCATTTTAGGGAAATACAGACAATAATTATTTTAATAATATCAAAATAGTCAGATGTTTAGTGATCACTACAATGACTTCCTTGTCTGTAGTCTTATGGATATTTTTTCTTGCCACAATTATCATAATTCTCTTTACGGTATACATTGATTTTTGATAAAATTTAATTCTAGCAAGATTTATTATCCATTTTCAGTGGATGCAATCATCATTATTAACAATGTTGATCTCAAAATATTTAAATACTTCTGCAATTTTGAATACTAATGCTTCATATGATTAGGCTCACACATTTTTTCTCAAAGATTTGTGAAATTGTCATTATCTTCTTGACAGATACTCTTTAATCATAGTATAGATATCCATTTATGTGTTTGATGATGTCAACATGGGTGTGACAAGAATCTCACCCTCAGGGTGGCCTTCGAGCATTTCATCATCAGATTTTCAATTGGATGGACGGTTGAAGAGTTGGAGTGTGTAGGAGATTGGAGCCTGTCCATTAAAGTATGAAGATTGTCTATCTTAATATATATCTGAGCACTTATAGCATGAAATACATATATTGGTGATTATTTATCTTTTTAGCATATATGTGCTTGGGTGTATCAGTGTTATTAGATAGAGGGGAGAGTGATGGGTCATCTGAAAGTGTGCTCATATACTCTATATATTACAGAACATAGTAAAGCTAAAAATTAAAAAAAAAAGGTAGAGCAGGATGTCATATTTATACATTTTGTAAATATTGTATTTATATTACACAAAGTATTACACAAACATAATATTCATTAGTAATCATTTCTTTATGTTTATTATAATACTAATAAATTTGGTAAATTAATAATAATAAAGCCAATAGTTTACTTAATTCATCACTTTGGAGTCATTTCAATCTGAAATTTTCAAAATTTATAATGTCTTAAATCCTGGATTAAAATTTTGAACGGGGTTTTGGAAATCCTGAATCCCAAAATTTTAATCTCTACTCAAAAATAATTGTTTAATAATTTAAAAAAAAACCCCAGTTCAACTAATAAAAACATTAAAAAGGGATATATATATATTCATTTTTATAAAATTAAAATTAAAAGTGCTAAAATACTAATAATACAACGACTTTTTCGTTTAAGAGTTCATCAGAAAATTGAACATGAGAACTAACACAGTTGGTGCAATCTATAAATTTTAAGATCCAGTCGGGACACTCTATCACTATATCAAATTACAAAGAGCTGTATAATTAATTACTGATAAGTGAAAAAATTAGAAATCAATAAAGTAAATGACAAATTAAAACTTTATCAGTATTATGGAGCTTCATAAATGTGTTATTGAATAACATAACTACAGTACATTGAATATAAAAATTAAAACACTTAAGAAAAAAAAAAGGAGTAAATCATGGACTCAGTACAAATAGTAATACTTCTTTTTTCAGTAAGGTAAGTTGCATTATAATATAGTCATAATTTTTATTTTCAAGTCAACATATGGTCAATCAGCCAACCAATCAAGATTAAACCTGGCGTTTTCACTTATTTAGCAACTGATACTAGACAGCTAGTTGAATTGGCTATGTGCTTATTATCTGAAAACAACTTCAACAACAATCCAAGTCTGCAAATAATCAGAAAATATTTCCAAGAATAATTTGGCTTAAATTTTGACTCCTGATAATGAATAAGACATATGATTTACTTTGTTAAAAAAAACTATAATTTCTCTGACAAAAATAAGGTGTTAAATAATCATAAAATACTAACTGGCATTTTTAATCACACTAGCCAAATTTTGAATGTTGTCTGCCATCTTCTATTAATGATCATAAGTACAATTTAAATTAGCATAAATGAATTGATTTCTTTTCATAAAAATGTAAATATTTGATTATATTTAAATAAATAAATAAATATCATTAGAAATAAAATTAATAATTATAGATGCTTCTATCATTTTTTAAATGTATGTGGTAGTAAAAGAAAAAAATTGAAAATTAATTCTTGATATCCAATATATTAATTTGACTTCTAGAGTTTAAAAAAATGTTTCTATTAAATACTACATATATATTTTATAACTAAATCAAAAAGTGTAATCCTTCCTTCCTATCCCATATATTTGATTCCATATATATACACACACATTATGTATCAAAAAAATTAACACAAAAACAAAATTATTTTAGCAGTGACAAAGATAATTCAATAATAAACAGTTCAATAATAAAATGAAAAAAAGAGAGCACAATTACATGACTGATTCTGTGAAGAGATGTCTGACTGAGAGATGATTTATGATGATATTCATAAAACTGTATTATAAAATGCTGCTTCATAATATAACTTCTAAATTACTTAATCCAATATTACTTATTTTCTGCTTATTACAAAATAGTGCTTTTTATGCATACAATGACTGTCACAAGAGTTCATATTAAGATGATGGTAAGTAATAAAGTATTTGATTATAATACTCTATTTTCCAGTTATGTATCTGTATCAGATAAATAATCCAATGCACACACATATTAAAGATGAAGTAACTTCAATATTTTCTGCCAATAATATATGAATGACAGCATACTGTTTACAATTCTAATAGAATGGTAAACATTACCTTTAGCAGGCTGAAACATACATGCTCTGGTGGAATAATTTTGAACTACAATGCATAGTTCTCAGCAATTAATATAATAAATTTCACAAAAATGGTGTCACTAGTGCAAATGGTCATGAAAAAAAATTCCTGTAGATAGGATAAAAATAAGGCATTGCTGGTATCAAATTGCCATTTTAGCTTACATTTTGCATCCATAAGTTGTCGACATTTTGTGTATGGATATTTGTGTCATCAGGATTTACAAAATTTTCTTGGTGCACAAGAACAGAATGCATATATGTGCTATTACAAATGCTGATTAGGTTATTATATATAGATCATCCATCCAAAATGAAGTATGTACTTGGTAAAATGTATTTTGTATAAAGGGTTTAAGAGTATCAGATATCCTGTCTGAAGCCTCTGTCAAAAAACATTTTCTCGAAACCCTCTCTAAGCTACAGAATACCCAATGACCTTCTTGTCATTCTCTTTGATGATATTTTCTATGAAAATAAAATAGTCTTGTCAACTTCTACAATTGTATTCCTTCATTGTCAAATCCATCGAGCTGTGGTGGATTTTACTCAAAGTCTCTTGCACATTCATCTCTGCAAAAATTTGCCAAGTCTATGATAACTTGGGTACTTACAACAGTCTTATGAACAATGTAACCTTGCAGCAAATTATTTGCTCAATAAAGGACTATAGGCATGAGGCTTTGCAAGAACAGATGACTTTTGAAAAAAAAAGCAATGTCTGATGAATATATGACAGTGACATAATCTGCATTGACATCTAACACCATAGGCACCTTCAGCATATCTCACCAGTGAACATCACAATGCTGACATAGGACATTGTTCATTAGCAGCCACCTTCTTGCTAACCATCTCATTACCAATTCCAGTGATTGAAATCCATCAAATGCCATGAATGCTAAGATTCTGCACAAATAGCTGGAAGATCTTACATTTCATTTACTAGCACAATGTTACATGATTTATGTCTGCCATAATGTGGTTCTCACATGAGTTCTCTGAATGAATTTCAAACACCTGATTTTGTATATACAATTACTTTGTCAAAGTACCAACTTTACCACTACAGAAAAAAAAAGTTAACAAAATTTAAAAAAAAAGTTCAAAATTATTTCACTAAATATGTTTTGTTACCAAATTATTCTTACCATGAAAGCATTATGCACAGAATACCCCCTCCCAAAAAAAAAAATTCTGCTATTAGAAATCCTTAAATTTAGCTTTTTATATCTTAAATTTCAAAAAAGTAAAATTATTAGAATTATCAACATATTGGAAATTTACTAATCTAATGACTTAAAAAACCCAAACAATAATCATGGGATATTTCAATTTTTCACAATAATACTGATCTATTGTAATTTACATCATAAGGGGTCAGAATGACTAAACAGTCAACATGGGTAGGATGACAAACTTGGCACTAACGTGGCCTTTGAACATTCCATCATCAGATTTTCAATGAGATGGAAGGCTGAAGAGTTTTGGGTTGGAGTAGTTTGAAGCCTGTCCATTAAAATATGAAGATTGGCTATCTTAATATAATGCTGAGCACTGATTGTATATATGTGTGAGGATAGTAATCTGGATCAACTGATGATTGCTGGTTTAGCATGAAATACAAATATTGGTGATTATTTATCTTTTCAACATGTGTATGATCAGGTGTGTCAGAAATATGAGATGGCATGGAGAGTTGAGGGTTGTGTGAAAGTCTGAGTTTGAATCCCTTATATTATAATTTACATCATAATTTTCTTTTATCTCTTTTCATCTGTTAATATATCAATTATTTAAAATCACTTAATGATGTTACTTAATCATTTTCATTGCAATCTAGATACTAAGAATGATATATACTTAAATAGAATAAAAATATCAATAATTAAATAAGTCCACAATATATTTAAGATGTAATGATTGTAATTGCAACTAGATCATTTTTTTCTAAATATATTATTATTTATTAATAACCACTTTCACTCTATTTTTTTTATTATTTTAATGCAAAAATAGTATGAAGTGTTTACACCAAATGAATTCTTTTATTAGGGCTGAAATTACATTATTTTTCAAAAGTTATTTTTTCATTATATACAACAGATTAACTCTCATGTGAAAAATTCATACAAAGTTTAATTAACTCTAAAACTAAAAGTACTTAATAAAAAAAGTATGAGTTCACCACAGATATTAAAAAAATACCCTAGCTTCACTCCGGAATGAAATCTTTATGGAATTTTGCAAGTACAGTACTGATCTTTAGAGTTTATTTGTACTAAATAATACAATTAATTAAAATAGTATAGATTTTCCTCCCATAAGTATTACATCATATGTAACATATAGAATAATATATAAATGCAATAAAAATATAAAGATCAGCTATTATAAGTTAATTTGAAAATATAATTATATATGTGACTACAATTATTATGTAAAAATCTTTATATAAAATTGTATGCAGTAATTTATTAATAATTGGAATACAATAAGTAAATAAACCCACACTCTATAGCATTAAACTCCAAAAAATATACAATTATAATATCATAAAAGAATTTTCAAGATATTCAAAGATCAATTTTTTTTACAGTAATGTTAAAGATTTATTTAAAGTTTAGAAATATTTAACAGTGGTAATCAAATTCCTTTCTTTATTACAAATATTCTTAAGGAATATTAGAAAGCTTATAATATTAAGTAAAATTTTCTTTACTATACAAAAGAGCTTTTAATATTACATTTACTTGTGTACACACATTGAAAACAAGAATAGTGTGAATAAAAGTTTTCAAACTAAAACAAAATTTATCACTTAACGATCGTTATACAAGTTATTAGTAATATAATAATAATATATAAAATAAAGAACTACTCAGTAATATAGACAATAAGTTTGTCATTTACCAAGTAAAAGTTATTTCCCATGATTGCATAGATCATTATTTTATATTCTTTAACAATTGATAATATTCTAAATTTATCAAATGGTTACCATTACAAAGAATAGTAAGAGTAATCCATTAATAAACTTTTTTACAACTTCATCATCTTTTTTCAAAATCATCTAGACATCATACATATCATCATCATCATTATCATTTTTAATCATTATGAATCCACTGCAGGATAAAAACCTATCCAAGTTTAATTCATCTATGATTTCTAGATTTTCTTCTCCAAATCACCCCCCCCCACTTCCTTATTTCATCCATCCATCTCACATATGGTCTGTTTCTAAATCTTTTATAATTTATTGAAATACAGTTTAAGATTTTAACTGTCCATTTTTTTTATCTTCTCTTCTAGTAGTATGCCCCTCCAATTCAGTATCCTAATTCTTTCAATGATGTCAGTAACACTTTGTTCTTTTACCTATGTATTGCATTTCCAATCTCCTTTTGTTATTCCAATATGAATCTCTCCATACTTCTTTGAGTGGCTGAAGTCTCTGTGTTAAGTGTCCAAGTCTCAGATCCGTAAGTAAGAATTGGTAAAACAAATTTATTAAAAAGCTTTCTCAAACACGTATGCATATTTCCCTTTAATATTAAGATATTTCTATCAAAAGCAACCCAATCAATTATAATTTTATGATTAATTTCATTCATTACATTTCCATTCACAGTAATTATCTGATGAAGATCTTTGTAATTGTTGACTTCTTCTAGCTCATCTTTATCAATCTTTATTTTCATCTTTTTAGAAAATCCATCGAACATTATCATAGTTTATTTAACATTTTCCTTTAGTCCTACTTTCTTACTTTCATCTGATAAGTTTTGCAACATTTTCTGAAGCTCTAAAACATTATATCAGCTGCAAAATGTAGATAAACCAAAGAATCTCCATTCACTTTTACTGCCTTGGCTTCTCATTTTAATCCATAAAAGTACTTCTTGAAAAAGTACTGTAAAAAGTTTTGGAGATGTGGTGTCACTCTGTTGTACACTCTTCTTAATGTTAATCTTCCTAGTATCATTATATAATCTAATTGTTGCTGTTGTATTTTTATAAATGTTTTTCAGAATATGACAATAGCCTTGATGATTCAATATTTTAATCACTGAAGAAATGCTTATATAATCAAATGCCTTTTCATAATCTACTAATACAAAGTATAATGGTCACTCATACTGGTTATTTTCTTAAAATAAACTTGCAAATTATTATTAAATTATTCATTAATACAAGGGGGGGGGGTAAAAATAACTGGAATTTTGTAATAAAAAATCTATATTTATATTTAGATGTTGCAAATTGAATCACATTAAAAAGTATAGTCTACCCCCCCCTAGGTCTAAATCCACACACACAAAAGATACATTTTTTTATTTGAAAGATTTAAAAAAAAATCATATGAAGTGAGATCAAGTGTATATGGATGATGGATAGGCCTAAAAAAATTGAGACATTTTTACATTTAAGAGATTAAAAAAAAATCACATGAAGTGCATTCAAGTGAATATGACTGATAAATAAGCTTGGTCATGCTGAATTTAATTAAAAAGAGTTTCACACTCAAGTCTATAAGAAATAATTTGTTGTTGGGGTGGAGATATTTTATATTTTGCTACATCATGTAAATGTTTCAAAACTTGCATATAAAATGCATGACTATTATAAAATAAATTTGAGTAAAAGTTTTCATCAAAAAAAATCAGCAATGTTTTGAATTTGGACTTCATTTGTGACTTTTTTTTATGGGATTAACTTGCTTATAATCTCTTTTAAGCATTACAACTATTTCCCTTGCCATTTTCTGTACCTTAAAAGAGAATTTCATATTGTTCAAACATTTCAGCTATTATTAAAAAAAATAAAAAATTTGAAATGTGCTACATTGCCACATGATTTCACATGGTGATACCATTTGTCAGACTGATGCAGAAGGTTTTCTATAAGAAGTATGTAATAGCAGAAGTATTTACAACAACAGATACACAAACCTGAGAATGATTCTGGTTATTTTTGGGTCATCCCTTGTATACATTTTTTCTTTCATGATGTTTCAATCAGATTATATAATCTTTATTTCTGTGTCATTAAACTGCCTATAACAATTCAAAAGATGACTGTCATGGAAGCCAAAAGCAGTACCAGAGCAAATTCTCATTCTTGTTTAATACCAGTTTTATTTTAAATACCTTGGATTTTCCTTCTATGCTAATAACACTACTCTCATTGTATTATTTAAAAACTTAACCTTTGATTGATAACAACCAGTTTAAAACAATGCCATGAACTTATTTAAAATACTTGAATCAAATGCTTTGAATAAATCAATAAAAGTAATACATAAATCACTCTTTTGTGCCTATCACTTTTCTTGCATGTGCCTGGCAATAAAAACCATGTCTACAGTGCTGCCTAATTTTATAAAACCACATTGAGTTTCTGGTGACCATTCATCTGTGAATGAAAGTAACCTATTTAACAAAATTATTGAAAGTGTATTTTCTGTAGTAGATAATAATATTCCATGATAATTACTTCAATTTTGTCTATTCCTTTATTTTTAAAAATTGGAACAAAAGAAGTATCCCTTAAGATTAGGTAGCCTAGTTTCATGAGTTCATATATTACTAAAAAATTCTCTAATATTTTTGAAATTAACACCAGGAAGGGCAGTCTTTTCATTTTTAAGATTATAAAAAGCTGTTTTGGCTTTATTAAGCTGAACATTTTTGTTCAAATCTAAACGAATAAATAAAATGGATATATCATTAAAAGGTATCATCTAAATTCTGGCATTATTAGTCAAAAGATGATCAAATATTCCCTACACTTATTCAAAATATCTTCTCATCACATAAGAATTTTAGACAATATGCTGATGTTTGTACTATTATTACCAGTTTAAAAGATGAACTACTGGAAGTATTTAATATTTTGATTGCATAATATAAATATTGTGATTTAATAATAGATGTTAAAAAAAATCAAGTACTTTATCAGCCAGAAATGAAAGAAAAATTCTCAGCAACTTTTAAAACTAAATGGTTATCAACTTGAGAATGTGAGCCAATTTAATTATATTGATAATTTTTTAAATAGAATGATGGATTTAGATATTGAGTTGTAGCACAATCTCCAATATATTGCTGTTTTTAACAGGTAAAAAGATAGAACATTTCATTACAGTAAAATAATTACTGCAACTGAATTTTTTGTATATAGAGCAGTTAATTTATTGTATGAAAGTAAAACTTGGACATCTATTCAACACAACATAAAGACATTAAAAGTTTTATTTAAGAATACTCTATAAAATTTTAATAATACAAATGGTAACATTATAAGACCGGTCAATAGATTTTTAAACTTGCTGAATGTGATACTGTAGACTTTACTATTACAAAATCACACTTACTGCAGAGTTTACTATTGAAAAATTACACTTACTGCAGAGTAGATATGTAAAATGAATCAACAATAAAAGATTTCTTAAATGGGCATTTTGTGGTAAACTTGAGCATGGTTTCCATGTGAAAGATAGATCCCATTTATATTATAAAAATTATTTCAAATATATTTAACAAATGCAATATTTTTTCAATGGAAAAATATTGAAAATAACAGATTTCATTGGAAAGATATATTTAAATATGACACTGAAATATTCCATAAAAAAAAATTTGCTGCAACCAAAATTAAAGCATGGCATCATAAAATATCAAAAATGAACCAGAATATTCTATATATAGATATATTTATGGTTCATATATTGGTTTAAATAGTCATCACATAAAGCACTCCTGGTCTTTTAAAATCTGTTTCTTTTGGATATTGAATGGCCATTCTTGTTTTCAAGTGGCTACTGCTGATATATATTTGTTGTTACAAAGATTTTCATGAGTGGCATATATAAAAAAACATATATTTCAGGTTCATCTGTGTTAAAAAATTTAAATATTTATATACCAATGCTTCGACTTGATCACACAAGTGATCCACTGGGTGATAAAAAATAGAAAGATGGTTGTAGAGGTGCTACAATCACTGATTTGAAAAAAACATTGAAGTTCCACCAATAGCAAAAATGTTAAATTAAGAATGTTTTTTTTAAAAAAAAATCCAAAAAAGAGGAAGTTTGCATGTATTATCTCACTTATTGATACAATCTGGCCTGTTAAGTATCTCAATGGCTTCTCTAATTTTGCACTAGTAGAGATTATCACATCTGGATATGATCATGGTACTAGAAAAATCAATTTTATGTAGGAGTACATAGGTATGAGTAACCGTCGCATCAGTGTTAGGAGAGATGAGCATGCTAATGCAGTTAAACAACACTCATCATCATCAGCACTCTCACTCCATACTATAGATTCAGGTCATAAAATTGATTTTTCTAGTACCAGGATCATATCCAGATGTGATAATCTCTACCAGTGCAAAATTAGAAAAGCCATTGAGATACTTAACAGGCCAGATTGCATCAATAAGTGAGATAATACATGCAAACTTCCTCCTATTTGGATTTTTTTTTTAAAAAAAAAAAACATTCTTAATTTAACATTTTTGCTATTGGTGTAACTTTAATTTTTTTTTCAAATCAGTGATTGTAGCACCTCTACAACCATCTTTCTACCTTTTATCACCCATTGGATAACTTGTGTGATCAAGTCAAAACATCGATATTTAAATATTTAAATTTTTTAACATGGATGAACCTGCAAAATATGTTTTTTATATATATAAAAAAAATTCACTAGAATAATTCTACCAAAATTAAAAAATGCCTATATAAACTTAAAGATTAATTTTCTTTGCTATAGCCAGTTTGCAGTATATTCCGCTAACTTGAGTAGCAATACGTTAATTATTGCTCTAGCAAAGGAAATTAATCTTTAATTTTATATAGACATTTTTTAATTTGCTAGAATTATTCTAGTGGATTTTGTTTATTATATTTATTATCATTTGATATTA
Source organism: Epiperipatus broadwayi (assembly GCA_028023455.1). Classification (NCBI taxonomy): domain Eukaryota; kingdom Metazoa; phylum Onychophora; class Udeonychophora; order Euonychophora; family Peripatidae; genus Epiperipatus; species Epiperipatus broadwayi. Next base: position 4,000,755 of record JAQFVV010000085.1, on the reverse strand, counting down.
TATATATATATATCATTTCAGACAGTCAAATTTCAAGCTTAAAATTTGTCTGTAATGTTGTTTTCAATATAAAATTTATTTAAAACATCAAACCAGGTGTTCACTCCTTTTCAAAATTTTTTGTTATAATTATAAGTGATGTAATGTGATGCACTGTGATTTCTCCTTATATGAGTCAGGAATCTCTCAGCAATTATGCCCAGAGAAACCTGTTAGCCATTTTGCCTTGACAAACTATTCTATCACAATTTCTTCTAGTGAACATCATTAAAATTATAATACATTAAAACATTAAAATAAAATATATATACAGTATACATAACCTATGCCATGATAGTCAAGCCATTGGAAATTTCAATGATTTTTACATTCAAACTCAAACTCACCCAACTGTCATAAATTGGTTGGACTCACATCCTTCCTGCACAGAAATCATAGACTATGTAAATTTGAAGCTGACTACAAAAAAACCACACAAACTATCTATATTCAAGAACTAGAAAATGTTGGATTTTCACACAACATTAGCTACAAAAAGATTAGACAATTTCAAATTAAACTACAAACTGACACAGTGAGAAACAATAAACTAAGAATGCTGCTATCCTACAAACCATCAATTGCTAGGAAATATAAAATATTTGCTAAGTCCTTCAAATGAGTCCTTTAAATTAGGATTCCACACCCCACCTTCAACAAACAGAATGATAAACAATACCAAAGACAAAATACCTTCTGATCAAATAGCCCAAGCAGTTTGCAAAATTTCATGCCCAATCAATTGATGTAGAGCATCATATTATGGAGAGATCCATGCCAGTATCACCACCAGAACATCACAACATCACTATTTAAACAGGAGAGCTCTAAACAATACTGAAAACAAATCCATATTCTTTGAGCAACAAAAAACAACAGGTCATGTGTTTGAACCCACTACGGAGAGGGCACTGTACACTGAGTGTAATGATATGAAATGAAAGATAAAGGAGGCATGCTTTATTGCAAATGACAACTATACAATAAACCAAAAAGAATCATGCTTTGCAATCTCCAGAAAATGATCTATATGAAAGAAAACTTTGAATAAATTTTGCATAAATTACTTCTATGCTTCACTTAAACTTCTCAACATAAGATGACACTCCCAAGATAGACTATGAATATGGAGGCCTAAGTTCTCTGAAAGTGCTAAGCCTTATAATTCTTTTCTAATAATACTAAGCTTCAACTTTTTGTGTAAAGTGCAATTTAAAACTTACAAGTTTATTATTGTATGGTTTTTAGTTTATAAATGAAACTTACAAAATTTTTCACCTAATTGTAATATAAAATATCAAAATGTTAATAAAAGCTTAACTGATATAAGACTAATATACTTCTACTTTCTTTCTATATAACATTCTTCAGAACAACACATTGCCTTTTTTATGATCAATTTCAATATAGATGTATACAGAGGATTATCCTTTGATCAGTTACATTAGTAAATGTGCTTTGCAACTTGTCTATGTAAATGTGACTATATATACTAAGTTGAGAAGTAATTGGATAACTGTTGCATTCAATGGCATATATCATTATTAGACTCTCTGCATTGCATTAAATTTGATCTCCAAACGATTGATTAATTTGTTTCAATTAATATCAAATGACTAGCATTTCAAATTAAATTGTTTTGCATATATACATTTAGTTTGTTCATACAATGAAAAGAAAAATTATATTGAAATTCATGGTTTATTAATATTTTTTGCAATTAATATTCCACTTAATATTATTATTGAATTTTCTAATGTATTAAAAGTTATCTATATATAATTTTATAGTTTTTCTCCTATCTGTTTCGTATTTGCTATAAAAAAGATTTTACACTACATTTGTGCATAAATGTGAAATCTTTTATAAACTGATTAATTTATATGCCAATGGATCACTGAAGTGCAACAGATTTGTTACCAAAGAGGATTAACTACCATAGAATAATACAGAAATCTTTAATCCTTACAATTGTTAGATCCATAATATGTTACAATATTCATATTTTCATAACAGTTAGTTGTCCACATGAATTCAGATTTTTCATTCAGGATTACAAACATATGTTTAATAATATCTAATATATCACAAATAAAAGCATATATATATATATATATATATCTTGGTCATGAAAAAAATATAGGGCAAAGATTTGATCCAAAAAATATTAAAGTTTTATTTTAAAAAATGATAGAAAGCAAAAGATTAAAGAGTAGTATATTATAAACTTAAGAAACATACATATTCAACAAACTCAAGGCATTTGATTAGATTTATATTGAAATTTTAAATATAAAATACAATTTTATCAAATTCTCTATACAATAGTGACACCAAGTGCAAGCCTTTGTAATCAATGGAGACAGGAAGATTTGTGCATAAAATCCTTATTTAGTGCCTACTCATCCAATATGTACAGTCTAGTTCTTAGTTTTTGTTTTCATCAGTGAGGAGCCTTGGATTTGAGAGCACGGCACTTAGATCTTAAGATATAATGCAACCCTTCAGCAGCCATCTTTTACTTATTTGGTTAACTATAAAGCTAGGAGCCCAAGATGAAAAGACAATAATGTTTTCAATCCAAGCTCATTTGCTTGTATTGTCATATAGATCTGAACTCAGTTCAGCACTGATATATTTTGGTGTCTTTGGTGTTTTAAAAACCACAGTCACCATTATCCTATAGGCAGGATAGGTATAACACCATCAAAACATCATGTGATAATCATTTCATATGCTTACACAGGCTATTAATAACAATAACAAACTCTCCATAAAAAATGCCAGCAAGAGCAAGCTTCTGTAATCAATGGATGCAGGAAAGTTTATACATAAAATCCCTATCTGGTGCCTCATCATCTTGTGGATTTCATCAGTAACAAACATGGGATTTGAGAGTATTGCACATAGACCTTAAAATTAATGCAACCCTCATATCTTTATGACTATATATGCAAGTGAGCTTGGACTGAAAACATTATTGTGTTTTCATTTTGGGCACCTAGCTTTATGGTTAACCAAATAGATAAAAGGCAGCTGCTGGAAGGTTGCATTAAATGCTAAGATCTAGGAGCAGTACTCTAAAATGCAAGGCTCCCACTAATGAAAGCCAAAAGTTAAAAAGGCACTAAATAGAGATTTAAAACACCAAACCTTCCTGCATCCATTGATTAAAAAGGCTTGAATTTGGTGGCACTACTTATGGAAAGTTTTCTATTGCTATTAACAGCTCATGTAAGCATATAAAATGTTAATCACATGATATTAAAATACAACCTCTGAATTCATTATTCATCATTACTATTCATTTTTGCAAATATCAAGCATAAACTACATGTTAAAAAAAGTAAATCCTATCATGTAAAATAATACAAACTTTTCATTTGTTTGATTATTTTGTGGTGGTTTTTCAACACTAATATATATATATATATATATATATATATATATATATATATATATATATATATATATATATATATATATATATATATATATATATATATATATATATATATATATATATATAATATATGCATATTGTCTATACTAAATTTAATGTAATTATAAGGGACTTAAACAAGAACTTTCAAGCTCCCTACATTTATACAATCTATCTTATCCACCTAATACATGACCACAAACATATGAAAAATATAAATGGACTTCAATATATATACTTCATGCAGAACCAGTACTCATTAGTTGGTCCAGATCACTATCTCCCAGACATTTATACAATCAGAGCTTAGTTTATATTAAGATAAAAAAAATCTTTAAACTTTAATAAACAAGCTTCAATCTTTTCCACTCTCCAACTCTTCAGCTATACATATTTGAAAATCTGAGGATGGAGTGCTTAAAGCCTTTGTTGATGCCAATATTACTGGTGCTCATTCATCTTTTCCAAATGTATGTGGTCATTTCAAGTCTTTTATAATTACATTAAGTATAGACAATATACATATATTTAAATATTACAGCCATCCTGTATTCTCTTCTGTATAATTAAATGGGTATATTAAGGTCCTATGTGTGAGAGGTCAGACTGACTTAAGGTCAACATGGGTATGACAATAATACAAGGGTTATGCACATTCCATTCTTAGATTTTCAATGAAATGGATGACTGAAGAGTTGGAGAGTGAAGATTGAAGCTTGTCCATTAAAGTTTAAAGATTTTCTATCTGAATATAAACTGAGCACAGAATGTATAGATGTGTGGGAGATAGTAATCTGGACCAACTGATGAGTGCTGGTTCAGCATGAAATAATATATTATAGCTCACTTATCTTTTTGTCATTATGTGGTTATGTGTATCAGTTGTATAAGAAGATTGTATAGATGTAGGGACTTTGAAAGTTTGAGTTCAAGTCACTTATATATATATATATATATATATATATATATATATAACAAAAATGATAAATATAATGGGAATTAACTATTATATACAGTCTTTCAATCTGCAGAAATACTTTCAGTTATAAGATGTGATATATTGGACTATTTCCATCATTTATGAGTGAATGTTGAATGTACAGAAAATTTTAAACTTTATTTAATCTTTCCAAATACAAACAATTTGTTAGTAATAACACACAAATAGACAATACAGGTTAGTAATTACACAACATTTCAGTTGGTAGGGTGTTTGTCTTAAAATTTGCTATTCAAAAATCTAAAGGTACCAGTTCAACTTCTAAGTGAATATTGTCACTGTGCATATAGGCCAGCAACACCCGAAGAAGAGTGGAGAATAATACTACTTGAAACGTTGTGTAATTACTAACTTGTATTGTCTATTTGTGGGTTATTACTAACAAGTTGTTTATATTTGGAAAGTTTAAATAAAGTTTAAAATTTTCTGTACATTCAACATTCACTCATAAATGATGGAAATAGTCCAACATATCACATCTTATAATATACCATCATTACAAATCTTCAGACAAATACTTTCAGTTAATCCCTTAACCCTCATCAACTACCATTAAATTAAAAAAAAAAACATAATGAAAATAAACATCATCAACTCAAACCCCAGTAATTCTGAATTTTAACATTAGCAGCTTGTCTATTAATTATATTCATTTTATTTCTATTTATTAACACTCCCTCCTTACTTTTTCTTTTATTATGGTTTTTCTCTTCATAAATAATCTTAACATTTTCAATATCAAATTTAAATTTATATTTACATGTCCTTTCACAATCCAAGAAAACTGAAGCAGTCACTAAATCACCATTATTTTGTTTTACTTTTCACATGCTTGTATAACAATTCATGCTCATTTAATCTTTTTTCAATACTGCATCATGATTTGCCTATATATGACAACATATGTCCACAAAAAAATTTGATACACAACATTACTTTTCTGCTTGATAGGATGGCATTTTAAAAATTATTCACTAACTTATTCACATTATTTTGTAACACAAAATTAAACATTACACACATCCTAATATATATATATATATATATATATATATATATATATATATATCCTTAAAAATTTCACTTGAGCATTTTAAATATATGATATAGATATCCATTTTTTATTATTCAATCTTATAACCAACTTCAAGCAATTCCTTGACAATATCTCAATATTTTTCAATTTATCACACTGGTAACAAGATAATTTTTTTATTATGAAACAACAAAAGGGGATCTGAAACTTTGCATCTTATGCATAATTGGTACTTATGATTTACAATTTTTATATCACCTTTTTTTGCAATGGTTTGACTATTAATTTAAAACTTAACATATTATTATCTCTTTCAATAATTAAATCCAAATACTTAATACATTTGTCCTGCTCTTTTTCAATAGTCCATTTCAAAACTTTCAAATTATTTAACTCCTCTATAAGCAAAGTTTTAGTATTGGTATTTCCACAAAGAAAAACATTTTCTACATATCTTTTGTAAATTTTAATATCTTTAAAAGTACACATATCTAATATTATATATAGCCAAAACAAAATTGCAAACAAGTGCAACAACAAACAGACCCATAGGCCAACCTTTAGATATCTTATAATATTCACCATCAAAAGAAGCAACAATGTTACCATTAAAAACTTTTAAAGAATCAATAATAAATGCTATCACATATTTGCAAATACCTTTATTTTTTAATGCAAGTTCAATTATTTTTATACAATCCATTCTATCAATAGAACCATATATTTCTGTCACATCCAATGAAAGCAATAACATTACTCTCATTAATCACTATAATTTTAATTCTATCTAAGAAATGAAAAGATGAAGCAATAGTATTTTCACCAAATCATAAAAACTCTTGTAAACAGCTTACAAATATATTTAGAAGTTTGATATATAAATGAACTATCAAAATCAATCACAATTCACGAAGGATCATCTTCTTTATTAATTTTGTATTTGCAAAAGTATGAGAATATATATAGCACAGAAAGGATATATCTTACAGTACACATTATTACTTAAACTTTTATTCTTAGCTTCTTTCTTTAATATTAATAAATTTTATTCTCTGACCCTTCCTATTATATTCTTCAATCACAAACAAAACCAAGTTTATCTCATTTGCATTTTAACTTTCTCAATATACTAACCATTTCATTATTAAACACATCTGCAGCCATTTTTTTTTTCAAAAATCATATTATCATTTTTCACTCTTATGTTTGAATACCAAAATAGCCAGTTCCCACAAATTTTCATGTGGAATCACATTAAATTTACAAGTAAATATAAATTTAAGTTTGATATTGAAAGTGTTAAGATTCTTCATGAAGAGAGAAACCATAATAAAAGAAAAATTAAGAAGGCAATTTTTAATAAATAGAAATAAAATGAATATAATTAATAGACAAGCTGCTAATGTTAAAACTCAGGATACATGGGATTTGAGTTGATGATATTTGTTTTCATTGTGTTTTTTTGAATTAAATGGCAATTGAGGAGGGTTAAGGAATTATCCAAAAGTACTTCTGCAAATTGAAAGACTGTACACAATAGTTAATTAACATTATATTTATTATTTAATGCTTGTATTATAGATAAAGATCCCATTGGATGGCACCATTTTCACGCTAAAACTATAAAATATGAACATTCACGGGCTGTTGATTTTAATAATTTTTCTGTGCTTTTTTGTAATGCGAAAATAAAAACAAAACAAAATCGTCTTTTTTAAATATTATTTTTTATTAATGTATACAATTTAAATGATAATAATAAAAGTAAAATCAAATCAACAAATTAAAATTTGATTCGTGTTTTTCTATCGTATATTTTTTTAATTGTGTTACGGCTTTTTTTTATACATTTTCTATTGGATATTTTTTTACTTGTGTTACGGCTTTTTTTTTTTATCAATTTTCTATCGTATATTTTTTTACTTGTGTTACGACCTTTTTTGTTGTTGTTTAACTAAAAAATAATAATCGTAATAAAAGTAAAAGTTGTTACAGTTAGATTTAAGGTTAGGTTTAGGGTTAGGTTTAGGGTTAGTATTAGGGTTAGTTTTAGGATTAGGTTTAGGGCTAGTTTTAGGGTTAGGGTTAGTGTTCTGTTTGTTTGTAATGCTAAAATAAAAAAATTCAAAATTGTAAACGTACTCGGACAAAAGAAAGAAACTCAAACTTTTTTCAACAACAACAAACACATACAAATGTCTTCTTTACTTATTAAATATGTTTATAATATTTGCTTTTTATTAAATTTACAAAAAAACCTGTATATTTGGACTTTTCTTACTGGATATTTTTTTCGCACTGCTCTTTTTTACTTCAAAAATATACAGATGGTAGAATCTTCTTTGTCTCATGGAATGTTACTAACAGTACGTTACTTGACACGTTACCTAATTGCAACTCAATAAAAACATAGATATTTAACATTTACCCAAATAAAAGTTCAATACAGTACGTTGTAAAAAGTCTTATAATTATTGTTTTAAAAAATCTGAACATTTCAATAGTTTAAAAAAAAAAAAAAATCCAATGAAAACAACATTTCAATACAGTTCAAATACAAACTCTCTCATCAAGCCATAATTATTTTATAAATGGTGCGAATTCGGAAAATGTAATTGCTGCTTAGTGACATACATGCTGTACTGTGACACGATATAGCCGCCTGCATTCTGTAGCACAATAAAAAAGTCGTATTATAGAAAATGTGGGTTCGAACGTGTCGGCTGTGGAAACAGCATTTTTATGTGTTTTAGCATGAAAACCGTGCCATAGAACGGCATCTTTAGCTATAAGATGAGTACCTATTATTTTTATTGTTATTGCAAGTTTTTAATTAATGGACATTTTATCTGTATACATATATAAAATTACAATTTGATCTATAAGAATCAAACCTTCTGTACTCACAACTTTAATACCAACCATTGCAGATAATTGAATTATGAAATATATATATATATATATATTGTAACGGTATATGCCGTTACATTAATTTAAAATTAGAATAATTTTTTTTTTTTAAATTCATAAATAAAAACTAAAAGCTAAAAAATTAAAAGTTGTTTAACGTATATAATATACCTAATAGATGGAATGAAAACTTTAAAAGTATTATTTTCTTTAAAAAAAAATATTTGAATGTACTTTTTTCATAAAAAAAAGTACAAGATCTAATGATAAAATATTTTTGTAAATGGAAATGATTGTTTTATAAATTAAACGAAAAGCAAACTAGCCCTTGGGGCTCTTATATAAAAAAGTCAGATGAAATATAGACAAGAGAACAAAAATAAATTAGATGTCCAATAGAAGCAGCAATGAAGGCTTGGACTGTAATGAAAATTTGGAACAGGAAACCATTGTTTAGTGAATCCTGACGATCAGAATAAAAGGAAAAATAATAAAATTAAAAACAGTTCCAGCTTGATTGTTTTGAGAGGCATGATAAGACGCACTTGTCACTCTCTCTCACTTATTTAAAAATGGGATGACTGTAATACCAGGATTGAACCAGCTAAGACCACCTTCAGATAGACCAGTCTTCAAATAAAGACTTTGTGGGAATTGACACCAAGACCCAGGAGCTCTTCTACTGTAAGAGATATAACTGAAAAATTTTTTAAAAAAATAATTAAGAACTTTCAAGACTTGATAAGCTCAACATAATTTTTTTAAAATGAACTTTAATCTGACTTTTCAAATCAATTATTAATGTTTAATTTTTATACATTTGAGTTTGCTAAAAATCATTTCCATTTTTTTTATTTTTTATTAATATTTATTGTATAAATTATTTAAATGCATTAAATTTAAGTTGGGTATAGATGCTTGCATAGATTCCTTAACGTTTAATTATGTTTTCATTTTTATATTTGATTAGAATATAAAGACATTCGGTAAATATGATATCTCATGTTGAATATCTAAAAAATGTATTTATTCGGGTGTCTTTTAAGTTATTAGTGTCAATGCAGCATCTTATGATGAATGCCATTGGGTTTCTTGTAAATTTCCCTCTGAAATTCCATCAATGACTTATATTTTGATTGTTTATTTTTATTTTGATATGTTGTTAACTGTGTAATCAATGTAGCCGATCTATACTCAACATTAAAAAACAAACTTTTATAAAATTCATCTGTATGAACTTATATAAATGTTAAATTTAAGTTGGGAGTGAATGATTGCATAGATTTGCAAAGTTATGTTAGTTTAAGGGAGGGTAAATCTTAGGTTATTTGTTTCATGGTTAAATTGGGTCAATGGATTGGATATATCGGAGTAATTAGTAAATGTAGTATGAGGTACGCTACTTGCAGGATCACATTATATGCCACACACACCCTTTTTGCCTATGGAAGGGGATAGTAAGATGAAAAACGTATTCCCTTCCTATGGAGTTTTTTTATTATTGTTCTTCTTGCCAGACAGATGTAGCATTTCTGTACTGGATGAGAGTCAATGTCTTCTATAACCATGCTGCTCAGATGCACATTCCTGACAATATGGTATTTGTGCTGTCATATTTCAGGATGCATTGAATACATCGATGTATCAGATGGATTGACATCGGTTTGACTGCGAACTTTTGGCCTAAGGTTAAATAAGGGATAGAATAAATGCAATTTATGTAGTTTATTCAGACTCGACCCTCTTAAAAAAATATTATTAAATTCATTGTATGGATGGTTTAAAATTTAAAATAATAATTTAAATTTAAGAGTTAATATTAAAATCTAAAATAAATGTTATTCCTCAAATTTTAGATGATTATATATGTGCATTAATAAATGTTTGTGTGTTACTGGCAGAGGCATATTTTATTTTTGTTAATATTGAAAGGATATATTAAATAATTTATATTTTATAAATCTCTGTGTCTCACTGAGCTAGTGGCACTGGGCTGACGGTCGGGATAAAACGTAAAATGTGAAGCTTAACTTACGTATCTGCCTACTATATAAATTTTCTAGGTTCAAATAACCTAGTGGCACTCTGTAGTGCAGATACAGTAAGATTCCACTTCTTCTTGGACCATTATAATATATATATATATATTACTTACTATTTAAGTAATACTTTGGATGCAATTTAAAAATTATAATTGCAGTTTGTAATGTTATATTTGATAATTTATTAGTCTGCATTCAGAACAGATTATATTTGCCTGTTTAAAAAGACATTTAAATTTCTTTGTATCAATAATTTCAATCCCTGTGGTCAAGTGGCAATAATTAGTGTCTATATAAATATATTAGACCTTAAATAAAGGTGGGAATCCACCTTTATTATTAAAAGGAAGTTGTCTTGACATTAGTTTGAAATTATTGATGGTTATTGATATTGTTTAAGTGATTACTGGTCTTTAATGACATGTATATACATAATTTGATATACAGTGGATGAGTTTTAAAATCTATTAATATGAATATTACACTGCAAATAACAAACATATCCTGTAAATAGATCTAAATTTAATAACAAACGTCCTGTAAATTGATCTAAATTTAAACTTAATAATAAACATATCAGACAAAAATATATAAAAAAATTAAAAATAGTATAAAGCTATCTCATAATGGAATCTATATTTTACCAATATCAGGATCATTCACAAGCAATCTTTTTTTTTTTTTTAAAGTAAGAAATTTTTTTTTTAAAATTACATGAACAAATAGGGATTAAGTTAAATATGATTAAAACAAAAAAAAATATTTAATATTCATATATTCTCAATTATTAAGAATTAAATAAAAAAATGGTATACACATTTTTTCTGAAATATGAGATGTTTACTAATAAGAGATAAAAAAAGTGAATAAGACAAATTTTAGATACGGAAAAATGTTACTACAAAGATATGTATACTTTTGATAAATGAAGCAGGAAAAAAATTATCTTTAATAAATAGAATAATACTTAGTATTTTAAATAATATCAAACGTGGATTGTCTTTAAAATATTATTTGTTAATAAATATTGCTTTTGTTAATACATTTGTTTACATATGTGTATAAGAAATTATGTTAAAGCTAATATAAAAATGTTTACATGCACATTGTGCTAAAATTCAAAAGCCCAAAATTATAAACAAGTAGCATTATGTGTTTACATTTTGTTATATAGATTTACCATACATTTTAGTAAAATTATTTGAAAAAGAAATAAAATAAAAATTTAGCACATAAAATATGAGCTATTATGTTAAAGGAGTTATATTACTTTGAACAATAAAAAAACATTCATTATATAATTATAGAACCAATAAAATTTTTTTTTTATATTAAATGCAAACGTGAATATTTATTCCGATGCTTTTAAAAATGATTTATTTTCCTAATGCATAAATTATGATTATGCAATGTATGCAGGATTCAAACTTAGACTTTCACATGACCCTCAACTCTCCATGCGATCTCATATTGCTGACCTACCTGATCACATACATTGAAAAGATAAATAATCACCAATATATGTATTCCATGCTAAACCAGCAATCATTAGTTGGTCCAGATTACTATCTCCACACATATATACAATCAGTGCTCAGCTTTATACTAAGATAGCCAATCCTCATACTTTAATGGACAGGCTTCAAACTACTCCAACTCACAACTCTTCAGCATTCGAGATGGCATGGAGAGTTGAGAGTCGTGCAAAAGTCTGAGTTCGAATTCCACATACGTTATATATATATATATGTTTAAGTCTGTATAATGTATTAAATTATGATTGTAAATATATACTATAAATAAATGAAAAGGAAAAACAAAAATGTGATGAAAATAAAAACACAACAATAAACGTTGAATTTAAGAATTAGGCTTTTTTAAAAGTCGTTATTCATAACTTTCAAGAATGAATGATAGAGTGGAAGTTTTGATTATATTTTGAAAAAAAAAAGAAGATAATTAAAATACAGATATATTCATTTTTCAGCTGACATTTAATCTAGGCAAGGGCTAATATTTCTACTTTAAAAAATTATTAGTAATTATCATTAATATATTTATCTGAAGTGATTGCTATCAAAGCTGTGAATGCAAAAGGTTGTGAAAATCAAAGTGTAATATTTATTAATAGATGAAAAGTTTAACATTTATAATAAGAAATCAGATTCTACACACAGAAGAATTATATACAGGCTATGCATAAATGACTTTTATAACTTTCACTCAAAATAAAATTTAAACAACAAGAAGTAATTTGCCTGATCTTAAAAAGAAGCTTGTAAAATGTTCTATGAATACGATAAGATTTTCCTGAAGGTTTGTGATATATTTTAGTTGTATTATATATATTGGACTATTTCCATCATCTAATATAATGTATTGAATGACTTTAGAAAAATAACTTTATTTAAATATTCCAATTACATTCAATTGTTAATAATAGCACACAGGTTAGTATATGCAGTATATAATGAAAGATATTATTTTCCTCTGTTTTTCAGGTATTGCTGGCCTGACCAGTGACAGTCCTAAGATGGGAATAGAACTTGGACCATAGATTCTTGAATATTGAATTTTAAGATACTGTTCAAACCAACTGAGTCATTCAGCCAAAAGGCAACAGTCAGTAGAAATTTCATATATTTATGTATGAGGTTCCTACTGATTTCTTCACCTTTTCCTAAGAGCAAAGTTGATTAGTGTTTTTCATACACTATGTATAGTCACATTAGATTAACTTATGAGCTTATTCATCATTATCACATGAGCATCTTGTGAAAATAAATAAAAAATATTGGATAGAGGAAAAGATATAAACAGAAAAATTAAAAGTAGCTGCTCATATGACAATGGTGAATAACCCCATAAATCAATCTAATGTATAAAAACCACTAATCAACTTTGCTTTTAGAAAAAAGTGGAGAAATCAAGAGAAACCTCATATATAAGTATATGAAATTTCTACTGATTGTTGCCTTTGGGAGGATGGTTCAGTTAGTTAGAATGTTATCTTAAAATTCAATATTCAAGAATCTAATGGTTCAAGTTCAATTCCTATGCCAGGCCAGCAACACCTGAAGAAGAAAGATAAATAATAATTCTCAAAACATTGTGTATATACTAACTTGTTTGCTATTACTAATAGTTGAATGCAATTGAAAGATTTAAATAAAGTTATTTTTTCCAAAGGCATTCATTACTTAATATTAGATGATGGAAGTAATCCAATATATAAATACAACTAAAAGCTCTTATTTATGCACAGTGTGCTAACATAACTATCAGATGTTGTGCTTTTTTAATCTATCACTTTGGTCAACCACCATCACACTCTATAATTTCTTATTTTAAATTTTTTACAATAGCTGAGCATAACATTGTGAAAGCTGATACTGACTTTATGATGCAAAAAATGACAGCAGCAATCAAAAGGTTATATAAGGCTGAAATATTGATCAAAAACTGCATTTGATTAATAGTACTTAGACAGAACACCTATACATTTTCTGTCTAAAAGATAAACCTTAAAATTTGTTCTACATGAATTTGTCCAACTGGTCAATTATTTCTGATTAAAGTAATAAAATAAAATTTGTTTATATCTGAATAATGTCTAGAAAAATAATAAAACTATTTCTCGTGTAGAAAAAAGTCTTAAGTTACCAACAATAATAATTCAAGAGTGGTTCATAATATTTTAATATAATAATTAAAAAGTATGGAAGATGAATAATATTATCAAATCAATACATAAACTCATGGATTACAAGCTGACTTTTAAAATGATAATGTTTGACAATTATTTGAAATGATAGTATTATTTGGAAATAACATTTGTACTAAGGAATAAACATATTGCACCAAATTTTCTGCAGCTATAATACAAAATAGTAATCGGATCAATATAATATCATAATATATAAATCATGATACTTTCATTATTATGATTCATACTTGGCTAAATGCAGTTTGACTGATAAAAATATATAAATGTTTTAGTGATTTGACTAAGAATAAAATGTACTTTTCATCATGTATATTATCCAATTATTGTGCTTATGATTTTACTGCCTTAAAATAGTATCTCCATTAGAAATTAATAATTTTGTAATGATAGCTCAGCTATAAATGATCTTATTGTTACCATACGACAGAGAATTTTGATAATCACTCAAGTGTTTGAATGAGTAAATATTTTCTACAATCATTTCAACTTCAGTTTCTATATTGTTTGCTATATTTTTTTTATAAGTCATGGTCATTTTTAGAAGACTTCATTTTCTGAAAATGCAGCTTGTACTTTTGAGACTATCTATTTGGAAAAATAAGTAAATTCAATAATTTTGTGCACTAACATTATATTTTAGATAAGAAATCACAACTATTATAATAAACATGTCCTTCTATACATAAGTTAATAAACCAAGATCATCTTTGACATGATATCAAAAATGAAGTATGATAACTGTTTTTGATGCCCATGTAGAGTTGATGATTTCTCATTGGGATTAAAAAACAGCAGCTAGAAAATGAAATATTCAAGACAGAAGAAAAATATCAAATTACTATTTTGTAAATAATACTGATTTATAAAAAAGCTTAACAAGAATAACCTTGATTAAAAATCACTGATTTTTTAAAATTGGAGTTATACCCAAGACCAACTATTTCACCATTTAAAAAAATCATTCATTATGAATTTGATGAACTATATAAATAGATTGTGATATTTGATAAACATGAATAAAACTGAATGATGGGAATTGAAATGTTTATTTTTTATAAAAATCAAAATGGATTCTGATATTGATCTAGATAGTTGGGAAACAACTTTTATGTATAAATGATTACAGTGTAGACTTATTAATCAAGAAGGTAGCATGTAAAATGGGTAAAGAAGCGGACAGAGATTTAATACTTTGAGAAAACATGTTAGAAATCTGATTTGTTTGAGAAGTTTTTAAACATAACTTACAAAGATTTATTTTTTGCTTACAGAATGAAGATGTATTTAAATTTATCTGATTGAAGAAGTGATTAATTCTGCATTTGCTCCAATTATTAGATATCACTGAAAACTTGGCAAATAAAATATTGGCAAACATAAATGATAGATTTATAGGCAGTATTTAAAAAAAATTATCAACAGTTTATCATATGTTTCATTGGAAATTTTGTTTGTGAAAAGGAAAGTGCAATTAAGAGATGTATACACTGTTTGCAGATTTTTCAAAAGTTAAGACATAAGAAAATTTGGTATTCTACAGAAGTTAAATTTAACAAAATTTGTAATGAAGATGTAGTTTTCAAGGTTAAAAATGGTGATCATGTCTCAGATAGTTTTGATACATGAACTGGGGTTTGGAAGTCAGTCTCAGTTACAGATTCTGTTTAATGCTGTCATAAAAAAAATGTTTGCCAGATTAAGTAGTTTGATGGTGGAACAAGGATGAAGGGCAAGGTTTCTATATTGGCATGTACTGATAATTTGACATTTTTGTCAGAAGATAAATAGAAGAATGGGGAATCTTTACCATTTAATTGTCTCCTTGGTAAAAAACTGACTTACACTTTAATGTGAATAAATAGCAAATCAATAAAATATATACCTGTGATTTCAGTCTGATGCATTTGAAAAAATCAATGAGTTTAAATGTTGTGAAGGCAGAGACTGATAGCAGAGTTCAATGTTCAAATAGATTTTGATATATCCCTTTAAGATATATATAAAAAAAGTATAGCTTCCAAGAAATCTGAAATATGTGTTTATAGGTATATAATATTATTGGTGTTAATGTGTACAAGTGACACTGAAAAACAATATCTAAAAGAAAAGTGGAAATTGGAATGTTCAGAAGGACAGAGTAGTGCAGGATTTTGGATGTGAAAAACCAAGTTGATAGAAGACGGAGGGCCAAGGGAGTTAAATGAAAAGATTCTGTCAGATAATATTTAGAAAAAATAATAATGGAGATGAATATAAAAGTTTACTATAGGAAAGGTAGCAGTAGTATATCCAGAGCTGCAATTTATAATGGCATGAAGATAGATTTAGAGATCATGAGAGTGTATGACTAAGGAAATGAATGTGTGAACAGAGGAAATCAATACCAAAGAGCCTACATGATTTGTGATTGCTTAATAATAATAATTGTTCTGATATAACAAATATAAGTATAAAAACATATTTAGTGATTTTAAAAAAATAATAAAAATATCAACCTAATCCCTACTAATAAGTAAAAAAAATATTTTTTATATTCGATAAAAATAAGCGGCAAATTAATCACGGACAAACTGATAGCCAATGTAAACAGTTTTAAATTTTTTAATTCTAAATCACTGGATCCTAACCTAAACTATCTATTAGATAAGATATCCTGCATTAGTAATTTCTTCTTTTTTTTTCATTTGTTATTAAGTTCACTATATAAGAATAATGTTTGTCAGATAGCAATTTTAACAAAATTTTATATTTCTGGATTTGAGTTTTGGGAAAATGATTAAAAAAAAAGAAAGAAGTAATATGCTTTATAAATATATCCATTTAATAATTATTAATATTATAAAAAAGTAATTTTAAATCATTTATTAAGTTTAAATTATAGATATTAATTAAAACTATGATTGATTTATATTCCAACAATATATAATGAATTTAATTACCATATATCATATTATTGTAAATTTAATAATTAATTTATGTATGTACTTAGTAGTAAAAAATATTTTGTAACTGAAAATAGAAATCAAAAGACACTAATAACCTTGGAATTAAAAATAGGTGACAGTTATTTACAATAATAAATATTCACTTTCATAATTTAATGCTTTAATATTTCTTTAAAAATTAAAAATATGAAATAAAAAATCTACTTATTGAAGGTGACTCAGTTAATATCTACAATTAAGTATAAATAAGCACACTAATTAATAGCAAGATTGTTAATTTATTTTAATTAACTAGTCTATAAATTTCATCAAATTTTGTGCTTTGCATACAAAAGATTGTAGATATATAATGCGTGTATGCATATATACGTAATACATTATTCCGTACAAATTATCTGCCTGCATGTAAAGAAATTAATGGTTACATATTTATGTATATATGTTTATTCACAAAACGATTTTATTTTTTAATACAAAAATAAAAAAGTTGGGTTTGCTGTGTCTATATATATGGAATATATATATTATACATAAACTTTTATGAATAACGAAACATATTCCATAAAAAGCAATTTCTATAAACCCTTTTGTTTTGAGTAACAATTTCAAATAATAAAATCCCAGTTTGGAAATACTATAACTAAATTATAATTATTGACAAATTGCTAAAGAATACAATAGATTTTTATTACTGTTTGATATAAAAATATAATTAATATATTTAATAGGTACTTTTCTAAAATATTAACAAAAAATAACTAACAAATCACATTAGTGATGTATATTTATTTTTACATTAAAATAAATTATACAACTGGATATATATGAATGACTTTATTAAAATAAATAATTGACTGATTAATCACTCATGAAGTTAGAAGGTATCAAGAACTAGATGGGCCTTAATCCAGGAATCTTTAACTTTCAAATTAACAACTTCACAACTGCACTAAAATTCACAGATTTTTCTTTATTAAGAATTTCAAGCACAACAGTATAGGGATGCATAAGTTTTCATTATGTCAAATGACAGAAAAAATTTACCTTTGATGGATGTTTTAGACATATAAAAAGAAATTGATGATTTTTAATGTTTCATTAAAAACAGTGTAAAAGATGAGATATACATTCTATTAAAGCCAGGTTGCACTAATAAATTTATAATATTTTGTCATAAAGAAATTTTAAAATAGAAAAATAAATATTTAGAAAAAATTACCTTTATTATATTTATGTATATTTTTATATATAGAAAGTCTTCATATTATCAAACAATTACTTTATTGAAGAGCCTAAAATCCATGTTGAACATATTTATAGAAAATTGAGAATGAAACTTTAATTAATTTATACCCTCTATCATGTGGCAAAAAGACAAATCAAAGATAATTATTTGTAACATTAATTTGTAACCACACTTCTCACACAGTTTGCTATCTGTATTTTTATGCCTATTTATATATTTTTAATTAAACTGATATTATGAAAACAAAATTTTAAATTAAAAATAAAGAAAGTTTTATAAAATTATAAAGTATTTAATAGTCTTACATGATTACAAATAATGTGCTGTACAAAAAAAAAAGAAACTTGCAGGCCAAAATAATTAATTGTAAGATGATTTAAAATAATATTTATTTTGTAAATATTCAGTTTTATTTCTTGATTTTCTACTTATTACTTATTATAAAAATATCATTTAAAATTATTAAAAAAACGAATATTTTACTATGCACAATACATTAAATTTTCAACTTAAAGATACAGTATTACATCTATTATCAAAATTAATGAAAAATTTTAAATGTTTTATTTTATTTCTAAAATGTGATATTATCATTAGAAATAAAACATACATGCAGTATAGTTTTTACACGTGTAACACTAATCATTTTTATGTGCATATTTATTGAAATAAAAAAAGCATATGATCCATTTCTTGAAAAATCAAATGATGCATCAAAGTGATAGATTTAAAGCAATAATTCTATTCAGTTGATCAAACAATTTTCTTACTTTTATTATCTTCAGTTAGAAATTAATATCAAAACGTTTACCATTTGAGTTTACTAAATTGTCCAGGGATTTATATTACTCATATTAATTATAAAAACTTATGCTAATATAAATAAATATTTATATAATCAATTACTGAAAAGGTCAAATAATATCCAAGAACCAAAGTGACAAACTAAGAACAAAACTTCCATTAAACTGACCAAATAACTTTATTTGGCTGGAAATCAATTCGGAAACCTTTAAATCTTGATTCCATGAAACTTCCCAAAAGTTGTATTATATTTTTCACTGTATAAAACTAGTCCACAATAAATAAATAATCATATTGTCATTTTCTTAGAGAATGAAGAAAAATTTGAACTAAGATGACTGCTTGAGAACAAAAGACTACTGAATTACCGCAACTGTGATTTTATTTTTTTTTAAATTTTTCTCAGATTTTTATTGATAAAAGAACTTTTGGCTTTTGAAATTACTACTATTGCTGATGAAATATATTACCTAAAACTTTATACCATTGTTTCAGTATCCAATTTTATATCAATGGTTTAGTTTTTGGGAATATGGTTTGAAAAAAAAAAAGTCCATATTAAGCTAGAAGTTCACAAAAAATATCTATTATAAAGACAATATAAACAATTGAATATTCTTTGGATAACTTTAGTAAATTTGAAAATGAATAAGCATTCAGTTTTTGTTTGATATCAATCTTCTTAAGACTGGATTATGCATAATTAACACCATTGCAATAATTAATATGACAAACATTACTTGAATCTATAAAAATAATTTTTTCAGTCAAATAATAACCTTTCCTAAAGAATCTTCATGTATACATATATTTATAAGATTATATACTTTCCAAATCATGCTCTAAACAGAAGTTTCCATCTTATATAAAAATTTGTCATCAAAACTGGAAAAATTAATGAAAAAAAAATTATTTAAGAAATTCTCAATAATCACTACTTTCTAATCTTGAAAAAGAATCACAATTGTTATATATCCAAAATAATTTTATAGATTTAACAATAATAAATAAAAAAACATTCAAATAAGCAGTAATATTCTTTGCCATATATACATTCAATTTTAAAAGCCATCAATAACATCTTCAGCAATTTACTTTAAATATGATATTTGCTTCCTAAAGTTCTATGTTTTCCTATAAAATTCATATATAAAGGCTACATAAACTAACTTAGCATTTAAATAAACTGTTTCTTAAATAAAATAATATTTTCTGCAATGATTACATAACACAAGATTTGTTTATTAAATACACATCTTGGGAGGGTCATTGTTTTTTCAGTTACCTTTATTCATATATTTAAAAAATGTGTGGTGCAATGGAAGTTTAAAGTATATCTTAAAAGACATTATATTTGGAAAAAAAGAAATGTGTTTACTGCAAAAATGTTTATAATATTTATTTATCGAATTTTAAAAGTATAATTTAATACCACATCTTTTGCAAGGTACAGCAATTATTTTAAATCCTGCTAGCTAAAATTCTATGCCTTCCTATAAAATACATAAAAATATTTACTTTTAAGACAAGCTATAATCCTGTATCAAATATGCCTTGAAATTTTATAATGAACAAGCAATATCTTTATTTTGCTGATAGAGGGACCTCTCAAACCATGACACAAAATAAAGATAAGAGCGGCTGTCTTATCTTTAATCTAAATTTGGCTGTCTTAGCTTTAATCTAAATTTCCACTTATATAGGCTAATCTGAAGTATCTTGATTTGGGAGCATGAAGCTGTTGTTTTCTCCATTGTTTAGTCTACTAGTTCCTTTACAAATTAACCTTCATGGATCTTGCAATTTCTGAGATAATATTATGAATAGCTTCACACTCCCAAGTCAAGATACTTCAGATTAGCCTATATAAATAGAAATTTAGGTATGGCCACTCTTATCTTTATAAAAACGACTATCTTGAGTCGTGGTTTGAGAGGCCTCTCTATTGGCAAAATAAAGATATTGCTTGACTATTATAAAATTTCAAGGTGCATTTGATACAGGTTAGAGCCTGTCTTAAAAGTATTACATATCTTTTTATGTGCTTAATAAATAATTACAACTTTAAAAAAGATTTACATAACTTAATTTAGAATTTTAAATAACTATTTCTTGAAACAAAAGTATATTTTCTGCAATGATTACTCAATATAAATTTTGTTTATTAGATATGCATCTCAGGGGAACATTTTCTGTTTTGATTATATCATTCATGCACATCAAACATTGAATTTTTGTCAAAAAAAAACTTATTCCAACTCTTTATTGACAAAATTCAATGTTTGAAGTGCATGAATGATATAACCAAAACAGAAATAACAACTTTGTTTTCTATATCAAAATAAATTATTAGCCTCAGAAGTTTTCATGTCATGTATAACAAAATCATATATATATATATATATATATATATATATATATATATTATATATATATATGTGTGTGTGTGTGTTTTACAAAAACTATAATTCCACGCAATCTACCTTCTAATCTAGGGCACAATATACTAATGTAACCTTTAATTTTATAACTATTTTGTTCATTACCATGCAAGGTGTGTTGGCAGTTGAATTTGAAGATTTTGCTGAGAATGGAAATATATATATATATATATATATATATATATATATATATATATATATATATATATATATATATATATATATATATATATATATATATAAAAGTGTGTTAGGTGAAATTGGTATATATAAAAAATAATATATAAAATAAATCTTTTATTTGATTAAACTTTGAAAATTTCTTTTCCTTGAGGCAATACACATTGTGTTTTTTTTCCTTTCAATAAAAAAAAAAAAAAAAGCAAATTGAAATAATAAAAGTGATTAGTGATTTTAAATATTGATAAAAGTTTTGAAAAGTGTGACATTTGGCCATAATATTTACAAGAAAGAGAACTCTGAAAACAAAAATCTAATGAAAGATAAGAAGTTTGAAAAAGGAGATTGGAAGATGTTCAAAGAACACATGCTGATGAGTTTTCTGGGGGATATAAAAGGGATGGACATGAATAAAGGGATCTTTTCTTGGATACATGGCAAGATGCAGAATAACGTCATGATAGCCATCAATATTCAGATGAGTGGCTAGAAAACCTGTACATCACCAGTATTTCTGTTCCCTTGGATCCCTTGTCACCTGCCTAAAATAAAAGCATCACATCAAAGCTAGAATTTAACATAAAGATCACAGAGTAAAAGCTTGGGGTTATATTTATTGCCAAAGAACTATTCTACTGAACAATCTTAATGGTAAGAAATTAAGTTTTAAACTCATAATATTTATTGAAGTAACCATTGAAGATATTCCACATATCATTTAAACCATAAAAACAAAAAAATAATGGAGCATGATGAACTATAAATATGATTAAGGGATCTTTATAATTATTACATTCTAATGTAATAATAAATTTGGTTCACCAGTTTTTTGTAATTAATACAATACACTTCAATGTATAAAGGTTATGAATATGAAGTAAACAGGCTCTGAAAGTGTTTGGCCAATATTAAAAAAAATTAGAATTTAGTAATTTCAACTTTATACATTGAAGCCAATTTTATTAATTATTACATTATGTTTTTTTTTACTAAATTAAAATAAATATGCTCTTAAAAAAAGAAAACTACAATGTTTTGTTGTTTATGCCTCGAAATGTATTCTCTCAGTGATCTTTGTAAATTCAACTGTTGATACCAACATACATTATTGTATTTCAGGTTTATTATTCAAGGTATCAAGATATATATATATATATATATATATGTAATATACAAATCAATATATATATCAAAATACAGTACAATTTATATAAATTATATTCTTTTAGAAGTACTTTCGACTATACACTTTGTAGTCTTTATCAACTATATAATGTTGAATAATCAAAATGAGACAACCCTTAACAATACCCATAGTTCAATTCAGATTTCCAACAATTCTGTTATCTTAACATTTGATGACTGGCGATTCATTAACATTTGACGATTTCTTGAAATCAACATAGCCTCTTTTATTTTACGTTTATTATGACAACATTCAATTTGAATAATTTTCATATTTTTATAATCAAATTTAAATCCATATTGACAAGATTTATTATGATCAAATATAACAGATGATGAAGGTTTATTTACATCTGTTCCATATTGATTCTCTTTTTGAATTCTATTATATAAAAGCATATGTTCTTTTATTCTCTTCTCAAATGTACAGAATTGTGGGAAATCTGAATTGAACTATGGGTATTGTTAAGGGTTGTCTCGTTTTGATTATTCAACGTTATATAGTTGATAAAGACTACAAAGTGTATAGTCGAAAGTCCTTCTAAAAGAATATAATTTATATAAATTGTACTGTATTTTGATATATATATATATTGATTTGTATATTACATATATTGTGAAATGAATACAGATATCAAACTTTATTTATTATATATATATATATAATACACTTCTTTTGTCGATTTAGTGTGGATGTCTAAGAATCCTGGCACATAAGAAAAATAAAATAAATTTAAATTATTAAAAGTTAATATCTAATTTAAGTAGATCAAATTGTTTTTGCTTATAATAAGACTTAGATAGATAATGCTAACCACCACATATAAGTACTGGTAAATTTTATAAGAATGTATGAGTTAGCTCTTTATAATTAGGACCATATTACCTGAAAATATACAATGGTTATTGTAAAACTTAAATAGTTAATATGCCATAATGCAGATTAGGTGTGGGCATGGTAGGTAATCTTAACTGACATACAAATCTAATTATAAAGCCATTAGTGGCTAATAAAAACAGATTAGGAAGAAAACAGTACAATGGTTGCCCAAATGATGGGACTCAAAGAAACCGTGACCCGAGATAACAGTAATCAACAGAAAAATTAAGATGTTATTAATGTATTTGCAATTTGAATTGTGAATATATTGTGATGTGGTTTTTTTTTTTAAGCTGCAAGCAAAAAAATATGATTTGTTAATATATTTTGTAATAGATTATTCGCTTGAAATAAAATAAAAAATTCTCTTGAATAAAGAGAGGGGGACAGGTATTTAAGTTTTTTTTCTCTTCCATTGTTTTGTTAAGTGGAATAAGGTGGAAATAGTAGACCATCATAACAATACAGAAATACAATGCAAGTTTTTTTATCTATCTCTATTGGGACAGGTGTTGACGTAATATTCAGGCAGAAATCAAAAGTGATGATGGAGGGAAAGGAGGATTGGTATATGTTAAGGAGTAAAACAAAATTTATAGTAAAACTTAATAGTATTAGAAAGTTTTTAAAAGAAAAGGAATATATATATATATTCTGCCCTTGTCATCGTGTGTAGCTCCACTACACATCAGGCCAATCACGTTGAGGGCCATAATCTAACCGCCCCATTCCCGCATCTCCACTTCCCCCAAAATAAATATAATATAGTGAAAATCACCTAACCGGGTTCTAGCTCTAATAATTAATGAAATATTCAATTAAATGCTTTACTAGCTCAAGTTTCTTAAAATTAACTTAGGTTCTGTTTTAAACTAACTCAAATAAATATTCAGGAATTCATGAGACTAGAAGTGGAAATACGGGTGACAAGGTAGATTACATTGAGACAATATCCCACAGGATACCACCTCAATGGCATAAGAACACTATCCCCCCTTATACTACTATTACACATAATAACTACATAGTATTCTTATGACTTCCGCAACTTCTAATCACTAAGACTCATTTAACAATTAAAGTATTAATCTTTTATCTCTAATAATAATAATAGTAATCATCTAGCTCAAATGAAATAATCTCAGGTTCTTAAATTTATTCATATGTTAATAAACATATGGTAGCAAAATATGATAAGGGATTTTATGTCATAATCTACTACTCTGCAATTAGATTAATAATAAAACAATAATAATCACAATCTTCATTGCTTAATCCAACTAGTACAGCTTTTCTTTCATCGCAAATTTATAACCGTAATAAATTAGTTAATAATCTAATATCCCCTTTTTTATCTTTAAGTAATAAAATAAATTAATAAGTGGCAGTGTTTAGATAATCTGATAAATAAAGCAAGTGGCAACTAATAGCATATAATTTAGCAAAATATTATGATAATGGATTGATGACCAGTAACGCAATGCAATTTTATAATTATTTAATTACAAGAACATCAATAAATATTTAAGATTAAACATACTTCTCTATTTATCTTTTGTGCAAACAATCATATACTTAGTTTAATGGTTGTGAACATACCCTGTGAATTCATGCAATGATGTAGAGAAAACAAAACTCAGACACAAGTTTTAATAAACAAATTTTAAAATTTTATTAACATCAATAAAAATAAATAAAACAAACAAATCCATCTACATCTATTTACAAGGGATATCCTCATTTTTCTTTACACTACAATAGCTGAATTATACACATTTATATTTCTTTTATCGTTAATTAAACTTATTATGCCTTTTAAAAGTTATTTATTTATTTCTCATTAGGTTTATCATATCACTTATTTTAACTATTTTATGGGTAACACCATTCTTTACCTTTTAATATTAAAGTTACTGTATTATAAATTATCTATGTGGATAAACATCATTTATAACATCATAATTTTACAATCAATATGGTTTTTAAAAGAAAATTACATTTTCTTGTAACTTTATATAAGTCACTCCGCATATTATTCAAATATTATTAT
This sequence comes from Epiperipatus broadwayi, assembly GCA_028023455.1. Taxonomy (NCBI): domain Eukaryota; kingdom Metazoa; phylum Onychophora; class Udeonychophora; order Euonychophora; family Peripatidae; genus Epiperipatus; species Epiperipatus broadwayi. The sequence continues at coordinate 3,974,828 of JAQFVV010000085.1, read as the reverse complement.
TACTTTTAACGTTTGTTCTCCAATGCTCGTAAACTATAATACGTTTATTCCATAAGCCATACTCATGTATAATACTATAACACGGGTTTAATTATCACCTGTTACAGTTTCACATATACTATAATTATCGAATGTTATTGTATTTTTTAAATATGCAATACTTATATTTTTTAAAATATAATTAACAATAAGAAAACGTGAAATTATATTTAATATTTTTTGTATATTTCTATTTGGATATACTTTTATAAAATTATAGTTCATTTCTTAAAAGGAATTAAAATAATTCTCTAACTCCTTCCCTTCTTAGGATATCTGCATCTTTCTTTCAATAATCATAATCTACTCTTCGTTAATACTTAACTATTCTTATTCCAAATAATAGCATGACATACATTCTAAAATATCTATTGTTTCCCTTTTAATAGACTTATCATATAACGATGTAGTTGCAAGAAATACAGATAAAGATAGCGAAAGATGTATAGGATATCGGGAAAATAGATAGATAACTTATCCGCAATATACTTCAAAAATGTATGGAACAGTGTGAATAGGTCCGACATTCATTGTCTAATAACCTTGGCGATAAGCATGATGTGGCAGCTATTTACTCAGCTTTACCAAACATCTAGTATGACTCACAAGAAATATATAAAATACCACTGTCCAAGACAATCTGTGTACCAGTCGTAGGGCTTTGTTAACTACGCTGATTAACATCTAAAACTACCTATTATTTCACTCCCTGTAGCATCCTAGTTTTTAATACATCCTCTTGGTTTCCGAATCACCACGTACTACCAAGTCACTACCCAAACTATCTCTCGAGATTTTTACTGTATCCAACATCGATAAAATACTAACTACTTTTTTAAAACAATAAACAAAATTCGCTAATATAAAAACATTTCCCTATTCCATAAGAACAATTTGTCTTGCTTTATTACACTGTAGGTTCAACATCTACGTTTTGTTAAAATAACATTTAAATATCCCAATCGGAAAATTAACAGAAAATATCACATAACCATCGGTTATATTGAACTATATTAATAACACATAAAATGATTATCGTATGCATATTTTTAAAAATCTAATCACATCTCAAAGTGTTTTAGAGTGTTGTTTTCAAAAATGCGTTTTACAACAATAATAACAATAAAACTTTTGCGCTACATTCATTCGATTCTCAGCTGATCTAAATAAATAAAACATACATTATATATCATTAATAATTATAAATGTTACCAAAAACAATCTTTATCTTCCTATCAGAGTTCGTAGTAGGTTTCTTTCTCTTCGAGCATCGCAAATATACAAATTTCCACATACATACAATTTTATTTTAAAATTCAAAATCAAAACATATTATTTCATATAATGTTATATCACGAATTAATGTATTTTGTTTTCCCTATCGCTATCTAAAACTTAATGTTTAACTTAGATTAGTAAAGAAAATAATTCAAACCATAATCACATATTTTTCTGACGGTAAATCTTGGTTAGTCCCATAATATTTATTATTTCTTCTTTTGTCCGAATGTTCTCCTTTATGCTTATTAAAGTTTTAAATAAATTAGTTCATTTAATAAACTGTTTAGACGATCTTTAGTTTTAGTGTTTAATCCAAAATTATTAGAAAACATTTTATTTAGTTATCCCACGAAGCTTTTTAATGTTCTGGCGAATATTACCTCGGCGCGTTGATGCATCTTTATTTCTAGTTAAACTACAATTATTTAATAATTACGGTACCAATTGCATTTTCCATGGATCCAATATTTTATATTTCTCTTCTGTAAAATTTTTTTTTTTCTTTAGGCAAGTGTTTTCCTTGGTAAACTTCACTTTCATTCATTATTATTTTATATACACTACTTTCGATCTTTAACTATTTTCTAGAGTATTTTCTCAAGTCATCTTAAAGAAAGCAATTCAAACTATTTCAATATTAAAATTCCTTTTGTCCATTTTATTCTTATACGAATAATACTTATTTTTATTTTCCATTATCTTCATTAACTCTGCGCACAATGTCCTTTCATTGATTTTATACGCACGAAAGCAGCTTTCATAGTGATACGCTATATAAACTATATCAACGAATAATATTAACATATTTGGAACATTATAAAATTTACAACTTGGTTTTAAGAATCTATCCATTTTCTATTGAAAACTCCGATTATATTTCGATAGAATCCACTGGCAGGTTACTGTAAAGTTAGTGAAACATTACTATGAAAAACTTTTTTTTTAAAACATATTATTCTAAGATTCTCTTCGGATGATTTTTAAATTGTCAGTTGGTTTCTTTCAAAGATATTATTAAAATTATAATAAAATTGACTAATAAATTGAAGAAAAAAAAATTAGAGAGCTTAAAATTTTACCTCTGCTCTGGAGTCAACACATTTTTGTTCTCCCCCGTTTATACAATTAGTTGGCGCGATTTTGGTTGTCTGCCAAGATCTATTTTTTTATTGGTCAATCCCTACTTGGATTTATAAACAATTTCTAAAGTTTTAAAATCATGACGTAATAGACTTAAATGTTAACTCATTATTATTTTTAAATCAATTATTATCTATTACAATTTAACTACCTTTAAAACAATTTTGAAACAATAATTAATAAAGGTGTATACTACTTATTTTTATTATGATGTGTGACAATTCCATCCACTTCTATAATATACTATTTAAATATTTTAATTATTAGTATTAATTTAAACCGGTGCTTATACATAGAATATTTCAGACAGTCACGTAGTCATTTCCGGTGTTTAGTCTATTTTTATCTGTCTTAATAAATTTGCTACTTATATTATATAAAATAATTATATAAAATTTTGAAAAACAATTTAGAAAAATATAGAATTAGATACAATTCTCACCATCACAATACTTATTATTAAATATATCATATTAATCTTTTACTGCTTAATATAGTCTATAATTTTAAATACTATATAATATTAATTTTAAAATTTTTTCGTAATTGACCATTTATAACTATCATTGACCTATAGAAAAGGGCACAATATATATATATGTAGAGTTTTAACACTTCAAATACATAGATAGCAGTTCAAGGAAAACAAGGTGACAAATGGTCTAATAAGTTGTAACTTGTTATAATATATAGTACAAGAAGATGAAGCAAGGTTGAACCATACATGAAAAAAAAAAGAATTGATAACCTCATCTGTGAATGGGCAGTGAAACTAAAAGTGATGATGGAGGGAAAGGAGGATTGGTATATGTTAAGGAGTAAAACAAAATATATAGTAAAACTTAATAGTATTAGAAAGTTTTTAAAAGAAAAGGAATATATATATATATATATATATATATATATATATATATATATATATATATATATATATATATATAGTTTTTTTAACACTTCAAATACATAGATAGCAGTTCAAGGAAAACAAGGTGACAAATGGTCTAATAAGTTGTAACTTGTTATAATATATAGTACAAGAAGATGAAGCAAGTTTGAACCACACATGAAAAAAAAAAGAATTGATAACCTCATCTGTGAATGGGCAGTGAAACTATTAATTTTGTATCACAGGACTGCCCTAAGATTGACATGCATATAAATGATGTAAAAGTACAGGCACTATTTGGTTCTGGCAGTCAAGTAGTGTCAGTCATATCCGAAAAAGTATTCAAGAAGATGGTTCAGCAACAAACAAATTTTAAAACCTTATCAGAAAATGAAGTACAGGTCATGATGGCAAATGGGAGGAGAGCACAGCTGGAGACAAAACAAATATGGGCACAGTTAAAAATAGGGCAGAGATATGTATATCATACCATATTGATTTTAAAAGGGTTAGTGCATGATGTTTTTTTGGGTTCAGAATTCATGCTCAAAACAGGGTGTTTAATAGATTATAAACAAGGAAGGTTATATGTGATGGTGAAATTACATTTTGGGTTAAAAGTTGAGAATAAAAAAGAGAATATCTAATATGCAATTAAAGAAAGTGAAGGACCTGATAATAAAACAAATAAAGGAGTAGAAACTGACAGGGGATGTTGAAGATCTTCTAGGTACCCATGTTTTTTCAGAAAAACTGGGGGTAATAAAAGGTTATGAACACTATATCAAAGTAGGTACAGTCTTACCTGGTACTTCATCAATATAGAACTAAGGTTGAGAAACAATCAAATTGAAGACTGGGGGATTATATCAAAAGTCTCATCCCCATATAATAACCCAATGGTAATAGTAAAAAAAGTGATGACTCAATATGACTATATAGAACTAAGATTGAGAAACAACTCAATCAAATTAAAGACTGGTGGATTATATCAAAAGTCTCATCCCCATATAATAACCCAATGGTAATAGTAAAAAAAAGTGACGACTCAATATGACTATGCTTAGATGCTAGGCAACTAAATAAGATCACGTGGCCTGACAAAAATGTACCTCCAATGTTTAATAATCTGTTAACAAAATTATGAGGCAAGAAAGCATTCTAAATGTGGGATCTGATTGCCAGCTATTGGCAGATAAGGCTTCATCTGGCAGATCACAAATATACAGCCTTTCAATACAATAGAAAGTCATATCACTTTAATAAGATACCATTTGGGTTGAAGAATAGTGGATCAGGATTATTAAAATGCTTAGACTGTACACTAAATAAAGAAAAAAAAAACTTGGTAACCATGTATATGGGTGATGTTATAATTTCATCAAAAAACCTGGAAGAACATATACAGCATCTGCAATAATTCCTGCAAGAATGTCAGAATAAAAGATTAGAATTAATCCACAGAGAAGCCAGATAGCAGCTACAGAAGTGAATTTTTAGGGCACTTGGTCAATGATAAAAGCATTAACCACATCTGGAGAAAATCTAGGTCATTAGGAACTTTCCCATCCCTAGTAATAAAACACAAGTCAGATCATTCCTAGGTCTATGTACATTCTATAATAAATTCTGAGAAATTTCACCACAGACATGGAACCATTGATGCAATTATTACAGAAAGATATGCCATGGAAATGGGAACAAACCAAGAAACAAGCTTTAGGAAGGTCAAAGAGAATTTTTCAAAGTGAGGTCATGCTTGTATACTCAGATTACCATAAACCAATCATTATACAGACATATTGGAGTGGATAGGGGCTAAGAACCACCTTAATGCAGAAGCAAGAAGATAGTAGACGTGGGGTATTATACTTTAGCAGTCATCCACTATGAGGTCCAGAAAAAAATTATTCAGCAACTGAGAAAAAGGTCCTTGCTGTGGTTTGGGCATTCCAGAAATTTAGGCAATTCCTTGTTGGGTCAGAGGTTAAATGAATGGAGTCTCTTCACCCAAAAGTTTAATTATTTCATTCAGTATTACAGCAGGGAAGAAAATGAAGTAGCAGATGCATTAAGTCGGAACCCAGGCTCCACATTGTCAAACCATTTACAGATAGATGATGTGAGTATAGCAACAATGGGAATGATAGAGGATAAGTCTATAGAAGACTTGAAGCATGTAGGAAATTGACAGAGACAGGATGTGACTTGCAGGTGCATGATGGATAGGCTACAGAAAAGGGAATGCAACAATGATAAAATGGGGAAGATGATAGAGAGGAAATAGGACATAAAATGCCATTTGAGCAAAAAGATATTAAGGTACTTGACAGCTGTAAAAGAAGACACATGAAGAATGACAGTACCTGAGCAGTTACAAGAAAAATTAATTAGACATACTCATTGCATATACAGGCACTATGGGGAGACAAGGTAGAATATTTATTAAATACATGGTTTACTGCACAAGGATGAGACCATAGATGATAGGGTAATAAAGGTGTGCAAAACCAATGAAAAGAATGAACCACCAAACATATATTATGATGGTCTGTGGCAATCCATTGTTCCTCAGAGACAAAATAACCTGGTGGCAGTAATTTCTATGGTCCATTGCCAGGTTTTGAAGAATAAGCCATGTAGCTTATGATGTTTTTCTCAAAATGGGTAACTGCATACCCAATAGCCCAAGCCAATGATTTTAAGATTGCCATTAGAGTATTAGAAACCCAATACTTTAATAAGGTAGGAAAATCCAAAGCCATATTGTCCGATCATGGTACACTCTTTATATCTGCAGAATGTCAAGACTGATCAGAAAACATTACGGCATGTCTTATCATCTATCAGAAACCCTGTCTAATCTGAGTGAGTGGGTTATGAGGGAATTAGGGCAGCTGTTCATGGTGTATACTTCAACAGAACATAAAGGGTGATTGAGACAACTTTCACGAATTGTAAATTATATGAATTGGATGAACAGTGAATCAATGGGCTGTGCTCCAATTCGGCTTCATTTTGGCCAATATGTGCTGGTATTATACAAGTCAAGATTGCCCATTATTCCAGAGGAAATTCACCAGGAGGTGGACTACAAAAGAGCACAGAAATGAATTGTGTATTATGCAGAGACAAGGGCATGAGGACAGGGCACAGGGACAACTAGGTTTAGAGTAGGAGATCAAGTATGGATCAGAAGTAACCTAGTCAGTCATGCAGACAGACACATTTTCCAGAAATTTCAAAATATATATGAAGGCTCTTATCACATAGAAAAGAGACCAAGCCAAATGCTTTTATCATAGCCTATGATAATGGGGAAAAAACACAACATAATAATAATAATAAGGCTTTAAAACCATATAATCCAAGACAGTAAATCATAATTGGAGGCAGGAGGTAATTAACAAATAGAAATATACTATAAACAAGTAGAATAAACTGGCTGAAACACCTAGTTTATTTTCATGATTAACCATGGGGGGGTATTGCAACTGTGCAAGGTATGTTGGCAGTTGAATTTGATTTGAATTTGATTAAACTTTCCTTGAGGCAATACACATTGTATTTTTTTTTTCAATCAATAAAAAGGGAAAAGAGCAAATTGAAATAATAAAAGTGACTACTAATTTTAAATATTGATAAAAGTTCTGCAAAGTGTGACATTGGTAATTAAATATGGCCACAATATTTACAAGCAAGAGAACTCTGAGAACAAAAATTTAATGAAAATATAAAAGTATGTGCAAGGACTGTTATGAGTTTTCTGGGGGTATAAAAGGGATGAATATGAATTGCAGATATAAAATTACCCTGTGATAGCTGTCAATATTCAGATGGGTGGCTAGAACCATTGGAGCCCTTGTAATGATTTATAAGAATGAAGTTGTCACCTTCCTGAGATAAAAGCATCACATCAAAGCTAGAATTATTCTACTGAACAATCTTACTGGTAAGAAATTAAGCTTTAAACTCATAATATTTATTGAAGTAACCTTTGAAGATATTCCACATATCACATAAACCATAAAAACAAAAAAATTAATGGATCATAATAAACTATAAATATGATTAATGAATGTTTATAATTATTACATTACATTTTTTTATTGAATTAAAAATAAATATGCTCTTAAAAAAACCCCACAATGTATCATTTGCTTAAGCCTCATAAATGTATTCTCTCAGCAATGTTCTTTGTAAAATTCAACTGTTGATACTAACACACATTATTGTATTTCAGGTTTATTATTCACGGTATCAAGATATATATATTTCCTTTGTTGATTTAGTAGGGATGTCTAAACAGAATCCTGGCACCTAATAAAAAAAAAAAATTTAAACTACTAAGAGTGACAATGGGAGTGAAAGTTAGTATCTATTTGAACTAGGTCAAATTGTCTTTGCTTACACTAAGACTTAGATAGATAATGCTAACTACCACAAATAAATGCTGGTAGGTTTTACAAGAATGTATGAGTTAGTTTGTTATAATTAGGACTGTACTACCTGGAAATATATAATGCTTTTTCTAACGCTTAAGTGGTTAATATGCTATAATGTAGCTTAGGTGTGGGTGTGGTTGGTGATGGATATATTCTTAACAGATATTCAAATCTAATCATACAGTCATTTGTGTCTAATAAAAATAGATAAGGCAGAAAATGGCACACTATTTTGTTCATTACTGTATATTCAGGTTTCCATCAAAACTATTATACAATACATCATAGTCAGTGCTGTAAGATAATCCAAGAAAGAATTAAAGATTGACCTAACACTTCAAATATTCACAAGAGGTGTATTTAAGAATCAAAGATTGACCTTAACACCAAATATTCACAAGAGGTATATTTAATCTGGTATTTCATTATTATGATCCATAGAATTTTGAATTATCAAATCCTGAGTCACAATGAATGAAGATCCTCTTCTGATATATAATGAATATAGATGAGTTATTTTGCTTCTAATAATAAATTCTTCCACCCAGAAAATAAACAAATTTATCTGAGATTCTACATTTTTCTAATTGTGAATAGTAGTTTTTGATTTTATATAGAGTCTTTCATTAATGTATACTTTGAAATTTACTTCCTAAATTAACTATCTCTTTAGTAGAAGTTTTACATATACCTCAAAAGATATTACTCATAGAAAGAGAGAGTTGTAGTCATGGCATGTGTTTATATATAATTAAAAATTTGAAATATTAATCTTTAACTAAGGATTAAAATTTTTTATCAGAACTAAAGGTAATCTCTAGTTCAATAAATGATTAGCAATCATCATTATTACTAATCAGAATGCTAGACTAGTATATTGATTTCAACAACATCACAATTTCAATGTATAATATTTTTAAAAAAATGCTCTACTATACCAAAATAAAAAATAAGATAATTCAGTTTCATTATTGTTTTACAATTTATCTAGTTTTTATAATATCCAGTTACATTCTTAAGATCAAATCTAGTTAGCAAAAAAAATTATCAAATATACCAGCATTACCTTTAAGATAATTAGTAAGCCTGAATATAAGATAAACTAAAGCTTCTAAAAATATATGAACTTGAATTAACCCATACACTGAAAGATATAACATAAAAATTAAAACTGCAAAGAAATATTTTGGAATACTAAACACACAAAAAAAGACATTTTTATAATGGAAAATAAAAACATCAATTTTTAATATTTTCAAGGAATAATTCTTGTGATTTAAATTATTCTAAATGTATTTAGTAAAATATTATGATTATTATTAAATAAATTTCCAGAAATAAAAATAAAATGAATAATTCTGTTTCTATTCTAAAAATACTATTAAGTTATTTATAAAAAAGTAATCAACAATAATATCACCATCCTAATATCAATATATTTCAATCATGAATAAAATAATTTTAAAACTTAGCCTGCAATAAAATAATAGTTCTTGATGCTGACTAACATTTTAAGACATCCTTATATGCCAAAATATTATGAAATGAGTTTTTTAAAAAATGTATTTAATATATATTAAGAAAGGATCTTTTCTCATGTGATTTCTTTTTCAGTAGAAATCACTAGGTTTTAAACTTCATGTTTTTATTGATTAATAATTTTTTATTATGATTTATATTTCTTAGAAATGACTTTATGACTCAGACCAAAAAGCTATATTTGTATATGTATTTAGCAAACAAAATTTTTCAAAGTAATTATTATTTGTAAAGGATATAAATTTACATATAGATGTGTGTGTGCAGCCATTAGATGGTCATTATGAACCTGATACATTACTCATTTGTCTACAGCTACAATGATTGGGACTGAAGATAAGACTTAATAATATTTGATAAAATAAAATTCATTTGGTTTTATTATTATTCTAAAAAATACTTGGGGCCTCAATTGAAGTTCACATCTTACATTTCTGTAGTTTAATTAAAGAATTTTTTGGCTTACATTTCTAGCAAAAATATACTGACTTGTATTAAAAACTATATCTTATGTTAGTGATAAATTTAATTTATTCAACAACATACAGTTTATATACATAAATGTTGTGGAAGAAAATTAATCTGCATACATGCGCTATTGATATTTTAAATTTACACACACTCATCCATCAATAAGTGTTTTAAAAGCATAAGTTATTAAAAAATCACTAAATTATTTCCAAACATAATCAAATTATTCAGCATTAGAAAATTCTAATATTAAGAAAACTAATTGTTATAGCATTTGCATCACAAAATTCAAATAATTATCAATCAGCTATCTAGTTACTTTTACAAATACTTTTGTCTTATCTTTAACATATAAAAAATAGGATATTACTGAAGATCATTTCTAAATAGTTTTGGAATTATTGAGTTTCAATCTTCTGCTCCTGAATTATTTTTAAAGTGCTAATTTACTGTTTAGATAAAAAATTAAGCATACTCTTTTAATAAAATTACAAATAAAACCCTAATCATTGAATATGTTTCAAAGTTTTCATATTAAATTATTTGTCTAGAAATATGAAGTTCTCCAGAAAGCCAATCTATAAAATTTTGTGTTTGATACAACTCAGAATTAGATTAGTCTCTCTATTGAAAAAAACTTCTGACTTTCTTGCACTTATAAATATTAAAGAATTTTTGGAACAAAATCTTTTCTCAAACAAAATCACAAAATGGATAAGACAAGTTATTATTTTAGAAGCTTATTTAGTGTGTGTAATAAAGAATAGAATTGCTCATAAGTTTCATCCTGATCTAGTACAATCTGTTCAGAATTACTAATATTTTTGTTAAGATAATTCTTCCAAAGACTTTGTAAAACTATTTAATAATGATCTTGAGTCATTCTTTGGGTCATTCTTAAAATTTTTGGATTTTCAGTTACAAAAGTTTTCCTTTCATGTCAAATTTTTAGAATCATTTCTATATAATATCAATAAATACTTTTATGAACTATGTTTTAGCCTTAGATGCTAAATTATTGTTAAAAAAATTTAAATGTTATTGTTATCTGAAGTCTATTCCAATTTAAAAAACTAAAGAGTATATTCAATTTAATAAAAATTAATAGGTTTATCAGATTTTAATTAAAAAAATATTGTTATAAAATGAATAAATTATATTTTATAATTCTCTTGTAAATTTTTGGTTATCATTAGAAAAAACTAAGTATATTATCAGCATCTGAAGTCTATTCTAATTTAAGAAAACAAAAACTACATTCAAGCTTATAAAAGTAATGTCACGTTATATATGACTTGCTTTTTTGATTATTATATTCAATTTAATTATAAATTTATTTAATGCACATTGATTATGTAAGTAATATTTACTAAGGCAATAAACCTTTAATCAGTGAAGTATTGAATGACTTCACACTCTCAGTTCTAACTGCTTCAGCTTCACCTATTTATATAGAAAGTAGGTTGAAGTAAAAAAGAGGTTTCCCTTTTGGGGTTCCCCTCTTTTCTTTCAAAGAGTAAGCTTGTGGTTAAGACTTGTAGAGGTCCCTACCTTTGCATTTCAAGCACACATGCTTAAAGATTTATTGCCTTAGTAAATATTATATTCAATTTGCAATAAACCTTTAATCAGTGAAGTATTGAATGACTTCACACTCTCAGTTCTAACTGCTTCAGCTTTACCTATTTATATAGAAAATAGGTTGAAGTAAAAAAGAGGTTTCCCTTTTGGGGTTCCCCTCTTTTCTTTCAAAGAGTAAGCTTGTGGTTAAGACTTGTAGAGGTCCCTACCTTTGCATTTCAAGCACACATGCTTAAAGATTTATTGCCTTAGTAAATATTATATTCAATTTAATAAATATTAACAATTTTATCAGATTTGAATTAAAGAAATATCGTTATAAAATAAATAAATTATACTTTTATGATTCCTTGATTCCCTTGTGATTTTTTTTTTTAATTTTCAATGTAAGAAGTGAAATCATTATTGAATACTTTAATAGTTCTTTTGGAGGTGACTCTACATTCTTTATCCCTGCATAAAATGAGTGCCATCATAAAAGATCATATAAAGTTTGTCATTATTCTCTTTTATTATATCATCAAGATTCTATAAATTTCCAATTTCCAGGTCTTTTGTAGATATGTATTAATTAAAAAATTTACTTGGATTTTTATTCTAATCTGTAATAAATAAATTTAATAATTCTTAAAAGGTATATTCTCTGACAGCTAGTATTACAAATTCATTAAATCTTGGAGAGGAAGAGATGGAAAAATTCCACTGCAATAAAAGTAATCTATTCTATTATTCTACTCCAAATATATCTATTACAAGCCTAATTAATAAATGGACATTATCTGATACAGCCTATTATATCCTAAAACTAGTTTCAGGAGTAGAAAAATATAGTTGATATCAACATCTAATGCAGATACTAAATGTAAGCTGAAAATTTTTTAATGCTTTGTTATGTATTCCATTTAATATTTTTCTGCATATTGTCTTAAAGTCTATCTCAGAATTTAGTACTTTTGATTATGAGAATGTAATTCTAAGCTTGATAAAACATGGTTTTATTGCTTATAAAAATGAAATCAATATTACAAAATCAGTAGTCAATAAACTATTATGACTTAAAACAAAGCAATAAGTAAAATCTTGTTTTTGAAATTATCTGCCTATAGCAATTTTTTTCTCTTGCTTGAAATCCAAAATATATGCATAGTATTTAGGCAATCTCGTAATCAGTTTGATATCCCAAAACGTCTGCAAGGAAAATTAAAATAATTGAAAAAAATCTAAAAAAGATGAGTAGAATCAAATTGTATTAAGTAGTTGTAAATATTAGCAAAGTAGAGTTCATCTACAGCTGTTGCTATATTATTGGACCTGTCTTCAGAGAAAATCATTTTGCATTGTAAATGTTTTGATATAAAGACAGCAATAGTCAAGATTAAGATATATTCTGTCATTTTAAAATTTAAATCTGAAAATTTTAAACAGATTAGCATTATTAGAAAACAAAAGTTCTCCTATAATGCCATTATGTCATACTAAAATTAATATATTCAATAATACATGCCAATTCATTTCTTTTTTTAATTTTTAAAAACTATTATTTTTGAACTAATACTGTAATATTTCTCTTTTAAATAACAAATGTAAAAGATTTTTAATGAACTAATTTAATTTTCTATTTTAAAAATAGCCAAAATATTTCATGAATAAAATGTGAAAATTCTCAAAGATTAAGTTCTTATAAAATATTTATTATTGTACATCCCATCACCAAGAAAAGGTTTCATCTTTCATCATACAACAGAAACAAAATAAAATATTAATAAATTAAAAATTAAAAAAGAAAGTACAAACACTAAATATTGTAAAATAATAAAAAATTAGATTATTAAAAAATATTCATTTTGAATGAATCTCCATTATTTACTTAGGAAAAACATATACATATAAACACAAACACACACACATATATATATAAAAACAAACTGTACAATTTTTTGCATTAATAAAGATGATTATTATATATGAATTTGTTTACACATTTTTGAAATTTGATAAGCCATCTTTATTGGACACATATATATAAGAATGCATTTCATAATTTATATATAGAATAAAAATTGTACATATTAAGAATTTGTAACAAAAACTAAACAGTGGAATTAAACATTTTTATACAAAATAATATTACAATATTGTTAATGCTACCTTTTAGCAAATTATGTAAAAGGCATTTTTTGAGAATTTGTAATTTATTTGTTCATTATTAAACAGAATCACTCACTACTAATTTAATATTATATATTGAATGGGGTTAATGTTTAACTCCAGAAGACATTTGAATGAGTTTCCAAACTTATAAAACAAAATATATATATATATATATATACTATTAAGATAGGTGGGAGACTATGATAAATATATCTATTTACCAGTGACAAAGCATGACTTTTTTAGGAATGGTTGCACACCTCTTTATTTTATGTTTTTATTTCATTTGCCATAATTTTTATATAATAATGCCTAATATATATATATATATATATATATATATATATATATATATATATATATATATATATATATATATATATATATATATATATATATATATATATATATTACACACATCTAGAAAAATCTGAAATTCTCTTATCTGTAAATCAGAAAATATATTATCAATACATTTCTATCTTCTAAATCCTTTTAACATTCTTAAAAGTTTTAACTATAAATTAGATCTTTGCATTGTTTGAACTTCTTATAATCAAGAATGCATTAGTCACATTCATTCTTTGCATCTGTAAAAACAATTCAACTGTTGGTAAAAAAATTGGAAGTCAACAGCAATTCCATACAAAAAATAATGAATTTGAATTGTTCATTCTAATAAAACTGTGATTAGTTTAAATATAGATAATACATTATCAATATATTTTTATTTTCCAAATCCTTTTAACATTGTTAAAAGTTTTAACTTAAATTAGATCTTAGCATTGTTTGAACTTCTTATAATCAAAGAGAATGCATTAGTCAATTCATTCTTTGTATATATAAAAACAATTCAACTGTTGGTAAAAAAATTAAAAGTGAATTTTTTAAATTGAATTTTAATTAAAGCTTTTGAAAGTTTTAGTGAATTTTTCTACAGAAGCACTCATTCCATTCAATACATGGATGCTTTGCCCCTGCTATTTACATATTTTTAGTTTGACAAGCAAGCTTTATTATATATACTATAAATGATGAAAGAATTAGCCATGAAATGAAGAAAAAATAATAATTTGGGTTTCAAATAGAAGGTTGAAGATTAGTTAATTAGTTAGTAAGAAAAGCATCAGTACACAGAGGATTAAATGTAAAAAAAGGAGGAAAGAGAAAAATGATTACAAATTGTTAACTTAGCAAAGGACTGTCTTAAAATTTAAATTAGAGTTTTGCAAATATAAATAAAATCAGAGGGTCTACAATATGCATATAGTAAGAATACTCTTCACAAACCTGGGAGCTTAATTGTAAGTATAGAGGATTTGAACTCAGATTTTCAAGCACTCTTCAACTATCCACACTATCTCATACAACTGATACACATGACCACACACATGTAGAAAAGATTAATAATCATCAATATACATATATTTTCTTACATCTAAATACTAACATCATCATCATCATCATCATCATCATTATTATTATTATTATTTTTATTATTATTCTTCCAATCATTAAAAATAAAGTAAACAACAAAAAATTAATACAAATGTAATAAAATTAATAACAAATATAGTAATATGTAATTGCATATTTATAGTTAATAGAATTAAAAATATGTGTGATAATGTTTGTACGAGTAGTAATGAAAATATAATTTTATGTTTTCATTATTTTGATTTATTTGTTTAATTATTGGATAACTATAATAAAAAATTAGAAGATGATCTGTATATAAAGAGATCAAAACATAAAAAATGTAAAAATAAAACTTGCATAAAACATTTAAAAAAATTCAGTTTTTAATAATGAAATAAAAATGTGTACTTACAAAAATAACACTACATTATAAATACTACTGAAATAAAAGCAAACCCATGGTTGGCAGTGTAAGAAAAATAAAAGTTCATTAAAAATTATTGCTAAATAAATAAATATAGCTATATATATATAACAATATCTAGAGTAAATATTTTACAACACATTAAGAAAAAGTCAGTAATGCTATAAGTGAATATCTCAAATAAAAATAACATTTTTTTTAATATCTTCTAAGAAATATCAATACTTCTTAGCAAACTATAATTAAGTGCAACTTAATTATACTCTTAATAAAAAAAACATATATATATATTTATATATTGAAGCTAGGATCAATTTCAGTCATTAAAATGAGCATATTTGAAAATAGTATGACATTTTTCTGTAGATTTATGGCAAAAAAGAAAGAAATGCTTTCTGTTTATGTTTGAAAAGATATTATTTTATCTATTCATAAAGTCATAATAGAAATTCTATACTAATAACATCTCTAATATGTTAATTTTAAATGATTGATAATATGAGATGTGAATTTGATTAGGGAATATTATGTCAGAAGATAAATTAATATATTTTTAATCCTACTTCTTTTCTTTTTAAAAGTTTTATTAATCTATTTATTGTTTAGTACCACATAAGAAAGATCATATACTCATTTAAAAACAAGTTTTACAAAAATCATATATAATGTTAATACATGTTTATATTTGATTATCAAGTCATCAAATTCAGCATACATTTAAAATTTACAAATATTGATATGATTGCTTATCCTATATTTTAATTCATCATAATAAAAATTAAAAAATGCTATGATTATTTACTTGTAAAATGTATATCAGTACAAATATTAATTGTATTTTCTATTGGAATTTGAAATTTATACTGAGATATTTGCTTATTATATTTATATATAGTTTTTTTTATTACATATAATTTTTTTAAAAAGGAAACATAAAATTAATTTCTATTAATCAATGAAGATCTTTCTGAGTATGATCTACCTTTTAGCTTTATAACTTTACAATATTCCAAAAAATTCCCTGCATGATTTAGCACTGTGGTAGAGTTTCAGACACTGGAGCTTCATATTCATAGCCCACACAACATGAATTGTGACCCCACTCTCTCACTTCCAGTGCTTAAACTTCTTCTGTATTCCTAAGCAATAAAACATCTGATTATAATTAGAATTCTAGAAAATTTTCTAAACATATCCAGCCCCCTTATATTGGTATTTTCTAGAATCTCTTGTGTTCCAGTTTAGGATTTACAATGTGTATCTATTGTCATTTCTTTTATAAATAAACATCTTTAGTACTAATTCATTTTGGCAACATAATTTTGTCAATCTATCATGCATTTATTTTACTTTCAATTTTTCATTATTAAATCCATTACCCATCTCTACATACTTCATTATGAGATCAATAATCTTTCTGAGACATTTAAGTAAATATTAGTAGAATATACTTATTTTTTTAAAAATCTTTCTTTACTTTTGATCTAAATTATTATTGTCAAGAAAAAACTTTATCCTACTTTATTCTATGATGAATTTTATTATTATGTTTTTTTTCTGTATTTATAATTTGTTATATGTAATTAATATGAATAATAATGTTCTTGAAATTGTTATATAATTCACTATTGTTACATTGTGATAAACATTCTTCAAAATTTAACAAAAACATTTTAAATTAAACTGAAATTAACTTAAAAGAATTCTTAACTTGAAAGTCTTTTGAAAAAATTTCCATCAATACTTATTTTATTCATACAACAACAGTTTAGGCAAGCTTAAAATTTAACAATATATATATTGATAATCCAATTAATTAATTTTTTTTTTTGCAACGTTAATGAAAGATCTATTTCTGCTAGATAATTTAATGCTATAATAAATATTTATCACATTTGCCTTTAAAGATTTACAAATGTTAGCAAAAATGTATTAATTTTTATTTGAATTGTTTGCTAAGTGACCAATAATATTAATCTTTTTCAGACCTTTGTACAGTTTTCAAATTATTGTGATTATTGATAAAGTTTGGTTTGATATAAATAACTATTAGAATAAATTAACATAATGTGAATAAAAAAAAATACTAATAAATTGCTATTTTTCATTGTATTTAATTCCATAGTCAACGTTTTAACAACTAAGACTATTTTTTTTCTCTGATGAAATCTAATTTTCTCATAAATTTTATTAAATCTTTCATATGGATTTATTTATTCGACCTATTTTAAGGATTTTTATGATAATGACACTCATCATACGGTAGACCATAACTTTTTTTTAAAAAAGATTTTTAATAAGAATTTTAAATGACTAATTATAATTCAAAAGAACTCGTGAAACTGAAAACATTGATGATTTCAAATAAAAACTAAATATTTTTTTATATATTATTATCAAAATAATTTAACATATCTTCACTTACATTAATAACACTTATTACATTTCTAACATATTTTAAATCAAGCAGACATGAATAAATTAATAAGGAATTTTAAAAGTATTCTAATTAAAATTCTTATAAGATATATATAAAATACATTATCTTAATTTTGAATAAAGCATCTATACGAAGTTTAAAAGAATAAAGATAGAATTGATAGCTTTTGCCTATTTTGATTATTCATTAACAACAAAAAATCTAGCAATCAAATTTTATTGTATAAATCACTAAAAAATTAATAAATATTTGATCAGATTATATTTTTGTCTTATTTTGGTCATATTATGAGGTATAGGTAATATAATTTATTAAAAAAGCATTTAATGATTAAAAAAGTCGTTGATTAATAAGAATAAAAAGACCAGTAATGAAATAATAAACTTGATAATGAAAGCTAATAAACCAAGCTGATAATAGACCATTTTGAAAGATGATATTCACATCATTTTTAAGAGTTAATCTGTCAGTATCTAATAATAATAAAAATTAGCAAATAATTTTTTTGTAAACTCATTATCATAAATTAAAAATTAAAACAAATAGTCATGTGAATATATGTTGATGATTTATATATTTTATAAATGTATTTTTTTTTTTTAAATATAGATACATGGAATATGTGAATTTTACTTGAGGAGTTTGTCAAGACCATGATAAAGAAAATAGTTAATAGCTAAAGCACTGTCAATAGTTATGGTCAATATAGATACTCTTAATGAAATTTGTCTTCCAGAAGAAGAAAAGACAGATTATCTCAATTTTATTTGAAGGGGCAGATCAAACAATGAAAAAAAAAGCATAGTATTAGATTTGCTATAAAATGTAATTTAGTATCTTATATTCTTGGAATTCCTTGTACTATTAATAAAAAACTAATGGTGCTAAAATTTAACTTGCATAAAGACACTAATGCTCACATTATTAGTGGATATTCTCTAATAATAGATTCAGAGAGTTCAGAAATAAAAAGTTATTTTTTGTTGACTATTGTTACAACAATATCTTTAAAAAATTTTATTTTTTCTTCTTGGGGACTATGTTGTTCATGATGGTACAATAACAGATTTTGGGCAAAAATTGAAAATAGTGATATTAGTGTTGAAAACTGAAATAAACTGTTGTCATTGAATTTTTACCAATGCATGGATTGACTATCATAAATTTGTTTAAGTGAAAAAATAATTATAAAGGAACATAGATGTATTCACATTTAAAACAATGTTATTTAGTACATTACATTATAGTCAGGAATCAAAATATAAAAGAATTTCATGATACAAAAGCACTTGCAAGCACAGATTATTAAATGGATCATAGATTAGTATGCTCCAAGATTACAATAATTGCTTTAAATATATATATTAGTTCAGTTATAGTCATAAGAAAATTGATGTTTGTTTTTTAAAAAGTGTCTACTATAAACTAAATTACAACTGCTATTAAACATTAAAATTACTGAGGTGGTGAAATTCTTTTAAGAAATGTGCTATGGTTTTCTAACCATGATCTTATTATTAGTGAGCTGATTGAAACAAAACATGGTAATTTTTGCATGTACAGATAATAAATTAAATAATGAATATTAAAATAAAAATAGATTTGAAGGTAAAAGCTGAATGATTGACAAAAAGGCACAAAAATTATTGGTGGATTAAAACTGTAAAAAAGATAGACACTCACTGATGATCATCAATCTAGATATTTTTTGATGCATTAAAAGGAACATATTGACCCAGCAATGATACTCTCATATATGATAACTGATATTTTGAACAAATAGAAGAAATATTCTTATCATCTTTTGAATAATAATACAAGAATTTAGATGATGACTTTTAATGATGTATCAATTTTATCTACTCGTTTATATTTGGATAAAAATGTTAAGCTTAATGAAGTCAAAACAGTTATTTGTAATCTTAAAAATAGTAAGGCTGCAATTCCCAATAAAATACTAGAAGTTTTAAAATATGGCCAAGAGATATTAGCTTCAAAAATATTGTAATTTTTTAGAAATATATGGACCAATAAAGTTATACCACCTGCTATTGTTTTAATTTTTAAAAATAGGCAAGATTGTAGACATTATCTTTTAATATCATTATTACTTACTACAGCAAAAAAACTTTGAAAGATTTTCTTAAATAAGTTGTTTCCAGTCACGGATGAATGCCTAATAGTTATTCTATATAGTTTTAGATAATCAAGCAGCAGTATAAAAATGGTATTTGTGGCTAGACAAAAACAATACAAGTATTGTTAACAAAAGAATGATTTATATGTAGCTTTTGTAGATTTTATTAAGACATATGATTCAATCAATCAAACAGGACTATGACATTGTTTGAAATTAATTGGGTATCCATTAAGATTTAGTCATTTTATACAGCTAGTATATGATGTAATGATAGGAACTGTTATTACTACATGTGGAAAATCTGAGAACCTTGAAATGAAGACTGGAGTTTAGCAAGGATATATAATTGCTCCAACATTATTTTTAGTTTTTAAGACAATAGTTTTTGAAAATGTTTGTAGATATATGGCTTCATGACACTAGGATCAAAATGCAATGTTAAGTTTGATAGAGAAATTTTTTAATTCTAATTGATTAAAAGTGAAACAACTTCCTTATCTTGGATTTAGGATTTAAAGTATGCAGATGATCACGCTACTTTTCCTAGTTCAAAAGATAATCTGCAGAATGAATTTAATATTTTGAAGGCAACATATTAAGACTTTGGTTTAATAATTAGTATTAAAAATCTCATGTTTTTTATCAGCTAGTAATGGAAGAATTTAGTTTGGATAGTTATCAACTTGAGAATGAAAACCAATTTAACTACTTATAAAAAGATGGATTTAGATGTTGAGGACAGCACAACTCCAATATGTTGCTGCTGTTACAGAAAGTTAAATGATAGGATATTTTATATTAAGAAAATAATTGTTGCAGATAAATTAACCACAGAGCTGATATTTTACCTACTTTGTAAATAAAAAATGAGATTTTGCTACCCTAACAATGCAACATAAAGGGTATTAGAAAAGTTTCATTTAATGATGCTCAGTAAAATTTCAAAAATACAATGGCAAGATTATAAAACCAATCAGCATGTTCTTGAATTTTTTTGATATGATACTGTAGATTCTATTATTATAAAACCATACTTTAGTTCAATTGGACATGTAAATGAATGACTAATACAAGAGTTTTAAGTCAATAAACATCACATGATTATCATTTCTTATGCTTGCTTATAACTGTTATTAGAACAGGCAAAACTCTCTATATGTATTATCATTCAGTGCAAGCCAGAGTAATCAATGGATACCAGAAGGCTTGTGCATAAAATCCCCATGTAGTTCCTACTCATCCAATATCACCAGACTAGTTTCTAGCTTGTGGCCTTTGTCAGTGAGGAGCCTTGGATCTGAGAGCACTGCATCTAAATCTTAGATTTGAGGAGCCTTGAATCTGAGAGCACTGCACCTCTAAGAACTAGATGCAGTGCTCTCATATCCAAGACTCTTCACTGACAAAGGCCACAAATTAGAAACTAGTCTGGGGATATTAGATAAGTAGATACTAAGATCTAGATGCAGTGCTCTCATATCCAAGGCTCCTCACTGATGAAGGCTGCAATCCAGAAACTAGTCTGGGGATATTGGATGAGTAGGCACTAGATGGGGATTTTATGCACAAGCCTTCTGGCATCCATTGACAACTCTTGCTTGCTGTGTGTGGCAATACGTATAGTGAGTTTTTGCCTCTTTTAATACAAGAGTTCATAAAAGACTGTTTTATGTTTAACTTGAACATAGTTTTCATGGAAGTGGTAGATCCTATTTGCATTGTATGGATCATTTCAAAGACATTTTATAAAGGTGCAATAATAATTATTTTCCCTGGAAAAATATGTCAGTGAATAGAATACATGAGTTACAATTAGACATCATGTAAAAATATTTGCAATGGAAATTAAAAGGTAGCATCACAAAATACCCAATAAACAAAAAAATGAATTGTTCCACTTGTGGATGTATTGATGTTTCAAAAATTGCTACATATTGTCATTGCAAAACTTTTCTTGGAGTTATAATGGCCATCCTTACTTATGAGTGGCTGCTGCTAATAATATATTTTCTATGTAATATCCAAGTTGCTAGAGCTGCATGATTAATTCTCAAATAATCAGTAATCAGCTACAAAGGTCATTTTGCTAATTAATCAGTATTGGCCAGTTGACTGATTAATCAACTTTGATAATTGGAAATTTTTGTATTTTAATATCGTTATTTGGCATAGGGTCAGTAATCAAAAATCAAATATTTCTGTTATATATTTATTACTTACATGAAAAAATAAAATTAACAAAAAAAATTTTAATTCAAATTATTCCTTTTATATATTTTAACTTATTAAAAATATTCATTTTAATTTATACTTTTAAAGAGTTATTTCTTTTTTAATCCATTAAAAATTATTTATTTTATTTTAACATATTAAAAAATTAAAAATTAATAGACAAAATTTAAAACCCTTAAATTATAATGCAAAAGCATGAGAATCTCCCCATTTTCAAAGCATAGCCTATTTCTTGTCAGTTCATAAATATTACCTCAAGTGCTGAAAATTTTTTCACTTTCAATGGAAGATTCTGGAACACTTAGATATTTCATAGCTAGTTTGCTCAAATTAGGAAAACATTCTTTTGAATTTCTCCACTGCAAAAATGGATCACTATGTATGTATTGGTATAAAAGGTAAATTTAAATAATTTTATAATTCTTGATAAAAACGTTTGTTTGTTAGTTTCTTTCATTTGGAAAACATGCTCTTCTTCATTCTTTCATTTATCAGAAACTAATTCATCAAATAAATTGGAAAAACTTAAGAGATTCTTCTCTATCCTGATCATCCTCAGAAATAGAAGTTTCAAAATTTAATTCTTCTTGAGATTTTGAATCATCAACATCTTCTAAGCTATCAAAGATCCATCTTTTTATTTCATTTTGAATCTTAGAACTAATAAAGATAATAAGCATAAACAATTGTTTTCTATATATGCTGAAAATCTTTTTTCATTGAAACTTGTAGTTTTTCTACTGTGGTATAAATTTCATTAAAAAACTACTGCTCTTTGCTTTTGATAAGAATAAATTCAGAGTTTCTATTATGGAATTTATTAAAGATGATGTGGTTTCTCATTTGATGGCTTCCAGAGTAATTTCTTCAAATGGTTTTATAAGTAAAACAATTTTATCAATGAGAAATGGCTATAACATGTGACAAGGGCTTTTTGCTATTCCAAGACTTTCCAATATGTAATATGTAAAATTCCAGCAAGTAGGAACATATTGAATTAATTTGTATTTCTGTAAGCATAACTTAACTTGTCTTACAAATCTTCCGATTTGCTTAAATCTAAAGAATAATAATTAAAATGTGTGACAATATTTCTATTAGTTGTGATCATAGTTTTCACAGTTTGTTGAGAAAATATGCATTTGTTAAGTATCAACTGCAGTGTATGCATAAAGCATGATCATGTCTCTTAAGTTGCAATTATTGATTCAAGCTACCTTATTTGTTCCAGAATCTCTCACCACTAAGAATAACTTATCACTTGTGAAGTTATATTATTCAAAAACATTATTTATCTGTTCATTGATTCATGTAGCTGTGTGGTAACTTTCAAAAGAAATAATTCTCAAAATAGATCTTTCTTGCTGAAACTGATCATTCAACCAGTCACCTGTTACACTTAAAAAAAAAGAATTGTTTATAGTTGCTATCCAAATATCAGTGGTTAGAGAAATATAATTTGCATCATCAATAGATTTCTGAATTTTTGAGTAAACTTTTTGAAATATATCAGAGATATTATCAGAAAAATATTTTCTGCTGGGAATATTATAATTAGGAGCATTTTTTTTAGTAATCTTTGAAATCCACTAAACATCATGATCACCATTTCTTATGCTTATTTCTTATGGAGAGTTTTGCCTGTTTTAATGTTTGGAATTCTAAATCAGACACAACAGAGTATGGTTGAATATCTATAGGTATAATTTCTTCAATCAAATAATGAATTTCTTTGCATCACTGATCATTTATATCCCACAATTTTTCTTCTCTAATACTTGAGTTAAAGTAGCTTATCTTAGTATATGTGTTTCCATTATTACTGATGAACATCCATCTTCTTTGATTTTTCTTTTCATCTTTCCAGTTTTTTTTAAAAAGTCTTCATGATGATATTTTTGAAATGATTTGTCATGTTTGTAGTTGTACAAGTTTTAGCATTTTTTCACTTGTTGATACTGAAAGAAATTGCACTTTGAAAACCTCTTGCTTTTTGTCTAAAAAAAAAAAAAATCCATACATGCTGAAAATAGAATTATAACTATTGTTGTATTACCATTGGTGGAAAACAGATTATATCATTAAATATATATACTCATTTTGAAGAAATAAAGGATTATCAATTCTTGATAAGGTGTTTTAAAATATAAAATTTTAAATAAAATGTTTTATAAACAATGCATGTTTTTTTAAGAAAACTAAAAACTGCAGCTAATAGATCTTCTAACTAATTATTATTACAATAAAATAATTATGACAAATGCCCAATCTTTTAATAATTCACCTACAGACCTCATATATAAGGATGTTTTAGGTTCAGATATATATAAACATTATTAAATACATATTTAATAATACAAATAGGGTTTCCAGACATCCTAATTTAGCAGGACATGTCCTAATTTTTCATGATTTTGTCCTCAAAGATATATTCAATTACAAGATCAGGTATATAACTTTGAAGAAATACAGACAATGAATAAAAATATCACTACACATATATATATAGAGAGAGAATTATTAAAAAAATATGAAGTGTCCTGAATTTTTTTTGTGTCCTGGGTAAAAATCTGGCAACATTAAATACAATGATGCTTATAGGCTTAAAAACTTAATTCATTCTTAGCAACAGCTCACATCTCGAATCAATCTTCTCCAGTAAATTAAATATATATAGAATTAATTTGTTCTGGGCTAAGAATATATACTTAAGTTTTATTTATTTATGTATATAAAAATAGAAAAATAAATAAAAAGTAGCCATAATTTTATAAATACTTTTATTATGCATAAATATAAGTATATATAAAAATGTTTGCATTCAATTCTCTCTGCACCAAGAACCAGTCTAAAGACTCTTTAGTTTTTTAGGCTCCCACAACATAATGGTAGTACATTGTTGGTGTGAGAGAGATTCCTAAAAAGTGATCACCAAGTGTTTAACTGTGCTTAATAATCGGTCGATAATGCATGGCCGATTAATCAATAACTGGCATTTTGCTTATCAACGAAACCCTGCAATTTGCTAATACTAAATGTGTATTTTCAATTTATTTTAATATTTTATCGCCCTACAATTTTTAATATTAAATAACTACCACTTACTATAAACACACTTTTTTTTTGGTTTCATTCCAATGGTTATAAATATATTTCAAAGTAATTCAATCTCAAGTTTGCAAATGTCATAAAGAGGTTCTCATAGATTATGTCATAAAGAGGTTCTCATTGTTATTATGCGGTATATAAATTAGTTTATTTGCAGCAGTTCACTAAATTGCAACAAGTCTACAAAATGCAAAATTCCAAGAATGTGTGAAATAATTTAAAATATGATAGTCGCTTAAAAAAAACATTTAATGATTTTAATTATAGAATAATGTTATATAAATAACAATAATAAAAATTAGTGAACTATATGGGATCAGTTTTTGATATAGTACTCAATATCACAATCATAAATTTATACACATAATTTTATTTTTAAGTAATAAATTATAAGTGAGTCAAGTATTTGTTTTAGTTTATAATTAAAAAATGACATTGCTAACTTTTTTCTCATCACTGACAGAAACGATGATAAAAGAAGGTAGCGGAAATATTTCAATTTAGTAAACTAAAATGAATGAAAAAACGATAGAAATGTTAGGCAAGCAAAATTATTTATACTTTTTCTTATAATTTTAATATCTTACCCGGTAATTTACAACCCCCCCCCCCCACACACACACAACACTCTTTTCTTTATGCTATTTACATTAATTTAGGCCGGCCTTAATTTTAGTAATGCTTTTCAGAATTTTTTTTTTTTTAAATTCCTAAAGTGAACCTGAAACAATTTTTTATTTGCTATATTTTTTATTTTTTTAATTATAGTATATTAATTTAGTTCTGTTAATAGAATCACTGGTTATTTACTTACATAGCAGGATATCATCTAATAGGGATATGCTCGTGCTAGGCACTTATCATTTTTGGTGTTGTAAAAAAAACTTACCGCTTAAAGATAGATAACTAAAATCGCTCATATGATTAATTTTTGAACTTTCCATAATAAAAATTAAGTAACTAAACATTCTTATGACAGTAATAAAATAAAAATAATTTAAAAAAAAAAATTCTAAATAACTTCATGTTGTGCTTAAGATATTCAGCATAATACCATTATCATTATTGCAACCACTCTCAAAGATTTATAACTCTTAATAATCAAAACTATATAGTAGAATATATTAGATAAATTCTTCAAATAATAGTTCTTGGACGTAATACTGACACATACGTACCTACACGTTTATCATATAAATTAAAAATTTAAATATTTTCTCACATCTGTCATTTTGTTTCAAGGAAGATTGGATAATGCTGAAAAGAAAATGGAAATACTTTAATATTACTTTTTTTTTAAATTTTTACTATTAACAGTTAAATAAATATTTTTCTATTCCTTTTATATATATAATTTATTATATAAGTAATTTGTAACTTTTCAAAATATTAAATTGATTTTTTTTTTTTTTTAATACTTAATTTAAACTTCAATAATTGGAGATCTGCATATCTGAGCAAAAATATTACAAACATGATACTTCCCAATTAGTCAGAAATGTAAATATATTATAAAATATTTCTTTAAGGATAAATATATTGTACATAATATATAAGACAGCCTGTCCTTCAAGAGTACTCAAAAACAAACAATAAAAAGCTCAAAAGTATTACTGTCAGATGGTGATGATTTAAATTCTTTTTTATTTGTTGAACTCTATAATAGCTAAGAAGTTATTTACAACAATAAGTATGCAGACCCTATTAACATTACTCCTATATGAGAATTTGTCCCTCATTATTCACAAAATAAATTATCATTCTTTATTTCAAAACGAAATTAATCATGACTGTTGTTTAACTTTTTTTAAAAAATTCGAGATTAAATAACATTAATGCTTTAAAAAAAAAATCGTAAGAAATTAATATATATTATAGACATTCTCTTTTACGCACATACCAAAAGACAATAAATTTCATTAAAAAAAAGATTCTTGATATACAACTTAAAATTATCATATTTAAATTCATTGTTTTAATATATTTATTTTATTCAAGTTGATAACTCTATTATATATATTGTTTTATATAAAGATCGCATATATCAGATTGTCAAATATATATATAATTTATAAGTAGTATTACTTTTATAGACTATAATAAGCAAACCCATTATTCATTTTATTACCAACAAGAGTAAATGCAAGCACGGAGAAGGAAAAAATAGTACGATATACAAACGTTTAAAAAATATAAATAAAAGATCATATTGGAAGTATAGTTAAGAATTACTACCGAGATTTAAAAACAAATAGGAATTAAAAAAATGGATTAAATATAAATAAAAAGTTTATTATTTAATGCATGGTATCAGATTAATATTTCAATCAAATTAAATATATATTAATTGTCAAAAAATAATAAGGAAAAACGTTATTAAAGAAATATATATTAATAAAAGTAAAAACTGTCATTAATTGTTTTATACAATTTTGATATGGATTATAAAAGCCGTTGTAAATAATGAATATTTTCCTAAATGACATACTCACAAACTTGTGTTTGCCAACAGAAGCGATCAACTGGCGAAATGAATACATGCTTTAGGTGGAGTTGACAATAGGCAGATTTTGGTAAACACTAGATCTAATAAAATACAAAGGTGTCTTAATTTAAAGTTTTTTATTTTTAAAACTCTGGGCTGATTTTTAGTTTAAAGCATTATTCTTCCGTTATTCGATATCTTAAATACTGTAGGAAATATCACAATGATTATTAGTTTAAAACAAAAATATGAATAAGAGCAACAGAAATTATTTTTTTTATCCTATAAGCAAGCATAAAACAGCTTCATATATCCTGATATTAGGTGAATTTTAAAATCTTATTAAATAATTTTATATACACACAACCACGTATATATACACTTCTAAAAGAGCGCAGGTAATAATAAACTTCCACTAATTTCTACGACCTAGTTGTAATTCAACCTGCATTTGAGCAAAAAAAAAGTAGACATAAATGTATAAAGCAAGTTCTGTGAGATTTTAAAAGATAATCGTAATGTATATTCACAAATCTGTTTGTTTGAATATAAGACTAATTATTAAAATTTAAAACTTCATAATTATCTTTGATGTTATATTCAAAAGTGTAATAATTTATTTTTGATGGATTCAAATAAATAAAAAAAGTATTCTAAGTTAATAATTCTTTTTTAAAAAAAACATTATTTATACTTTAAAAAAAAAAAAGAATAAATAAATTATGATTACTATCAAATGACGTCTAGAATAATTCACGTTTAGAATGTTGTAACAGGATTAAGTTGTAGAAGGAATTATGAAAAAACAAGAATAGTGAAGATGACATTTTTTAAGTTTTTATTTAAACATTTATAATTACAATAATAAATAATATAATGAAATAATATGAAACTAATGGACATATTTTCTTGAAATAGATAATTTTTTTGTAATATTAGATTGGAAAAGGGCAATGGGCAGGGAAATAAAAAGTTCAAGGAGAAAATATTTAACGCATATTTAACGCATATAACTTTCTATGTGCAGAACTTATTGGTTTTGTTGAAGAAACAACTATTTAGCATTACATCACATCAAGAACTAAAAATTTTTTAAAAAATGTATAGAAAAAATATTTCATTAAAATGAATTTGTGATTTCATTAGAAACAAACAATTAAGATGAACAGTAAATTAGTAAAAAAACATTTCTATAAAGAGAAAAGCAATATCAAATAGTACAGATATTAAAACTATAATCAAAATATCTACACAAATGTATACTACAAATAAATAAGGTTCTCAAATTGTGAAAAAGTTTATAAATGTTTAATGGAAGACACTTTGCTAATTGACTACAATTAACTTCTCAGTTTTCTTCTGAGTCAATATATGAAATCAGTCAAATATTTTTTTCATTCTTTCATATTATTATTCATAAAAACACTCAATCAAAACACTGAATTTAAATTTAAATATCAATTAATTACAAAACAATTAAATCCACTTACTTTTACTATAGATTTTTTTTTATACATTACACAAAGTATCTACTGATATTATTTATAAAAATAGAAGCACTAAACAGAAATATGAATAGTTGTAATAATGTAATCAACCAAAATGCGACACATGTTACAAAAGAAATTAATCTGTAGTATTATCAGAAGACTATTATTACTTGATTTTACTGTTCCAAAGTCTTTAATTGCAATATTTGTAGCACAAAATCAATGATTTAAAATATTTGGGAAATCTCAATTTATCCTTATTAATAATTAATTATCTTACTGTCATGGTAATTGTAGAACTGTATAAACTTTGAAAGTTGAATGGAAAACTACATAGCTTTCAGATGATTTTTAGTAACATGTATATATAACATCAATAGATAGATGTTAAACCCTTTGGTTAAGCAATTTATTTTCCATAAGAGTATAAAAAATCATTACGATTATTTCAAATATTTCATTTTAAATTCTTAAAAAAATACCTACTATATACACAAACATAATTTTTCATTAAATTTACAAAAAAAAACAAAAAAACAAAAACAAGCACTCAACATAAAAAAAAATAATATAAAAATTTTTCGTATAGACAAATTCTTTAATGATGATTAGAAAAAAAATTAGCCTATGACTTATAACTGTTTTTCCCTCTTGATTAAGACTGAACATCTATTTAAAAATACTATAACTAAAGTATAGAAGTAATACTTTAATTAATTAAACAGTTACATGAAATAAATTCAGCACCTTCAGTAAATGAACACAAAAGTAAATGCTACATGAGAAATATTTCGAATAACCAGAATTAGATCAATAGCATTCTATAAAGAGACTTTGGGCACTAAAATGAAATATTAACTCTTTCATTGTTTATGGTTGAACTTTTAAATAAATATCAAAAAATACCAAGGTTTGTAAAAATTGATTTTATTAAGTTATTTTATTTGATTAATAATGGAAGTACAGGAGAAAAAAGCAATGAAAACATTTGGTCTACAAATGGTTTTTTTTTTTTTTTTAGATTTAAATCAAACTTATTGGATATAATAAAGATTTATATAAAAAAAAGTTTAAAAAAATATTATTAATGATAGATAAGACAGTTACAAAAAATATTTGTTACTCTTTGTTACCATAATAAAATACATAAATATAAATTAATTTATAATAATTAATACAGCTCATATTTTATACATAAAGATAACCTATTATAGTTCTGACAAAAAATATATATATATAATTTGAAAACAAAAACTTAAAAAAAAATTCGTAAGATCATGTGATAATGATCAAACTGCATGAAGCTGCTAATTATCAACAGATCAATGAGTTTGATCTCTACTCTTAACTTATTAAAAAAAAAACCCATAAGTGTTAGATATTAAATTAAAAATAAAATAACTCAAAAATCACAGGGAATCAAGAACGTGGTAATATAACAGAGGCGGGGGGGGGGACCTCAACATATGCTATTAGTTAAAAAAATGAATTAAAGAATTTCTGATTGTTAAAGAATAAACTGGAAAAGAAGAAGAATAAAGCTAATATGTTTCAAAGTCAATCTTTCTCTGTGCTGCAGAAGAAACAGAAAGCATCAATGTACACTAACTCATTTTATTATTAGGAAAAGAATTAGTAGACAAAGCATTTCTATTTATTTTAATGAGAAACTTCAGATATTTAGGTTTAAGGAATCGGTTGTGAATTTCTGCATAATAGATTTATTAGTAAGTGTTAATAGAGAGAGGTGAATTTTCAGATGCACTATTATTAATTAATTTATAGAATTCCAATATTTAATTTATTTAAAACATTATTAATAATATTTAATAAATTTATGTAATTTATTTTATTATTAACAATGTTATTGTTTATTAATGGTGGTATATGTATTAAAAATATGATGACAATAAAAAAGTGTACAGATTAAAATTTAAATATTTTGTTAACCACCCTCTCCAAATAAAAACAGGGCATGGAGTGTAATGATGGACTATTATATTTAGAGTTTTGGACAACTATTAGTATCTTTCTTTTTCATAGTAATTTTTAAAATAAAAATACAGTAAATTTAATAAAAAGAACATAAAATACAATTTTAAGATAAATTAGAATGTTTATAAGACAAACTTTTAAATAAAACAATAAATAAAGTTTAAAAACTGAATTAATATTTTTTGAATATAATAGTAAAATACTTCGAAATGAAGATCTCTATGCATTAGATGAAAGATCATAAAAAAATTCCAAGCATTTATGAGAAAGAGCAGAATAACAAGGAGATTTTTTTTTTTTTTAATTTGTAAGAATATTCCAGGTTGAATATTTATTTTTATAATATTTAGGAGAGATTTTAATTGAACAACTATGTAAAATGTCAAATAATTGAAAGAAAATTTTTTTTAAAAGGAGAAATTCTAAGAGAATAATCTTTCAAGTTTTCTTCTTATCAGTGCATTTTTCACCTTAATTTAATCAAATCTCAACTATCCATGGATCCCAGAAGTCAACCCAACCTCTTTCACTTTGGATGCATCTTGAAATATACACACCACTTTTTTCAAGTGACTAAAATATACATATCTCATATTGCAATTTAACTTCATATACTAAGAAGAGAAATATTAATTTATAAAATTACAATATTTAATTTATTTACAGAAAATTGTTAATAATAGTTAATTTATTTTACTATTAACAAAGTTATTGTTTATTAATGGTGATCATATATATAACTAAAGGGATTATGTCTACATGCATATGATTACAATATCAAATCTACCAATGGCTTTGAGCATTCCATCACTGGTTTTTCAAAGAAATGGACAGTTGAATAGTTGGAGGGATGAAAAGATTAAAGCCTGTCCATTTAAATTTAAGGAATTGCTATCTAATATGGCCCAACTGATGAGTGCTAGTTCTGCACAAAATACAGATATTGGGAATCATTTATATTTTTCACATATATGTGGCCATGTTTGTCAGTTCTTTGAGATGGAGTGGAGGACAAATATAGACTGAAAAATCCTACATTCAAATCTTTTTGATTATATGGAAACATATATATATATAGATATATATATATATATATATATATATATATATATATATATATATATATATATATATATATATATATATATATATATATATATATATATATATATATATATATATAAGAGTTTGCTGATAACTTAAAGAAGACAATTTGATTTCTTAAAAGAACTGATCAGGCAAACTCCTAAAGTTCACATTTCTTATTGCAGCTGTTATTACTATATTAATATTCATATAGTAAATTAACATAAATAAACTGTCACTGATATGCATCAGTCAATGTGATGAGTTTATTGGCTTTTTATCTCTAAGATAAAAATCAAAAAACCACCAAGGTGTGATAATTCTTAATTAAAATATTAGTTAAGTTTTCTTGAAAGCAGGATAAATGTGTGTGAAGAAACTTTTTTTAGAAAAGTCATTTATAATCATTACATACAAAATTAAGTTATAGTGCTTATTCTTAGGAGGCTGTAAAGTGGCTAGCCAAAGACAATGGTTGGTATTCAAAATTTAATGCTGCTAAGAATTCCACAATTGCCAATGCAGGTTGCCATTTCATGATATTCTTTTATTTAGGTACTTACAATTGTGGATTAACTTCAAGTGAAGGAAGTTAACATGAATTGGAAGATGCATCTAATATTAAATGGGACATGGTTAAACTTTGTGAAATTAGAAGAAAAGATGAAGGGATAATTAATTTAAAAAATGGATATGTACTTTACTATAAAGGTATAAATATTAAAAACACAAATGAATTAGAATTCATTATAAATAAAAAGTAAAAGGAACCACTGTGAAGATTGATGTTATGTCAGACAAAACTGTCAATATTAATTATTTAAATTAATGGAAGATACCAATTACAAATACTTCAGGTTTATGCCCCAACAAGTTTTCATTTTGATGAAAAAGTAGAGGGATTTTTATATAGAAATACAAAATATTTTTGATCAGATCATCAAACTATATTATAAAATTGTTATGGAAGAACTTGATGCAATAACTGGTAAATAATTGAAAGATGAAAGTGCTGTGGGCAAATTTGCTTATAGTAATAGAAATGAGAGAAGAACAGACTTCTGAAGTTCAAAGAAAAATAAAAGTTGTATATTATGAATTCTTTCTTTGATAAAAATGTTAAAATAGAAATAGATGTAGAAGCATCCACATAAAAGTACAGTAGAATTAGACCAAAAAGTTTGGATCGAGATTGGAATGTTCTTAAGAGATTCAACATTGGAAAGTGATTATTGATTAGTCAGATACGTGTTAATGCAAAAGTTCAGAAAAAAAACTATTAAAAAAACATATTTCTAATCTTCATAAACATTCCAATCAACCTAAATCAGAACCTTCACATTATTTTAAAAATATTAATAGATTTTGAAGACTGTTTTAGACTTAAATGAAATCAATAAGAAGATAAGTGATATATAGGGTATATGAGCACAACTTTTACACAACCCATCACTCTCCACATTATCTCATAATACTGATACACTTGAACACATATATGTAGAAAAGATAAATAATCACCAATATATGTATTTCATGCTAAACCAGAAATCATCAGTTGGTCCAGATTACCATCTCTACACACATATGCTATAAGTGTTCAGATATATATTAAGATAGTCAATCCTCATACTTTAATAGACAGGTTTCAATCTACTCCACACTCCAACTCTTCAACCATCCATCCAATGGAAAATCTGATGATGAAATGCTCAAAGGCCACCCTGAGGCCAAGATTCTTGTCACACCCATGTTGACTTAAGGTGAATCTGACCCCTCATGTACAAGAAGATAAGTGATAACTGTTAAGAACTGCAAGAAAAATAGCTGGCACAAAAAACACAGCAATTAAGAGTAAAGAAGGTTCTAGTGAGAAAAGACAATGTATGAAGAAGAGAAATAATATGAAATATTTTAAAAATAATCCATTAAAAAAAAATTGAATATGTAAGGTTCTGTAAAAGAGTGTGGAAAAAAAATCAAAAATGATATGATGAAATATAATTATGAATTGGAAAAAGTTATAGCAGAAAATAAAAATTACAAAAGTGAAGAAAAATATTTCAGTGTTAAGAAGAAAAGGTGGAACTATTATTAAAAATAGAGATGAAATCATGAAGTGTGTGAAAGAACTCTATAAAGAATTACATAGCAAAAAAAAACCACAAAGAATGTATCTCCTATAGTTATTATATTTTATGAATTGTCAATTATTTTGAATAGACAAGTGATACAGGAAATTATATCTCTGAAGAAGAGGACTGCTCTAGGGAATATTGGAATTATTACTAATATTTAAAAAATGCATATGAAGAAATAAAAAAAAATATTGCAATGTTATATACTAAGATCCAAATAACAAAGATGCCCTAGATGAATAGAAGACTGTAGTAATAATATTGCTATGTATAAATGTTGATAAAAAATATAAGAAATTATAGACTATTATTTTTCTATCATTTCTTTACAAAATATTTACCAAGATAATTGTGTCAGTGAAGTTTGGATTTTAACCAACAAAAAAAAAACAATATGTTTTTAAAAGTTGTTTTAACACAGTGTATTAAATCAAATATTGAAAGAAGTTATAAAAAAGATTAATGAATATGAGTTGCCATTATGCTTTGGATTTGTATGTTATAAAAAGATATTTGATTCTATAAGCATTTATATAATGAATAAAGTTTTGGATCATCACAATATAGACTTGAGATATTATTATAATTTGAAACTTGTTTATGAAAATGCAACAGAAGTGATTGGTTTACATGGTGCCACTTAAGATGATTAACATGTGTGAGATGGGATAAGTTCTTATATAACAAAATGTTTTTACAGCAATTTAACAAGAAGTATTCTGTTGATTAAAATGAGAAGATAAAGGAACAAAAATATGAAAATTATTTAAGACATCTAGATGTCCTAGAAGATGTGATTGTTTTTATAAAATGTTTCAAGAGTTATCATATGAAAAGTAAAAATGTAAGATGATTAATAGAATGTTCAATAGATTTTCTCAGAAAAAAATAGACATTGATAATCATGAATTATTAGATGTTAACAACCACACATATTACAATATATGAAAATAATCATGGAATTATACTTGGTTGGAATGTTTTTGATAGAAATAATTTAGTATTAAAAACAAATTTGTCTCTGATTGTAAATGGCAGTTTTAAGAATATGTAACAAATGAACAATACAAAATTCAGACCATTTAATAAAATGTGGAGAGATGTATATTAGGGGTAACAAGAAGATATACATAAGTGAGAAAACAATTACATATCACTAACACCATTAAAAAAATTAAGAGACTGAAGTGGAACTGAGCTGATTATATTGCTAGAAGAGATGATAATAAATAAATTGTAAATTGAAAATAGTTAAAAAATAATAATAACTTTATATTTACAAAAGCTATTTTAAAATCTTAAGAATATTGTTATCCTTTGTTGAGATTTGTTTAAATTCTGTAACAGTTATATGTATACAAAGAAAATGAATTATAAGTTATTTTCAAACATCTCTAATTTAAAAATTAACAGATTCTATATTTTTATAAACAAAAAACAGTTGCAAATAATATAAAGTATTTACAAACTAGACAATATTAAGCTATATAATAGACAATGCTTTTGATATAAGTATGCAATTATGGTGTAAATGAAATATTTTTCCAAACAATAATATTCAAACAATTCAAATAAATAATCTAACCTTAATAGTAACATTTTTCAAAATTTACTTGTGCTTTCTTTTATAAATGTAGATATGTTTCTATTCTTTTTTAAAATCATATTCACCTTAAGTTTGAAATGTGTTTTCTATTTGAAATAGAAAGCATTATACAAAAAACTCACTTCACATAATAAAAGTTTTAATAATACAAAATATTTTATGGCATCCAATAAATGAATAATTCATTTTCTTTCATAATTAAAATTATTTTAACATATATAAATAAACTTATTTATAGTCCTTTATTGATTCAAACCATTAATATAAATACTAATTAAACTTTTAATAAAAGTGAAGAATGTCACCACTGTTTATTTTCAACAAATGTAACTAGTATTGGAATATGAACATATGTGATTTACTATTCTTTCAATAATATTAAATTTCACTATATGAAATTTTAGGTGAGCTAAATAAATTTTAAAAACAAAACAGATTATATTAAAGTAAGTACTAGAATCACTTGGATTGCTGATAATCAATTTTGTGATCAGGAAATATATTTTGTTTGTCTGAAACTAAAAGGAATTTTATTAACATCTATTGAATTAATATTTTATTACTGCAAATTTTGAATATCTTTTAATACTCATTAACCCAATATTCTAAAATAATCATATTGTGCATATTGTCATATTGGTAGACATCTAGTTACAATTAATTACATGAGAAATATCACAAATTAATTTGAGTAAATATAAATGCACTAACTAAAAAAAATTAATAAAAATATAACTAATTTAAAGCTTTCATATTGATAGTGCCATATTCATAGAAACACTGATTCCATGTTTACTTTTTGCACAATTGATGTTATATGTAAACTCACCAAACATAAATTTAATAGACTGGTTTGAAAAAAATATTAAATACAAATTTAAAAAATTAAATATTATATAAATTTCATTTGAAGGTTACTAGCCTGTATAACATCATTTTTTGTCACTTTAGACACTTAATAATCTCACATAGTTTATGCTGTTGTTATCTCAGTGAAAGTATTGTATTTATTATTTTTCTGATTGAATTAGAAATAAAATTTTGTTTAAAAAGGCTTCAAAACACACAGTTAATGATGATAACAATTCTTCCAAGGTTATTCCTTTATGCAATAAAAAAAATAGTTGCTTTCATTTTGAAAGAAAACAATGTATAAGAATAAAGTATGAAACTATAAAGCAATAAAAAAGTTTAAAAAAATGTGTTAGTATTATATGTATTTCAGAAACTGCTAAATAATATTCACATTTTATGATAAGCATCTTATGATGACTGAAAATAATTACATTTGTGAATGAAAGATGTAAACAAAAATAATAATATTCTGATAAAAAAGTAACACGCAGCAACAAAAAGTATTGACTGCTAATAAAAACTAACATAAACAAATTTATTGTACACAGGAAATTGTTATATGAATTTAAAAACTTTTAAAACATAAGGCTGCATTTGATTATGAATCTGCTGCAAAATTTTTCTAGCAAGATTGAAAAAATTGATTAAGAAAAGGATATCTTTTAGAATAAAGGTTTAATTGTTATAAAGGTAGGTTGTTTTGGAAGAAGATATTCAATGAAATGTAGGCCCACAAAATAATAAAACAAATAAATAATTTTAAGTTATGAAATGGCAGATTAATTTTGATATTAAATGATAGTAATTTAAGCCATATTACCAATCTAGAAATCATTTATCAATATGAGAATCTCTGTGCTGTCAAAATAAAAGAAACAATCTATGATTTAGAGAAAACAATACCATCATTTTATTTATGAAAAGATTCTATAATAATTCTTAATCCCCAAAGTTTAAAAATGTTCAAGGTAGAGAAAATTATAATTCAAAGTCCTACTAATACTAGATAATATATTTGGTCATTCTGAATCTTGTTGCTTATTAAGATAAAAATATTAAGTTGTTGATATTTTTACTTACAAATATCAACTTATTCATGCAATATTTTGACTAAAGAATTATTTGATACTATTAAGATTATATATGTATTCTTAATATTTGATCAGATATAAAAAGTCTGTGATTAAATAATTAATTTTCAATTAAAGAAAATTATTATTGCAGAGACATTTAAAAAATAAGAGGTAAATAAATTAGAACCACAGATTTTGTACTTTGTGGAATGAGATTTAAAAAAAGAAGTTAAAAAAAATTCATGTAGCAAGAGAATTTGACTGAGTGGATATATTGATATCTTTCATGAAGATTTAAAAAAAAAATGTCAAGGCTATAAAAAAATTTTAAGAGACAAATAATTACAAAATTTTTGATTTATTGACTAATAAATAAAATAATAGAGGAAAAAAAGGAAGAACTAGAAATGGGACATTACAAAAAACTACAGAAGTGTCTCAGATTGAATAAAATCTAAAGCATAAAATTATGGAATATGATTCTTGCATGAAATGCAACATTAAAGTTACATGTAGTATCACTCATAAAAAAATATTTTGATAAATTAACAAAGAATCAAGGGTACCTTAGACCTTGGACAGCACAGATCAGGTAAAAACCCTCCACATATAAACTATTTGAAAGCTAATAAACCATTAGAAACCAAGTAAAAATATATATCTAATATCAAAAATTCTAATATTAATTTAATATATATCAACTAATAGAGGAAATGAGCAAAATTCAATTGCTATTTTTTAAATTAAATCAACAAATTAACAAGACAAACATAGAGGCTCAAAGCTCACTCACATGACCTAGTTAATGGTGACAAAAACACCAATGAAGTCCATAAAAAGGAAAAAAACAGGCCAATATTTGCAGACATCATCAAAGGAAAAGTCAAAAAAAGAAATGATTAAAGTCAAAGTCCACCAGTAATCTTTTAGAATGAAGAAAAATTGAAGATCACAACTGAATTTGTTCAAAAAATCAATACCAAAGCATCACTTCACAACATTCAAAAGAGGGGGAGTCCATGATATTGTCAGCAATAGATAGCAGCATCTCACCATATAAATTTCCAAAAGAGTTGCTGTACAGAGCAATAGCAGCAAATGGATTATGGCACACCATACAACAAATTGCAGAACATCCCAATGATTGTTATCTAATACTGGAATTTTATGAAACCACATAAAACAAGATCAGAAACTAACAACAATAAAAGTAAATAATGATAGCAATGACAAAAATATCATAATGTGAAAAACCTTACTGTACATCCATAGTTTCTAAAATATTGTAATTGAATAAGTTAAGAGATATTGACCCATAATCAGCACTTCCATACCTATGTAATTAGCACTAAAGATCTCAAAGTAAAGTCATCATACCAGTATAACCAAGGCATAAGCATGTAAACATCATGTAACCTTTGTTGATAATAAAGCATATTGTTGAAACATAAATTAATAAAGGATATAAATTAATTTTTCTATCACAATATTTTTAAAAATATATCAGCAATATATATATATATATATAAACTCACTCAACCTTACTGCAAATATTATTCCAAGTTTTAGCTTTATTTGTAATGTTCATTGTTAAATAAATCCACGCTTCTTTATTATTGTTGTGATGTTTATAATATTAAAACTAATCAATCTAACAGTTTTGATTGATAAGCAATCTTCTTCACAATATGTATTTATATATAACTTTTGGCTCTGAAGAAGATTGCTTGTCAACCAAAATTATCAGATTGATTAGGTTTAATAAAATAAGCACTATAACAATAATAAAGAAAGGTGGATTTGTTTAACTATTTATAATTTTATTAATACATATAGAATCCCATAAAGTGAAAAGAAGAATACATAATATTAATTGTTCTACAATCTTATGAAACATATAATGCTTGTGACAAATTATCAAAAGATCAAGAACCTAACACATCAAAATGTTTATGCCATTCACCTCATTTTATTTCATCATGCAGGCATTGGACAATTCATTATCATCAAATTATATCATTAAAAAAATGGGGGAAAATGAGTTTTTTAAGGAGAGATTGAATAAATGACCACCTTCACAAATGTATTTATCTAGACTTAAGTAAAATGCAATACTGTGTGTGTGTGTATATATATATATGCTAATGTATTGTCTCAAATTATTAACTGCATTTTATAATTACATTATTTTATTCTATTTTTTTGATAATTATGTTTGACTATATCCTAATAAAATAGTATAATTTTTAAATTAAATTATCTATTGTATTTTCTTTTAAGGAAATACTTTCTGCTTATATTCATATATTTTGAGATCACTTATTCTCTAAATGTTTTTTTCCTTTCAGGTTTGTTTACTTTTAGCTGTTCGATGTGTTCAACAATTTTCCACATTATTAAAATTATTTAGACAACAACAATCTAGGCAAATATAAAATAGAATTTCATTAAAAATAGAAATTAATTAAGTCCTTCATGTGGTTTTTTAATATAAATAATAAAAATATCATATACAATCGTTATATATATATATATTAACAATAATTATATATAAAAAGCCATTTTCAGCATATAGTTTTGAAAAGGGAACAAAACCATATCTCAAAAAAAGTTATGTATAATTATTATTGATATAGTTATACTTATATATCTGTTATATATATATTTTTTTATAAACAGAATTTAAACTGGCTATTGCAGGGCAAAATAATCTCTTAAGAAGTAAAATAGAATATATTTCTTAAAAATCTTACTGAGTATTCAGTTTTGGAAATTTTTCATCCTTATTTCACTCTCTAGCTAAGAATATCTAAATACTTTTATCACTCACATTTTGAATAATTATAGCCAAGTTAACTATTGACTAGCTTTCTGAAAAAAAAAAAGTTGTTTTTAGACTAATTCGATGTTTGAAACACACAATAAATACAGGCATATTTCATACATCTACACCTTTATCCCAATTAGAAAAGAAAATTGGTCCCCAAAGAGTAAAAAATTAGTTCATCCAGTAGATAAAAATTATACCATAAATGGTGAATATTTTCTTAACAGATAATATAACCTAGCATATATAGTCATTTAAAAAAATCCATGTACAATATATGTAATGTATTATGCAAGAATTCACTTAAAATTTGAATGTGTGTAAGATAATGCAACTTAAATCCTATGTAATAGTAAAAAAAAACCCACTTAGCTTAAAGTTGTTCTTTCTTGTAATACATCCATTTAACACTTATTCACTTAGTTTAAAGTTGTTCTTTCTTGTAATACATCCATTTAATACTCTTAACCATCCAAATTTCTGAGTCATTTGTTGCCCATTCTGAGGATCTATCATTTGTGTTTAAAATTGTTTGATGATTTTGGGTTTTTTTGGAGAAGGTACTCCAGGTGTCGATGGCTAAGGATCTTTAGAGAAAAAGTGTAGAATGAATAGAATAGATGACTAGCATTTTTTGATTTTCTTTTCATACAACATAATATAAGGTCTTTTTCATTAACTTAAGGCATTTTTGGATTTAGAGAGCATTCAAAAGTGCTGCTCATGGCCTCATGATATAAAATTAGTTTCTTTAGTATTTTGATGTCAATGTTCTTCCCTATAGGCTTGTTGATTTTTTTCTTCATTGACTTCCTTTTCATTATTCAGTTGCTTCAATTCCTTATTAATTAATTTTTGATGGGTGTGAGATTGTAAAAATGCTCCAAGTTTGTCATCATCAATTTATTATTGGTGTCTTTATTCAAAGTGTCAACAAAATGCTGCATTAGCTGTAGAAGTTAGGACATTTTGAAGGTTGTGATGATTCTTTGCATAAATTAAAGAAGTAATGTGGTGTTTGATGATATTAGTTGCTTGATATAAATCAAGTCGAAAATGTATGCATGTAGTTATAAACTTTAAAAAAAATCAATATCATGAGAAAAAATGTTCAAATGTAGAGAAAAAATGGACTGAGAAAAGAAGAGTAAGCCCATATTGACAATTTTTTGAGCTGTTCTGCACAATTATTAATCACATTGTACTGAGGAAAAAACCCATGCAGAAATTTCCTTTTTTTAAAATTCATAGTCTGTATACTATGTGAAATTATTTAGAATTAAAAAAGCAACATTTAATAATATCTCACTTAATTATACTATTGTGGCCACATAGAACTGTATATTATTAAAATCTTATCATGCACATTGAAAAAAATAAAAATTCTGACATATTAAAAAAGAAAATATATTTCTAAAGCATTATGTATCTGTGTATTGTAATAAATATTTGACTTTTTTACAGTATATACTTATGCAGATCTAAATAAAAAGCATTTTATATACAAATACACTAGCTTTGGTCATTTTTTTATGAAATGAGATGTCACATTTTATTATGTGTGAGAACCATTTTCTTGAGATAATCTAGCAATTTTTCTAATAATACAATACATTGTAATGGTAAATATATGGGCATGTAAATAAAAATTAAAAGTATGAAACTTTTTCAATTTATTTATATTGCATTTTCATTGTAGGAAATTTATTATTAAGTGCATAATCATGAAAACATCTCCCTCCTGTCCTTTTTTAATACCAAAAATGGATTTATGATAACAGCAGTTTTGATTTGCCTAAAATTAGATTCATAAAAGTTTTAATTCAAAATTGTTCAATTGAATATTTTAATTAATATCTATACAAAGCAATTTAAAATTAATTATTAATAATATATAACCAAAATTTATTTTTAGTTTTAGGCTGAATGAAATCCATGGGTTTTTTTTCCTGGAACAATGTTTTAAGTTTATAACAACATTGTCATTATCTTGGATATATTTGAAATAAATTATGAGATTATAATTTAAAATCTAGCAAGTAAATATTATTTTTAACTTAGATTTAATATTTTTGATCATATAAAATTGATCATTAATTGTACAATTTATGAAATATTTTTCTTCTCTCACACTTTCTTTTTTGTTTATTGAAAATACTTTATATTTAAGATGATGGTAATTTTAATTTGACTGGAAAGTTTTAATTCAAAATTAGTTGATGGAAAATTTTAGTTAATATAGTACACAATTAAAATTATTCATTAATAGTACAGTATATGACCAAGATTTATTTTTAGTTTTATGCTGAATACAATTTTTATTTCTTTTTCTGGCACTGTATCTTTTTATGTTTATTATAATGTCTGTGGCTTGGAGATGTCTAAAGTAAATTATGAATTATGATTTAAATTTAACAAACACTGTACAATAAATGATACTTTGAACTTATATTTATAACTTTGATCATGTAAACTTGATTATTAATTGCATAACATACAAAGTCATTTTTTAAAAATAATTTGCAATTATGGTAAGTAAATTTTACAATTACAATGATTATAAATTTATTTAAATGCACATTGATTACTTAAGCTTGTGGTTAAGATCTGTAGAGGTCCCTACCTTCACATTTTCACGTGCACACTCTTGAGATTTATAGTCTTAGTAAATATTAATTATAATGATTGTAATTTTTGTTGTAAACAAAATACTGTTAATAAGAATTATAATCCATTAGTGACTGAATATAGAGTTTTTAAGCTAATGTAGACATTTAAAAATATAATACTAATAGATTTGGTTGTTATACATCATCAAAATATGCTTTTGATTATTTATGCTGAAAAAGATAAACTTTTTTTACTTTTATAGTCATTAAACTTTACGTTGAATATGTCATTACAGAATGTATTGAATAAAAAATAAAGTACTGTACATTAATCATATTTTGCTTTTATAATCAAAATAATGTAAATTGTAATATTATAAACTGGACTATATTTATATACTTAAATAAACTATGTATTATATATTATTAATATGGATATCACCATTTTTGTTTCAAATAACATAAAGTCACTATAAAATGGCAACAATTTTCAAAATGGTGTTTTAAAAAAAATCAATTTTTTTTAACAATCATTATAGCAAATAATCAATTGTAAATCAAAATAGTGGGTATAATTGATGATGATTGCTATAATATATTCTCACATAAAGGTTCAGTCCTAAGTGGGGTATAGGTGCTTATATATATATATATGAAAAACAAAAACAAGTTAATCACGTAACCTGCTATCACTTGTTATTTATGTTCAAAAGATGGCGCTATACTATATATATATAATACATTTTGCATATGAATATTGACATACTTTATAAGTGTACAACTTAATATTTTTCATTTTCCTTTCAGTTAATGAATTTTTGGGACTATGCAACATAATCATAGCACTGAAAATGCATTAAACTGATGAAAACCAGAATCATTGAAGAAATAATAATTAAACATGTCATAAAGCATATTAAGATACATATATATGCAAAATTAATTACATATAATTAACAAAGTTTAAAATAAACTTATATATATATACATAGTACCATTTACTATTAAATTTTACTGTAGTGCTACTTCTGTGTTCAAAGTTCCAAATTATAATAAGAGAAAATGGAGATAGTCTGCTTAATTTAGAATTTCTTATTTTAAGACAGAATTTATAAAAAATTTAACAATAAGTAATGTCATATTTCTA
Organism: Epiperipatus broadwayi; assembly: GCA_028023455.1. NCBI lineage: Eukaryota > Metazoa > Onychophora > Udeonychophora > Euonychophora > Peripatidae > Epiperipatus > Epiperipatus broadwayi. Next base: position 3,930,224 of record JAQFVV010000085.1, on the reverse strand, counting down.
AGTTTAATTCCAATATAGCTTTATATATATATATATATATATATATAATCTTTTAATTAAATAATAAATACAGTAACATAAATGTATATAAAGAAGAAATTTAAAAATGTTTCTCTATTTAGGACACTTTTGACTAGCTTCATAGTCTTTGTCAACTAACTCTTTTAAACACACTATCAAAGTCTAACCTTCCCACAATTCATTGATTTTTACATTTGCTGCCTATGTGTCTATTAAGTCATGCTTGCATTTATATATTAATATAGCTTCCTTTATTTTCGTTTTATTACTGTTTCTTTCAATTAGTAATATTTTCGTATTATTATATTCCAAATTAAAACCATATATACATGATCTATTATGATCATAAAAAAACAATGTTGAAACATTATCATTTCCATTCGAATTTTGTTTAGTTTTTTTGAACTAAACAAAAATATAAATGCAAGCATGACTTAATAAACACAGGCAGAAAACGTAAAAATCAATGAATTGTCAGAAGGTTAGACTTTGAAAGTGTGTTTGAAAGAGTTTGTTAACAAAGACTATGAAGCTAGTGAAAAGTGCTCCTAGATGAATAACAGTTTTTAAAGTTGTACTTTATATATATTTATGTTTCTGTATTTATTAATATTTAATTACAAGATATCGAATAAAAATATCATTATATATATCTAATTATATTGTCATTCAATATGTAGTGCTATTCTAATAATCTAATCTAGACCAACTAAAATTTTGATATTTTTTTCAGACTATTCAGATTTTTTTTCAGGTAGTTAACCCATAGCTAATCCAACTAACTATTTGATAATGACTAATAAATAATGTTTAATTATTGTTATCCAAAAAGTAAAACTGTAATGGAAAACTGTTCAAATTTTATGTCCTGTAAAGTTTGATTATTATTGCTTTTTCCAGTGTTTCTCTATAAGGAGCTGCCTAAAAGACATTAGCTTTATAATGGGCTTACTAAAAAATGTCTATTTCACTTCCAGTAACAACATAACTAGACTTAAATTAACTTTGGTTTCTTACTACCATTCATGATTATATATAATGATTTAATATTTTAAGGCTGGCAAATGAATACTTTCAATATAATCTGACATTGTAAATTGTCTACCAATAAATAACTTATAGTATGGCAGCTTTAATATTGAAGTTTTTAATTTTGCTAAAAAAAATATAAAAATATATTTTTTTAGATCTGAGACAATTAAGAGTATTTTGGTATTATATACTTCATTGTCTTTTTTATGTATTTGGTTGAAGATGCAATTTTCATAATATTAGATTAAATAATAACAATAATAAAGATAAAATATATGCTCCATAAAGCTAACATACTATAAAAACAATAAAACTGAGGAAATATAATTATAAAATAAAACAAAAAAATTAAATATTTTTAAAGTTAATTTAAAATTTATTCATAAATTGTAAATTGTGGCATTAAGTTTTAAAAGAAAACTTTAAAAAATTTATTTTAAAAATCTATATAAAATTTTGACAAAAATCACATATAGTAAGTAGCATTTACTAATCACTGTTTATATATATATTAAAAAAAATCAAAACATTATTATTTCATTCAAACGTAAGTCCTATGGAGAAGATATCCATTCAGGGAAGAGAGGAGTTTTTGTTTTCAAGTAATTGTTTATTAACACTAATATGGAAAAGCAAATGTTCACAGATATATACATTATATGCACAAAAATTTATATATAGAGGCAATTTCATTTACAAATTAATGTTTAAAAAGTTAACTTTTAATATTAAAATAATAAACTTAAGTTTATAATTAAAAATAGCTTCACCTTCTAAAGAATAAATTTGAAATAATTTATCAAGACAATTTATTTTGATATAATATAAAAATACAATTATTAATCTTGTACATATTATGAGAAGTATTAATTAATTAATTTAAAAATCTTCATATATGAATTTAAAAAAAAGATTCTTTTTTAACATAACTTTTATTAAAAAAAATTATAATAAAAAAAACTAAAAGTCATATGTCCACTTTGAAAATAGTAGTTTAAAGAGAAACCAAAATAACATGATATATCTCATGCATGCATAGTAGTTGTTATTTTTTTTCTTATAGTTATTAAAAGATAAATTAATATAGTTTTCAAAATACTGACAAAGTTCTACTAGAGATAGCACTATTAAATTATTTATTTTTAATCAAAAACAATTTATACATTCTTAAATACAAAAATCATATTTAACTGAATTGAAGTTTCCAATGAGTTATAACCTGTTTGCAATACTATCACAAACATCTATCAGCCCAGAAGTCAGATCAATCTCTCAGACCATAGATACATACACTTTGTCGAGCAATTCATATAGCACATATTACTTCATATACATATTATTTCTAGAGAAATTTCAAACTTAATTTTATTTTTATTAATTACAATTCTACCACACATTACTGAAACATATGATCAAAGACATGTGAAAAGAACAAATGATCTTCAACCATCACTCATCAGTTGGCCCAGATCATAATCTCTTATACATATCTTTATCATTTGTTCAGTATATATCTAGATAGCAAATTACTATAGTTTAATTGAGGGGTTTTACATTTTTTTGCAGTACAGCATTGTCAATTAACTATAGTAATTTTCTATCTAGATATATACTGAAGAAATGATGATATGTATAATAGATTGTGATCTAGTCTAACAGATGAGTGCTGGTTCAGCATGAAATACACATCTTGGGGATCATTAATTTTTTTCATGTCTTTGATCATATGTTTCAGTAATGTGTGATAAAATTGTAATTGATAAAAAAAAATTAAGTTTGAAGTTTCTCTAAAAATAATGTGTATATGAAGTTGAAATGTCACATGTGCTATATGAATTGCATGACAAAGTGCATGTTTCTAATGTATCTATGGTCTGAGAGGTTGGTCTGACTTCTGGGCTGATAGATGGTTGTGATAGGATCGCAAACATGTAATAACTCAGTGGAAGCTTCAGTTACTTCCTGTTGAGTTACATATCTTCTGAGTTATTTACTTATTAGTATAAGTATTATTCTTATATCCTGCTTTTACTTTTTTTGCATTACTTCATATATTCATATATATTACTTTTTATAAATCTCCACATATACACTTTAATGCAAATTTTTTAAATACAATTCCTTTAATTTGTTTTGAAAATAGAAAAGTAAAAGTATAGGGTAAAAATAAAATATGATTATAAATAATAATGTAAAATATTTTTTTCTATATGTATACAGAATAATGATTATATGATTATATGTTTAGATTTAGCTCTGATGAAGACTGCAGGAGAGTTGAAACTGTAGAAAATTAAAGGAATTATATAAAAAAATTGTGAGATTTATAAAAAGTAATATATATTACTTATTTATAAAAAAATCATATTAATAAATACATAAAATTTTTTGAAAATAAATAAATAAAAGAATTAAGAAATTTTGCAATAGTTAAACATGAAATATTAGCAAGATCAAAAAAAAACAATTATAAAATGACACCTGATGTGAAGTTTATATGAAGTTTCTCATTTAGCAAAAAGAATATTTTAAAAATTTGTGCATATATACAGTAATATATATTCATATTTATGAATTTAATAAAAATATATGTGAATTTTTTTTCTTCAACTAACTGTCTCATATTATTGGACAATAAATGATTATCTAAATTGTTAAAAATCTCAAATCATCATCACCCTGGCAATTTGCAAGTATAATGAGTAATTCCTTCTTCACAGATTTTTAAAATGCTGTTTTCATTTTTATATTTGATTATAGTTATAACTCCTTACAATTATTAACTCATTTCTTTTATACTTTCTTCAATGCAAACATATTGTTTCTACAAATAATTTTCTTTTCTTATATTTCAACTGCCCAGAAAATATTTAAATACATATAGAATTAACAAATTATGCCATAATTATATCTAAGCATATATAATTCATATTTTATTTTATTTTCATATTTTTATTTTATATTATAAATAATTATGAATTAATATATACCTTCTATGTAATTTTGATGAAGACTGTTGGGCAGTTGAAACTGTAAGAAAATACAATTATTTATAAAAACCAGGTTTGCACTAAAAAAAGTATAACAAAATAAGTTATAAATAATATGCATAGAATATATACCATAATGTTTTTTTAGAACAAAAGCAAAACAAATTGTTTGTTTTTGCCAATTATTGTAAGAAATTGTTAGCATTATTAAATTAATATACATATAATATAACATTTGTACAAAAAAAAGGAAAAACAAAAATACTTAAGATCATTAGAAATATTTATAGATAAAAATTTAAAAATCTTTAAAAAGGTTATTGAATACCAGACTTCTTCTACAGTCCTTCCAAAAAAAATTTTTTTTCAACAATACAATACGCCATAAATTTTATTTGCTTATTTTTGAAATAAAATAATATTTAATAACTGTTATTTCTAAATGGAAACGGGGTTTTTTTTTAAAGTGAAATTTTAAGTAGGTCAATTTACAAGCATTACATGTTGTTTATTATTTAAATAATAATCTTTTAGATTAAAACATTTTTATTCATAAAATATTTATGATGGCTTCTTAGAAATAATATCTTAGAAAGTTTGGTGAAATACAAAACTAATTTAAGGATTAAAACAATCTTTTTTTAAAATGCAACTTAAATATATTTAATTGTTTAAAAGAATTTGTTAGAATCTCTAATCTGATTAATCATATAGACCAATTGGTAATTTCTCAAACTGATATACGACTATTATGAGTTATATCTAGACATAATATGCACTGTTGTCAATTTACAGTATTGATTGAAGTATGATAATGCTTAGTTAGTTTTTATATTATCAAAATCATTTAGTTATACAAAAATAAGATACAAATTTAGTGCATGAGACTTTATTAAAACATTTGAAAAAAAGGTTGTTCTGGTATATTGTATAAAGCAAGTTCATGTTGGATAATCAGTACATAATTGAGTATTAAAATAACAGAACATTAATGATTTTTTCCAGCATATTATGGCAAACAACAATATTTTTCTATTTCTACTTTGAAATTATTTATTATATGCATAAGAAATCTGTGGTTGGTTCTTGCTTTAAATCGTAAATATTTATTGATAAAAGCAAAAACCAGAAACAGATCTGCATATGGGAATTAAGTTGCATAACTATCATATCACTACTAATTACTCAAGTTATTCAATAGATGCTAGATTAGGCAAGCAGAAATACTGTTATAACTGAATATTATTGAAAAACTTACCCAAATCTAATATAGGGGATTTGAACTCAGACTTTCAAACAATCTTCAACTATCCACACTATCTCATACAACTGATACACATGACCACAGACATGTAGAACAGATAAATAATCACCAATATACATATGTGTATCAGTTGTATGAGATAGTGTGGATAGTTGAAGGGTTCTTGAAAGTCTGAGTTCAAATCCCCTATATTTACAATTAAGCTCCATGTTTGTGAAGAGTGCCTGGTTTTTAAATATTTCCAAATCTAATAATAAACAGTCAAAAAATTTCTGGATTATTTTGGCACAATATAATAATTTATAATTTTTTATAGATTAAATAGCTTCAATAAAAAATAATCACATAGTTTGCAATTAAAGAGGATTCTTGATGTTCAACACCAGGAGTAATAGAACCTAATTGTGAACCATAAACCTTTAGTTCTTGATTCTCTATCATGCATTAAACCACACAGAACACAAATTTCAGTTTCCCATTTTATTGTTCAAAGCAAAAGCTAAAAATTGGATCTTGAATAATATTAAAAAATGGTGAAAAAATGTTTTGGAGTTGCTCAATAATTTCTATTCATATTTAACAAATTGTTTTTCTTGTATTGGAAAAGGATGAATAGACTTTATAATTTGATAATGATGTTATATTCATGTTCAGTTGGTTGTGAACAATGGGATGGGCAGGATGCAGGCTTGATGTGTAAATATTAAAAATGCAGGCTCTCATCACATACCTGGAGCCTAATTGTAATTCTTCAACTATCCATGCTATCTTATACCATTGATACAGTTATAATTAAACTAAAAATAAAATGAATAAAATCTTATATAAAAAAACTTGGATTAATATTTTGTATTAAAGAAATTATGAAAGGGTGAAAACTTCAAATTATGGATTTAATTATCTAAAATAAAATAAAATTTAATCAAAAATTGTGAGTTATCCAGGAATGTAAAAGATAATAATAAGGCAATCTATTATTAATTAGTTTTTAATTTTTTGCATGGAAAATGTTTGTTTTAATTTTATTAAAGATATTAAAAAAATTTGAACTATTTTTATTAGTAAAGCAATAATAGAAATTAGTGTCTGTAAATAAAATAAATAGTAAAAGTAACTGGTGATTATTATCAAAAAATAATTTCCTGAATAGTTATATAAGCACAAATTAATAAGTGAACTGTGGTGATTGAGTTATTTAAAAGTACAAATGCCTTCACATTAATGTTCAATATAAGATGGATAACTTTTGATGAGGTTACAATTTTTTTTTAATGAGCAGTTCAATAAAAAAAAGTTAAAACATATCTCTATGTTATTACTATATTGAACTACATGTGTGAAATGATTTAAAATATAGATTTTACTTTTTGGCTAGTAGACTGAATATAATTTTTTATAAGTTAAGCAATGGAGATTGATGTAATTGTTTATATTTTGGAAATTACTATTTTTCATTCAGGAATGAATTAGATTTAAAAAGTTTTAAAATTAAACAACTCGTTGTAAATGGAGAATTTTATTGATGAAATTATTTTTTTTTATAAAAAGAGAAAGTTGGTAAAGAATTAGTTTAGTCAGACTTTCAAATTGGCATTTTCACTTGTTGTATAAGAATAAATAATAATAAATAACTGAATAGTTAGTTGATTGAGAGATTATGTGATTTTCTACCTTCAAAGTGCAGGTTTGAACACAATAGTTGCATTCAATTCCCAAAAATGATATATTACTTAAATGACAATTAATCTTAATTTTTTTATTTCTGAGTCATTCATGCAGAATAAATACTAAGAATTAATAAATCAATTATAAAAATATTTTTTTTATATATTTGAGATATTTTATATTGAGATGATATGATTTTATTAACGCTAATGGTTCCATTTGTTTTTTTCTGAGCAGTAAAATTTATTCTTTAATTATTTTTAAATTGATAATATTCATATCTTTAATATAAGCTTATAATTCTCTAATTGTAATAGTAGAAAGTGATTCTTATTTAAACCATAGTAATATTGTTCTGACAATTATATTTGTGAATATTAATGAATTCAATGATTGCAATCCATATTTTATCAAAGATTGTTTTCTCTGCATATAATTGTGGAATATGCTTGAAATAAAACATTATGTAAATATGTTTTCAGTGAATACAATGTTAAAATTTTATGAAGAAGCATTCCATTTAATGATGTCTCACTGAAGGTGCTCTTAATTGAGTTCGGCAAAGATAGTGAATTTGTTTTATCCATCATAACATAAAGCACAAGTCAGAGTGACAAATTCATGATCTAAAAATTCTTAGATTATGGGAATGAAAAATCTGAATTTGATTATTTGGTGAAATCTTACATTCAGCATGGCTTTTTAATGCTTGGAAAACTGATTATATGATGAACTTGCTTAAATCACATTTAGTTTTAAATAAAGATTACATTTCATTGACTTTTATTATTTATATTTCAGCATTAATAGCATGTAATCAAATGATATTGCTAAGCATTCAAAATTTTGGTCTACAATTAAATACAATTTAACATCTACAGCAGCAGTATGGATGATTACTAAGCAAGCAAAAATAATTTATTATGGAAATGTTGTAAAATCTCTCAAAATAAACTGTATTAGTTGGATAATTACAAATAATAGTAATTTTTAATTCCACAATTATTGGAAAGATTTGTGATCATCATTAGAATATTTTTAACATGAAAATTATAATATAATTAAATGTTCATAAAACTATACAGTATTTCAGATAAAAATTCATTTAATAAGACTGATAAGTTATTCCTTTTTTTAAAAAAGGTATATATTGTGAAATTCCATTGTAATATTTACTAGCAAACTTTATAATGTTCATCTGACAAAATTGAAGAATAATTTTTTTTTATAATCATCATGCTAGTATTACGTAGTTTAATGTATTAATAAAAATTATTTAGTGTTCCCAATCTAACAACACAGCAAATAAAATATTGTTTGATTCAGAATGAAGTGAAATTATATTATTGCATAATGCATTAAAGTTGTTTAAGCTCAAAGTAATTAATGTTAATTATTTTTATTTTCAATGGAATCTCCTTACTTAGATAAACCTTAATTTTTTTAATATAAATTTTATTTGAAAGTTTCATAAATTAATCACATCACTAAAGGAGCATTAAAATAAAATTAAAAAAATCAAATGGCTTCATTGCTTGCAGTTCAAAAGAAGTTCAAACTTCAGAATTATAATTAATTTGAAGACCTTACATTCTAGAGCTTGACATTCTATCACTGCACTAAACATCACAGGGAATAAATAAGGATTTTTATTAATAATATAATTAGAGTGGATTTGCATCTAGGCATTCAAGCTTCCTACAGTTATCCATTTCATCTTATACAATCAAGACACTGATTTTCAAGGATATGGATGGCTGAAGAGTTGGAGAGGGAAAAAAATTTAAGCCTGTCCATTAATGTTTGAAAATTTACTATCTTAATATAAATGGAGCACTGAATGTATTTCAGCTATGTGGAAACCTCTCTTTTTATCCAACATTAACTTAAAATTAACAGGTAAAAATACTGAGGAAAATAAACATTTTGATAAGCCTCATATTGTGAATGATGAACTAGAATCTCATTTCTCATCTCGCACACAGTCACGTTACTTGTTAAGATCTAACGGTTTTTCTTTCAAAAGTTAACCTTGAAAATGGCGGTTGCTATTCCGTCGAAATATTGGTGCTCAATGGAAAATAAGACACGGTACATCCCAAAAACTTATAATTTATCTACATCATATAACCGTAAAAACATTAAGTATAACACACACACACACATATATATATATATATATGTGTGTGTGGGAAATGATGATCTGGACCAACTGATGAGTGCTGGTTCAGCACAAAATACATATATTGGAGATTATTTATCTTTTTCACATGTATGTGGTCATGTATATAAGTTGTATAAGAGGGAGTGGATGATTGAAGGGAGTTTGAAAGTCTGCATTCAAATCCCCTCTAATAACATCTGGCTTAATTATATACTATACTTGTATTTAGATAAAATTATAATTTAATATTCCTTTATATGATTATCAAATTTTATATTTGGTAAACTGCAACCTTTCTTTGCCTTAGTCATAAGTTATTAGTTATCATGAATTATTATATATTAAGAAATGTGTTGTGAAGATAAATTTGTAATGATAAAATAAGCAACATTTATTTATTTTTTATTTTTGAAATTCAATGCTAATTTACAATGAATGCATGAAATTTTTTTGTATAAATATATTCTAATAAATTAAATAAATAAGAAAAAATATGTGACAAAAAAGGTTACTCTATTGATACGTATTAGGATAATAGACACACCAATTTTTTTTAAAAAATTTACTTTAAAAATATAATCATATGCAAAGTTGCTCAGTGAGTTATCTGATATTCAAGCACTTAAATAAAAGATTGAGTACAACTGTTTCATTCAATTAATCAAATTGAATTTCTACTATTTTCTCAGCTGATAATCAATCCAGATCTTGAACAAGTCATTTTACTATGGTGCTAACTGTATAAAAAACTTTCAAATCTCCACACCATCTTCAATTTTAACAAAAATAAACAAGTTGCATGGGAATGTCATCCCTGAAACATCATACACCATTTCTTTCAACTTGTGAAAAATATTAAAATTAAAAAAACCCAACCAATTAAACAACTATTACATAATATGTATTTAATTCAGATTCCTATAATTGTAATAGTAAAATGTCATGAAACTTTATGTTTCATATACAATAAAAACAGAACAATAAAAACAGAACACATAAAAATAAATGACACCACTACTAATAATAAATGATACTAATAATAATCCATTTATTAATAATGAGGTGAAAAATCGATAAATTAGATAATTTTTCCAAATACTCCAGACAGTTATTCTTAATATAGAATTTCAGCTGTAAGCATATGAAAATGTAATTGAAAATACTTTAAAGTTCAAAAATTGAAAGTGTAGATGAAGTGAAATTCATTGGAAATAAAAAATGAAAGTATGATATTGAGAAGAAGAAAAAATGGAGGAATGACATTGAGATTAGTGACATATCAAATAGATTAGCTAAATTAATTAAAATTGAAGAAAGTTACCAAATGGAGATAATTTATATTTGTTCCTTAATAAATTCTTATTTTAGTATAAAAATAGAGAATTTTTATTTAGTTGTATAGAATTCTTTAGATCAGACCAAACAACATTAAAATTTTCATGAGAAATTTTAATATTAGAAATGGAAACTTATTAAAAGATAAAAGTATTGTAGGAAATTTGGAAATGAAAAAAAAAAATGAAAGAGGAAAGAGATATATGGAATTTTCAGGAAAAAATATGCATATTAGGATTTTTTTTTTTGAAAATTCAAAATAGAGACAGATATAGATGTATCACAATAAGTACCTCAAAGTAGAATTATAATTAACACAAGATGTAATCATAGTTTCATGAGATCTAAAATATTTATCATTATAAAGCTAGAGAGATGTAAGCTATTAAAAAGAACAATATTAGCAGAGGATATTTTTAATATTACTATTGTAATATATTTAAACTACAATTTGAAAATATTGAAAAATATTTATAGAATTCTATGATGATCTAAACTTGAATAAATTCAATAAGATAAGTAATACTAGACTAAAACCAATCATAAAAATAGAACAAAAAAACAACAGCATTTTACTAATACATTTTTAATGATCCAAGATAATTTATAAAGAAAAGATGGAATATGAAAATATTTAAACAATAATCCATTGAGAATACATATATATCTGAATATTGGAAAGCAGTATAAAAAAGAATAAAAAAATGGTAAAATATAATTATGATTTGCAAGAAAAGTTATAGAAAAAACAAAAAAAGATGTTATATTATGATCAAAAGAAAAAAACAGTATCATAGTGTGAAAGAATGCTATAAAAACAATATAGTTATAAAAAATTAAAAAACAACAATAAAATAAAACAAAGCAGCCCTTACATAACAGTAGGAAACATAATTAAATCTATGAAGAACAGAAATATCTATGAAATGATAGAATTATTATTAATATTTTAAAAGAAACAAATGAAGAAATAGAGAAACTGTTGACAAAACTATATACTAACTGTATAAATGATAAAGTTGATTGAAAAAAATACAATACTGATATTGATACAAGATAATAGAAATTATCAAACTATTAGTCTTCTATCAATACTATGCAAAATCTTCATTAAAATTAGTAAATGTCATTTACAGAGAATTTTGACCCCAACAAAAACAACAGCAACAAAAATTGGACTTAAAACTGGCTACAAACAGAAAATTATCTCCAAGTACTAAAATAAGTTAAAAAATAAAAAAAAGAGTATGAGTTGGCATTATGCTTTGAATTTATACACTATAGAAATCCATTCAAGTTTTTAGTAAAACTTTAGAATATTAAGATATAGATCCAGAATATTGTTACATTTTTATGACTATTTATTAAAATTCTTTATCAGTAATTGTAGATTACTGTGACATAGTTGTATGGCAGGTGGCCTTTATGGTGGTTTTATGGAAAGCATTTTGTTGATTAAAATTGGAATCTAAAACAATAAATATAAATTGAGATAATTTAAGTCATATAGATTTAAAAATGATGTGATTCTTATTGAAAATAGAAATTTAGAATTCCCGACATGTTATAAAAATAGGTAGGATTAAAAATAAATGTTAAAAATATATAATTAATTTTGAATGACTTTTCAGATAAGAAGAAATTAAAAAAAGATAATAAATATTAAAAGTTGTTAATAATTACAAATAGTTTATTTAATTATTAATACAGAGATAATCATACTGGATAAAGTGAATCATAGAATTTAACTTGTATGGAGTACTTTTAATAAAAATAAATTGATATCTGTGTTTGAAAAGAAATGTGTTTAATAAATGTATTTTATCAGTTTTTTACATAATAATTTGATACTTGGAAATTCAGTAGAAAATTCTGAATACACAATGAAATATGAAAAAATGGAAATACATAGGTGAGACAACAAATAAAGATCACTAGTATCATTAAAATAATCAAGAGGCTAAAAAAGAATTGCATTGGCCATATTTGTAAAATAAGTAACAATAGATCATAACTGAAGTTTTAAAATAGATTTCAAGAGATAGTCAAAGAATTAAGGAAAATACATGATCAGCTGGATAAACAATAAAGTTATCTGAAAAAAATGTGAAAGATAAGAAAACTATGAATAATAAGAAATTAAAATTAAATGTTTGAGATTTGCATTCTATAGTAGATTGTTCATTGCTAAAAATCAATTAAATAGTCTGATTTTTGTAAGTAACAAAAAACCAAATTTGATTTGTATTTTAGACAAGTTATCAAAATATGCCTAGCAAATATTCCTAATCCTCTTATAAAATTTATTGATTAATACTTTTTTTATTTAAAATATTATATATTATAAAAATACATAAAATAGACATTTTCCCAATAAAAATATATTTCATTAAGTTTTAGAAATATAATTGCATATCTCAATTCTTAAACAAATACAAAGCAATAAATAAAGACATATTAATTACAAATAGATAATATTTTCCATTAAATATATATATATATATATAAAAATGATTTATTGTATTTTAAATAAAAAAAAGTGATTTTATATATATATATATATATATATATATATATATATATATATATATATATATATATATATATATATATATATATATAACTCTGATATTGAAGATTATAAAAAAAATTAACTTATGTATATATAAATTATAGTACATTATTAGATATATAAAAGCACCACGACCATCTAGTTTACACAAGTTTTTTTTCTTGATTTCCTTTTACATTTCTCAGAATTTTATTATAAAAAAATACTTACATATTGTTAGATATTTTTTTTAATTTCTTATTAATTTTATATTAGACAATTCACAACAGTTGAGATTTATATTTAGTACATTAGTGGAATAGTAGGAACAAAAATATTTAAAAAAAATCAAAAATATTATAACATTTTAGATCATAATCAAAAAAATTAAATAATACTTTATAAATTTCTACAACATACCTATATGTCTATTTTCTTTTAAATATTATTAAACTTAGATTAAAGTTCATATTTCACTTTAACATCTCTATAAGATTTGTGTTTTCAGTAAGCTAAAATTAAAGCCAAATTAATATTACTTTCTTTTAAGGAATAAACTTTTTTTTAAATTTACAATCAATATTTTTTTTATTTGCTTATAATTACAGTAAAATATATATATCTAAAAATTCTAGCCAAAAAGAGAAGAAAAAATGACAGATGTAATATAATTTCCCTAAACCTTCTAGGTTTATGAGACTTCTTACAATTAAAATATCAAATATTGAAATATCTCTCAGTTATTTGAAAATATAAATAGTGTTTATTAATTTCAGATTTATAAAAAATTTAAATTGTTAAAATAAAAATAACTAAAATTATAAAACTATTTCCTAGAGTCACAACTAATGAAAGTTGATATTAGATTTCCTCTAATAAGTAAATAATCATAAACTAATAAGTGAATATTAAATACAATTAGAAACTAATTAATAGTTTTCTTTTTTAACCTTTTGTTGTAAATACATTTTCTAATAAAATTAAATACAAATAATAATAAATTTGATAAATATAATTACATACAGTTTATTTAAAACATAATATATAAATCAGACCATAAAAAATGCCTCCTATTAAGCTAAGTATAAAATAGGATTAGATAATATATATATATATATATGTAACTTTTAAATTGTAAAGAATGACACCAAAAGATTTACAGAACTTGGTCAGGAGAACCACATTCATCAGCAGCATTAAATCATTCAAGATTATTAACTAGAAACAGAATAGACAAAAAAATTTATTTTATGTAAATCAAATTTTATTAAGCTTTGTTTGAAAATATGGAAAATGATACACATTATTATATGTTGGCTAAGTAGAAATTATAATCAATTTCAGTTTTTAAAAGCTTTATCTTGAATATATTAAAATATTTAATAAGATGGTATTTATTTTACTTAAAAATAATAGATGAAATGTCCAATCAGTAATGTGATTTATTTTTATACAATTAATAATTACTTGTAACCATTAAGAACTTATTCTACTTTGTATAAATTTCATTAACTAAAATATGTGGACAACATAATCAGTTATACAATTTATTATATTAAAAAATTAAAACTTATATGCATTAGAATATTAAAGATCATTGTATAAGATTTAAATATAATAAGCTTCAACACTTTAAGATAGAATCAATTATATAACTGATTATACTAAATGCAAATATATAAAGAAAAACAACACATTAATAATCATGCATTGCAATTGTCATTGTCCAATAAAGTAAATAATAATTTATATATATAGCCTACATTATTTATGTGTGTATCAATTATAAGCATATATACATTATAAAGTGTCTCATATAATGATTGTGTACTTTTCATGTTCCATGCTTCCAAATAAAGCAAATATAATCTGCTACATATAAAATAAGAATATCACATTCTGAGTTGTGGTTAATTCTGTTGAAAGATTTAGGATATATGATATAGAAAATTCACCTCAAACAATAATAGGAATCTTATTTTGCCATAGATGATGATTCATATGTTAGTTATAATATTATGTTATCTGATATCTTATTTCATATAGCTATATAAGTATTCATTTTTATTTATTTGACATATATATAGCAATAAAACTGCAATGTTGGTAATATTTTTTTAACATTATTATGGGTTTTATATTCAGTCAGATCTGATAAATAATTTTATAAATTAGTTATATACAAGAATAAAAATTAGTGTGATTGATAAAAAAATAAGAATTAATAATTAAATTAATACAGTTCATGTTTATGTATTAGACTGACATATTATCTATATGTAAGAAAATGTCATGTGAATAATTTTAATTTTTATACATCATATCCTCTTTGTATAATGCTAGTTAATCATTATAAATATTTTGGTCATTGCTCAAAATCTTCTAAAAAGTCTAACGTTTTTGAATTATTTGACACAATTGTACTAACTGAGAGTATTTGCTTCTACTCATTCTTGCTCAACTTCAATAATTCTTTCAAATAATTTTTAGCTACCTTTGACATTACATTCTAAGTTATGAAAAAATTTATTCTTAGGTCTCTATTCAATAATAATGGTTGCAGTATTTATTAAGAATTAAAAATTAAATATAAAGGAAGAATGGAGGAATAGTGTTTTATCAACCTTTTGCTGAATATGTTGATTTTCACAAGAAATGTAAATGTGTTATTTTCTAATTTATCTTTAAATATAAATGTACTATTTACCAAGCCAACTAATAATTTTACAATAGAATTTGTAATAAATTTGCCTTTTTATTAAATGGATTATTGCTAAAGCAATCAGTTAAAATTTTGCTAGTTTTTTTTAAATACTATTCACTTTTTTTTCTAATTTTATTTAGATTCTTATTAACTAACTTTATTTAGATTCTTATAACCATTGCACTCTTATTTTACTTTTTCTGTTTTTATACATAAATAATATTATTTTTCTGTCTGTGATGTATATATTTTGAACTCTAAGACACAGGCATGGCAGAAAGATTTATTATAGATTTATTTATAAAATTCAATGATATATAACTATTTAAATGATGTAAGCCTTCTTTAATTAAATGGTAAAATTATAACAAGCCAATGGTAAACTATTAACAATGGTGAAACAATATTATCACATGGAATAACATTGTATTAATTACTCTTCCTACCTTTTGGATGAGAACATAATATACATTTATATCAATGTTTAATAACTATAGAATGGATTAGATAATATTTTAACAAAACAATAGTTTCATATTACAGTATATTATTGCTTTTTTTCATTTACTTATTAATTGGATATATATATATTTTTCCAAAAGTTTATTTATTATTAATTGGATATATATATATTTTTCCAAAAGTTTATAATATAACTAAGTCTACATCATTAATTTATAAAACAAATGATATTTCTTTAAATGTTTACCAGGTGATTGTTATAATAAATGAATTAAAAATTCATTTATTATTTAATTTTTGTGGTTGATAAAAATATTAAGTAATATCATTTCAATTATGTGATCCCACCCTCCCATTTAACATTAATGCCATTTCTAGAGGATGTTGAACCTTCATTCATAATTCCCTCAAAACTACTTGATAAAATTTAAAAATTTATTCATGGTTGGCATGTTTTGCATCATTTTGTTAAATTACAATACAAAAAAGTTTAGCAACTTAAAATTAATATCATTAATAAAATTGTTTATATTTTATATAAATTGTCTACTTAAAAAATAAATAGTTTCAAAATCAGTTAATAAAAAACTGAAAAATATATGATTGGATTCATGATTTCATAAATATTCAAGAAAATGTTATATAGGAAATTGAAATAAACTAAATTTTGAAAACCAATTTGTTTATTTACAACTAAAAGAAATTTTGGAAAACATTAATTGATAACATTCCATAAAACTGTTATAAAAAATAAAGTCATGCAATTACAAATAATAGATTAAATTTCATTTTATTTTGTTAAATACAGTAATCTCATTTTTGAGGGGGGAAAAATATGCTCAAAAGCCTGAGTGGTCTTAGTAACAGTTTGAGTTCAATAGATCCATTCACTCCATTAAACAAAATTTTATTTTGATCAATCCAAAAATAAATATGGGAAGATTATATTTTTTAAAAATCAGAATAATAACTGTCACAAGTGGATAATTAGTAATCACATCAGAATAACTGTAATGTGTGCAAAATACCACATTACATGCAAATAGAAATAATATTGCTATAATTTAAGACAAAGAATACTAATGAAAGATTGAATTCCAAAGTGTACTGAATTAAAAAATGAAAAGACCAAATCAAATAGGCACAAACTGTTAAATATATTACTATCACTATAAAGAAGTACAAAATTATATCAATAAAAAAGTGTTATGCTTTCTATATTTTCTAAAAAAGTTTATCACATTTTAAAACTATTGCTATTTAAGTATGTTCCCATTTAGCACTGAAAAATTAATTTTTTTTTTTTTTATGGATAATAACATTTCTCTATCTTTAGAATATATCATGTACTCTGTTTATTTGCAATGTATTATTATATGAAACAGTATCCAAAAATAACCAAAATTTTGTAATAATAAATTGGGTATTTATTTTTAGGTTTTACATACTGAATCCCCTTCAAAGTACAATCCACTTAATGCAACGCACCAGGCTCTACATGTTTTTCACTTTTTGAAATAATCTGAAAACCCTTAGAAAGTGATGCATTTTAATGCCTGCACCATTTTTTTCTTTAAACTTCTAAGTCTACAAAAAAAAAAAAAAGAAAACTATAGCATTTTTTCATTCAAGGGAACAAGAAAAAAATATATGGAGTGAGATTGGGTGAATATGGCTGATGGATAAGTTGGACCATGCTAAATTTTAATTAAAAATTGTACACACTCAAGGCATTGTCATGGTAAAGCTTGCACTCTCCAATTGGCCACAAATTGAGACCCTTTTATTTTTTACTCCATCACATGGACATTTCAGAGCTTGTAGTTAAAATACCTGTTTATTATGAGCAAATTATGAATGAAACAATGCTGTTTACATTGAAAAAACAATCAACATCATCTTGACATGGGACTTTATTGGTCATGCTTTTTTTGAGATGTGGTAAATTTGACACTTCAATTAAACAACTTTAAAACTTGTGTTTTACCTCGATCAACTTGTGTATGTGGTTTTGTGCATTATAATTATTTCCTATGTCATTTTCCTTAATAGAAAACAGAATTTTACATTGTTTCAACTTTTCAGCCATTACAAAAATCAATAAATAAGCAAAATGCACTTAACAAAAATATTTAATATTCCATAACATGATTGCTTAATAATGAAAGTTGACAGATACATGCATGGGATCCTTATAACAGACATCTAGTGACAGATGCATATATTATGATGTGCTCATTTTCCAGAGAACAATTTCTGTTATTTTTGAATATTTCCACATAAATATATGAAAAAATACATTATTAGAAAAAATGTTGGCTTGAAATTTTTATTATTTTCAGGTTTTCATCTATTTGAAAATGGTAAGCTTATAAGATGATAAAATAATATCATCTGGCCTGATTATAAAAAATCAAATCATTAGAATAATCCTTGATAAACAAATCTAACAATGTATTAAATAACCTCCACATGGCACATTCATTTGAAAACATATGACTAAATACATAATAAAAGCCAAATGACCCCCCGAGATGCATTTAGTGCTAAACCAGAATTCACCAATTGGCTCAGGTCATCACTTCTCATATATATCTTTATCATATGTACAGTATTTATCAATAGAAAATTGTTATATTTGGTTATATAAGTGTATAACATTATTATATATTTCAATTGTTTAAATTATCTAGTGCTGCCCTCTTTCCCCATTCTAGTAAACTTTACAAACTTAGTAAAAGATAGTTGTCACCATTATCTTTTGCAAGCTGAAATTAGCTTAGAATCAAGTAATATTTAGTTTTACAAAAAAAAAAAAATGCTACATTTTTCTTTTTAATTAACATTTACATAAAATATGACCAATGTTAACATTATAAATAAAGGCTGAAAAAAAAAAAAAAAAAAAACAATTGTAAAAATAAAGATCAGTAAATAACTTTAAAGATTTGTAATATATAGGGTAGATTTGTGTACACATAAACTTTAAAGGATAATTTTGGAAGAGGTTATTATTATTTAAATTATATTTGTGTGATAATAAAGTAATCAAAGCTTATAAACACAAAACAAATGTATATATAAACAGACTGATGTATACATTTATTTTTTTTGTAAACTGCCAGGTATAGCTTAAGCTTTATCAAATACATTAAAATAATGATTATAACTTTATTCTATAAATTCTAAACAAAAAAAAAAAAATCAAAAAATTAACATTTAAAAAAAAAAATCATTAGAAATGTCAATCTATTTATAAATAAAATAAAAATATTTTCAAATCATTAAAATCACTAATTTATGGTAAATTACATACTATGTGTAACTGAAACACAGGCTTATTATATATCTGTGTCTATATATATGTAATATAGAATATATGAGTCTGTGCTCATATACCCTATATTATATACTATGTGTATAAAACACATATGCGTTTACATATATATAGATATAACCATTTTTTTTTTACCAAAGATAAAAAATGCTACAATTAATTTATAATTTTAGTGAATAAAATATAAAGTCACTGACATAATATTATATTATTGTAATTAGGTGATTAAAAATTCAAATCATTTGCTTGAAAAGCATTAACAAAAAAAAGATAGTTGATAAATGATCATGACACAAAATCAGAAAATTTAGTCCAGATATGAATTTTATTTGGATGGCTATGACTAGAATTTTTACATTTCAGTAATATTTAAATTAAAACCCTGAATATGGTATTCGATATTGAAAGCATATCAAATATGCTTTAACAAATAATTATGTATTCTTATTATACATATTTTTCTATAGTGTTTATATATGTGTATGTGCATGCTAACAAAGATTCACAGGTAACAGATATTAAATATATATTGTCTGGCTTCATTTATGAATAATTAACAATATTATTATATCATAATCTCATACTAAATAGATAAGGTATGTTATTGTAGATATGTTGTAACCAAAACACATATATAAAAGAAGTAGAAGTTCTATCAATAAAAAACAAAAATATAAATACTTAAAATATAAATTTGAGAGAGGGGGGGGCAACAGCTGATGTGAAATCTGATATAAAATCAACAAGTATTCCCAAATGAGGTATAATTATTTACATTTATCATCACATTTGTTGCAACATTCTGGTTTCTTGAAAATCACAATTGCTTCTCAGAATTGTCTTTGGTAGTGTCACATTTAAATAGAATTCTGGTGTTTGAAAAATTTGTTATGAAACTGAATAATAATAATATGGAGAGAAATTTCTAATAAATGATGAAGACTACTTTAATGATATGACCCTTACTCATACCCCATATGAGGCTCCACAAACTCAAGTGAAATTTCAGAAACTCTCTAAGCTTCAAGATTGTATAGAATGTTTAGACCTGGTTAGAATAATGCCAATTTTTTGATTAGAAGTATATATACTAATGTAATACTATTTAATTATTAATCAAACAATTGATAACATTTGCTTAAGGATTCAATCTGTCTTGGGCTCAAATAATTTATGAAAACACATGTTTGGGTATGGATAATCACCACATCAATAAGAATAGTGAACATGTTAATGCTGTAGATCTGTATACATCATCAGCAGAGACCCTCTCAATATTATATAAACTGATAAAAATAAAGATTTTTTAAATTAATAAAATCCAGGTGAGACACTAACCTAAAAAAGTCAAATAAGCCATTGAGATTCTCAAAAAACAAGATGGTATCAACACACCTGATGATTCATATAATTTATTCCCATTAAAAAATAGGCTCATTGATTACAATAATTTAATTTTATATTGGATTTTCTCATATTTTAAGATTTTTTATTTGTTTTTATTAGCTAGACTAATAATCTTGTTATAAGTGTTGGTACTTGCAGCACTTTTACAATGTTGTTTTAAAAAATAACATTTCTTACCAATTAATAGCAAATGTGATCCAATCAAACTGGCAATATAATACTACCACTAATTATACATAAATGACATAGATAATAAATCGTGTATATATAAAAACACTAATTTATTGCACTTACCAATGAGTTCTATAAATATCAATCTATTTGTAAAGAGTAAACTGATCATTTAACTTAGTTGGTATTTAAACTTAGTTCATTCTATTTTTTCACAGTTAATAGACATTTACATAACTCATTGGGAAGTGATTATTTATTGTTACAATTATTAAAACTGATGCTTTATCTGATATTTGGAGGTTGTTAAAACTGGGGCACTATCTTGATTCTCTGAAAAGTTATAGTGACTTCAAATTATTTATTCTGCACATACATTAAAACAATAGATTGATTTCACTCTCTGATTTAGAACTGCCAATAAACTAAGTTTAAATACCAAAAAGCTAAAGGATAGATGGGGATCATTTTATCTTTTCATAGTTAATTGACATTTACAGATCATTGATTGGGAAGTGCAGTTACTTCTGATACATTTACATATTATTATACTGTGATTATTTATTGATGCAAACATTAATATATATATATATATTGTAACGATATATAAATATGCCTTACATTAAATTGAAATAAAAACTTTTAAGTTTGCAAATAAAAATAACTGTATTAAAAAAAAAAAAACTAAACGCTAAAATTAAAATGTTTGTTAAACGTATATATTCGCACAGATACAAAACTTTAAAAATATTTTTTTAAAAAAAAAAAACAAATAAATAAGTATTTGAACGTACTTTTTTATAAAAAAAAAAAAAAAAAAAGTACAAGATTTAAAGATAAAATATTTTTGTAGATGGAAATGATTGTTTATTAATTATCCAAAAGCTGTGTAATTAAAAAGTCAGATGAAAAATAGATAAGAGAATAAAGAGATTTTAGCTTGACCAATGGAAGCAAATAAAGGCCCGGACCATAACGAAAAAATGGAACAGTGACATCTTTGCTCATGGAATCCATAGGAGGACTATAAAAAGGAAAATATTGAGTTCCAGAGAGTTCCAACTTGATTTGGTGAGATGAACGATGGGACACACATATCGTTCTCTCTCACTTATTTTAAAAAGGAAAAGACTGTGATTCCAGAATGAACCAGCTAAGGATACCTCCAGAATATCAGAACGGTCTTCCATGAAAGTCTTTGTGGGAATTGCCAATAGGAACCTGGATTCTTCTACCATAAGCTATATGAACTAAACAATTTTTAAAATCATAAAAAAAAAAAAATAATAATTAAGAACTTTCATCAGGGTTTGACAAATTTAATAAACAAACCAATTTAAATGTTAAAGTGGACTCTTATCTGATTTTTGTAAGTTTCAAATCAATTAATAATGTTTAATTTTATATATTTTGCGTTTGATAAAAATCATTTCCATTTATTATTTTATTTGTATTAATATTCATTGTTTAAATTTTAAATGAGGAAATTTAAGTTGGGTATAGTCGTTGCATAGATTCGTTAGCGGTTAATTATGTTGCTGTTTCATAGTCGATTGGAATATATAAGTCATCAATGTCACTGCGGCATCTTACAATGAATGCTATTGGGTTTTTTTGTATTCCCTATGCAATTGATGTTATCAGTGATTTTGTATTTTGATCGGTTGTGTTTATTTTGAAATGTTTTTGACCGTGGAATTTGTGCAGCCGATCTATACTCAACATTATAAAACAAATTGTATAAAATTCATCTGTGCGAATGTATCTAAAGGTTAAATTTAAGTCGGGCATGAATTGCTGTATAGATTTGTAAAGTTATATATAAAGTTTAAGGGAGGGTAATCTTAGGTTATTTGTTTCGCAGTTAAATTGGGTCAATGGATTAGATGTATTGATGTAATTAGTAAATGTAGCAGGAGATCTGCTATGGGCAGGATTGCATATATATGCCACACACCTTCTGTTTTCCTATGGATGGGATTGTAAGTCAGCAAAAAGGACTGCAGTCCATTCCTATGGAGTTTTTTGTTTATTGATCTGCTCGCCAACAGATGTAGCATTCCTGTTGGTTGAGAGACAATGTCTTCTCTAACTCTACTTACTGTTCAGATGAACATTCCTGATAGTATAGTATTTTGTGTTGTTGTATTCATGCTGCATTAAATACATCGATATATCCGATGGATTGACGTTGGTTTGGCTGCGAACTTTTTGGCCTAAGGTTAAATAAGGGATAGAAAATTTTTCTTTTCAAATACAATCTATATATTCTATTCATACTCAACCCTTTAAATAAATATTAAACTCATTGCAATCTATTTAAATGTAAAATTAAAAGTTAATATAAAAAATCTAAATGTTAAATCTATTCCTCAAAATTTAAAATGATTCAAAATTTATATGTGCGTAAAAAAATATTTTTATGTGTTAATTTCTGGCAGTGGCTTTTATTTTTTTATATATACAAACTAAACAAGTTATTTCTTATCGCTGCGAGCTAGTAACAATGGGCTAACAATCTGAATATTTAAATAAAGTGAAATCTTAATAGTGTGTATCTGCCTACTTTATAAATTTTTCTAGGTTCATATGCCTAGATGGCACCCTGTAGTGCAGATTGCGGTTAGATTCAATCTCCACTTTCGTTTGGATCGTTATAATATATATATTGAGAAGATGAGAATAAAAGAAGTAAATAGGTTTTGTCTTGTTTTGATGACCATACTAATAATGTATTTGGAATTTACTAGAATTAGATTATTAAATAATATATGAAGATGAGTAAGAAGAAAAAATATTTGTATATATTTAGGTAAAGATGGGTTATTGTATACATTTAAAAAATAATAGTAAATCATTGCTGTTAGTTTATAAAAAAATAAAAAAAAAAACATTATTTTTTTATTAGAAGAGGTGTTGTACCTACTGAAATTTGAGATGTATTCCAGAATGTGGTAAGATGTCAGTCATATATATATTAATCTTACTTTCTTGTTTGATTTTTGGATGGTGATTATGTTAATTTATGAAACATTGAACTGTATTGCTGTGATGACAATAATATTAATATAAAAATTGTTTATTATTAATTGTATTGTAAGATTGTAAATTGGTTTTATTCATTTTAAAAAGAAAAATGAATATGTAAATAATAAAGCATATAATTTGGATGAAATTATTATTCATTTAGTATATGTTTCATTTTTATTACTGCATTTTCTATACTAAATTATAAACAATACAAATAAATGTTTAATATTTCAAATATATTTGTCCCTTTTATTTGTATGATATATAATATTAAAAATATTTATAAAAATATATTTCCAGTGTAATATATTAAAAATGTAGAATAAATTATTTAATTTATGTTAGAATGAAAAATAGTATTTATATATTAAAATGTAAATATTTATTATATATAATAATTATGAGATGATTTTTATTTATTTATCATTATAATGTAATAAGATTTTTTTTTCATTTGTGGATGCTTCTGGAAATCACTTAAAGAGTGAATATAGGGGATTGTTATAATTAAACTGACATCAATAAAAAAATCTTATAAATAGAACTGAATAGTTTAAGCTCATTCTCTCTCTTGTTTTGGCTTTAAACGAAAGCATGTATACATTTCTTTATATGATTTTCCTTTTATTTCCTTTAAAGTATATAATTGACTGAACAAAATCAACGGGTATAAAATAATATTATCTTCCCATGAACCAGATAGTATATTGAAAAAATTTTATGGGAAAATGACAATTTATTATAAAAGGAAAAATCATCAAAATTACTTCATTATGTTGTAAACCATCAGGTTATTTTTATCCTTAAAAATGTATGTTACTTATATTTTAAAAATAGAATGCAAACATCAGAAGTTGTACAAAAGTCACATCTACCTATCTGTGTAATTTTATTAGAGTGATTAAACAATTTTCTCTAAGATATGAATCAGTTTAATTTCCCATCATATTATCAAAGATAAAATTAGCATCTATTCATCATAATATTCTGAAATAATATTTGTTCATAAAAGGATATCTTTTCATATCATCATAAATATAAACTAGTGCTTATGTGTGTAATGCCATATAAAGCAAATAATTATTATTTGTAAGAATAATTTGGATATATACATAAAGCATTGGAATCAATAAAATATACTTTAGGTTTAAAAGTTCTCATGAAAATATTGTTTTCTCTGGAACAAAGCCACACTATTGGTTTGTAGTTTCAAATATACATAAGAACTGTGGTACCATTCTGGAAATACAGAATTTAAAGCCTCTCATTCAGGTCATTCATTTATGCTTGCCATTGTTATTGATATTTTTTGTCTCCACATTTAGATGTAAAATCTTTATTGATAACAATATACAATTTTAAATTAAATAGTAATCAATTCACATACCAAAATATAAGAGAGTTACAGTTTCCTAAGTTTAAACTTATATCTTGTGGCATAGTAATTATTATTTTAATATTTAAAATATATTCATTTTCTTTTATTGATTTTAAATTAACTTCAAGTATATCACTTCTATTAAAAGTTCACAAAGGATTTCATTGCAATAAGTATTCACTTTATGTTGTCTTAAATTTTTATTAACAAATAATTAGATTCATCTTTATATATATATATATATATATATATATATATATATATATATATATATATATTGTATGTAACCTTTCCTTCCAAGTCTTCATAACACTTCTATCCTACATTCTCTTTTCTTATCCCTGGGTCAAAAATAATTGGTATATCAGACATTGGATTAACCTGTATCATTGAAACAGGATAGCTTACCCTGTCTCTAAGATGTCTAGGTCTGTTATCAAATAAAGAATCAGCTATCTCTAGAGCATCAAGTATTTCTGTCACTTCCTCTATGGTAAAATGATCAGCAGCCATAAGTACCTGCTCGATTGGTTTTGGAAGATTGTGCCAAATAATTCTTACTATTTGCGGTTCCAATAAAAGAAAGGCAGTAAGGCTTTTCAGTTTTAACAACTTGTTCCCTAAAAAAAATTATGTATAATTTCCTTTATTAAAATTATCTTTCTCCTGAGATATCTGATAATGAACATTATTCTGTCTATCATCACTCCAAAAGCTACACATTAATAAGTTATTTAAAGTCTCCATAAGTCATTGATTTGTTAAACTATGATTGCCAACAATTCTTCACAACATCTGATAAATGATTACTAGCAATGGCTAATTTTTCTTTTTCATTCAATGCACATACAGAAAATAGCTCTTCCAGGCTATTTAAAAATTCTAAAGGATTTTCCATAAATCTACCTCTGAAAGGCATTATCCTTATAATCTTCATAGCTAAAAGATATACATTATTTGTATCAACATCTTCACTGACCCTTCCTTTTTTAACTTCAATTTTTTCCTTACACGTAGATTCATTCTTACTATCCTTATTAATTTGAAAATATATCTTATCAAGTTCACTTCATTGACTCACTTCCTCTTTAAGACAAGTTTTCACTATCCTAGCATTCTCTATTTCTATAAATCTTTTATTGTTTAATATATTTTCAGCCTCTATTTTCTTACAAATATCTATAAATTTAACATCCCATTCCAAATGACTTGCCAATTCTTTAATATAATCTTTCTGATTTTCTTGGAATTCTTTTAATTCTAAGTTAATTGCTTCTTTCTGCTCTCCTATCTTCTCCACATCTTTACTTTTATCTCTGACATCCTTAATATCTTTCTGCATATTTTTTATATGTTCACCCATCCTGGATCTAAACTTATGGTTGACTGTCATTTTGCCTTTTATCATACTCATATCTTCAAACATTTCATTCTTAATTTCTTCTTTAAATTTACCAGAATTAAAATCCTTTTCCCCACCCATCTCAATATGTTCTTTTTTAACATCCTGTATTTGAGAGTCAAAATTATTAATATAACTACATATTTTCTCATTAGAAACTTTTATCTTTTCTTCCAGCCAATTATTAAAAATTTTCATTTTCTCTTTCAGTTGGTGACTGGAACTCTTTATTTTCTCTTCTGACAAAACCTCTCTTTATTATCACCTTAATTATGAGTCAACATTTGACTTAATTCACTTATTCTAATATTTATATCTTCATTTGCTCTTTTACAATTGCAAACTAAAACATTCTTTTTGAATTAATTCATAGTACTCATGAATTTTATCATCTATCATTTCAACATTTTTTACACTCAATAACTTCATTTTAAAATCCAGATCCTCTTTTAATGCATTTAAGTCTTTTTTATTCTTATCAAATCTACCGTCAAAAGTACTTTAAATATTTTCCAAGTTGCTTCTAATGCCATTCAAATTATTTTTCATTTCAGCAAAATTATTATCTAACTTTATTATCATCTAATTTTTTGTTCAACTTTACACTAAATTTTAAGTAATCTTCTCTTATTTCTTCTTTATTATCATCTAATCTTTTATTCATTTCATCTGATTTTTCATCTAATTTTTTATTCATTTCATCTTTTATATTATCAAATTTTTGGTTCATAAATTCTATTAACACCTGCATGTCAAAATTGCTCCCAGAGCTCTTAAAACTTAAACTTTTTCTAACTCTTCCTCTTTAGTATCATTCATTTTGTAATCAAATAAATATTTTCTCAATACTTAACTAAAATATTATGATTTTTATATTATCATTAACAGTATTTCTTTATTATGACACTAAATGATAATCACATCACAACCAAACAATACTAATTCTAGATTTTAATCCACCTATTTCCTAAATTGTTATTTTAGATCTTCTACTATTATTATTTCTTCTCTATTGAGTCATAATCACACTGGTCATGACACATTAAATATTGAAATTGATTAAACAGAATATTTTCAGCATTATCTAACCACATATTTTAATCACAAAACAGCATAAACCACATGTAATTTATTTTTAATTGTAGATTGAATAAATTAAAATTTTTAAATGAATTTAATTATTTAATATTATAATTCAATAACATCTACCATCCTATTATAAATAATTAATATCTGCCCTTTTATGGATGAGGATATGCCCAAAATGTTCATCACTAAAATTGTTGTAAATGCTTGATATTATAAAACATTTATGTAATATTGGATATAACAACTATGCAGAAGTGCTAATTAGCTATTAATGAGGCCACACAGTTGGGCACCATGAAATCCCTCTTAAGTATGTAACCTTCCATTCTGGTTCTTCCAACACACCTCTGTACTATACCCTACCTTCTTTATTGTATAGACTATACTAGCTCAAAAATAAACCATCAAGTATAACAACAATAAAGTATAAGACATGGGGCTTGAAACTTGCTAAATATTAAAACATAAGATAGACTTCGGGGACAATTACAAGAGTGGTTTTAACATTGAGAAGTATATAAAATATACCCCACAATGGCAATGCTATTGTGACAATTCTACTGCTACCCCATCTTATTATAATCATTAGGAAAACTCCCACAACAAGCAATGACTAACAATATTTCATTTAAATAATAAAATACTACTCTTCTACAATTTAAAAATCCTAAAAATAAAAACATTAACCAAATTACATCAATTTAAAATAATTGATGTTATCCTATGGCTATTTCAGGGATCATAAGTATTCTATTCTAAATATAATATAACAATTAGATTGATAATTAAATAATTGAATTGCAAGAGGGATTTTACTGGGATCCAATCATTTAATAAAAACATACTTACTATTACATATCTTGATTAACCTCCTATTGAAAACTTAATCTAATTATAACAATAACTACTCATTATCTTCCCTTAAATAATTTAATTGACTTTTCCTAAGATTTCTTCTCATACTTATGTTAACAATAATTACTCCAGAATGCTTATTTTCTTATAATCAAAGCTTCATCACACCATTATTATCTACCAAATCTAATTCAGTGAAATACATCTCTTAATTAGTTAGCATTCACCTACTGTAATTAACTCCTTCAGAATCACAAACCTTAAAATATATTTGGTTAGTAACTTGTACTCTGAAATTATATAATAATTTTAAATTATGATATAACATATATTTCAACTTAAATTACAAAATTAGAATGTGACTCTCAAACATATTGCTAATTTCTATTATATGCTCTCCATTTTGTAATATTTAATAGTATTTTTCATATGGCTCTTCAAAATTCTTTTGCATCTAATAAAAACATGAAGTACCATAAGCTTTCTTTAAGATAGTTATAATTTAAAGCAATTGATAGTTAATGTAGTAATTATAAACTCTTAAGCATAGCTTCTCAAACAAGGCATGTAATCATAATTTGGCATGTATAATTTTATATAGATAATGTGCTTTATTGATATGACCTGTGATAGAAATGACTTTCAGACTCAATAAAATGACTATGATAAAGTTTAACTCAAAATATTCATTTATTTACAACACTAAGAATAAATAATAAACAATTATACATATAAAGTTAAATACTTTATTAACAATAAAAAAATAAGCATTAAACTGTCTTATATTGATAGCAAATTATTTACATTTTTTACAAGTACATAATATTTGAAGATTGCTACACTTTCAGGAAAATTAGAATGAAGGTCTTTCACAGGCCTATAATAAATATCAAATATCTTATGAAAAAATGTAATAAACTTTAACCTGTGCAATGTGAATGTAATGATCCATATGTTGAAATCATTATGGGCAATAAGATGTTCACTTTCATTTGATAATAAAAAATTCAATTGGTTGAAAAAAATTGATAAAGATTGGGAGAACTACTTTAATTTATGCCTAAAATATTGGCCCCAAAAACCTTCTGTGTATGGGGAGAAATTGCTCTCTCCAAATGTGAAATCTGGGAGTAAAATATACAATAAAGAATTGTAATGTTGTTGTTGAAGAAAAAGGGTATAAATCATAAACAGTGACAATTAACAGGTGATAGGAAAGTTAAGTGAACATGATGCAATGTGTATAATGGACAAGTGAAGGATAATACTGTTCCTTTTTTTTTGTTTTTGTTGAACTATAAATTTATTTTGTAATTATGTAAATATGTTGGGTTTTAATAAAGTTTATTACTTAAAAAAAATAATGGTTATTATATAAAATCAACCCCTCCTATAGTTATTATCTAATTCTTTTTAAAAGTATAAGTTTATTATTTTATTATCATGCATGCTTTCATATTAATCTGAAGTCTTTGCATCATTCATGAGTTATCTGGTGGCTATCTTCTTAGTCCTTTTCCTTACTAACTGATATTTATAGTTCTCAATATCATCCAAAAATTGTACCATTTAAATCATATTTCATATTACCAAACTTGGCATAAAATATTAACTATAATTTTATCAACAAAACCATTATTGCTGTGGTAATAAAAAATATAAAACAATATTAATAATGTAATTAAAATGAATATTAAGCTAAGAATGCTTTCCATATCATACAATTCATTTATGTCTCCATTCTTTCTATGACATAGATTTTATAGTGTTCTTTGATCTCAGTTATTTTTACTCATCTAGTAATTTATTCAAATTACTATTCAAACATAAAATATTTGTTCTGAATATAGTTTTACCTTCAAGTAAATCTATAAAGATTTAGGAAGAAATTATAAAATTTTTTAAATATTTAATCTACCTTTGATGCCTCATATTATTATTTACCTAAAACTTTATTGATGAGAAAATGATTTTATTAAATACTATATTCAATAATATATCCTAATAAAAAGAATGAGGGTTTCTTTTAAAAATGAGATGTCATATTTTGGCAGGCAGTCATTTTCTTAATAATGCTACTCCCATTTTATTCTGGCTTCTTTTCTGACCACTTATGGTATATGCTATCCTCATTTTCTTGTAGGAAACTCTTCCACCTCTGTCCAATAAATATATGGGTACCACAAAGTACTCCCACTTAACTGTTCCTCAGTTCTTCAGGATATTTTATCTTATCCTGGAATTTTAAATCAACTTCCTCGATTGTGTATTAGGCATCTATTACTCTACTAATTCTAGACTAAGAACTTAATATAATCTTCTCCATGCAATAATTTTCCATCCATATCTACAATCATGTTACACAACAAATAATCTATTTCAATTATTATTATCAATAGGATATTTTTTTTCTTTATAATAAATGAGATCATAATATTGTCTTACATCAACATTCATTCTTTTTTACTTTCATAAATACATTATATTTTATAATAAGTTTGTCATTCCTTTCAGATAATCCTATTACACTTAATTTCTTAAAGTATATACTGGTCAAAATATAAAGTTAACATTATGTTCCACACACACACACACTTTCACATTATAACTCACAATTACTCTCTTCTTATATTTAAGTATACCTTTAACCTTACATATCAAATTGCAAACATAAATGGTTTAAATTGTCACTATGACAAGTACTTTGTGTTATATTTCATTTTAAACAAGAAAATATTAGTGATAAATTTAAAATTAAAATATTTTTTTTTAAAACCCACTTCCAGTTTCTACTTTAGTATTACAATGTTTACCATTCTTCACACATTTGTGTTTCTCCTCTCTTCCTATTTTAATCTATTTTAAGTAAGATTTGTATTTAGGGTATTTTGAAGTGATAATTTTGTTTGTTTTCTATTTATTGTACCTGCTGTCTGAACTCATAATACTATAATAAAGATTGTCATCACTGTTTTGTTTTGGCATAGTTTTTTTTTTCAAAAGTAAATTTATTTAACATTGAATCTGTAATGTACATTGTAAACAGTATGTAATTATATTGAATTAAGTAGAGCTAAATACATATCTAGATCTTGAGTATAAGTATGAACCAAAGTCTTTGGTTATCAGCTGAGTTAATCCATTAGAGTAAGTTCTGTGATGGAGAACTGCTCCATCTCTGTCTTCAACAGTTCAAGTTATTAATAGCTATTCAGCATATTGACATTACTTCTGATGGGAATGTTCACTTTATTCATTAGGCTTTGCATGAGAGACCTTCTTCCCATGGCTTTGATTTAGATAATGATTGTTTTTCTTTGGAGTCTATGGTACATTTAGTCCTTTGAAGTTAATCAATTCCTATGATTGTTTGAGAAGCCATTCCAGGGCTAACATTTGATTTCTGATGCAAAGGCCTGTTAACAGACTTTTAAATGTTTCCATGATGTTTAGGTTCTGATGGCCAAAAATCAATTTGAACCTTGTTAGCCACATTGCAAAAGAGAGAAAGGTGGCTACTCTAATTTTTTTAAAAATTCCAGTTTTGATAGCATTTTGAATTATCCTTGCTTTTCTGTAGTCAAAAGAAACTCTTTCATTGATGAATATCCTCATCTGGCTTAGCGCAGGGCACATGTATAGGATATGTGTGATGGTTTTATTATCAGTAGAGCACAGTTGACACTGGGAGTTTATTTTGGCAAATCCTCTTCTTTGTACCAGAAAGTGATTAGTAGAAAAAGATGAGAGATTGAGTTTCAGGAGGTAGTCAATTATTTTGGATTCCAAAAACCACTATTTTGATTTCTTTAGTAACTACTTATTATTTAGTCAGAGTTCTGCAAAGACGATATATTGGGATACTTTAATTTGTACGCTTCCCAGTAAGTTATTTTTTTCTCCAGTATGGGATCTGTTAGGTTTGTTGTTGACAGTACATGGTTAATTAAGTCTGCTAGCCATTTGCTACCAAGAGGTGGATGCATGTCTGTAGGAGTACTGGTATTGATAAGTATTGATTTGATTGCTTTAGGAGCATTGATCTCAAAACTCCAACTGAATTTTGGAGATATAGGGTTGACACTGCATGGAGACTCAGATCATTAAGGTCTTTAGGCATGTGAGTCTTCGCAATGCTTATTGTTACCACTTTGTCTTTCCAATACAACTTTGTGCACAGTGAATTTATTGATGCCTCAAAAGATTTAGTAGGTCTTATGACAGGAAGATAGTAACTTAGTCTTGGAAAAATTAATGTATTTAATAGTATAGTTTTGCCAGCAAGAGAAAGTGACACTTTGGATAGTGAAGTGGTAATCATTCTGTATTTCTTTAGACATTGACAGCTTTCTCTTAGCTATAGAAAATCCCAGAAACTTTTGTGGCTGTGCTGTAAAGATAAATAGGATTAGACAAAGAGTTATATTAAGTATTGAATAATTATTTATTGATTGGTATTCATTTAGCTTAGTTTATTGTATTAAAATCATTCTTGATAGAAATCTTCTACCATTTCATGATGTCATCTCTCTTTTTAGTAATAGTTCCATCTTTTTTTTCTTATTGCAGATATAAATTTCCTATCATTACCAAATGTTGTTTTACATTCTGGAGATTTTTATTCTCTATTATAGATTTCCTTGCTAGTTTACACTTATACTTTCTTATATCACTTTCAACTCTTTTTCATACCATTATACAGAATTCGCGGTATTCAATCCCTTTTAATGCATCATTTTTGTATATCTTCATATTTCTTCTTTTCTTCATAAATTCTCTAGTCTCAGTAGAAATTTTATTGGTCAATTAGTGCTTTTTCTACCAGCTATCTCTGTTGCAGTTTTCAAAACCTGAATTATGTTCAGAATCTACTAATACTTGAAACTGATGTGTAAGTTCTAATTTAAATTGATTAGAGTGTTTCTGAAGATTAGGAATATCAACTGTAAATATGGTTTATCTTAATAAATTTTGTCTCTCTAGTTTTGCATTAACATGTATCTTACATCTTACTAATTGATGATCACTTTCTGCATTAAATTTATTAAAAACATTACAATCTTGAAATATGTATTTTCTGTTAGTGAAAATATAATAAAATTCTGCTGTACCTTCATTTGGATGCTTCCATGTCCATTTCCTTTTAACATTTTTCTCAAAAAAATAATTCATAATATAAAGTTTTTCTTTTTCTGCAAACTCCACAAGTTTATGTCCTCTCTACCTACAACAATCATCTTTCATTTGTTTACCAATTATAGCATTAAAGTCTAGACATGCAATTAAATTTATGAAGCAAGAAAAGGCTCCAGGTAATGATGAAATTATAATTGATATATTAAAAGAAGCAGGTGAAGAAATAGAATTTTTTTTAGCAAAGTTATATACAAAATGTCTAAATGATAAAGATTTATCAGATGATTGGAAGAAAGCAGTATTAATATTTAAAAAAGGTGATAAAGAAAATATTAGAAATTACAGACCTATCGGCCTTTTATCAGTTTTATATCAAATTTTTACCAAGATAATTACAACTCATCTATAGAAAACATTGGATTTCCACCAACCAAGAGAACAAGCTGGGTTTAAAAGTGATTTTAGTGCAGTAGATCATATCCAGGTATTGAGGGAAGTTATAGACTGGACAAATGAATATGAATTGCCATTATGCTTTGGATTTGTAGATTATGAAAAGATATTTGATTCTATAAACATTTCTTCAGTTATTAAAACATTGGATCATCAAGCTACAGATTCAGAATATTGTCATATTTTAAAAAAAATATTTATAAAAATGCAACAGCAACAATTAGATTACATAATGATACTAGGAAAGATAACATTGAGAAGGGTGTAAGAGAGGGTGACTCCATATCTCCAAAACTTTTTAAAGCAGTGCTGTAAAAAGTATTTTGTGGATTAAAATGGGAATATAAAGGAGTGAAAGTAAATGGAGATTATTAAAATCATTTAGATTTTGCAGATGATGTAGTTGCTTTTGCAAATAATGCTTTAGAGCCGCAGGAAATGTTGTAGGAGTTATCAGATGAAAGTAGGACTAAAGACAAATGTTAAAATACTAAAATAATGCTCAATAGATTTTCTCAAAATATAAAAATAAAAATTGATCATGATGAGTCAAAAGAAGTTACCAGCTACAAATATCTTGGTCAGATTATTACTACAGATCAAAACATAATGGATGAAATTAATCATAGAATTAACCCTGGTTGGAGTGCTTTTGTTAGCAATAACTTTATACCAAAAGGTAATATGGCTATGTGTTTGAAAAGAAAGGTTTTTTATAAATATGTTTTACCAATTCTTACTTATGAATCTGAGACTTGGACACTTAGTAGAAGAGCAATACAGAAACTTCAGGCCAGTCACAGAAGTAGGAGAGATGCTAATGTTAGGAGTAACAAGAAGAGATCAAAAAATGCAATATATGGGTAAGAGAACAAACAGTTGGTACTGACCTTATTGAAAAAGTTAAAGGATCGAAGTGGAGTTGGGTTGGACATATTGCTAGAAGAGATGATAATAGATGGACAATTAAAATCTTAAACTGGATTCCAAGAGATTGTAAAAGACCCAGAAAAAGACCACATATGAGATGGATGGATAAAATAAGAAAGTGAGCAGGGGATGTGGAGAAGAGAAGCTAAAAATTTGGAGATAGTTTGAACTTGGAGAGACCTTTGTCCTGCGGAAGATTGATAATGTTTGGTGATGATGATTGTATTCATTCTACGATGAACGATAATATTATTCACAGCACATTATAAAATTAGTATTATTTTTCTTTGATTTATATTTTATTCAGTTACAAATGATGTCCAACTTTAGGGCTTATTTTTATTCTGTTACATAGGGTGACTAATGACTGGGTTATATTTTATTCAGGTTATAACAGAGATTAGCATATGAACATATTTATTCTGTTATAAATGGCACCACAATTTTCAGAGTATAAGTAAACAGGATCACTCTATTATGGTCATCATACCCAATCTGTTACAAATGGTTCCCAAATTTATGGAGCATTAAAAGAAGAGTTTAACCTCATTTTAATCTGTTCCAAGTGGTGTCATAGATTTAAAGGTGATAATAGTTTATTTCATCATAATTTTTTTATTTCAGTTATAAAATATTGCTAAATCTGTAGGGGAACTTTTTAACCTTATATTTTGGTACAAAATATATAGCTAGGTGAAACTAATTAAAATTTCACTCTATCTTCTTCTAGCTGACTTGATCATCACAGCTAGTACTTTGTATATTTGACACTTGTATCCAAATTAATTGGATGATGTGATTATATAATTACATTTTTTTTATCTTACTGATTATGTACTTTTTGTTTTCATGGATTAGTTTTGCTCTGTTTCCAAACACTAAGTTAGATAAATTGTGCTTAACCTAAAAAAAACCCAATTGCATATTACATCAAGTTCAATAAGAAAAAAAAATTATTATCATTATTTGTTTTTTTTTCTTTAAATAATTCCATAGATTATTTTGGTTTAATTAAAAGATTTATTTAATTTCTTTTGAATTAATTTATAAAATATAATAAGATAAACACTTTTTTCATTTTCATTTTAACAGACATATAAATGAGAAAAGATTTAATTGGCTAAGAAACAAAATAGAACTGCCAGAGATTTTTTTAAAAAAAAAAAAAAACTGCTGTAATGACAAAAAATGAAAACTTCTCTTTTAAAAAGAAGAAAACATAAAGATAAAGAAGGAATTGATGTTAAACCACTAAACATACTGTGATCACCATCTCATACTAGCACATAATTGTTGTAAACAAAGGCAAAACTCTCCATACAGTAGTGCCACCCTGTGCTAACCAGAGTAATCAATGGATGCCAGTAGGCTTGTGCATAACATCTCTTAAATAATTTAAGTTGCAATGTATAGCTAACTCTTAAAGAATCTGTTCAAGTATCCCAACTATTGGTCTAGCTGCTGATAATCTTCCACAAGGTCTACTACTGAAATGCATAGGAATTATTGTTGATCCTGACAACAGGAATAAAAGTTCTAAAAAGTCAGTCTCCTTGAAATTACTTATTGTTTATGAACTATCTTTAGCCTTGGATAAAATTTTACCTCCATAACTTTAATACATGGTATTATATATGTGTGAACCCAGGATAAGTTTACTTTCATGAACTTTAACACATAAGAGAGTATTCTATATGTGCGAAATGAAATGATGTATTTAACTTTGTATATAATGTTTTACTTTATGACTCTAACACCTCTAGTAATATTATATATGTGCAGAATAAAATGCTGTTTTAATATTTTGTATGCTAATGCCTGAACGAAGAAAAATTAATTATAATCTCACTTTAAACTTATATTAGAAACAACATTGTGAGTTATCTTAGTAAAACTACAATACAGATGTTAAAAGAAATGATAACTAACAATAAACTATTTTGGCTGTTATAGCGCATGTGGGATAATTATTTGCTTAAACTATCATTCTTTGCCCTCAGCACTAATTCATTAAAGTAATAAAATATTTTAATTTGGAATAACAGAAAGCCATGCAATTACATTATCTTTGAGAATAATCTGATTAAAATTTAGACATATCCTACACCTCTCAAAATATCTTAGATATTCAGAAAAGCTACATGTAGATCAATGAATTGATAAATATTCCTTAACCTATCTATGCCTTTGCTATTTGTTACATACAGAGTCAGAAATCCAATGTAGTAAATAGATAATAAATATCAAGGCACACGCTGTCCTTGATGAAGTATGCAAGATCTACTGAAACATTCAGAAAATATTTTAATACTTTTGTTCTGGGTAATTCATGATGTACAAAATATAATAAACTCCCATTTACCTTCTACATCACCCCCCCCCACTTTGCTTTGTTAATTCTGGAATCCAGAATCTGTTACCTCTATTAATATTTGTGACATAAATACTTAAATTACTAATAAATGTGCTAGCCAGTTTAACAATTGAACCTATTCTCTAATACTATAGCAGGTATTTTATTTATTCCACTAAGAGTTTCATTACTATTGATTTGATTTGATATCTGAATTTAACAAGAAAAAAACTAAGGTTCACATTACTCACCTTTCATTACAAAGCAAACCTTAAAGAACATTGCTATACATAGAGCATGAGGATATCTAAGCTACATTATGTCATGAAGCTAATTAGATTTATTACTATCTTATTAAATGGCCCATATTCCCCATGTAATGACTAGCAGTTTTATAGATTATGCCAACTTGTCCACGGTCAGCCATCGAGTCTCAAGTAAATAAAATTAAGATTTGGGGATGTAGTTTTAAAATCCAATTGTTAGGGAGAATTATATTTAATTAAAGATTCATACAATTTATATTAGATAATTTAACATATCTCTAAGTAATGCTGTGATGGATCTTTGTGGTGTACTCTGGCTGTGACCGGATTATGTTGTAACAGCTTTGCATTGTATCATTTAATTGTAGCCTGTTACAATCCGGGGTAAAACTTTTCAGTCACAGTTTTTGGTTTTCCATGTGAGAAATTTGCTGTTGACTAATTTTTCGGTTACAATATATATATATATGTACAGGTAATTATATAACTGAATATTTATAAATACAGTAATCAGATGTACTTTAAAAATTTTATCCACTTAGGAGTGCTTTTGACTATTCTTATAGTCTTTGTAAACCAACACTGTGAAAGGATAACCTATCCACAATTCTGTGATCATAACATTTGCTGCCTGCCTGTTAATTAAGTCATGTTTGTATTTGTATATTAGCACAGCTTTTTATTTTTCTTTTGTTGTTATTTTTTCCAATTTGCAATATTTTAAAGTTATTGTAATTGAAGTTAAAACCATAAATACATGAATTATTATGGTTGTGAAAAACAAATTAAATACAATTAAAGAATTGTTAAAAGAATCAAACAATTTAAATGGCTTAAAATGGATAAAAGCAGATGAAAATTTAATGTGTGTTCAGTTTCTTGATCTTAAACTACCTAGAAATCAATGTATGCTGGATTATTGTATGATCATTAAACCAATAGTAAAAAGAGGTTATGTTCCATATAAAGCAAAAGTACCAATGTCACATAAAATGGCAGGTTTGAAGTCTTTCTTATTTAGAAATAACAGTATTTGCAAATATTCATTGGATAATGGTGAAAATATTGAAATATATTCGAGTCAATTGTTAAATGTTGGTTACAATTATAATCACATATATAATGTTATTAAAAATTTTAATATGAGATATAAGAATAAAAATTTAAACAATAATATTGATCTTCCTGCTAACAAAAAACTATGGATATCAATACCATATATTTTGAATGATCAAAGTAAATTTTATAAGGAAGATTTATAATGGTATATGTGATATTGCATTTTACACACTTTTAAACAAATTAATAAATAATTCTAAAGATAAAACCTCATTTATAAATAAAAATTATATCATTTATAAATAGATATGTAGCTGTGGCAATGGAAATATAGGTGAATTGAGATGTACATTTTAAAAAAGAACTAAAGAATACTTTCTGTTGTTAAAAAGAGTTCAGAAATCGAATCTTAATTGCAAAGTAGATAATAATGTTTCAATACCCATTTTTCACAAACCATAATAATTCATGTATATATGGTTTTAACTTCAATTACAATAACATTAAAATATTGCAAATTGAAAAAATAACAACAAAAGAAAAATAAAAAAAGCTATGCTAATATACAAATACAAACATGACTTAATTAACAGGTAGGCAACAAACATTAAGATCACAGAATTGTGGGAAGGTTAGCCTTTCAATGTGTTAGATGACAAAGACTATGAGGATAGTCGAAAACGCTACTAATTGGCTAAAAATTTTTAAATATATATGATTACTGTATTTATAAATATTCAATTATATAATTATGTATATTGCTTTGAAGAAATACAGACACCAAATTATAATATTATATATATATATATGTATATATATATATATATATATATATAATAAAATCAACTTTCATACATAGGTTTGGGCAATTTGTTCTTGTAACTGTGCATTAAAATGATTTAGAAAATGTGGTTATTGGTGAGAAATATATACTTCTCCTAGAAAAGCCTTACAACTCCCTAACTTTCAGAGAAGTTAAACTAAAGGTGATTTTATTTCATATTGTGTCATACATAAACTATGCAAATAGCAGAAACTCATAGTAAATGTTTTATACAAATAAGGCAAAAATTATTAAAAATATGAAAAAAATTAAAACCAAATCATTAAAATGAACTTAATATTAAATATTAACTTCTAACAGTATTAAAAGTATATAAAATAAAGCAAAAATGACTGTTCCATTTACCCAGAAACAATTAAACAAATCCACCGCAGTATGTCAGAAAACTAAAAAATAGAGCATACCTATCAATCTTTAAGCTATTAACAATCTCAACATGTAATCAAGACAATCTCCTTTATCAATAAAGGTGACACCAGCTTTATCTATGATTTAATGTGTTTATATAGACACTGAAGTTACAACTTGATCAAGTAGTGTGAGAATAATAATGCAAAAAAAGTTTAAACAAATCTTATTAATCAGACTAATATAATCTATTCTGAAAGCAGACAAATAAATAGTCAACTATAATTTCCAGATTCTAAAAGCAGACTAATAAATAGTCATTTATAACTTCCAAATTTGATATACAGTATATATTTACTAAGACAATAAAGACAATGACTCAAGACTTTACTAGGTTTATAAGTGTAGATGACAATAGTCAATCCTTAAGCTATCAACAATCTTAACCAGTAGTCAAGGCAACCTTCCTTAACAATAATGATGGTACCACCTTTATTGTTAAAGGAGATTTTCTTGACTACCAGTTGAGATTCTTGATAACTTAAGAGTTAATTGTTATCATTTACATTTATAAATTATTAAAACCTTGAATAATTGGTTTTATTGTCTTACTTTTTGAGTAAATAAAGTTAAATTACTAAATGTGTGGAAATTTCAGAGTGAAATTAAAATTTATGTCAGATATAAATATAGCATTAACAAGTATGAAATTATGCCTAATTAGGTAAAATATAAAAACAGTGTCTTGTTTTTAACAATTCCTGCTTTGACAATGAAATACAAGTTAAATAATAATAAATATTAACTTCACACAGCATTAAATTTATATGAAAATAGAATGGAAATGACTAAGCTTCATTTTGCTGTGAAATAATTAAACTAATCTGCTATACTTCACCAGCAAATTAAAGAATAGAATAGATCTATCTATTTTTATGCTTTTTACTGTTAAAAAAAGCTGTTTACTAAATGTGCTAAATTTTTGAAATGGAACTAATATTAATGTGAGATGTAAATATAGCACTAGAATTAATGTTTAATATTTTTTTATTATTATTTTTTTTTTTTTTTTTTTTTTTTTTTTTTTTTTTTTTTTTTTTTTTTTTTTTTTTTTTTTTTTTTTTTTTTTTTTTTTTTTTTTTTTTTTTTTTTTTTTTTTTTTTTTTTTTTTTTTTTTTTTTTTTTTTTTTTTTTTTTTTTTTTTTTTTTTTTTTTTTTTTTTTTTTTTTTTTTTTTTTTTTTTTATTATTTTTTTTTTTTTTTTTTTTTTTTTTTTTTTTTTTTTTTTTTTATTATTATTATTATTATTTGATTATCATTGCAAATAAAACAGTATTGATCTCTCTAATTCATTATGATTTTATCAATGATAAAGCCATGTGTACATTTGGCATTAATATAAAATCCACTCCAAAATTTCAGTATGTTTAGAAAACTTAGCTTTTTTACATAAAAAAGCATAAGTGTAGATGAATCAGCTCTATTCTTTAATTTCATAGCTAGATGGAACTTATTCAAATTAAGCCAATTTCTTTTCTCCCTATGATTACAACAAACTTCTTAATTTCATTCCATTCATCTCACATGTAATCCCTTTCTAAGTCTTTTATAATCTTTTTGGATCCTGTTTAAAATATCAATTATTCCATTTTTTATTCTATCTTCTATAAATATGTCTACACCACCTAAATTCAGTTCCTTAATACTTTCAATGATGTTAATAATGTCTGTTTGTTCTTTCACCAAATACTTCACTTTTGATTCTTACTTGTTATTTCCAATACAAATCTCTCCATAAATTTTCTGATTGTGAAATTATAAAGAATGCTACAGAAGAGAATAAAAGTCTCAGATATAAATTGCTTTTTAATATTGAAAAAAAAAAAAAATTATTTAATTAATACGAAAAATACTACTAAAAATAAAGGGAGTGTAATAAAGTGTATAGAAACAATGTATAAAAATATTATATAATAATAAAAAGCACAAAACTAAAAACAATACAAAAATGATTATATTTAAATTAAAACATTTTTAATTGAGAAGATGAGGTAAACAATTAAATCTGTAAAGCTTAAAAGAGCACCCAAAAATGACAAATTATTACATATATTTTTGAAAAAAGGAGATAAAAAAAATAGATAAATTATTATAAATGTTTAGATGACAAGGATATATCAGATCATTAATATTTTTTAAAAAAGTGAAAAGATATTAAGAATTACA
This sequence comes from Epiperipatus broadwayi, assembly GCA_028023455.1. Taxonomy (NCBI): domain Eukaryota; kingdom Metazoa; phylum Onychophora; class Udeonychophora; order Euonychophora; family Peripatidae; genus Epiperipatus; species Epiperipatus broadwayi. The sequence goes on along the minus strand of JAQFVV010000085.1, from coordinate 3,887,752 downwards.
AGTCTATAAATAATTCATCAGATTTATGTAAAATATGTCCTAAGATCAATATAAATCAACTACAGAAAACTTTGGATTCAAGGCATCAGGTGAATAAGCTAAATTTAAAAGTAATTATAGCATAGTTGACCATATCAAAATGTTAAAAAAAGTTATAGAAGAAAAACAATAGTAATTTCCTATTTTATACTGTATTTCGTAATTATATATAAAAAGAATTGGTTAAAAATTTAAAACATAGTGATATAGATCCAAAACGTCAAATTCTAAAAAATATTTATAAAAAAAAACCAAGTAATTAACAACAGGACAATATTAATAAAATTAATGGCAAAAATGCCAACTCTCAATAAAAAAAGTCATATAGAATTCTGTATATAAATCATGTAGATTTTTCGCATGTTTTTTTCTCTTCCAAATAATGTATGAAAGTAATTGAAAATATTAAGAGGGTATTATATAATTAATAGAAATCAATTAGATGTTGCAATTATAAATATCTTGGTCACATTATTAATACAGACAAAACAATGATTGATGGAATAAATTATTTACAAATTTGAATTGGATGCTTCATTACAGATAATTTAATGTTTAAAGAAGAATGTGGTTTGTGTGAAAAAAAAGAAGAAGAAAGTTTTAAATAAATATACTGTCAGTTTTTACTTATTTGTCTGAGAGTAGAGGAAATAAGAGAAAAAAAAAATCAGATTACAGATCATAAGAAAAACTTATCAGCAAAATATACAAGAGAAAACAAACAGAGATATTAAACAATCATTTAAAACATTATGGGGCTGAAATAAAATTGGACTGATCATATACTACAAAAAAATATTGCAATATATGGTCAGCTGAAGTTTAAAATAAATCCCAAACATTATAAATGACTTATAAAAATACCATATGCGAGATGGATATGGATTTTAATATAAAAATAGATATAATTCAGAATGATCTTTAACTAGCAATAAACCAATAATGCTGAAAAAGATTATTTTTTATATAAATTCCTAGCATAAATTTTATCCTATACCCATTTATTTCAAATCACAGAATTAAACTAGTATTAACAAGCATATATATAGTAAGTTAAAATTTAAACCTTATACTTTAAAAATGTATGTATGTGTGCTTTATTTAAATAAAAGTATGTAGAAATATATATTGTCAAATAATTATAAGATTTTAGTTTTAATATACTGTAGTAATAATAATAATAAAAACTCAGCTCAAGAAATGTTTTCAAAAATGCGAAAGGGAGATAGGAGGAGACTTAACAATTTAAAATCTATTGCTTTTTAGAATCATATTTAATGAAAAATTGTACAGACTATTCCGTTTAATAGCGATCATCACAAAATTCCGAAATATAAATGCATTATTTTTAAACAAAAAAATAAAAAAAAACAGACTATGAAACTTTCTGACGAGGATTGACAGAATAGAACAAAAACATCAGTTAAATTTAAACTCTAATATAAAATAACTTTTATACAATACATAAGACTCAACCAATTTGACTAAAATGCACATTTCATTCATGTTTTCTACTTTCATTTATTTTAACTAAAAAAAATTAAATATTCAAATTTGCACGAATATCTCAAGTATAATATAATAAAAATAAAATACTAAATATTACTTTAATGTAAAGTAACAACACTCACTTTACCACTGATGTAAGAACTATTCATTTTTTTCATAATTAAGTCACTTGGTTTCCAACAAGCAGTACAGGCTGCGTTGAGTTGTCAATTCAATCTCCTGACACAGGTTCTCTGACCCTGATTTCCGATATAAGTGAAGTAGCTGTTTTAGCAAACAATAGGGAGAGCTTCACAGCTGGGGCAGAGAGTTTTACCAAGAAGACATTCATTGCATTTAATGGCATTCAGCAGAGGCCAAGAAAAAAGCCCCCACGCCCCAGTCCTTGCGCATTTCTTTCTTTTTTAATATTGTTTAAAAAAGTGCTTATAAATTAGAAATATACATAATACCATAAATTCTACTGTTAAATTCCAAAATTAAAATTACTCCTACCAATAATATCAAGTCAATTTACATTAATTGTAATACATAGTCATAGTTAACTTTTAAAATTTCATCATAGCTACATGCACGGGTAAACATACACATATGCCTTGTATGTATATATTTATTATAATTAAATACAGATAAATTCCACAGACATAAAGTAAATATATAAATATATCGAATATATGTAATATCTTGATTTTAGTAATTGTTCTGGTAGCAATTAAACACAAAATAAATAAATAATAATATAAGTACAAGAGACAAAAACATCACATCTTTTTATCCTAAAAATTGAAATCATTATCAAAGATAAGCATATATATATTTTCAATTTTTGATGATCATTTTATGTGTAATACAGTAGTGGCCCTTGAAATTTTTAAGCAGGGATGTTTTATTATAGTACCACCCCAGAAAATAAGCAAGGAAAACAAAACACAGTATTTCTAATTTTGCAACCACACAGCCATTTTATTTTTCCATACCAATCATTGTCAAAAGATCTAATGTATTTTTTGTTTTTATTAACTGTTGTTTGACAAATAATAATATCTGGTGAAGTTCCATTCTTAGTTTTTATTTTAATTTTTTATACGTCAATTGGAAAAATGCAATTTTTTTTTTACATATTCATCACTAACACTCACCATGATAAATAGTTAAAATAATATTTCTTTTGTTACTTTGTTATATTTTTCGGTAATAAAAATTTATATGTTAATTATAACAAAAAAGCAAAATATTTTATTGCAGATCCTAAATGAAAACAAAAAAATATTCGCTCTGAAGAATAACTACGATACATAAATATATCATACTTAAATAACTACTGACACTGTCTAGAAAGCAGCTCGAATAAAAGCAAGTAAATATCAGTGGAACTTGCAAAAATTCAGTGTATATGCACTACCATAATTAGCAGCATCTTTGAATAGAATCTCATGTATTGTTTAAAATAATTCTTTTAAAAAGTTTAATTAGTTGTATTTATATAATAATTATGTAAAATATTGAATGATTGTTTATATTATTGATATTTTCAAGCACAAATTAAATAATCCTTTTTATACAATAAATTATACACAGAAGTATAACATTTCATTTATATATGTATATATGCACCCAGAGGCAAAACTCTCCATACAGTAGCACCACTCAGTGCAAGCCAGAGTAATCAATGCTACTGTATGGACAGTTTTGCCTCTGTGTAAACAGATCACGTATGCATAAAGAATGATGATCATGTGATGTTTAGTGGTTTTATATATATAAATGGATAAGTTTAATAAACATAATTGTTACATTTCTTTGAACATTCCCAATGTAATGATTTTATTACATAAATTGATTTAAATTTTCTACTTTTTCAATGAGAAAAATTATATTACGGCTTTTTTTTCTTTAGATTTTAACAAATCATGTTTTTAAAAATCTTTTTTTATTATTTATATTCATTATTTTTTTTTGTTTTTACAATCTTATCTGACAATGTTTGTAAAAGTCTTTTTAAAATTAGCAATAAGAGTAGTATCATCAACATATAGAAATAGTAACTGTTTATATATTATTTAAAGCCTTTATCTATTAATTTTAATATGTAATTTGTCATACACTCTTGTTTAACATTATTTGTAACATTCTAACTCTATTTATTGCCTTGGAATTTTCTTCTCTAATCAATTTTCATATAAGATTAACATTAATCAAGTATAAATTTTATTTTTGAAATTGTTTTCAAAATTTTTTTTTACTAAAGTTTATCTTCTTATAAAACAAATTTCCCCACATTTTTATGTTTTAATAATTATTTTTCTTAATAACTTACAATGTTAAGTGAATTTTGTCATAAAAAATTAAATTTTATAACCTTTGACAGTTAATATATCTTTATTTATCATAACCTAATCTGTAGTTTCTATTAATGATTAGTATTTAAAAAAATGTAAATTTATTTTGACCACTTCATAATTAAATTACACTATTTCACTTCTATCACTCATTCACTTTTTCTTTTTAATCTTAAACTCATTAATGCATGATCACATTAGTGTTATGTTCATTTTAGCACGTGACTAATTTATATATACATTCAATATAAATGGATGCAACATTATAAATACATGTAACATGAAAAAAAAAAGGCAAATGAATTCATTTAAATTGATGCCACACCAAATGTTATCTCTTTATAAGTACTGCGATTATGGCAGGTAGAACAATAAAACATTATGATAAACAAATAATACTTAATCACTAGTGATGACATTTCTAAATGCTTGCCATTTTAAATAAATTATTCTAAAATATTTTATAGCTATTTTTCATAAACTTTCCATTATTGAGAAATAACATGAATTCAGCCCTTATCATTTAATCATTATTTCAATAGAATGTTTACACATTTTTTAAAAATAATTTTAAGCACAACTTAGTTTATTTTCACCTAATCTATCAATTAACCCAAAAATTATTTTCAGATTTTACTATTTTTCATACTAGAAGTGAGTTTTGAATGTCCCAGATAATTTTTAGAATAGTGACTTTCTCTTTATATTAATTTCAAAATTCAGTGTTGCAAAGCCAGAGATGTTTATCACATTCTATCCATTTAATGAGTACACTGAAGAATGCTTTTTAAGGGGTAATTGGAAAATATTTGAATGTTTATTCCAATTTATTTATTAAATTGTACATTTTATTTTTACTTGTATTTATATTTTAAATCCTATCAATGTGAATTTTCTTCTATTTAATAATTAACATTTTAGACTTATGGAAAGATAAGTTTTTTATGTATATACTTGATAAATGTTTTGTTTTAATTATGAACATTTAAAATCAAATCTGTGTTTTTTTTATCTGTTTTCATATTAATAGATAAAATAGTTTTTTAATTGCCCATTTCAAAATGAATTTTTCCATTACTCATTAAACATAATCATTTGTAGATGATTACTATTTAGCATTTTCCCTCTATTTAAGAATAGTTAGATGTCCATTTAAATAAAAAATAAATCTTAAAATCTGTATAAAACCAGAAAAAATGTATAAATTTATCTAACATAGCTATTAATCTAATGTTTTGATATAATATAAAAATGTGTTAACCATTATTCAAGATGGTTATATATATATTAACAGTTTTTTTTATTTATAAAAATAAGTGCTAACTATCATCTCCTTCATACAACATTAATCTTGGGTATTTTACATAAAACTACATGAATACAAGTCAAGCATTGGTGGTCGAGAGGTCAGCACAGCTGTCTTACAAGCAGTTGTCCTGGATTAGTGGGTTTGCTTCCCGGCCGATGCTATGACACATGAAAAAAAAAAAACTACGTGAATACAAATATTTCTTTAACATTAAATTTTTGATTTTAAAACTATTTCAAATATTAAATTAAATTAAAACTTAAATGTACTAAATAATTTTATTGCTCTAATGTTATAATTAAATTTTAATAAATTTCAAATGAATCTGCCTAAGTTTAAAATCAAATAAAGCATTAATTGTTCAGGAAAGATATTGTGATTTTTGAGTATCAAATGGCAAATAGACCACAACTGTTCTATTCAATTGACCAAAATATTTTTTTTTACTTTATTAATTCTGAGAATAAACAAAAAAGTTTTTAGCTCTTAAGGCTGGTATCACTATTCTAAATTGAATCGTAGTAATATAATCAAAATTTATCACTTACACATTATCTTTCATTTTTATTGAAATATTTTTTTTTAAATTTTCAATCTTAATTTATAAAATATTCAATAAATTTTGAGATATAAGTAGAAATATTGAGATGCTAGAATCAATTATATTAAGAGCATAACAAGAAAATGACAAATTACTACTGATATTATTAGATGCAGTAATCTACTGCCTAGTTACCTTCATGAGTCTTTGAGCAGAGAATTTATCATACATAGATTTTGACTTCTAATAATGGAGTTCTAAAATTTCATTCATTTTTTAAACATTTTGAATTATATTCAGGTGTTAAATATATAGTTGTGTATTTAATGTTAACTTGGTAAGCATCAATATATAAAACATGACAAATCTCTGTCCTCCCCCAAAAACAACTTATTTCTAAAAACATGGAATAAAATGATAAAAGTATTGGTATGGTACGGAAAAGAGTTGAAAATGATATAAGAAAGTATAACTGTGAAATAGCAAGGAAAGCTATAGAAGAAAATAAAAGTCTCAAGAATGTTAAACAACATTTTGGTATTGGTAGGAAATTTAGATCTGCAATAAGAAAAAAAGATGGAATTATTACTAAAAAGAGAGATGACATCATGAAATTGGTAGAAGATTTTTATCAAGAATTATATAGTAATAAAAAACAAGTACCTCCTATATCTATTACATCTTCCGAATTGCCCAAAATTTTAAATGAAGAAGTGAGACATGCAATTAAATGTATGAAGAAAGGAAAGGCTCCAGGAAATGATGGAATTATAATTGATATATTAAAAGGAGGAGGTGAAGAAATAGAAACAATTTTAGCAAAGTTATATACCAAATGTCTAAATGATAAAGATGTACCAGAAGATTGGAAGAATGCAGTAATAATATTAATATTTAAAAAAGGTGATAAAGAAGATATTAGAAATTACAGACATATCAGCCTTTTATCAGATTTATATCAAATTTTTACCAAGATAATTACAACTCGTCTACAGAGAACTTTGGATTTCCACCAACCAAGAGAACAAGCTGGATTTAAAAGTGGTTCTAGTACAATAGATCATATCCAGGTATTGAGAGAAGTCATAGAAAGAACAAATAAATATGAGTTGTCATTATGTTTTGGATTTGTAGATTATGAAAAGGCATTCAATTCTATACACATTTCTTCAGTGATTAAAGCATTGGATCATCAAGGTATAGATCCAGGATATTGTCATATTTTAAAAAATATTTATAAAAATGCAACAGCAACAATTAGATTACATAATGATACTGGAAAATCAACATTGAGAAAGGTGTAAGGCAAAGTGACTCCATATCTCCAAAACTTTTTACAGCAGTGCTGCAAGAAGTATTTTGTGGATTAAAATGGGAAACTACAGGAATGAAAGTAAATGGAGAGTATTTAAGTCATTTAAATTTTGCAGATGATGTAGTTGTTTTTGCAAATAATGCTTCAGAGCTGCAGGAAATGTTGCAGGAGTTAGCAGATGAAAGTAGAAAAGTAGGACTAAAGATAACTGTTAAAAAGACTAAAGTAATGTTTAATCGATTTGCTCAAAATATGAAAATAAAGATTGATTATGAAGAATTAGAAGAAGTTAACAGTTACAAATACCTAGGTCAGATTATTAATACAGATGGAAACATAATGGAGAAAATTAATCATAGAATTAAACTTGGTTGGAGTGCTTTTGGTAGAAATAACTTGATACTAAAAGGAAATATGCCTATGTGTTTGAAAAGAATGGTTTTTAACAAATGTGTTTTACCAGTTCTTACTTATGGATCTGAGACTTGGACACTTAATAGAAGAGCAATACAGAGACTTCAGACCACTCAAAGGAGTATGGAGAGATGTATGTTGGGAGTAACAAGAAGAGATCGAAAACGCAATGTATGGGTAAGACAACAAACAGGTGTTACTGACCTTATTGAAAAAATTAAAAGATTGAAATGGAGTTGGGCTGGACATATTGCTAGAAGAAATGATAATAGATGGACAATTGAAATTTTAAACTGGATTCCAAGAGATTGTAAAAGACCCAGAAAGAGACCGCATGTGAGATGGATGGATGAAATAAGCAAATGTGCAGGGGTGTTGTGGAAAAGAGAAGCTAAAGATCGGAGAAGATGGATTAAACTTGGAGAGATCTTCATCCTGCAGTGGATTGATAATGGTTGATGATGATGATGATGAACATTTATTAAGAAGATCAAAATTTCTTCATTATTATTCTTAAAAATTATATCATTTGGAATATTATGCTAAAAGTTACATTTTTAATATGACATGGGAAAAAATCACAACATTAATTTAGTGTGAAGCATTCTTGATAATCTGGCTGACTAAAAGTTAAAAAAAGAAGTGAAATCTTAAGGTGGTTGTACTTGATAGATAATAACTAATTTTTCTCACAAAGAATTGTTGAATATTCTGCATAAAAAATTTAGGATAGTAATAAGAAAGTACATTTCTTTCACTAGCAATCCACATATAATAGGTTATTACTGTATCCCCTTGCCCAAACTATGGTTTTATCTTACTAGATATTAACTAATTGTTTTTATAAAACAAGTTTAAACTACCTTTAAAAAAGTGATGAGAAAGCATGATTTCTGATAATGGCTTAATCATACACAGAAAGATACTTCCTAATTTGAAATTTAAATACAGTAATATATATTTTTCTAGCAATCCATATACACTATTAGTTCGAAAACAAATTAAACACATTTAATTTTTTTAAAATAAAATAATTTAACATACATATGCATGCATATATATATATAGGTATGTGTGTACATATATTTTATCTGTTAATTCTATTTTATAAAATTTGTCTTTTGTATTATATTGGTCAATGTATATTTTAATGCGAATTTACATTGGCTACATTTTATTGATATTTAAATATGAATCTACTTTGTAAAAACATTTTACTGTTGCTATGTATAGATTTTTTTATTGTATATAATAAATAAACTTTTTTTTTTTTTATTAAAAAAATATTTTAATGTAATAAATACAGATTTTTTTTTTATCCATTAAATTTATTTGTCCAAATGTAATTATTTAACTTCTTTCTATTTTACAATGTGTATGATTTTAGCAATTTTCTAATTAAAATATATTTAGGAATGAAAGAGTATTAAAAGACCTAAAAATTAACATTTAATTTATAGGTGAAACAGCATGGAAAGCAAACTTTCATCTTCAAGTGAAAACTTACTAATGATTAAGAGGAATCAAAAAAAAAAAAATTAGTAAAATGTGCAATAAATGTCATTCTAAATCAAATAAGTCAAGGCCAAAAAAAAAAATTGACAAAGAAAAAATTAAATGGAATATTACTAGTTTTTATCTCAAATATGTCGTAAAAAATTGAATAATTAAATAGTGATATAATTTTTTACTACTAATAATAGATAAAAGTGTCTATAAAAATATTTCTAAAACATTTATATGCATGCTAAGTTTTTTTTTTGCATAAAACAGATTGAGTAACTAAAAAATAGAGTATTATGATCTAAATCAAGTGATGGTATTTTGCCATTTTTATAATCCTCAAATTTACTTGAACATCCTCAATTTTAGAAATAGCCATATAAATTTTAATGAGTCCTTAGACCAACATAATAAAAGAAATTAAAAACTATTTTTTAGAAATAAGTGAAAAAATAGTACAGATACTATTCAATATATATCAACTCTGCAGAAATCTTAAACACAATTCCCAAATGCAGAAATTAGTAAATTATTTGAGTAAATTTGATGAGTTTATCTGGAATAAACAGTTAGTAAAATAATTCACCATTTATAAAAAGAAATTAGCATTGGATTTACTATTTTCCCTTTTAAAAGAAAATGATAAAATCAATAAAACAAATGTGTTTACTTAAAGAAATGCTATCACTGAATACTGAAAATATATTTCAAATGCTTTGTAAGTTCATATCATCAATAAGTTGACCTTCTTAAATTCTAGCTTTGAAACTTCAGTATCATCTTTGCCATTAAATCCTATATTGATTCTATCATTTAGATCATAAGTTTTATCAAGTATTCTAATATAAAGTAATTCTATCACTATCATGTGGCTAGACCATAAAACATGATAACTAAGATTACCACAAAAAATTGGCTAACCTATTTTGAAATATTAATATTTGTAACCTAAAATATCAAAATTGTTCTAACATTTTTAGTGACAATATTCTGTTATTATTTTAAAAATTTCTAATGACTATTGGCAGAATTTCACCTAGTATTAAATCTAGTTTGAAGATAGACTGGATAAAACTTTTTCAGGATCCAATCAGATTTATCTAGACAGCTCATAGCCAATCCAGATAACTATTGAATTTTAGGTGATAAAGTTTATGTCTAGTTAGTCTTAGCTAAATAGTAAACAAAAATGACAAACCTAACAATTAAGAATAATGATGAATAATGAATGATTTTATGAAAAGCTGTTGCAGAAGTCTTTGATCTGCACTAAGCTATTTAAAGATTGTTTTATTATTTACCAGTATCATCAAATATATTTAGTAATTATCTTATGGGTAATTGACTGGTACTAATTTCCAAATGTTTTTGTTTTAGTTATAAAGTTTGTTTAAAGAAAAAAAAACATTTGTATATTTTAAATATCTTTAGAATATAATATTATCTTTATACCCTAGAAAAAATAAAAAAGGCATAATTTTATCCTTAAAAATATTCTCGGATATAAATTTTTGAGATGTAGTTGTAATGTCAAATAAATATACATTAAACAAAGAGTATAGATCTCTTCTGAAAACCTATTGATGATATATTTTTAAAATATCTATTACATTTATTATCGTGAAAAAATATTTTTAAAATGTTTAAAACAATTAAAAATTACACTTTTCAAAAAGCTATTTGAAGCTATCAGTGAATAAAGACAGTCTTAGAAATATATTTATATATACAATTTTTATTTAAAAAAATCCAATTTCACTATTTGTATTAGTCATAAAATGCAAAATTATAAATTGTGATAAGGAGAGAGCCAAGGAATGGTGAACTATTAATATAGTCATTATACTTGTTTGTGTAACTCTTTATGGTAGCTTTCTATCTTGTTATATAGACATACCTTCAAACAAAGAACTTAATATATACAAATAAAAATCAAAGTAATTTGTAAAATGAAGTTTCAATTTCCTTAAAATTTACTAGTTAGAATTTCAGCATTTTTTAGTAAAAAATATCTTCTTAACTACCATTCTTGTTTACCTAAAAGACTTTGTTTAAATCATAGATTCTTTAATGAAACTCTGGCATTCCTGAGTCTAAGTTTGTGCAACAGTATGTCAAAAAAGCCATGAAAGTACATTACTCTATTCCAGAATCAATGTTTATAAATATAATCTCATTTTTACTATGAAAATAGTTTTTAAATAATGTATGGTATCCTCTAAGTCAACATTTGCACCCTAATAAAAATCAATACATTTTGACCCATTAAAGAAATAGTGATGAAACCTAGATGGTTTTATTGCAAAATATTTTTATGGGTTGTAGCTTTTATAATTACTGACAATTTTTTTTTAACATGACAATGTTATTTTTTAATGCGATTTATTATAACAAATCATCTGAGGCTCTACAGATAACTGATAAAAGATAATGAAAATTCTTTTTCATTAAAACAAGTTTTTCTTCAAACATGACATGATTATTTATTGAGTCTTTGAATGAATAATCTATTAATTAAAAGTAATATGCTGGAAGGCACCATCAGAGCTTTATTCTCTATAATAAACTACTATTTTATAGTATGCACTGCTTCATTAATATTTGTGTTCAGTCTCAATGAGAAAAACTTATCAAAATTTTAAAATTAGATTTTGCTTTATCATTTTAAAGAGAAAAGATTAGACAAAAATTGAAACATATTTCATTTTCCTCATATGATAAACATAAGAGTGTTATAAACAAGTCTTTCCAATTCCTGAAAGTCTATCTCAAAATGTTTTGCTTTTTCTCAGATTGTATATAACATTCCACCAGTAATCATTCTTTAGTTCTGGATACAGTTTCCTTATAGAGATTTCTCTGAGGCTGTTCTTTCAAAATCTCAAAATAATCTTCATATAATAATGAGCTGTTCAAAGTATATTGTATTAAGATGCAACACTGTCATCTTTTCAGGGTAAATGACAAAAAAGAAATCACACAATGCTCTTTTAAATTTATTCAATGTATAAGAGAATCTTTAACATTGCAAAAAGCACAAATAGTAGCAAAATGTGTATGAACTAAAAAAAAGAAACAGTACAGTAATGGGTAAAGTACTTTCACAGTTAGATAATCTATCCAGTCTTAATTTAATTACTATATATTTAAAACCAAAATAACTTTTCATCATATCAGGTAATAAACTTTGATATGACATTGCATTCTTAGCATGCAATGTATTTTTTTTCAAAAAGCAATGCTTTTCAATTTATAAGGCACCTAAGTATCTTTCTGCCTATATCAGCATATGTTTTTTTTCCAAAATGTCTTATTGTTTGTCAAACACAGGGAATTGGAATTTCATGTTAAATATATTATCTTGCTGATATTTTTTGATATCTAATATAAAATGCATTATTAGCTTTTTATTCTCATTTGCTCCTTTCTCAATGGTTCTTGTTTTTGATTTCTTAAAAAAATAAAATGCTTGTTTGTGTATTCTCATGATTTGTGATTGATTATGCTAGTGATTTTTTAGTTGGTCATACAATCATATTATGACTGATCATGCAGATGATTTTTTTTATTTTTTACACAATTGTGTATTTGAAAATACACAAGTATTTCAATTAATTATGAATTTAGCCACATAAATATTATGCAGATCATATTCATTACATATAACTGCATGTAAAATAGTATTATATATATGTAATGAAAGAATTAAAATATCACTGAATAAACATGCAATACTATTACCTATATTTGTTCTCAGTGATGATCATATGATTTAGAAATAGTACTAACATAGCAGTTTCAAGAGATAAACATCTATGGATTGCAGATAAAACCTATTACTTCTGATACTCAAACATCTTATAATACTTCAATCTTTAAATCATCTAATTTAATATTTCTGGCAAAAAATCTCATAATGGTAACACCTGTAACAATGAAACTTCCTGAAAGCAATAAGGGGGAGGGGGAAACTAACGAATGAAAGAAAGAGAGTAGAAAGGCAAAAAAACTGCAGAGATACCTGCATCAGAAAAAGTGATATATAGTTGTTAAGAAGCCAACATCAGATTCAATAAAGCATCAGAAGATACTCTTGTTGGGGAAATATTTATTGATTATTCACTGCTAACCTTGTCTAAACTCATTCTATTATTTACTAATTGACAATCTTGTTGTCTGCTGAGTTTAGCATCTTACACTTTTAGACAAGCACAAAATGTGAACTTTAATTTTATTATTAATTAAATTATTTTAGAAAAAAATAAATAAAATTGATAAATGTAGTAAGAAAAACGAATTTATATTAAATATTCATAGTATTATTTTCGGAAGCTCTCAGAAATAATACTATGAATTCATTTATCCATGAGAATATTGAATTAATATATATATATATATATATATATATATATATATATATATATATATATATATATATATATATATATATATATATATATATATATATATATATAATGAGATGGTGGTGTCTTATGGCATAAAACCATATACATGTACATGCATATACATATATAAAGTTGAAAGGAAAAGTAAAAATAAACACATTTTTTTTTGTAGATATTTTCTACATTGCACTGAAATAATAGTTAAGGATTAAATAATTTCAATTTAAATAAAAAATATAAATTAAGCATTTTAAAAAGGTCTGATTAATATTAATTCTGATTTTGATATTAAAATAAGCATATTTTTGTGATGAAATAGACATAGTGGTAATTATAAAATTCCACTATCTATTTTGACAAAATATTTTTTTTAAAAATTAAAGCTTGTATAACATATTGTGATAAAAATCCTACAAAGTTATTTTTCAAAGGATTACAGTGAATTAAAAAGTCATTAACTTTTTTCAATCAAGATAGAAAAAACTTGCTTTTAATTATTGTTTTTTTCCCTACCTTGACTATAAAAAAGTTGAAAAAAAGATTAGGGAGAGTTTTGAAAGTTTTTACAGTTAAGACAAGATGACTACTACCATGAAGTGATAACTGAAGCAAAAAAAAAAAAAAAGTATAACTTCAGCTACTTCTACTAGTTCCCTATGGTAGTTTGGATTCACATGGAAGCAAGGTCCATAGTTTCTGTGGTTCATTATCCATATATTATATATATATATATATATATATATATATATATATATATATATATATATATATATATATATATATATATATATATATATATATATTATACAAATCAATATATATATCAAAATACAGTACAATTTATATAAATTATATTCTTTTAGAAGTACTTTTGACTATACACTTTGTAGTCTTTATCAACTATATAACATTGAATAATCAAAACGAGACAACCTTTAACAATACCCATAGTTCAATTCAGATTTCCCACAATTCCATTATCTTAACATTTGATGACTGGCAATTCATTAACATTTGACAATTTTTTGAAATCAACATAGCTTCTTTTATTTTACGTTTATTATGACAACGTTCAATTGTACTGTATTTTGATATATATATTGATTTGTATATTACATATATTGTGAAACGAATACAGATATCAAACTTTATTTATTATATATATATTATATATATTGTGAAACGAATACAGATATCAAACTTTATTTATTATATATATATATATATATATATATAGAGAGAGAGAGAGAGAGAGAGAGATTGTCTACTAGCTAGTATGACTGAAGTCTATCAAATTCTAGATTAAATGGAGCTGCTTGAATGCCAATAGTTACCGGATTATCCATTTCTGAAAGACAATAAGCCAGTCTATTGTTTAGAAAGAACAAGCTTACCCAGAATGTCCATCAGCTTGCTGAAAAATTAATTTATATATATACTGTTTATCTATATACAGAAATGGACAGATAAAGGTACTGCATTATATATATAAAGTACAGCTGGTAGTAGCATTATATATATATATATATTGAGAACAATATGATTTAAATAATTCCTTAAAAATGATGATTGTTAAATCTCTAGTTTAAAACAAGTAAATAATGTTTGCTTGAATTAAAAGTGCAAAAACAATGAATTGATTCATAAACAATTTTATTTTTGTTTAAAAAAGTAAACTCCAAAAATCTTTCTAGATTAGGGAAAAAACAAGCTTTCTGGATTATTTTTAAAGATGTTTACAATTAATGAGAAGTAATCTGAAAAAAAAAGGAAAAACTTTGATGGAGGACTCTCAAAAGAGTAAATATTTTTTAAAGAAAATGTTTACTTACCATAAAACAAAGAATAAGAGACTAATAGCTGTATTTCAATTTATCTATTTTTATGTATACACACATCATAAGTGTGCATTTATGTATTATTAAAAATGAAGTGAATTTTTTTATAAGTCTATGACAATTTGAAATTGTTAATTTTTAAATTATTATACAGCACATCTGAATACTTATTCATGAGTGTAAATTTTATGTATATTTTTGACATTGAATTGTATATTAAGAAAATATAATATGGTTTATTAGGTTTATTTTTTTTATAAATGCAAGTGTATGCACACATTTCCATGTGCACACATATATAGGTTAAATCAGTCATTAATTATGTATTATAAAAATGAATTTCATTTATAGATTAATAACAATTCAAATATGTTCATAAATTATTTTACAGTTCTGTGTGTTTATATATAGGTGTTTTATGCACTGAAGTATTTGTAAATCACAATGTGATAACTTATATTATTGTATATCAATAAAAATCAGAAGGCTTAATTTATATGTATAGCTATATTCAGCAGACCTTCATTTCATTTTAATTGTTATTAATAAATTGATATTTCATTGTTAAAATTATTCCAGTGAATTTAATTAATCATCAAAAACATTTAAAACACTATATATTAGGATTATATTTCTTGCTCATAGTAAGTTATAAGGTTTTTGTTCCTGAGCTAGATTCATACATAACAGTCTGTTATATAAAAAAGATTATATTCAATGTTTATAGACATCCAGTTAATGATCATGGATTGGTGCAAAGGGGATATCCTTTAAAGTCCATGCATTACATTTAGTTTATAATTTATTATAAATTAAGTTTATAGTTGGCCAGTACATTAAAGGTACTAAGTACTCAAAACATTGATGATGATGAGCATGCATTAGTATTCCAGCATTATTGTTTTACTATTATATATTTTGATGGATTTGCACTTAAGTTTGTGTATCCAAATTAATGTTTAAATAATCTCTCTTGAGCTGGCAAAGGCTAAATAATTAGCCCAAGTCTATAAAAGATCTATTTCAAATCCAGGCACAAGATTGTCTGGTGATTTATTGTATTGATAATTCATGATGATGAATGATTATTGCTTAAGAGTAATGCTGGTTAATTTATAATTACTTCAGTACTGACCTCTCAGGCCCATTGCTCATTATATTCATATGTATTTTATTTTATATTTAAATTTTGTATTTGACTTGGAGTTGATGATGATGATTTTTCTTCATGCCAGACTCTATTCCAGGCATGGCCAACATATGGCCCATAGGCCAGATCTGGCCCACATAATGAGTTTATGTGGCCCATGATTAAATTTATTACATTCTGCCAAAGATGCACTATGGAAATGAAATGTGATACTTTTAAATCATTGTACATAAACTATGGTATCTAACCATTGTACAACAATGAAAGTTAAAATCTCAGATACTCAGAAGTGGAAGCATCTTTGATTATTGGAAATTAAGATATTTAAAAAGATAGTGATATGCAGAAATAAATTCTGCATGTGACTAATCTAAGGTTAACTTCCAATAATTGTTTGATTGGATTCGTGATACTTCTTTATTTTTTTAAAAAAATTCCCATTATAAAGATTTACAACTTTTGTACTTGTCTGTACTCAATATGAACTGTTTGACATTTAGTGGTGATGTGAAACCCACATTCTTGTAGGCAAAGTTTGTCAGTGTGTATCCAAGTCAAGCAATTCATTATTTTTGTGGTCAAGCATTCTGAATCAAGTGGCATTGTAGCAGACAATAGCTGCAGTTGATAACAGAAATCATGTCCAGGCTGTTTGTAAAATGAAGTAATTATTTTATTTGTGATATAACCCCTTCAAGTTCATTCTATTAATTAAATAGTTTCGATTGATTGTGATACAGTTTGGATATTTATACAGTATGTAATTATATTTTTATTAAAATATTGTATATTAAAAAAATTTTTCACTCTAGGGATGACTTCCAGAAAATAAAAAAATGATCTTGAATGCCATAAATTTAATGATGAATGGGAGTGAAAATATTTTTTTACTATATACAATAATAAGGTATTTGTCTTATTTGCAATTTAAGTGTAGCTGTTTTAAAAGAATACAACTTGAGAAGACATTTTGAAACAAATCATGTAAGTTACACACAAAATTTAAATGAAGAAAGCTAAAAAAAACAAGCCACAGATCTCGTAGTAAAATTGACCCAGCAGCAAAATGTATTTACACAGCAAAATTGATTACAATAATCTGCTACTGAAGCAAGTTTTCTAGTAGCAAAACGAATTGCTCAATGTGGAAAACCTTTTGCCGAAGTAGAATTTGTAACAAAGTATATATTGGATGTTTGTAATGTAATGTGTCTAGAAGCTAAACATAAAATTGAAAATATAAATCTGTCTTGATAAATATTGCCCACAGAATCGAAGATATGAATGCTAATTTAAATGATCAGTTACTGAATAATTTAGAATTAGCCCATTTTTATGCAACAGCTCTTGATAAAAGTTGTGATGTAAAGGATACTGCTCAGTTATTAATTTTTATCAGAGCTATCACTGAAGATTTTCAAATTTCAGAAGAACTTTTGTCAATTGTTCCTATAAAATACACAACAAAGGGAGATCTTTTCTGAGAGGTTGAAAAATGTTTTTTTAAATACAAAATTGACTGGAAAAAATTGGTGAATGTAACAACAGATGGATCCCCAAATATGATTGGAAAAAATACTGGTCTCATAAGATGAAGACAAATTTTCTGAAATTGATCCAAATTATAAAATTATACCCATACACTGCATTATTCATCAACATGCAAAAATATTTTAAAAATCGATCATGTTACAACCATAGTTGTGAAATTAGTAAATTTCCTTCGATCAAAAGTATTAAAACACAGACAATTTATTGGACTCCTTGAAAAACTAAACACCAGTTATGTAGATGTACTATATCACAATAAAATCTGTTGGTTAAGCTTGGGAAAAGTTTTAAGACGTGTGTGGGATCTTTAAGAAGAAATAAAAATATTTTTAATATTTAAAGAAAATGAGAATTTTTCCTGAATTATCAGAACCAAATTGGATTTGTGATTTAGCATTTTCTTTGGATATTCTCACACATTTCAATGAATTTAATGTATGTTTACAAGGAAAAAAATTATATGCTCATGATTTAATACAATAGTTAAAATATTTTCAAATGAAGCTTAGTCTTTTTTCTAGAAATCTGGCTGAATGCCAATTTGATTATTTTCCAATGTTAGAGACCATATTATTAAATATTTCAAGAGAAAAGGTTCAAAAATTTAATACCAATATCTTTGCACTAATGACAGATTTTGAGCAGTCATTTGATTGCTTCAAGAAAATTGATAAAATTTTATCTATTATCTGAAATTCATTTTCTGTACATGTAGATGTTATTCCTGTTGATATACAATTACAAATAATTAATTTACAATGTGATGAACTATTACATGAGAAATATCAAGAGAGCAAAAAAAATTGTACAATTTTTATAAGCAATTGAATGATGGACAATATGGAAATTTAAAAAAACTTGCCAAAAAATATTTAGTAATCTTCAGCTCGACTTTTTCTTTAATGAATCTAAATAAAAGTACAACAAGATCAAGATTGAATGATTTACATTTTGTGTTAAGAATAACTACTACAAATATAGAGCCAGATATTAAAAAAAATAATAGGCAATGCAAAGTGCCTCACCACGTCACACTAGTTTTTTTTTTGTTAATTTGTTGTACTAAATTACTTATATTTATTCATAAACCAATTATATAATAAAATTTTGTTTATTTAAACAAATCATTTTTGTATTTAATGTTTTTTAATTTTAATATTTCATCCAGCCTGTGAAAAAAGTTTTCTTTCTAATCTGGCCCATGGGCAAAAACTATTGGTCATGCTTGCTCTATGCCATTACAAATGGTGCCTAATGTGGCTTATGATGATCATATACTGGTGACCATCACTACAAAATTGTCACTCAACTTGATCTTAAATATAACCACATCTGAAAAAGAAAAAAAGTATGCATTTTATGCAGAATTAGTTTTAAAGTATTACTGTGAAATGAATGACAGGAATATTGATGATTATAAATTATAAAATAGTAGTTTTAATGTATATTTAAGGGGTTCATATTTAGGGTTGAATAGAAAATCTATTATTTTGGAGATTGAATTGGGTTTTTGACTGTTGGACTTTGTATAGCTGTACTTTCAGCATTTCATTATGGATGGAGGGTTTTTGTTTTTAGCTTCAGGATACAATCTTTTTATGCAACTCCATGGTGTGTTCTACATCAGGCATTGCTCCAACCCACTATCTGATTTCCTATTATTTATCATAGTACAGTTAAAGTGTTCCTGCCATGATTCCAACCTCTGAGTCTCCAAGCAAAGGAGCAATACATAGTATTTTCTAGCTCCTAAGATTCAAAGGAACAGGACATAGTTCTGTATTCTAAGATCCAAAGGAGTAGAGCATAATTTTGTACTTTCCAGCCTCTGAGACTCAAAGGAGCAAGGCTTTGCAAAGATTTTTTTTGCATTATTTTTTGTGGTTTGGGGTAGCATATAATAACTAAATTGAGGTAGCCTTCTTGGTGTTCATGGTACATTGTATACTTATAGCACAGTGGCTAATTTTTTTATCTATCTCAGAATTACACTTCACTATTCATTCTGGTAGCTGTCAGATGCCTGTCAAATCTCTAAAAAATTGATGAGTATATAGTTTGAGGTATGAACTTTGTGTTAATTATACATGTATATTATGTAAAATATAATTAGGTTGGTGTTTCATTTCTCTTTTCATTTTCTCCATGAGAATATATATAAGATGGTTATGTCTTATGGCAGACCATCACATAGTAGTGTGTGTGCATATATATATATATAAAATTGAAACAAAAAATAAAAAAAAACACAAACAAAAATTCTTTGTAGATATATTCTATATTGTACTGGAATAACAGTAAAGAATTACATAATTTTTAAAAAAATTATTATAAATTAAACATTTTAAAAAGGTCTAAATTTTATTAATTCTGATTTTGAAATTAAAACAAGCATATTTTTGTGTTAAAATAGATGTACTAAATTATAAAATTCCACTCTATTTTGATTAAAGAATTTTTTTTAAAATTAAAGCTGGTATAACTATTGTGATAAAAACCCTACAAAGTTGTTTTTCAAAGAATTAAAGGTGAATTGAAAAGTCATTAACTTTCTTCAATCAAGATAGGAAAAACTTGTTTTTAATTACTGTGTTTTTTCCACCCTGACTATAAAAAGATTAAAAAAAAGATTAGGGAATTTTTGAGTTTTAAAAGTTTTTACAGATTATGACAAGATGACTACTACAATGAAGTGATAACTAAAGGCAACAGACAGTGAAAGTCTGGCTGCTGCTACTAGTTCACAAAGATAGAGTTTGGATTCATATGGAAGTAAACCCAGCTTTTCTGTGGTTCATTATCCCATATATATGGTATTCTAGCAAGTATGCCTGAAATCTACAAATTCTAGACATAATGGAGTTGATTGAATGCAACAGTTACTGGATTATCTTTCCCAAAGATGACAACAAGCCAGTCTGCTGTTCAGAAGGGACCAGCTTACATGAGAGTCCATCAGCTTGCTGAAGAATTTATTTATAGTGTTTTATCTATATACAGAGAAGCACAGATAAAAGTAGTGTGCCATATATATAAAGTACAATTGGTGAGTAGCATTATATATATTGAGAACAATATTATTTAAATAATTCCTTGAAAATGATGATTGTCAAATTTTCTAGTTTAAAAGTAAAACAAGTGAATAATTTTGTGAGTATTGCTACATTTTTAATGATTATCAGTTGAAAGTATGCTAAGCATAGCTATAATTTTGTTCATATTAAAAAAAGCTTTGCTCTTAATACAATTTTTATATTTGTGTACATGTTACATTCATGGAGAAAAAGCATTTATAAATTTTAGTCATTAAAATATTTTCTAGTAAATTTTAAATTATATATTTTACTTAATTTTATACATCATTATATATTTTCTAAATATTTTTTACCACTTTGAATTCTTATTTTAATAACTCAATTGCTGACAATATGTCAAGACAGTGACATCTATTAACAGTTTCTAGTATCTTGATAAATAAAATAAGAAAGTTATTCTTATTCATGTATTTTTTATGTGTGAACATTTGCATATCAAAATCTTCATAGTTTCCAACATAAAAAATAAACAAACTTATATTTATGATTAAAAAATGTGAATTTTATAAAAACAGAGAAAAAAGAATATTTTTTTTTGCATGACATTATAATCAATGCTTTTATGATTATCTTTACTTTTAGTATTTTGATAAGATTTTAATTTTTATTTAGTTTTTTTGCATAATTAATATCATCATCATCAACCATTATCAATCCATTGCAGGATGAAGGTCTCTCCAAGTTCAATCCATCTTCTCCAATATTTAGCTTATCTTCTCCCCATCACCCCTGCACACTTTCTAATTTCATCCATCAATCTCACATGGGTCTTTTACAATCTCATGGAATCCAGTTTAAGATTTCAATTGCCCATATATTATCATCTCTTCTAGCAATATGTAATAATTAATAATATATAATAATTAATATATGACTAATTTAATGACAAATTTTTTTTTAAAATAAAAATATAAAAACAAAATTCTAGTACAACTTTAAAAGGGGTGATATATATATATATATCCATATTTGTCTGAAAGATTGTGATGACAAAATTCTAGTACAACTTTAAAAGGGGTGATATATATATATATATCCATATTTGTCTGAAAGATTGTGATGATGGCATTGTACTTGTAATTGTATGTAAACTATTTAAATGAACTAGCTTTACTTGTTAATGTTTTTAGAAAAATTCAAACATTATTAAAATTTTTCTGTTAGTAATAACCTTCATATTAGCATATAACACACCATTTTAAATAGTAATATTGATACTAGTCAAGAAGAGAGAAGAATATTATTCAAAACTACTAAAACTAACTTGTTTTGTTACAGCTAATAATTGAATGTTTTTGAAAAGTTTAAATAAAGTGTGAATTTTTTAAAAAACTTTTGACAATTAAACTAAATAATAGAAATAGACCATCATATAAATACAAATACAATAATCTGTCTTTTTAAATGCTTGATAAGCAATATCTCTTTCACAAAATAAAATACTGTGATTAAGAGATTATTTCTTTAAATATATGCATGCAAACATACACCCAAGCATTTTAAATAAAAGGACTTACTCTTAAAAAAAAAAAAAATCTCACAAACTAACATTATCAAAATCCTGTGCATCTATTAAGCTAATAGTGGGAACAATTAATATTAATACTTATCAATCAAATTATTGCAGCTAATTAAGCAAAAGAACAGACTGATTTTATTAGATTCAGATTAATTGCCTAACAATTTATTTAGCAATAAAATGGAAAAGCTGTTATTCATTATTCATTTATCATTCCGATTCTTTTAATTGATATTAAAAATTATATTAAAAATCGAATGTTTTTGAAATCAACATAAAGCATAGTATCAAGTGGTAAATGGAAGTGATATTGGTACATTGCAGAAGCAATTAAAGCACAAATCAGAGTTTAACATGAAGGTAATTTGTTAGTTTTCTATTCAACCAGACTTGATCATTTTATTGACAATTATTAATATTAATTATTTTCACTATTACACTGATTGCTGTGTATCATCATTCATCATACAAATTTTTTTTAAAAAAAAAAGCAAAAATAATCACATTGAAATAATGCTTTCATTTAAGAAAACGCATTTTGTTTTGGTAATGTCATGACAGGAACCTAACAGTAGAAAAAGAAAGAGCTATCTAAAACTTTTCATTCTGCTATATAATAGTGCTTGAACAGTGACTAAATACAAAGAGTCTAAACTATTATGGGTTTCAGTGATTATATGTAATTGAGTTGATAGTGATTTTGTTATTTGATCAAATATAAAAATGTGAGTACATATTTTTAGTAAATAATCACTACTATAGAATAAATTAAAAAAAGATTGTAATTTTTTTATTTTTCTAAAGATATAAGGAAAAAATAACATGGCATAAAAAGGACTATAAAAAATTAGAACTATCAACAGTAATGCACATAAGGATATTTGCTATTCCATTTATATAATCATGTATTAGCATGGTATAAATTTATTAATAGGTATAGTAGGGTTTAAAAATAATCTTATAACCAAGTAAAAAAAAAATGTAATATTTGCATTTTACCAATCAATGATTGAATTGTATTGGAAAAATTTGAATTATTGTAAGATAAAGCTACATTTTATTAATATTGTGATTATTTTTTTGTATTTATATTGTAATCAAACATATGTAATATTCTATGCATTGCATCAATACACATTATATATGCTGTCCAAAAATATTAAAATTCATTAATTTAATATATTTGATAATACATTAACAATGTTTTTTTGTCTTAAAGTGTTATACACAATCATGTTTATTAAGAAAATTTCTTTCGCTTACATTGAAAACACATTTTATTCTTCAATTTATTATCTCTTCCTAACTTGATTATTCCATATAGTAAAATTCTATGTAAGTATAAAGCTAAAAGTTTTATAAAATTTATGAAAATTTGTAAGGTATTTCTTAAGTAGTAAAATGAAAGTTATTGATTTAGAAGTGGTAAAAAAAACTGTCAAACATTCTAAAATAGGTAATGGCAAGTAGAGATGACTGCATAGATTCCAAAGTCAATACAGACTTAAAACATCAAAACAACTAGAGTGGTCATATAGTTTTCTAATAATAAGACTGCATTATTTTTATAAAGAAATAAACTACTGAAGAAAAATGATATCATGCTCAATGTGCTTAATTGCTATGAAATGCTGATGTTTTGCTATTTGTTATATATATATATATATATATATATATATAATAAATATATATATATATATATATATATATATATATATATGATACAGTAAGTTTTTTTTACTATTTTTATTTTTTGAGTGAAGGAAAATGAGTAAATATAGAGTAAACATTTATGTAAATTTTCTCTCTCAATTTATTATTAATAATTACATTTTTTTTTTAAATTTTATTTATACTATATTCATAACCTACACATATAAAAGTGTCTGTTTATATATTTGTGCATGTTGAAAAATACAGCATGAATGTAGTTCATTAAACAGTACATATTCTATTGTAATCAAAGCTTATCGATAAATCATGAGCTCTTATATATGATGTACAATTATGCAAGGAGAACGTGGAGCAAAATATGGTAAATATTGTGATTCCACAGCATACAATTTTTTGAAAAAATTTAATTTGAAATTAATATCATATAATATAAATTTGTTAAAATATAGCCAAGTTTTGACTTGTTGGCTAGTTAGAAAAAAATATGCATTTACATCTTTATGAAAGTACAATTACCTATTTTAATTACAATGTATATATTATTAAAGTACAGGTAAAGTACATTTAGTTGAATAATCAATAAAAATTAAAAAATTCTCTATCAAGTGATCTAGATATAATGAATACAAATTATATGTATAGAAACCTGAGTAGTTGAATCCATATTTTAAGTGAAAGGTAGTATATACATAAAATAAGAGTCTAAGGCAGAAGTGGGCAATTGTTTGGCTTGGGAGCAGCAGAGGTTGGGTGGAGGGCTGCATTGAGGGCCACTTTGCGGAAATAAAGGTTAGTGGAGGGCCACACCTTTTTTATGACACAATAAACACACTGCTTTATTCCCTGTATTATCAAAGAAATATTTGTTTGTGCATTCTTCATTAAACAGATGACATTCATCACCAATTTTACATTTTTTCAGAGGGTTCATGGTTTCACTAAAGTTGGAAATGTATATATTTGCTAATGCAAAGACAAAATTGAAATTAACCAGATCAACTGGAAAAGCACTACACACCGTACTACACTGCGCATGTGTATTGACAAGGCCATCCTAGTGGAAAATATAAGATGAATCTTCAGTCGCACATGGAAAGGAAATCACGGTTCAAGGCAGATTTTTCTGATTGTCTTGGTGGGCCACATAAAAACTCTTAGTAGACCACGTGACCCTCATGCTGCTATTTGCCCATCCCTGGTCTAAGGTAATGCACTAATGTGATAAAAATGCTGATAACACAAACATTTGTGCATATGTTTAATTAAAAAAAACAGATATAAATCTTTGGTGAGGTTTATTAAAGTTTATATCAGGGTTGGGGCAAGTCTAATTTAATAAACAATTAGTAATAATCATTAATATATTTACCTGAAATGGCTGGTATCAAAGTTATGAGTGCAGAAAATTTGACATTTGTAAATCAGAAACATAACAACATGTTGTCACTTTGATTTTCTGGCAAGCTTATTAACATAATTAGGAGATATTAAAAATATTCAATATGATTTACAAACTATTAATAACTGAATTTCTGAAAATAAATTGTTTTTAATCAATTATTTTAAAATCTGATGAGAAATTCTGTTTGATGAATATTTGGTATCTTTTTATATTTTTTAAAAAAAATTGTAATCTTAATTTAGGAATATTTGTTTTTCCTTTAACTTTGAAACTTTTTAAAAAATAATATTTAATACCAGTATACAAAAAAAATGAATACATATTCACATTCATGTTCAAATGTATTATAACAACAAAAAAATTTAATCAGATAAAAGATTTTATGTGATAAAAGAATCTTAATTATATATTTGTAGAGCTTGCAAAAAATATGAATGATAAGTATTGTGCAGATTATTTCAATACCGATTTGATAAATTGGTGCTTAATTGCATAATTTTATCTAAAAAATACAGTTATGATATTATGTTTAGTATCATATATATATATGTTAAGTTCTCTTTAAAACACTGATAGAGCCACAAGAAAATAAGTATTATGGCAAAGTAACAAGTAGCAACAACATCAGCAATCTATATCTCTCACCCTCTAAACATGTTACTCTAATGTCTTAATTTTAGAAGTGCACAATAAACTTTGATAATAATAATAACAATTAAATGGCTTTATTGCTTAGGGCTCATAAACAGTTTGAGTTCCAGAAATTACATAAATGGGTGCAATTCATGAACCTTATATTCCAGATTGCCATTCTAACACTGTATCAAACTTCATTCAACATAAATTTTAACAAACCCTAACATTGTAGATACTCCACATGATCACCATCTCTTATGCTAACACATAAATGTTATTAAACAGGCAAAACTCTCCATACAGTAGTGTCACCCCTGCCAACCAGAATAATCAATGGCTGCCAGAAGGCTTGTGCATAAAATTTCCATCTAGTGCTTACTCATCCAACATCCCCAAACTAGTTTCTGGCTTGTGGCCTTCATCATTGAGGATTGAGCTTAGATTGAAAATATTGTGTTTTCAATTTCATTCTCATAGTTTTGTAGTTAAGTAAAGATAAAAGGTGGCTGCTGGAGGGTTGCATTAGATCCTAAGATCTAGGTGCAGTGCTCTCAGATCCAAGGTTCCTCACTGATGAAGGCCACAAGCCAGAAACTAGTTTGGGGATTTTGGATGAGTAGGCACTAGACAGGGATTTTATGCACAAGCCTTCTGGCATCCATTGATTACTCTGGTTGGCACAGGGTGGCACTACTGTATGGAGAGTTTTGCCTGTTTAATTGTAGATACTTATAAATTTATCTGATAATGTCTTAATATTATGGAAAAGAAAACATCATCATTAGTATCCAATAAATGCAATTGTAAAAAAAAATCTAATCAAAAAGAAATAAAAATATTATAAAATTTTATTATCAAATATTAATATATTTGCATAATCTTAGTTTTCATTATTTTATTTAAACAATGTATTTTTTCCTCTCTTAATATCAAAGACATTTTCTAAGACTTGTTGAAAATTTTATGGCTTTGATAAAAATAATTCACAATTAACCTGATAAAACTTAACCAATCTCCATTTTTTATTTTATTTACAAAAAGGAATAAAATACAAAAACAAAGTACACTTGGGTCTCGTTTTATGTGGATTATTTTAATGCGATTTTGAAGTTATGTGATTCATGTTTCTTCTTAATATCTTTCATATTTCACTATATTTATTAGATATCAAGAAATTTAAATTATTAATAACTTATTTTGACTAGAAATACTTTTTTTTTCAAAAATATAACATTATAATATAGCAGCTAGCATGAATATGGTCTGAAGCTATATTTAGAATCTTAGCTTCTATGTAAATAACTTACTTATACTAATGAGTAAATAATAATAATAATAGATTTATACTTACGTATAAAAATAACACAATAAATATTCAAAAATTTTAAACTTTTAAAATGTATTTTGTTGGATATAACAGAAATAAATAATTTTTTTAGATTTTTAAAATAAATAAGAAAGATTTTATTGATTTTGTAAACTGAAAATAATCATTCTAATGATAATGTACAATCTTTTTGTTTTGATTGCAATCTCATTTTTTTAACATAGAAACAGAAAACCATTTACACAGCACAAGACTGAAAGTGGTACTAGTTGTATATCACACCATAAATCTGATTTTTTATCAGTTCACAAACGAATGCATATTGTCAAATAGTGGTAATGATTAAAATATGTATAAAAAAATGTAAAATTAAATACTGCAGTTAATAAAAAAAGTAAAAAAAAAGTTTGTCTTGTATTATTTTTTTCAAATATTTGAAATTTTTTATTAGTCATACTTTATTTCCTTATTTTTTTAATGCAAATTTTTAAGTAATTTTTTCTTGTTGTTTTGCTTTCATGCGATTTCTGAAAATTACAGAACCTATCCCCCATTTTTCAAAATAAGCTAAATCTATTTTTGTGTGATTTTTCTGAGGAACCTATCTATTGCATAAAACAAGACCCAGGTGTATATTATTTATTTTTAAACTAGATTATTTAATTAGTTTTGAAATAATATTTATGACTTTTTTATTATAGGAACATTATTTATATTATGAATATTGAATTAACAAGACTGAAAGATTGTGGGTTAGCTGAAATGGATTCTTAACTATTTATGTAAATCTGTGCATGCATGCATATAGGTCTGAAATAGTACATATGATAAAATAATGAACTATACTATATAAAATTTACAATGCTCAACACCACATTATTCAAAACATTTTTAGGTGAGGAAGAAATTATGATTATACATTTATATATTTAAGATGAATGAGTCATGAAAGGATATTCGAATATATATATATAAATGGAGAAATATGATTAGAAGAAGGTAAAGAAAATATATTGCATAAAATAATCTTTGATTTTAAAGAAAAGAAGTTAAAAAATTATGAATAAAAACCAACAGAGATGCTGATCCTCTATGGCTTGCTAACTGAAGCTTTTGAGACAATGAGAAATTTGGAATTCAATAGTAATAATGACATTTCTAATAAAAACCAGAAAATTAGAACACCATTAAAGAAAAACCTCTCCTACACTTAATGATTGTCGAAGGTTTGGGATGTTGACACTTTATTGGCAATTAGATTATTTCTATCACCTAATTGAATTGTTAAATGTTTTTCAAAAAATTCACATTTTATTTACATTTTTCTAAATGAATTCAGCTGCTATTAAGTTAATAAAAACACAATGTTTCAAGTGATTGTATTTTCTGTTTTCTTCTTAATTTTTAAAAATTACTCATTAATTTTGTCCTTGACAGAAAAACATTGAAGAATGAAAGAGAACTCTCAGAGATTGCTATTGATAGTTAGTTAAAACATTATTTTAAATTAATTATTCATGAATGTAAAGATTATTAGTTAAATTACAATGTTAGCTGTCACTGGTCAGAACTGCAACATCTGAAGAAGATAGAATAATATCACTTAAAACATTGTTTTTGCACACAAGTTTGTTGGTTTGATTAACAACTGAATCTATATAAAAAACAAGTTTGAATTTGTTTAAAAATGTTTAGTAATTCAACTAGATGATTAAAATAGTCCAATATATAACTATTTTCCTATATTTGTATTGAAAAATGCAAACTACATAGTAGAAATGCAATTATCATCCATTTAAGCTTACAAATGTATGAAGATTCATAAAATTAAATTATAAAAAATCAATTTGATTCCATACTATAGAGAAGTAATACCAGCACTATATTTTCTATTAAAATTTTTATAAAAATTATATGACTTTAAATACATTTTTGTATATGATTTTTTTCTTCATGGATTTATAACTAATGAATATGGATTTGGCCAATCTGAATAACCATTACGACTATTTTTATCTAATAATTATACCATTCACCTTATACAATAAAGTGTGCACTATTCTTACCTTATCTTTTTTAACAATTCCTTATAAAAAATAATGGTCTCTTTTTTTTTCTTTGTTGACTTTATTCTATTATATCTGGCTTATTTCTTTTTATAATTTATAACTAATATTTATATTGAACATCTAGAAATAAAGAAAAAAGCATTTATTTAAAATTGCAAATTAGAATGCAATACATAAACTAGTCCATATACCATGTTTAAAAGTTTTTGAATACACATACAAACATTCATCCATTCATACAATCACCAAGATTTGACATTGACTTGTTAATATATTTATAAATAGTAATAACTGTTATAAATACTTTTTTTTTGTTAAAATTCAAAGAGGCCTTCTTTGGTGAAGTTTGAGTCAAAATAAATCTATATATTTTAAATTAAAAATATAAGAAATTAAAATTATTGTAAGAAAGCAGCTTTGTAAACAAAGGTAAAAATAGAAAGAAGGATTGGTTTGCATCAAAATATTAAGTTTGAGCCATATCTTTTCTAATTATTATAAACATGATTACAATAAATATTAGGAAGAAAGTTCTATAGTGCTTGCTCTTTTCAAATAATATATTTAGAGTCATTTTTACTGAAATCATGTTAGAATGAGACAATGGAATTCTAAAATGAAGTAATAATATATGATCATCATATAATAATAATTTCCCATTATTTATCATTCTCTTAATTATATATATTATATCATCTTAAAGATAGATTTAACCCCATGTGATTTTATATAATGAAAGAGTGACAGATTTAAAACCTAAAGTTTCTTGAATCAATTTTCAGATGAATAAATAAAAGAAAAGATCTGTTTAGTCAAATGATGGAAACTAGTATGCCTCAGTCTGCAATGAAAGTGTTTGAACACATGCCCTTCCAAAAAAATATAATTTATTTTATATATTAATGTAGACAAAAATCACAAAATAATGAATCTGTTAAATCATTATAGTGCATATTGTTCTGTGAATTAGAGGCCAGATTCCTTTGGAAATTGTTTTGAAATTAAGAAGAAAATGGATTAATAATTAGGCAAAGAAAACATCATTTATGATTGATAATATCAGCATTATGAAACAACTTCAAAACTAAATATTTTTTCTATAATTTCATATGAAAGTAGATTTGAGAATATTAAAAATAAAATAAAATATAAAATGAGAAAAGTGAAGAGAAATAACTAGAATGATTTATAACAAGGCAATACCAACTAAATTTAAAAACATAAAAAATGTACAATCATTACTTATATATGGGCTCAATAGTGGCCAATGTAGAAGAAAAAAATAAAAAGACTGGAGTGGCTGAGACAAGAATAGGAAACAGGCTTTAGATAGAATAAAAAAGAAAAATAATGAGAAATTTTAAAAAGCACTGGGAGTAAAAGATATTAAAGATATAGTGGAAAAAACAAGACTTATTTCTTGTGAACGTGTATAAAATAATAATATGTAACTAAGAAAAAGATAAAAAAAATGCAGAAAACTTTGAAATAATCTAAAAAATTTGCAACTTGTAAAGAATATACTGAATCATAATATAGAAAAGAAAATATATGCTACTGAATCCAAATCTCTAAGATAACACAATAAAATAGAAAATGATGTTTCCTTTTGTTTATTGACAACCAAAGTGATATCATAGATTTAAAAGCCACGATATATTCTACTTCAAGACAAAGGTCTCTAAAAAATAATAAAAAAGTAATCAATATCCATCCACCATGCTAATCAACTGCTAATTGAAAAAAAATATAATTTTTCTTTTTTGTTTTACCATATATTAACAATATTCATATGCATATTTATTAACCAATAATAGGTTGATTAGATTGGTGAATGACTATCTTAACAAAATTAAACTTTGATAAGAATCTAAAAAATTATCTAATTTTCAATTGGATTCAAACCTCAATTCTAGAGCATGAGTAATAGCTTTATTAATCACAAGGCTCTTTATTCTTAATCACATTTTAGATAAGACAATCTCTTATTTAATTCAAATATAAAATAAAAATGCAAATTTCTAAGATAAATTTTTTTAACTTTGATATTACTATAAAAGTTGTTTCTTAAATAATTACCCCAAAAATTTAAAATCTATCAATTTAGAAAAAAAAAAAAAATACCAATAAATTTATCATAATATTATTTTCTTTGGCAAGCTTATGCAAACATAATCAAAGAATGTATACACTATGTAAATAAAAAAATACTACTTTGTATATTAAACTTATTACAATTGGATCTATAAGTAACAAACTTTATGCACTTACATTTTTATTATCATCCACATTAGATAATTGTATTAATGATTATTACTAATAAATTATTGAAGTAAAATTTATCATATCATTTCTAGCCTAAAATAAACTTTCAACCCAGTTCAAATTAATATATCTATTTTTGAAGGACTGCTAATACAGATATATTAATCTTTAACCAGATTTAAAATTTATAATTGCTAGAAATGATAAGATAATTTCTAGCTTAAAAAACGATTGGCAAAAATCAATTAATGTATTTGTATAAAGTAAATGCTATCAAAAATATGTGAATAAGCCAATAAACATCACATGATCACCATTTCTTATGCTTGCTCTTAACTGTTATTAAAACGGCAAAACTCTCTATATGTATTGCCACTCAGTGCAAGCCAGAGTAAGCAATGGATGCCAAAAGACTTGTGCATAAAATCCCCATCTAGTGTCTACTCATCCAATATCCCCAGACTTGTTTCTGGCATGTGGCCTTTGTCAGTGAGGAGCCTTGGATCTGAGAGCACTGCATCTATATCTTAGAATCTAATACAACCCTCCAGCATCCACCTTTTATCTTTACTTAACTACAAAACTATGAGTCAAATTGAAAACACTGTAATATTTTCAATCCAAGCTCAGTAGCTTATACAGTCATATAGATCTGAACTCAGTTCAATACCTATACATTTTGATGTCTTTGGTTCTTTAATAACCATAGCCACCACTATCCTATTAGGAGGGATTGATTTTAAGCCAATAAACATCACATTATCACCATTTGTTATACTTGCTCTTAACTGTTATTAAAACAGGCAAAACTCTTTATACGTATTGCCACTCACTGATGAAGACCACAAGCACTAGATAGGGATTTTATGCACAAGCCTTCTGCCATCGATTGATTACTCTGGCTTGCACTGAGTGGCAACACGTATAGAGAGTTTTGTCTGTTTTAAAAATGTAAGTGCATAAAATTTGACACATATAAATCAAATTGTAATAATTTAATACTTACTGAACAAAAAATAAAGACATGTGTAAAAGATTGTGACTTGGGTCAACTGAAGAATGTGATTCAGCATGAAATGCATCTTGAGGTCATTTATCTTTCTCAGATGTTTTTATTCATATATTTTTAAAATGTGTGGAAGAATGGAAAATTTTAAATACATTAGAAAAAATATTAAGTTTTTATGGAACTTTTTTGAATAGTTTTTGGGATAAGCATTATTAATTATCATTCTAGCTCTTTGCTTTTGCTTCCAAGATATATTTGGCAGTTTCTTACAGAACTCATTCTTTTTTAAGAGACTTTCCTTCCAAATATTCCAGTTTGTTTTACAAAGTTATTCAATATGAAAGCTCCATCTTTTCATTTCTACTAACAAATTATTTAACTTCTCTGATCTATTCATTATCCTAACATTGCAAATACTATATTATTTTTATAATTTTAAGAAACGATTGTAAACTTTTTGCTTTGTCTGGAATTTTCACAATTATAAACCAATGCAACTAAACTTATTTTCATCAAATTGCAACTATTTTTCTAATTATACACAAGCAAGTATACATATATACAGAACACTCACACACAAATAAATTTTACAGTAGCAAAAAATACATATTTTTAAATATTTATTTTCAAAATATATACAGTATCATTAATAAAAGAGATGTTATGAAAATAAATAAAAGTTAAAAATAATACATCCAGAAAAAAAAAAACTAATATATATATCACAGAGTGAAATACTTCAAGCAAATATAATATTTATTAATTATACTATCTAATTAAAAAAAAAAAAATCCAAGAATTATAAAAAAAAATTAAAATTTTTATTTTAATATTACTAAATTAATTTACTTTGCAGTAACACTTAACACTTACATTAATAAAATTTAGAAAAATAAACTAGAAATTACTATGTTAATAAATATTATATATATAACCTAATTTCGAATAAATAAAAAAAATCTTCATTATACTATTATATTGAATTTAATGTAATAAAGAGATATTTCGAATATACTTATTACATATTTAATACAGCATATATAAAATATGCTTTATAATTAATCTACTTATGTATCTTAATTAGCGATTCCTAATAGTTCCTATTATATAACAACTTTTAAATATTGTTATGGTCCTCATTTGCCTTTAAGCCAACCAAATCAATACTCAATGGAATTTGGAAACCTCATATATAGATTTGACTTCCTCTATATGTTTAGTAGATAATGTATATGACACACTGCCTTAAGGCCTTAGTGTAACCTTTAATTTTGGTTTTCTGTTTATACTTGCATTAATTTACCTATCATATTTTCTTATGTAACTCTTGAGACTATGTTATTGACATAATATATTACTTTCATTATTTTCTTTTAAAACTTTGTTTTGTCTTATAAAAAATCATCAACTTTGTATATAGATTTTATATCCTTTATATTTCAATCGTATTATATAGATGATATAGTGCTATATGACCCTAATGCAATGTTTGATTTCTTTATATGCATTGTTCGCATACCATATTTATATGTATTCATTGAGATTATTATTTATATGCATTGTTCGCATACCATTATTTATATGTATTCATTGAGATTATTATTCACCTAATTTTATGCTGCCATTGATTTCTCTTGTATCTACTCTAAAATATGAATAAAGTTTTGATTTTTGAAAGCAAAATATGTTAAACTAATTTAAAAACATTTTAGCAAATAATAATAATAAATACTAAACAACAAATCATTAGTAAAAATTTTCTATTAAAAAAAAAAGGTGAAAAGTCTTAAGAAATTAATCAGAAAAGATGTAAAAATAAAAGTAATGTGCATACATTTTAGTATGCAAATAAATAAAGCCTAGTAATAAATACAATTGAAGATATTTAAAAGTTAACTATCTTTTTTTTTTTTTTAAATATTAAACTAAAAAAATAATATAATTTTATATAATGTTAATAATATAAATATTTTTATTAAGAATTAGAAGCAAAAAGAAAATTTGAAGTTTCAAAAATATGACAGCAGCTGTTCATTATTTAATGTAGTCTAAACTGACATGCTACAATACATTATAACTGAAGTGATCAAATAGGACCCTATTGTCTAGTCACTTTAATCCGATACAATTTAATGTATATCCTGTTAAGCACAAATTTAATTTTTAGATTCTAAAAAGTGTGATCAGTGAAAATTAGTAAAACAAGATTTATTGTAATGCTTAATACAGTATATAACAAATATATCACAAAATAATAATTAAATATTAATTCATATTAAATATCGACACACTAATATTTATATCAACAATTTGCATAATAAAACTTTAATTCCTATAAAGTTAATTTGTGCACAAATACCATTTTCTTTAAAACATTGTATCTTATATTAAAATCAGCAAACCTTCAGGTAAATTAAGATATTTTGAAAGGAGGGTGGAGATGAATACAAGTGTCTCGATAGATATATAATGAAAGAATTTGCAGCACTATTGAATACTTTCTTGCCAAATTATTTTCAGTCATTTAAATAGTTAAAAAAGGTGATATATTCACTTCAATAAATTTAAATGAACATATATATGTATCATATTTATTTTAAAAATAAAAGATTTGGTATTCAGATTTGCTATGACAAATGCACAAACCTATGGACTGGTGTTCAAACGTGGACATGATAAAACTTAGAATCTTTTCATGTCACAAAAAGATTTCGGGTTTTTCTTTCAGGTGGTTAGTTTATAGCCAACTCATCTAGACATCCAATTATCACTTACTTGATAAATGGATATATTCATAACTACAGGGTTAATTCTTTTAGATGTCCATATATATATTAATATTTATAAACTACATTCAATAACGTTATGCAAAATTAAAAATTTTGTCACGTATAAAAATAAAAAAAAGACAATATTTAACTAAAAATCAGAAAAAAGCTTTCATATTTATTTTAATTTATTATATAGAATTAACATTTTGATGGTTCTACAATTATTTATATTAAAACTTTCAACTTTAAAAGATGTTGAAATTATAATTATTTTGCAACATCATTAAAATGATTATTATTTTGCAACATCATAATCAATAGAGGATGATTAATAAATTATTTTTTAAAAGTATTTACCAATTAAATCTAAAACTAGTTAATGTAAACGTATTTTTCAAATGGTAGGTCATTTCTTAAAGTGCATATTTTCATTATAAAGCAAATAAAGTAGTTAAGCAATAAAATAGTACAGTCAAGTAAATAACACTTAGATATTGTTGAAGGTAATTTGTCATTGTTGAAATATTACATTTTAGCATAATAAGTTACTTATTTTTATTTCAGTATTTATATTTCTATAAAATAGTTTAAAAAGTTACCCCCTTCCCCAATATAATTAATTACATAGAAGTATACTAACATAGTAATACCTATACAGTACTTACAAAATAATAATAACGTAATTTACACATGTTTAAAGAGATATAAAAAGAATGTGCCCAAAATATAATTTTGAAGCTTTTATTTTAGTGATTATTATGACATTATTACCCCAAGCAATTTAGCCCAGTAGTGCACCTAAGAGCTAAAATTTTCAGTATCTGTTTTTTAATTAAATGATCAAATAAATAAAATCGAAGTAAACGTCAACTGACAATAAAAATTATTTTTTAAAATAACATTATTAGCATAAATGTTAATAATGATATTACGAAATTATTATTTTATAATTCTTGAATAAACATAAATTTTATCCCATTTATAAAAATAATATATATTAAGTTCTCTGTCTCAAAAGAAGTTGATCATCGATCATTATTAGAGTAGTTATATTCAGCAATTTAAATTTTTTTTTTAATATTCATAAACTATTATCAATACCATAAATTTTATGCGAACAAATTATTTATCTAAAACGCAAATATACGTATATAATTATCATTCATATAATATATATTTAATAAAGTGTCAGGTTGTTGTTGAAGCTAATTACTCACTGCTGCCCCCTAACCTTTTAAACATACATTATGCATAAAAGTATGTGTGGGCATTATAAAATCAAATGTTTGTACAAAGCAAAAGTTCTGCAAATAGTGAGCAAAAACATCACTGACAAAACTAGCATTTAATGTTGTAAATAATAGTATAAAATCATTTAATATATTTATTTATATGTAAGTGTGAAGCTAAAATAAACTTTAGTTAAAATAAAATTTTAATGCAGCAATTCATTTCATATTGCTTTCATAAACATGTAAAGTAATTACAATAGAGTTATAAAATATATTTATGATATGCCTATACATTATTATTAATTCTAAATACTAACGTTGTAACATTTCTAAGAAACATTAATAGTTCTAAAGAAAATGATTTGATTGGATCAGAGTTTTAAAAGAAAAACAAGGCTGCCAGGAAACCCCAATGTTTTGACATGTGACACTTTAAAAAAAAAAGAAAAACAATAAAACTGACAGTACAGATCTTCCCTGAGGGCCACTCATTATGAAGAGGTATAAACCACCACCACATCAAAGATTCAGGCAGAGAAGGGGGTTGTTATCATTGGGACTATAATGAATGGCCATACACATGTTGGCACTACATCAGCAAGGCACACCTTACATTGTCCATCATTGTAATCTCTGTCACCTCCTGTGATCATTTAGCTTGCAGAACAGGTTACCACACTGAGAAAAAAGAAAAAAGGACAGTGTTGATGAGCCTACATGACAGGGCTGTCAACTTTTCAACTAAATCACCCCAAGATTGCACTATTTCCTGTCACCATTTCCTGAGGTAGCAAGCGGATGGGTGATTTTTCAAAGTGAGCCAACAGGCTTATGATAACTCACAAAACCTAAGAGACTGGGATGGGAAAAGAACACCAAATATAGCTCATTAAATTAATTAGAATTTAATGATTACTTGTTTGCTACAGCGATCAAATTAAGCTGACTCCTCCCCCTAATCTTTTTTTTGTTTTGTTACTTATGCATGTATGAAAATGCTGTCCAATTAGACAACTCACATCATTTACCTAATTCACTTTCAAATCATTAAAAAAAAAAAGAAGAAGAAATGAATATAAAGTTCTGGTCTAATAACAACTAAATGTTTGTGAATATTAGTTACGATAATATACATAATACTTGATCACGACTAAAGATAATAGTAACTCCTCAAAAAATTATACATACGTGCGCAAACACACACACATACATGCAACATATATATAATTGTCTATATGTAAAATTAATAAAAAAAATTAAAAAAAAACATCAAATAAGTTATTATAACTAAAAAATATTTTATTCATGGAGATAGTCTATGTTTAAAAACAACTCTTTTAATATTATAATAATTAAGGTTTCTGTTGTTATTATAAAATAAATATAACACAATTTTAAGATTTATTAAGATGGCTAGGCTGATGCATATTTATATAGCTGATGATTATTTTTTTAAAAATATAAATAGATATTTAGATTTTTCATTCAATTGAAACAAAGACATATATATTAGGTTGTTATAAAACTTAAAATATTCTATGGCTTAAACAAAGAAAAATATGTATACATCTAGATACACTCACACAAAAATATACATAGACAATTATTTACACGCAGACATACAAATGTCTTATAGCGAACAAATAAATCTACTAACAATTAAGAACAGTAAAATAACATTACAAACATAAACTATCAGTCACTGATATACTGTACATAATTTAATAAATATCTAATACACTAACTTTTAAACATTAAAGGCTAAAGTTTAGTGAGTAAAGATAGTAATAAATTACGCTAAAATAATCTTCAATAATCATACTTAAATTACTATCTAATCATCAGTAGAGATCCGGTTGCATACATTATGCATAAAAATTTTAGTTACTGGAAGAGTTGTAATTAAAATTTTATAATAAGAATCAAATACTTTAGTATAATTTCTGACAATAGTATCACGCTACTTTAAAGAATAAATAACTATTGATAACATAAACACATATTATATTAAATTAAACAAATATTTTAGTCATAATATAGACATGCATATTTATGTACTATATATATATGAGTACATATAAATAATTACACATTAAAAATTGTGAGTTAATAGGCATTTTGTTTTAGATAGAAAATGCTCATTTTGAATAATATTTTTAAAAACAAAAACTACTTAACAGTTTTTTTTAAAAAAAAACAACAGCAACAAAAAAACTGATAATCAATCGGTTTGGAAAAAGCAACAACAAAACAACAACATACGATTAAAAGTTTATATGGTTAAATGTTTAAGTTATACACCCAACAAACATTAACATATATATACACGCACATAAAATCATATGCATACAGTATTCACGTACACACAAAAAGTTTTTTAACTATATAAAACAAAGCAATTTTAAATTAATTTTAATGTTTTTTATGGTTTAATTTTGGAGGATTTATTAAATATTTAATCAGGCATAAAATAAATTTCTTTTAATATTTTGACTATTTAGAATTCTAGCAAACACACTAGTTGACAGTATGAAACTAGTAACTTTCTTAATCCATTTAGTTAAGCATATATTTCTGATATTTTTATCTGTCAAAAAATAAGTTTTAGGTATATAGCTTTTCAAAAGTTATACTCAAAAAGAATTAGAAAACTTGAAAAAACAAAAAACCTATGATTTAAAGTGTTTTAAAATTATTTCTATAAATTTAAAACTAATAATTTCTCAAAAACTACATTAAAATAAATTGTAGCTGATCATTTTTCAAATCTTTTTTTACTTTAAATTTTAATTATATAATTATAGACGTTTTCTTTTTCTTCTAATAAATATTATAAACCAAAACAAGTAAAAAAATGAAGACAGCTAAAACATTTCAGATCATTAGTTAATTTAAAATTGGCTGATTAGCTGACAAATCTTTATTTTTATTTTTTTAGCTTTTCCTTTTTTACTAATTATATATAAATAAATTTATTATTATCATATTAATTATTTTATTTATTTATATGCAAAACTAACATAATGGATTATGTTATGTTAAAAAATAAATATAGTTAAACATGTACACAACGAGTTATTAAGAGTATACTTTACAAAGGCATTCAAACTCAAAACTGAGAAATTAATAATAAAATTAATAATAATAAAAGAATATATAATATTGCTTCATGCTCATTCTTAACATCATTTAGTGACAGTGCATATATATATGATCCCATGTATATATTAAAATTATACAAAAATATGAAAAAACAAAAGATTAATTTATATAAAACAAGTTTGCAAAAATTTTAAATAAAGTATACATTAAAGTTCTAAAATACTTTTAAGATTATAACTTCAAATAGAGATTAAATTGGAAAAGATAAATTAATCTTCAGTGACCAAAAATTGTTAGTTTGTTAATTAAGAATTGCGTCTTTCTAAGTATATTATAATTCAAAAGAATAACATAGCTGAGCTCTCTCTCTCTATACATATAATTATGTAAAATAATGCCCTTTAAATTTTAGTACATCTGTAAAGTGGTGCACTTAAAATACAATGTTTCTGAATGATTAGGGAGTTTAGGGAATAATAAAAAATTCACATTAGTTAAGAAAATAAAACTATTGTGTTCAACTTGCCACTTGGGTACAATAATATCATATGATTTTAAGGGCAAGTAATCATATAGTTTATTAATCAAACAATGATACTTAAATATTGAGTATTTTAGGAAAGTAAACTATAGAGTCAAAATTGATTGGCAATCTTTACAATATTGCAAAAAATATAATAAATGCTTAAAATATTTATAGTTGTATGAATAGATAACTTTTTTCCATGACCATACAATAGTACATATCATTTATATACAAAACATCAACAAACATTAAAAAATAACAACATCTAAATACATAACTTATATATACTGTTTACAGGAAGAAAAAAAATTTTTTTCCAACTCCTTCAGATAAAGTCTTACTTTTATAAACACATTCAAATATGCTAATATATATATATAATAAAGATGTATGTGAATACAGACAGCTCTTTGATACAATGTACATATCTATACAAAAATGTGTGTCTATACCTACATAAACTATACACCTCCATAAAATTAAAATAACAATTACTAAAGGTTTATAGAATATTATCCATTTCTATGTAGCATTAAATCAGTTATTTTAAATGCATTTCATTAGGAAATTGAATATGTATACTTTTTGCTGTATTTTTTTTAAAATCATATAACTTTATTGTTTATTTTACTTTAGTAATTCAAATTAATTAAAAAAATAATTATCTATCAACTTATTAGTTAGTAAATTTAAACCTTTACTATCAAATTTTGTTATTTACTATATATGCTTGTGTTATGCATATAATCATATTTGCATGCATGCCACACAATTGCACTTTTTAACTTCTAGCATGGCAAAACCTTCCCAATAAATATAACTAAAATCTTATTTGAAGTGTCTGATTATAGTAATAATTTTAAATATAAATCTACAATAAACTTATAACTATATACATTCAAATCCATTGTAATTTTTTTACAAATAGAAGTGACCAAAGATTATAAAATAAATGATTGTAGTATTAAGTAATACAGAAATGTGAATTTAAATTTAATGGCTGATGACAGTTTAAAAGTGAAATATTAATAAAATAGGACTACTCTAAATAAAATTAGAGACCAAATAAATAAGATCCTAACAAAAACACATATATTGAGGTCTAATCTTCTATATTTTTTTGTTAAAGCCAATGAATATATATAAAAAATAAATGGGAAAAAAAAAATTAAGGGGCAAGGGATGCATGATAAAGAATAAATGAACAAGAGGATAATCATTTTTCTTTTTGTATAAAGGATTAAGAAATATTAGGTATCACGTTAGTAAGCATATATCACATATATAAATCAATAATACTGAACGCTATATATCATTGAACCTAAGTTTGTTTTTGAGTTGTGCGTAGAATTTTATATTATGTAGTTATATTTAATTAGGATCAAAAATGGTAAAGCCATTATCACTTCAAATGGCAAGTCTGGAAAGTATGCTGCGTAGGCCTTTGTTCTGGAAGTGGTCTATTTACAAAATATTATACTACCTTTTTAATACATATATACTCTACAAAAACACACATACATTTTGTTAAATAGAATTTACGAGAAAAAAAAAGTTAAATTATTTTAATTTTGTGTCATTAAAAAGACTAATGCAGGAATACTACAATCAAAATTCTTGTATTATTCATTTATTCCTTAAAAAGCTTCCATTCATAAACATAAAAATTCAAAAGCGATTTTACTAGCGCAACAAACAAAATGTAATCCACATTGATCTCTCAATTTCCAATTTCCTCAGTCTTCTCTAGTATCATATGCTTATTGATTCCAGATCAGTCAATTCTTAGGTCATAGGTCACATTCCATTGGTGTGAAAAGAAATAGTTACAATGGTCACTGAGGGAAGTACATGTGACCAAATTTAATGAAAGTAGTCAACTTAAATGAGTTATGCCAAATAAATAATGCAGTTTTCTTTACCATTACAATATATATTTTTAAATATGTGTATATATACACACACACACGAGATGCAAAAAACATTCGCATATACATAAAATGTAGATTATAGCTATTAGATCCTTAAAATCAAATATATAAATATTTTTACAATAATAGTGAAAAAAAACAATCATTACTATTTTGATTACTTCGAGTAAACATTAACAAAAGTTTTATGCGGAATGCGGCTTTTATATATATAAAAAAATATACATACACCCTAACCTTACATAAATGCACATTATATTTTACTAAAAAATAGCACAAGTGGATTTTTAAAAAACAATTAAGATTATTATTAAAGTACTTTGTATTCTTTAACAGAATAAAACTAATAGGACCTCTACTTATTAAATTTTTATTTACATTAACGCTTTTTTAAAAGTCATTCAAGTTAATAAATAAATATACAGTGCACAAGTAAATATATAAGTACACATAATAAAGTATATATATGCACAAATATATGATGTGCATGCATAAGCATAATTTGAAAATATAGTAAATTTTATATTTAAAAGTAAGATGTTAAATAAATTGTATAGAAAAAGTAACAATTAGTTGAGACCTTGTTTTACTACTTGATAGATCAAACAACAAACATTACATCCAGGAAACTTTGTCTGTTCAAAAATACGTTTATAAATAATAATGTACAACAAAACATGATATTAAAATAATAATAATATATATCTACAATAAAGATTATAATGGAAAACTACGACTTATCATTATTTGACTGCTCTAGTAACTTAATTTTATATTATCTCTAACAAAAATGTATCAAAACTATGAATTCTCGTTTTCAATCACAGTTTTTAACTACAGTATATACAATAGCTTAGAAAGTTAAATTCCATGATTAGGAAAAATTGTTTGGTTTTTATGTAATGCTTAATTTTTAGGAAAAAAATATATACTTAAACTTATTAATAACAAACATACTTTAAATTTTTTGGCAGGCAAAATGACCAAGACTTTTTTAAAAAAAGATAATCTAATCAATAAAAAATACATAGGTATATATATGGGCTGATGTTAGTCCGCTTGGATGGCCACAATAATTAGATGAATATTAAAAAATATATAAACAAAAATTGAAATACTACATTTAAATACAGTTATAGAATATTTAAGGTGCTTTAATCATTTTAAATAGTTTTTCGGCAACTCAGGGCAGGTGAGTGAAACTCGTTTAAAATATTATTATATTAGATAGTGTTTGGCTTTTTCAATAATAATAAAAATCTAAC
Source organism: Epiperipatus broadwayi (assembly GCA_028023455.1). Lineage (NCBI taxonomy): Eukaryota > Metazoa > Onychophora > Udeonychophora > Euonychophora > Peripatidae > Epiperipatus > Epiperipatus broadwayi. The sequence continues at coordinate 3,844,015 of JAQFVV010000085.1, read as the reverse complement.
AAATTAGATAATCTTTCCGATCATTCGTGTCAATTTTCAAAATCAATCTCTACTTTGGCAAAACAAACATATAATAACAGTACTCCATAACTTTTTGGTCATGCATGGTGGTCAATCAGTAAATATATTATCATCTGTATGCGAAGAGTTTCATTTAAATAGCTTTAGGATATTTCACCAATTAGGCTAAAACCTAAAATCAAAAGTTATTTCAATTTATCATAAATTGTTGTAAAGAATATGCAAGAATAGTATACTAATTGTTAAAAATTTAAATGTTAAAATAGATAGGTATATGCATATATGTGTGTGTTTGTATGTGTGTATATATATAATTTAGCACTCATATTAAAATAAATATTAACATTGCAAATTAAATTATATTAATGTAAAAGTAGAGTTGGAGCCTAGTATTTCCAAGATATGAATAAAAGAAATAGACTGAAAGAATAAAAACATCTTCTGTCTTGAGAAATCCTTTTACCTCTCCACATGCTGAATGTCAAGAAGATGCTGTGTGCACCAAAAATTTATAGCAAACAGTAATCGCCACTTAAGACAGTCCCTGCCAGCCAGCCGCTCCCGTTTTTCAAAAGCTCTTGAACAATTGCTATGACAACTATTTGGATGATGATGTCAAAAAAATTTGAAAAACTCACTTTCAACAAAGTGAATGATTTATTTTTTATTTTTATAAACGTTATTTAGAAATAATGAGTTAATATTTAGTTTATATGTATACATACGTATGACAGTGTGCATATACACACATATAGTACAGCATCTTGAAAATAAACAAAAAACTTTTTTAAAAACTTACTCATAATTCTAAATTATGAAATGACGGCATGTTAATATTCATAAATAGTTAGAATGTCTTAAATAAAAAACAAATAGGCTTCTATTTATTTTTCACAAGGACAGCATAAGCAGTTATAACGAAGCTGTAGGGAAAAAAGAGAAAAACTTCACAAATAATTTCAAACAATTTAAATATATATTCTCATTAAAAAAAATCAAAATTTATAACGAACACAATGGCAGACATAAAAAAATGGGTGTCAAGATGTGTTTATATATATATAGGATGTATTTTTGGCAGGTGGGTGTATAGATATAATCACTGACATGCAAACGTATTAATACGAAAACACACACATCTATTTTCACGCAGAATATATGTATATAATTTATTATAGTTTTGGATAATTTGAATTTTTTATATATATAAACAGGGTTTTTAATTTATTTATGTATATACATAAACGCATTGTAGATATTTGCACGTGTATTATTAAGATATACAAACACAAAGATAATTTAGATTATATATATATAAGTACATACACACAAAAATAAATAAATAAAATTTATATAGTTTTGGATGAATGAAATTCCTTTTTTTTAATTTAAATATATTGCTCTATTAATTTTGAGTAATATATGTGCTTGCGTAATATATATGAATAAGTATATAATATATACTCACTACAGACACGCATGTATATTTATACAAAAATGTATATACATGCTCATAAATATATAATAATGTATATATAATTTATTATAGTTTTAAACGTGTGAAATTGCAGGTTTTTTAAAATGCATTTTTCTAATTTTTTAATGTATACACGTACATGAAGTGTGTGTACACAACATACATAATTAATAAGCTTATATGCTATACATAAACCGTGAATTATATCAGAATATTTTATATAAATGTGTAAATATACAATTATTACAATATATAACTCCATACGTGTTCAATATATATATATATGTCCATTTTAATTAATTTAGCTATAGTTGTAGACAACAATATATACTTATTAGAAGTATATTCTTTTACAACAGTTTCTAAATCAAGGCTGGGTTTAAATGTGAATGAATTTAAAAAGCTAATTAAGAATAAAATATAAAGATAGAAAACAAAAATGCAAGCTTTCTTTAAAAAGACTTGGACAAAGCTCTAGTGGCAGTTCTTTTTTTTCTCTCTCTCTCCCTCTCTCTTTCTGTTTTACAATGGTAGCCTTGGCTATTCAGAAGATTCAACAGCTTTCCAAAATGAGCAGAGCTAAAAGGTGGTGAGGAAAATAGAAAGCAGAGTAATAGTTATGGTAATATCAGCCTCTAAAAAGCTGGAAAACCAATTATCAAAAATATGAAATTATCCAAGATGACATTTTCTCCAAATCTACGTTTATGAAGAAGAGAGAGGAAAAAATACTATAAACTCGACTCATTTGGGGAGAAGCTGCCAATATTTGAAATAGTTTAACAAACCCTTATTAAAATTAAGCTTAGAAAATTTATTTAGCTTTTTTTTTTTTTTACACTATATATAAATTTCATTAAAAACCTCGAATATTTATTTGCTGCAGTAGTTATAAACAATGAAAAAATATTAGAGGCATATTCAAACAAAAAATAAAAAAAATTTTTTTTTTCGTAAAAATATAATTGTAATAAATATTTGCTTAACTGTAGGAGATAAATATAAGTTGTCCCTTATCTTAATTGTTATCAAATAAAAATCCTAGTAGAAGATTCAACTGCAAAACAGACATTTTTTAACATATCTATTCAAAACTTTAGTTTTTGTTTTTATTTGTCAAGCATTCCTCTATAGTTCTAATACAAAGTCCCCAAATTCTTTTAATGGTACTTATTTCCCCTAGCAAATGAGATAACATCATTATACAGCCATTTCCTTCTCTAAAGTCTTCAGATATACCAAAGCTTTGCTCATAGGCATCCATATGTAAATATATTCTAGTCCCAATAGACATGCCCTCTGCTCCCATCTTTTTCTGCTTACATCAGTTCATGACTGCTTTGTAACCTATGATAAACCATTACATTTCTGACTTTCAGCTCCATCAAAGTAAATTCTTTCATTAAACTGACCAGAAAGTTATAAACAAATCAAATATAGCTTCCAGAAATATTACATCAATTTTATTTCATTAATAAATATAAAAGATGATTACCTGTAAACAATTCAATCATACCTACATAGATACAATGTGTGTGTTTAAAGGACGAATTAAAATTTTCAACACCATCTACTTGAAAAAATATTATAATTTCTTTACGAAACGATTAGTTTGTATGCTAATAATGTTGACCCTAACTGATGAAACAGCTCAGTTCTTGTATCTTCCCAGTATCACTTTAATATTTAATGTTTATGAACGGATGCTATTTAAAAATGAAACTCAGAATTCATTTTATTTAATTCAAACATAGTCAAGATTTATATTTTTCTTAATACTATATCTACAACTGAATCATTATATTTTTGTAATTTCAATTTAAAGTGTTTTGTGAGAGAAGTGACTTGGAACAATTTGTTTAAAACATTTAATTTTCGTTACGACTTGCATTTTGGCAAGCTGCTGCAATTTATAAAGTGATATCCATAAGAAGGGAAGGGGAAATTGTATTTTCATCTAACTGAATAATTACATCAGTAGAAGATGATTATTTATATAAGCCAATTGATCATTTTAAGACAAATCAGCCTAATTGGGTTCATAAGAATAGGAACAGGTGGTTCTTAATGCTGGACTCCTCTTACAAATAAATCTTAGGTAAAAAAAAAAACCAACAAGATGTCAATTATGAAAATAAAATAAAATAAAACATTCCCAAATTTTTAAAGAAGCCAAAAAATAATTATAAATCAAGATTAATAATTAATAAGGACTTATTAAAAATAAATAATTATATAGAGATAAAATATTTTTCAGAAATCCTTTATATTAGATAAAACTTTAGTTAAGAATAATTAGTTTAGAAGAACTTTTGTCTACAGCTTTTTTTTTAATTAACTCTTTATTTTACACTAGCTTTTGCACGCACACACACGTTTGGGCGTGTGTGTACACAATAAAAAATTGTGCGTAAGTATACATATATACATACACATATAAGAGTAATTTTTAAAACCTTGTTTTAAAAAAAAAATAGTTAAAATCAAAATATTTATTTATAACTATATTCTAATAAAATCCTCTTAACTAGTATAAAATGAATTATTTTCTACGACCAAAATGACTAAAAATGTCCTCCATTACATAGAAAGGGGAGGGAATATAAACTTGGCACATATAAATTTGTATTTGAAGAGGATGAATATTTTAACCAAAAAATCGAAATCGCCTAACTTTGAATGTGTATTGAGACAATTTTATCTACACATTTTTATAAAGTGTGTAATAGAAACAACGTCGTTTAAATAGCAAATGTTTAACACAAGAGGAGCAAACTAAGCTAACATCCCCACAGCCTTGGGCGCAAGCTTGATTATGAGGGGGAGGGGGAAGAGCCTTAGCTATCCCAATCACTGGGGTTATGTTTATAGATATTGCTCGTTATATTTCTATTCATTCAAAGCTAGGCAAAGCAAATAACTGAGATTTTATTACGAAATAAAAATTTAGTTACGTTCAATTCCCTTTTCCTAACCCATATAACGTTTTGCTGCATTGTAAGCCCATGCAGTGTTTGTGTGGAGGAGAAAAGTGCGTCTTACCTGCTAACCTCAAAGCTGACATACGTTGAAATTCAGGCTCTTCTAACCATTTGTACATTCGTCTGAAGGTCTCTCTGCCTGATTTCAACTTGCTCCACGGTTTAGGATTGCGTAGTAGGTCACTCAAAGTACCTTGGCTTCGGCAAAGAACTCGTTGGGCAAATATTGCTTGTGGTATACTATAGCGTTTCAGTTCTGCACTTATCCTCTGAGCCAGTTCTTTTGTATTAATTTCTTCTAATTCACCACTACTTTTTGATGAGCTAGTAGAACTCGAAGTGGTACTGGAGGACTTTTCCCGGCTGACCGTGGTGCTTGTGGTCGGTGTTATATGAGAGTGAGTGCTGACCGGTGAAGGTGTGTGAAACCCGTTCAATTGCATCATTGGGCTAGGTGAATGCAGCCCTGTGTTCTGTGGAGGTGCTAGTCCACGGCTCAAATCTCGGTGCGCATATGTATCATAGCCATTACTGGCCATCATTTTATGTTCCTTTGGAGAATGTAGGCCATTTTGACTATAGCCGTACGAGCTAAATCCGGTTTGTTGATGATGTCCGAGCCCATTACTGCCCATCATACTCATTGTAGGATGATGTGAAGAGCTAAGAGTCGGTCCCATGTTCATACTACTCATAGTCATGCTTCCAATTTTATCGTATTGATAACTGTTTATACCCATGCCTAAGCTGTTGTTCTGCATTAGAGTGAAGCTTCCGCTAACGTTACCCGATGGGCAGTGGTTAAATTTGTCCGAAACGGTAGAAATTGGTGGTAATGGTTGCAAAGGAGTAAGAGTCGCATAGCTGCTGCCGGACGAAAATCCCGGGGACATCCTACCATTAAGTGTTTGGTAGGTAGGCTCCGGTAATTGTGACCTAAAATCTCCGTCGATCATGCTTGAGAGACTAACGGCGACTGCTGATCGGGATGTAATGCTAGAGATGTCGTGTGGACTGATCAAGTCGGGGTGCGAGGATGGCACGGCTGTGTCGCTCATTTGTGCTTCATGCAGTTCGCCCATGTTTTCCATGGTTCCGCCCGTTCCTTGCCGTGATCAAACAGCATCAAATGATAGACTGTCACTCCTGGTTTCCCTTAGAAGCTTTTAAGCGACCGGTGATTGGGCTTTTGGCTGTTACGTACGCCTGGGAACCGACAATCTGCACCACAACTGAACCTCCATGTTTAGACAGCTGCATCCCAACGACCTGCGCAGTAACTTCAACGCAGTTTTAAGCTAGTTTTGAGCATGCGTTAGCAGCTTCGCGGAATCGTGCTTCGTTTACTTCCTCATTCTCCCTCTGAATTTTCATGAAAATTTTATTGTTCGCTGCTTGAATTAACACACGCAAACCATGTTTAAATTTTTTATTTTCTTTATACCTAGTATCTTCGGTTTTATTAATTAAAAAAGAAATTAAATTAAGATATAAAACAGTTGCAAACGTAAATTGTCGCTCAATCTGAGTTTATAAAAATAATCGTAGTTTTTCTATCAGAGCAGACGAATTTCCAATATCATTGAAGCGCTTGGAATCAATATTAATTATCTGTTTCTACAAGCGCTGGATATGAAATAGTTTACTCAAATCACTCGCTATCAGAATGAATTAGACTGGACTGTTTACGAAGCTTATTTAATCTAGAGGGTATGTCTGAATTAAATACAGTATATATACCGCGTTACTTCGGCAATCTTTAAACAACTTAATAATTGACCAAAAGTGGGTTACAGACTTTTTCACAGGGTAGGTACTTTTTTCAACTCCATTTTGCACTAATAATCTTGTTAAAACTTAGTTTCGGATTTGCATGGAAATTGTAGCTATTCCATAAAAACAGACCACCCTCTTCTATTCGCAATATGTTTTTGTCAGACTGCTTTATTATGAAGCAGAATACTTTTTTTTTTTTTTCCAAATATAGATTAAATTAAAACAAAATATTTTATTTAAGATCAGTTGATACTGTATGGGTCACAATGACATTGCAAATATCAGATTTACGTATATGTAGTTATTTTTAATATATTTCATTACGTGTATATAAATATATATGTTTTAATGATTAATTTAAATTAAGTATTTAAAATAATTACTGTTTTGTTTCACTTTTATTTATAACATTATTATAAAAAATTAATTTTAATTATAATAAATAAGATATTAGTTTGCATGTTTATTTTAAAATAATAAAAATGTGAAATATTTTATAATAAAAGTTTTATGTAAGACATAAAAAAAACTAAACAAACGTTTAAAAAAAGAAAAAGAAATATGCATTGGGGGGAAAAAATAAAACATTTTCAAAAGATTTATGACAATTTCATTACAAAAGAAGACGAAATCTAATAATGTCAACAATTTTCATGCAAAATGATTGTCGGAATTCATTCATAAAAATTGAGATGTTGAGAATTAACTTTTTTTTTACGTACATGCTTCTCACTTTTGTTCCCTCTTTTTTATTTTTTAGATAATTTTAAGAGAAAAAGGAACACGCTATTATTTTAATGATGTTGGGCCTTCGCCTGCAGCGCTACTTTAACATAGGGTGAGACTGCTAAATTAGTGAACCAACCAAACGAAACGCAAAATGTGCAGGCATGGCGCGTTTTCTCGTACATATCGTATAGTTACATAATGACTCATGTTTCCGACATAGCTGAGACTGTGAAACATTGAAATTAAGAGTAGGCCGCTTTAGGTATAACTAGTAAATGATAAATATTAAAGTAATTGCATTTTTAATATAAATAAGATTTTAAAAAAGCAATTATAAAAAAAGAAATTGCTCCCTTTTTTTTTTTTTTTACATTTAATTGAAGAGATTATTTTTATTTAGTTTAATAATAAATTCTGTAATGGTATCTGTTATTTATAGATTCCAGATAAAAGTTTTTGATCAATAACATTTATTTGTATTCTTTATAATTGTTTATATATATATAAATCTAATTGTGTGTGCGTGTGTATGTATATTCATGCATGGATACAATATGAATTTCAACTTTTGTTTCATGGCGTGACGCGTACGCACAGGAAAAGAAAAAAACAATCATGTCATAAGTGTAAACACACACATACACGTGTGTGTGCTTTCTATCAAAAATAAGTTCAGGATTCAAAAAGTTATTTTGACTATCAATGTTGTGACCACCCTTAGGGGTATTTATCAGCTAAAGTAACAATTTATTCAAGTCTTTATAATTAGAGTGCATAAAAAGAATGAGATTTTGCTACAGTAAGCAGTTGAAACTACCATCAAGAATGTCGAAATGTCATACTGAATTTTCATTTTCAAAAATTCGGGATTTTAGCTGTACTATATATGCAAATAACATAAATAGAAAATATTAAAACTTTCAGAAATCCTTTAAAAATCAGAAATCCTTTAAAAAAAATCGCTTATTAAACCCTGAGAATTTATTAGATGTCTTTTAATCACTAGCGACTTTATTAAATTTTATTATTAAGTTTATGGCCAAATAACAAGTATCAATAAAAACGAAATATTAAAAAAGATTGCACTCATTATTAAATTCATTTCTTATGATTAAATTTGATTATATTACAAGAAAATATTTAAATGCTAAAAGTTTTTGCAACTCAGTAATTTAAAAACTATTGCGAAGCTGTATTTTTAATTCTTTCTATAATTATTTTTAAAAATAAATATAGAAGTGATATATTATACAAAATCCAATAATTAATAATATAGGAGTTTTGATATGTGTGTAAATTTGTTTTTATTATACATGTTATGTAAACATATATATATATCTAAAAACTATCTGTAGTTGCTTGTAAAAATGTTCAGTAGAATCAGAAAATATATTCAAATAATATTATAGTTGGTTTTTGGCAAAAATAACTTTTTTAAAAAAAAGACTTAAACTTCGAATGGGACGGTAACTAAATTAGTATCAACAATAGATTTTGCCTATTAAACTGAAAATGAAAATGCCACATATATTTAAATATTTGACTTTGCAAATTATATTTATTATACTTTGTATTTATTCACACACACACACACATATATATATATTATAATTGCTATATGTTTTGCATGCATAAACATGAACATATAATGCTAATGTAAAAAATAAAATAAAAAAGTCAGATGTTTTTTTCTTGTTTATTACAAAATTAGCATTAATAGTTACAATATACCATGCTTATTTCTTAAATTTAATCATTATAATATTATTTTAGATTTGCCTGCTATATATAATCGGTGATTTCGAAACGTCTACCTAAAATAGACTAACCACGCAGCAGCGATCTTTTAGCAATTCGCCTAGTTTGATCTAGTCTTTAATTATAATTACGGCCTGCAATCAACTCTTTTCATTAAATTCTGCTCCTAGCGAACTATTTTAGAATAATGAGTGATCTCCCTTATAATTTGTTATTAGACCATATGTACCTATCGTTTACTCTAATTTAAATGCTCACAAAATTTTTTAGTATGAGTGAAAATGTGGTCAGTTTTTCTAAATATTTTTGTATTAGTATTTTTGAATCATTAACAAAAATAATAATAATAACAGATACCTATTTGCCTGATTTTATTTTATATTAGAAAATATGTTTACCTGTTCTTGCAAACAACATAGAATCGATAACTTTGATTTTGTGTTTATATTTTACACAGACATATATATAATGTAGAATGACGGAGAGTCAAAATAATAATAATAATAATAATAATAATAATTTGTAACACATTTTAATATGCAAAATGCTATAATAAATTTATTCAAGTCAATGGCAAACTATCGTTGACAATAGCAAGAAATTTATTAAAATTTATTAATAAATAATTATTTGATTTGCCAATTAAATTTTTGCTTTTCATTATAAAGCGATAAATAGATAGAAGATGATATATACACTGTATAATTATTTTTTTAAATCTTATTAATACATTTAAAAAATACTTTGCTAGTTTGTGCAGGTTTTAAAAATCATATATATATATATATATTATGTTGATGTATCTGCACACACAATTTTTATATTAATAGATTCGATTCATTGTTTTCTAAACATTACAAATATTTGTAATCATGAAATTGTTTATGCATATATATTTCTTTTTTATGAAACGTATTAATGTAGCAACAAAAAAATAATAATTTAAATATTGGCATATCATATTTTTATATGAAACCATGTCATAAATCTTTTCAAACCATTATTCCCATTATGTTACATTTCTCCATTTTATTGCAGTGGTTGATATAACTCGTCTTTTCAATACTCTTTTTTTTCATTCGTCTAACTTAATTCTATATTTTATTTTTATTTTCTTAATATAATAATATTCTGAATGTAATAATATTCTTTTTCAATTATCATTTCTAATATTTTCCTCAAATTAACATCTTTGTTTTTCACATCCATATTTTAAGATTTTCTTTGTAATTGTTCATATTTTAAATTAAATATATTATTTATTTATTTTCTAAGATTTAACCTGATTAAATTTACAAAATAAATTTAAGTTAAAAGTTTATTGACAATTACACTATTTACTTTTTTAATTGCCCTGCTTCAAACCAATATTTAATTCACCACTTTGAATTGCTCATTAAAAATATCTAGCAGTATATTTTTCCCGTTTTCTAAATTAATATTTATTTTCAGACTATAACTATTAAAGCCTTTTGATATTGCTTTCCATTTCTTCACTTATCATTGTACTATTTATAATCTGATGCATTGATTGTGTTTACCTTTTTTGTTTTGAGACAACTTTTGCCAAATATATTAAACGAACTAATAATAAACAATGTTCTTTTCTCACCTCTTTATTTTATGCGATCTCATCAATCTTTTCATTGCTACCTAAAAAAAAAAAATTATTGTGTCTGATAATTTTTTTATTAACTTTCTTTTCAGCTAGTACTTTTTTTTTTCAAATGTTTATAGATATATAGTTCAATAATTGTTAATAATAGGTCCATTATATTGAAATCTTTCCTGTAATCGAACCGTTTTTCGGATTAAAGAAAAGTTTAGACATTTCTTCTATTTAATAAAACAAATTTATATATATTGCTGCTCGAAAATTTCTTAACTTTCTACAAAAATTGGTGTAATTGTTTGCGTTATTCTTTTTTACTTAAATCATAATTACTTTAAAACAATTCTCTAGACAAATGAGCAAGTCATCAAGTTATTTTTATATGGTTTCCAAACAATTTACTGGAGGTACAGTTTTAGATAATGTTAATATATATAACTATACATATAGTTTACTATTTCAAAGCAAATATAACCATTTTAATCTCGGAAGAAAATAGAAATAAAAACATTAGAAATAAATTTTAAAATGATAATGCAAATCAATTGATAATCACAAATACTTTTACATTTATCACCTACTAGTTTTTTTAGTTATTTTATATATAGAGAGAAAAAGATAATTGCATGGATATACTTTAAAACGTTTATTTTATTGAAACATATGTATATAAAACATTGGAAAACAGGGAAATGACTACCAAGATATATTTCTGACGGAATGAATATTCTTCAGTTACAATTCAATTTACAAGGTCTAGGATTTTTTGTAAAAACATTTAAAAATGTCATCTTTAGTTAAATATATTAATCATTATTATTAATTCTTTATTAGACCAGATATTACATCATTTTTAGCTCAGAAATATATTTTAAACATAAGATTAATATATATATATATATACTCATTAAAACCAGTCAACACTTAGTCAATCCCAATATCAATAACAATCAACAATTTCAAACTGTTGTCAAGGTCTCCATTTAACCATATTAAATATAATTACATTAATTTAACTCCTTATCTTTTTTTTCTAGCATGTAATGTCTCAAACATATTTTAACACTTCTATTTCTTTCAAATTTGAAACATATGAACAAAGACACCAGAACAAAACAACATATATTCTGGAAGATAAAGCATTTTGGTTAGACAAACTTCTCATTTACCTTTTTTTATATTTGTATTTAGATATTTCAAATGTATGCAGTAACATGTAAGTTATACAGTATATCTAAGAAAGTATAAAATAAGCAGAATTAAAATAATACTGTGCAATTATACTTAATAAAATATATGTATATATTAATATTTAATTAAGTTGAAAGTTTATATCTGAACTAAAACTAATATAATAATCTCTAGTCTAGTAAATTATTAGTAATAATCATTATATTTATGTAGCAATGACATTATCAAATGAGTGGTGCAAGATATATAGCACTTGTAAATTGAATTATAATAATATACGTATATGATTTTTGACAGCTGACTTCAGAAAAGAATATTAAATCTTATAATTTCTTAATATTTGTTTTAATTTTTGCAATATAGAGTAAGATAGAAGAGCTTTTAAGTAGCTAACTGCAGAGGAAAGGTTTTGTCTGACAAACCATAAAGAAACTGAGGGGGGGGAATACACAATTAGTTTGTTAAATATGGTTGATAAAAGTTTAAGAATAATTAGATATTAATTTATCATCCAGTATTAGATGGCTAACTAGTTTAGCTATTTAAAAAAAATCCCAAGCTTGATTAGAATCTAAAATAAACTTCAAGTTCTATTTAGCCTAACTGCAAATTTATCTCACCAGAATATGCGTGAATATATTTTTATTCTCATATAAACATATATCTTTAAATCACTATTCCATTCTCAAACCAAGTAGTCTCTTAATTATTGGTATATAAATGGTTATATAGTCATTATTAGCTAAAAAATAAAGATGGAAAATAAATCTAAATGCTTAGATTATTGTTGATGCACTGACTATAAAACACAAAAAAGTGACTGATAAAATCTTAATCTTTTTATGGGAAAGACATATATTTCTAGATACTAAACATAGCTCTGCAGAAGATTAATAACTTTCTTTCTATACCCAAACTATAAGATATATGATAGACTTTAAAGCTCATCTTTTTTACTATTTTTATAATAAATTGCATCTACTTTTTAAAAAAAAATCTATTAATCTTATACATTTTTTAAAAATACTTCTGACTAATCTTATCAATTTTTTTACATAATAAGTTACCAATGATTATGTTGTACTTTAATGCAAATTGGTGAAGTTATTAAACTAATAAATAATAGTAATATTTGGCTTAGTGTGTTTGGGATATGTTAACTCCCATATTCATAGCCTTTGTCATTATTGATAAAGTGCAGTTGTTTTACATGTAAATCTATGCAAATCATTTATCTCGACCATTTTTTGCAATTACAAAACATGTATCTCATCTATTGATGGCATTTTTATTCTCTTATCTGCTATATTGGCATTTTAAATATTTTCTTCTTCTTATAATAACAATGCAAATAGAAGCTAATTTACATTAATGTTTTTATTATTGCTGAACATTTATAATTATATATTGGTCTATTTCCATTAACTAAATCAACTATTAAATGTTTTTAGAAAAAAATAGACTTTATACATTTTTCTAAAACATTTAACAGCTAACGAAAGCATTATAAAACACTATATTTTGAATGGTAGTTTTCTCCTGTCTTCCTATAGTGCTGCTAGCCCAATATGGATAGATGTATAGAAATTCTTTTGTGAAAATTGGAAAGAATTAAAGAAATGCTTAAAATTAGCAATTGTATTGTGAAGAAAATCAAAAACAAGCATTAAATAAAGAAATTATTAGTGGAAGAAAGTTATATATAAATAACATCATGAAGACTTTAGAATTGTTATTGAATTTTTAAAAAATCAGATTCATATTATTTTACTATTTTGCCTCTAAAGAACATCATAAATCTTAATGCTTCAAAATAAAGATTTTAAAAATTAGATTAACACTGTTATTAACAAGTGTGATGATATTCAAAAAGGAATTTGGAATAGATCTAAATTCGGATTGTCCAAATAAATTTTTTTAAAATTAAGAATCTGTTTGCTAAAATACAAAAATTGATCATATTCATGTTTCACAATTGCAAGTTCATTAGGAGATATATATAATTATGATTAAACTTATCTACTGTATGATATCATTCACTATCGATTGTGCAACATAGAGTCTCCTCAAAAACTGAATGTGCAGTTGAAGAAGTAGGAAAAGCAGAAAATTTGACATGTGCATAATAATAATAATAATACCTATAAAAAAAAGAAATATTTTAAAATATATTATTTAAATTGTTAATATAGTTTAAGTTTAATAAAAAAAATTCTAATAAATGTTAAAAAGAAGAATAACAAGATAAGAGAAAATTACCACTCAAAGCATTGTTTACTATACTAATTTCAATGTTATTACTAATAGCAAAATATATTCGTAAAAATTGAAAGAAAAGTTTGAAATTTTCTAAAAATATATAAAAAATGGAAGTAGATCAACAAAAAACTGTAGATAAATGTCTTCATCAAAAACCTGTACATGATCTGAATTGGAAGCAAATTTAAAATTATAAGATTTTCATTGGGAAAAAAAACTTAAACAGTATTAGATGGAAAGTTTGTAACATTTTTTATAGTTATAGAGTAATTTTTTCTAATGAACATCTTGATTAACTAATGTAGGACTTTATGTATCCACATATAATTTAATAAATAATATTTTTTTATTTTTTAGGAATAGGATTTTTTGAATTATTATTTAATTTGTTTGCATTTGGAGAAACATAAAAAGAAACATATTTCTCAACAAATATTTTTTTAATAAATTTAAATTGAATATTATTCAAAAATATAATTGATATATATATTTTATTATTCTTGCTTTTATTGATGTTATAGGATTTATTATTAAATTTATTTAATGAATATAAAATTTGTCTTTTATTATATCTTATATTTATAAGTTTTTAAGAAAACAGTTCAATATTTTACATTTTGTCATTTTTATAATTGCATAGCTTTTCATTATGATGTGGAATATATTTTAAACTAGTTGTTGTATGTATCACTGGAACATGTGATTTAAAATGAACATCCATGCTTTTTTGGATAGGTTTGATAAATAATTTATAGTTTAAATGATCATTTTCTCTACAATTGTAAATTTTTTATTTTTTTTATAATTCTATTTCGTTCTTTATTGATAGTCCAATTCAGATTGTTTAAATCAGTGTTTCTCAAACTTTTTCTCTCTGTGGACTGTTTAGATTCCCAAAAATATTTTCATGGACTGGCAACATAATTAATACAAATTATTTCAATTTTTTTTATATCTGTAACATTATATATATTTTACTGGTTTGATTCCTGATGCATGCTGCTTTTCTTACTCACATGTCATTGACATAATGTCCTAGCTAATACAAAAAAATTACTCAAGTAAATAATTGTATTATTGTCCATATAATAAAATTGTAAAAAGAAAAATCACAGAATAATGAGCACAATAAATATTGATTACCCATAAAAAGTACATTTATAAAATTATAAATTACATTATTATTATTATTATTATTATTATTATCATCATCATCATCATCATTATTATTATTATTATTATTATTATTATTATTATTATTATTATTATTATTATTATTATTATTATTATTATTATTATTATTATTATTATTATTATTATTATTATTATCTTTCAAAAGGACTTTATTGAATATAACAAGAAAAAGTTACATTTATAACTATTTTACCACATGCAGATGAATTGAAGTTAGTATAAATAAGTTGAAAATTGTAATTGGGGGGGGGGGAGTAACAAAGACAAAGGATATGCATGTGGTTTACAAATTTGAGTTTACATTATTTTCTTTAAAATATATACATCCAATTAGTTTTGTGCACTTGTAAAGTTCTTAATTCTGTTTTTTATTAGTCTTTTTTTTTTTCTCTATAATTTTGAGCGCTGTTGTAATATTGACCAAGTGGCTGTGTACATCTTTTGGGATACAATTTTTTCATCCCTTAATGGAGCTGTTCCATTTTGTTCCAGAATGTGTTTGGATGTCTTCTTGGATTATTGTTGTACATGAAGGAGCATCTTGTACACCATAGTGAAAACAATATAAAAGTACTTGCTCGAATATGTGGGTAGCTACCCTTAATAAATGATTGTAAAAGGGTTTGAATGTCACTATTTCTTTGTTTGTACAATGATGATACGGATGAACGAATATTATCAAACACAGGGCAGGTAAAAAGAAAATGTTCTTGTGTCTCAGTTTCTCTATGACACAACCAGCATATGTCTTCTTATGTAATGCCTTCTATATCTACAAAAGTGTAATGCTGGCAATGCTTCAAGATTTAATTTGAGTAGAAAATCATAATATTTGGGTTCTAATGACCAGAATTTAAATTTTCGGGTTAGTTGTCTATTATTAATGTTTAAAATTGGTCTTTTATCATTTAGGGTAGAGCAAATTATCTGGTATACATCCCAATATTTAAATTTATCTTGAGGTGGTGAAAAAATAATGTTTGGAATGTTAAGAATTAGTGTAAGCAAGGTTTTCCAATATCCATTGGTTGGTGGTGGTTTATCTGTTGGGGTAATCTTGAAGAACACTTTCATGTATGGAAATAAATAAGCACATGCAGAAATGAGATTTAATGTCTTTTGAATGTTAAAAATATGTATTGAATGTAGTCCCAAATCATTTTGTATTAGAGGAGCTTGAATACGTTTTAGTGAAACCGAAACAATCTTTTTTCCCCACAGCAACTTTCTACATAACGAGTTTATTTTGCTAGTAAAAGATTTAGTGTATAGTATTATTGGAGAATAGTATGTGATTTGAGTCATAATTAATAGATTAAACAGGGATACTTTTGAATACAGTGAATATTTTCTATTTTATTTTTAATTTTGTCTTGTATTTGTCGACACATTTCTAGATTGCTCAAATAGAAGGGGAATCCCACAAAAGAGCTGGGTTTTCCTTTAAAATGTTGTGTGTGAAATTGTCCTGTATATATTGACCATGCAGAAGATTTATCCATGTTAAACTCCAGCTTGTATTTATTAGTGTATGAATTAAGAATTTTCAATAGAGTTGGGATCTGTTTTTTAGAAGTTAAAAAAATTGAGACATCATCCATGTAGGCAATACAGGAGATGTTTGCTTTTAGACCAGGTATGTATATGCCCGATAATTCTTTTTCTATCATATTCAGTAAGGGATTGATATAGAAAGTAAAAAAAAGAGCACTTAGTGGTGAACCTTGTGGAATTGAACAGTAAGGTACAAAAGAGGGGGAATTCTTACCATTAAGTGTAATATGTATTTCTCAACTTAATAGAAGATTGGTGATTAAATATATTAAGGATCTTGGTATTGTTGTGTCTGCTAATGCTTCAACAAGGAGTTCAATTGGAATCATATCAAATGCTGATTTTATATCCAGTTGGATTACAACTGGACTATATTTTTTATTATTTCTGACAGAATCAATAACTGTTTTGAATAGAAAGGCTGCTTGCATTGTAGACGAGCCTTTCTTAGCAAACTGCATTTTAGATAGTATAGGTATAATATAGGGTTCTATTTTGTCTTTAATGATTGACTCCAGCAGTTTGATACCCAGAGGGCTTATTGATATGGGCCTTAGATTGTTTAGTGTGGTTATTTTTTCATGTGTTTTGATAAATGGTACTAGTAAAATAGGGTATAATCCATGTATATGATGGATCTTTTTTGTTAGAAAGTTTGCTAGATTACACAGATACTGAGCAGTAAAATTTTCTAAATGCTTGAATACAAAGCAAGGTATACCATGCATCCCTGAGTGACTGAAGTTTGGGGTAGATGCTAATTTTTGAATAAAGTCTTTGGGAGTAAATACTATTTCTTCTTCTGGCTCACCAAGAAAAAATGGCGCAGGGCTGAATTTTTTCTTCTCTTGAAGTTTGGATTTGAAATGTGTGTAGAGAGGTAGCAACATGTTGTAACCAGAAATTATATCTTCTTGTATTTTAATTGCTGTCAGTATGTGAGTTGATGGCTTTTGTCCCAGTGCCCAGCGAATATAGTGTCTGGACCATGTGTGTGTCTGTGTCAAAAAGAGTTTTCTTTTTTTAATTGCCAGGTATTCTTTAAGTTCTTCAGAGACTGATTTATAAAGTTTCTTCAGGGCAATCACATTTGAACAGCCTTGTTTATTTGTAGTACTGTTTGTAATTTTTTTTGTGTGTTTCATCTACAAGAGCTAGAAGCCTTGAAGGGGGTAGCCCTTGTTATGACATCAATTGTATATGAAATAACATTAACAAAGGCAATCCATGTTTGCACTGGATCCATTTCAATGTCTCAAAGTTTGAAGAGATATATATATATATATATATTTCTGAGAATAAATATTCTGGGGTTCAACATGGAAGAAGTACTCTAATTGTGTTTCCAATAGATGTTATTGATCTGTATATAAAATCATTCTTTAGTGAAACAATAATTGCAGAATGGTCTGATAATGATGAGTTTTTTATTGTTAGGCTGATCATGTGATGTAACACTGGTGAGTAGAAGACCAGGTCAATTAATGATGAAAACCTGCCATTATTAAATGTTACTGAATTTTGTGGGAGATAGCCTTCTCCACTCATGAGTGGTATGGCTAGTAAGTGCAACCATTTTGTGACAAACTCATTGTATGACATGTTGAAATCACCAAGTAAAATTAATGGATGTGATGAGGATGCTATTTTGGAATTTATAATTTGAATGACTTTATTAATTACTGTGTGATTTGGAGGTAAATAAACAAATGCTACATTCAATGTAACTGTTTTATCATATAGTGTTATAATTAATATGTGTGCATCTATATATATTATTTTGAATGAATAGAAGGGGCAGGTTTTCATTACTACTACTCCTGTTCCTGCTGAGGGTGAAAATGATGCTTGGGAGAATGCTGAGTATCCTTGATTACTAAGATAGTTAGATGGATTAATCTGAGATTTATTATAATTTTTTGTTTCAAGTAACCCTAGCAAATGAGGTTGTATAATTTCAAGCCATTTTATTAATTGATAGTTTTTTTCCGGTGAGTTTAATCCATGGATGTTTAATGACGCTATTTTTATATTCATTATAGTTTCACTCAATAAAAACAGAACACACCTGATGTAGTAATTAGATTATAATTTTATATAGTTTAGATAACTTGCGCAAATTATGACAAAGAATTTTTATGTCTGGAGGTTCTACTTCCTCCCTCCTGTGATAATTTTTGCACATTTGCTTTTTTATTGGTTCTAAGGTCTTCATCTGAAGTGTATTCAAACTCGGTATCTGTTGAACTCATATTTGCTTTTCTTATTTTTTTTTATGATCTAATGTCTGGGGCATATCATCTTCACTAAGATCAATAGGCACTGCTGCATTTTTTCTGCTTCGTTTGCTTCGCGGTCTGCCTGGTTTTCGGTTGGCAGTGTCATTTATTTTCAGGTCTGTAGGTGGCAGGCAAGGCACTAGATAGTCTATAATATCTTGCAAAGTTTTGTTAAGGGGTGTTTTTGATTGTTTGTGATTTTGGCAATCACTTTTTAATATTTCTTGTTGAGATGGGCTATTTTCTTGTAACACTGGTTTATCCTCGTCATTCCGTGATTGATTTTCGGGTAAAATTGATTCACTTTCGTCATTTACTGATTGCTCTCTGGTGATGTATAGATCGTCTGTTACACCATCATTAATTGGATTATTTTGATAGCAAATTGTAGTTGATTCACTTATCGGTTGAGGAGTGAAATCTGTGTTATTTACTGGCACATTTCCACATTGATGACTTGAGGTTGCTCTCATATCACAGTGTTTACATTTAAGTTTTGGGCATGCATTTATAATATGCCCTCATTGTTTGCAGTGAAAACATTGCAGTTTAAGTCCATGAATTATTAAAGTAGCGTCGCTTCATGATCTGTTATAAGAGTGGGAATATCATTTGGATTTACATTTTGATTTAATTTAACTTTAAAATGATAACTGTTTCCATAGATCAGTATCAGAGTTCCTTTTAAATATATAGGTTGAAAGGCAACAACAACTCCGAATGGTTGCATTAATTTATTGAGGTCATTTATTGTATAGTTAAAGTACGTATTTTTGATTGTGCCAGTAATAAAATTTTCTCTATATTGGTTAACTTTTACTAAAGCATATTTCCCTAACATTTTAATTGTTTTATCAAATTTGTTTTTTTGTTCTTCGCTATAGAATTCAATAGCAAGATAGCGAGGATTTGGATGATCTGCAATGCACAATATAGAATCCCATAAATTATTTGTGCTTAATTCTTCGTATAGCAAATCCTTAGGAAATCTATACAGCGAACAATTTATATCTGTAATTGCAAGGATAATAGACCAGTCAGTAAAGAAACATTTAAATGACATAAACAGGTCATGTGGGATGGTCATATTAAAGCGTTCAGAAATTGTTAATAGACTTTCATTAGTCCAGATCTCTTCTATTATGTTAACTGGTAATGGATCAGATTCTGAAATCACATCTAGTTTCATTAGATCATTCATTGTTGAATGACGAAATCTTGAAACTGGAGTTTGATTTTTTTCCACGTTCTGAGGAAAATCTCCTTTTTTAGTGGATGCTTTGATTGCATCAGCATAAGAAATGCTTGCTGCGTTCAAAGAGATCGCCATATTGGAGTTTAAAAAAAAACGCTTGCACACAAATTCCTCGTCGGAGGAGTTTTCTTAAGTTTAAAAAACTATATATACTGAATATTGGGTTGCTTAAAGTCAATACGGTTTATTTTAAATAAAAAATTTTTTAGTTTTATTATTACTAGAAATATATAATATATCCTACCGATATCTAAGATCACCAAACCAGTTGGCGCATGCGCACTTTTCTATTATTATTATTATTATTATTATTATTATTATTATTATTATTATTATTATTATTATTATTATTATTATTATTATTATTATTATTATTATTATTATTATTATTATTATTATTATTATTATTATTATTATTATTATTATTATTATTATTATTATTATTATTATTATTATTATTATTATTATTATTATTATTATTATTATTATTATTATTATTATTATTATTATTATTATTATTATTATTATTATTATTATTATTATTATTATTATTATTATTATTATTATTATTATTATTATTATTATTATTATTATTATTATTATTATTATAAAATATGCTAATTAAAAATAATTAACAAATATTCCATAAAAAAAGAAACATAAGTTCAAAAACTATTAATTATTTAAAAATTTATCATGTTATGAAGTTTGACTAATGGCACATATTGTATGATATGGTAAAACCAGCATGTGATCATAGTCATGTTTTTATTAAAAATTAGTTTTGAAAATTTATTTTATAATTATCAAATTAAAGATATTTTTCATGGACAGATAAGAGCTCCAAATGAAAACATCAGTGAAAACATCATCAATAAATATAACATTTAATATTCTTAAAAGTATTAGTACTTATAAATGGAGTCTTTATATATAGATAATACAAAGTTGCATATTTGAAAAACTAAATAAAAGCCCATGGACCATTTTCTTTAATCATTTTGTAGTATTTGTTATTAAAGATATCAATAATATTATTTATAAACTTTTATGATTTCATAATAGAATTTACTGTACATTTATTTACAGAAATTTCATGTGACACACACACACACACAGACATATATATATATATATAATTATTAAAATCAAACAACACTTAGACAATCCCAATAACAATCTCAACCTGTTGTGAAGGCAATTTTTTAACTATATATATATATTAATTCCAATGTTCCTACAGATAAATAATGAATTCATAGTATTATTTCTGGAAGCTTCCATGTAATAAAAATATAATTTCTTCCTCAGATTTCTTCTTTCTCAAATCATAATAATGTGTGTGGTGAGATTATTTTTTTCCCTTGTTATTTTCTCCTCATTCTCAAATTCTACTGGTTGGGAAGTTTTAAAAAAATATTTTATCCTCAAATAGCTTTTTTCAAATATTGTTAATTTCCCTTAATTCACACTTTTTATATCAATATATATATATATTGATATGAAGATTTTCACAGATTGATACAAAGATTTTCATATTTTACAGATATAAATAATTAGATGGGATTGAAAAATAGACTTTCAAGCTCCTTTCAACTATCCACACCATCTTATATAACTGATACTCATGACCACATATATGTGAAAAAGATAAATGATTTCCAATATATGTATTTTGTGCTAAACCAGCCTTATCAGTTAGTCCAGATCATCAACTCTCACACAAATGTGATGAACCTATAAAATATATCATTTATATATATTAAAATAAAAATTTTCTCTGGTTTCAGATATAAATAAAATATTATCCAGGTATAATTAATTGTATTATATATATATTGTACTGGTCAAAACATGTATATCCATCTAACATGAGCGGGAACTCACAAAATGTACTTCAAACCCAGTCAAGCCTGAGATTTAGGTCATAAACTAGCCTGAATTCGAACCCACTCTCTAAGCTCCAGATCAAACACCTAATGGATAACATAACAATGATGGAACATGAGGATTAATTCTTAATCTGGCTCACTAGAAAAGCAGAGAAGACAATGAGACATCTATTACTATCACTAAACTAAAATATATATAAGAATGGCTGTACATTGAAATGGAAAAAAATGAATTCGAACTACTCAAACAAGTTAGACAATAAAATATAGTTTAATATAATGACAAATTATTATACATTATGACTTAGTCAATTATACATTAGTATGTGCATGAATGAGCAAGCAGTAGATGATTACATAGTGTCATTCATGCTATTATTTCTCATATGCCCTTTATTAGCTAAATTATATATTATAAATAAGCACACATCTTTGGTGGGTCCAATATTAAAATGCCAATTGACTATTAGAAAGAAGTTACATAAAATTGCTATTAACACTTTGGGTTATGGTTCTAAAACATGGTGACTAACATATGATTTCAGGGAGTGTTTCAAGATTCATTATATATATAAGAAAACTATTTTCATTCCATTACAGTCGTGAAAATAAATAAAACACATTTGAAAATGACATTTGATTATATGACAAAATATTTAATGAAAATTCTCTTAATTAGGGCTGGTAAGAAAAATGCTCTATTTTCCCCAAGGTGAATAGATACTCTTATATACAGAAATAAGTTACGATGGTGGGATTGTATAAGACTGAAATAAATTTAATTAATAAAACTAGAAGTAATTGGCATTTATATATATTTTGAGCAGAGTGCAATTTTAATATTATCACACTAAAATTAGGTCATAAGCAAAAGAAATAATAATACAAAGTTCGGGCAGTAGTGACATAATAGCCAAAAATAACTAAGAGGAAATGGTCATGCTTCTGGACAAGAATGAAGTGGATAGGCATGCCTTGGAGCATCGCTGATGTGCAGGCCTAGATACGAAGAAAGTGGATAGGCATAGTGTGTGCCAGATTTAGGGAATCACCACCAGAGGCCTTTTTATATGAAATAAATGGTCCTGGGAAGATTAACTATTTTCAGGATAAGGCTTGAAAAAAATCTATGGGTTCAAACTTGTCATAACCCCCAGACTAAGAAGCACATATATATAATCACTAAGATGAGTAATGCAGTAATGATAAATGTCACTAACGACATTGAATAAGTTTTACTGCTTTAAAATGAATGACCCTAGTTTGAATGCCATAATTTATACAGATAATATGCTATGCAGTTATATATATATATATATATATATATATATATATATATATATATATATAATATATAGAGAGAGAGAGAGAGAGAGAGAGAGAGAGATTTTCCTAAATAAAATTTACTTTAAGATTTTACCTAGTAAAAGAAACATTAAGATTTACCCCCATCTCTTTTTCTGCTATTTAAAATAAATCAATCCCACCTTCATTGATTTTACAATAAATGGAATATATAAGTACTGTATTTGATATTTTAAGAGTATGTAAAAATAAGATTAGCAGTTATAGAAAACAACTAATTGGTCACCTTTTCAGAATTGAATAATAACATTTATAAAATAAATAAAGTTTCAAAGCATTAATTAGCCTGAGTTCTGGATTCTCCCCAGATAGAAAATCCAGAGTTAAACAAATATATTTTTTATGCTAAAACATAAATAAAATGTTGGCTTGTAAAACAATCTGGCAAGTGTATTAATTAATAATGCATTATATTGTAAGGGACATTAATTCACGGAGGTTTACTTAAAAAGAAAAAAAAGATTTTAGAAATTCAACTCGTCAGATTGCATGAGATTGGCATATTAATAATAAAAACATACATATAAATAAATGACCACACCAGAGTTAAAAAAAGTTAGCGCATATGAGATAAAATTAAATATATAGAAATTATTTAAGAGCAAATACATATTAGAAAAGTTACAAAATTAAATTATACACTAGGAGAAATTGATAGTAGAGTTTGAGAATAGTTAGTCAAGCTAGATTTAGTTTCAATGGTGGCAGTTTGAAATAATTTACCTTGCACCATTTTAAGAGTCCATATTAAAAAGTCCAGCTCGCAAGCTTCTATTTAGCACTCCAGAGTTCTCCATTGGGCTTTTACTTCATCTCACAGAAGCATAATGACATGGTGGTGGCAGATAATCCTCATGGGTCAGAAAGGTGATGAGCTTTCTATGCTTATATTTTAAACCAGCTTGGATTATGTTCACTGCAGTTCTGTCAATAGTAGCTAATCTATTGGTGATTTAAAATTTGGCCATTTTATACTCTGCTCATGTATTTCTGGAATGCTTTTAATTACTTAGTTTTAGCTCACAATCTAATCTCTGATCTTAAAATTCTTACTTTTTCTTTATCGATTGTTTTTGAAAATGCAACAGTAAGATAATGTCTAAAAATAAATTCAAATCTATTTCCAGATTAGAAATAGATTTGAGAAAAATGTTTATAATAAACAAAAATCTTTAAACTTAATCCCCATTTTAAGTAAAAACTTTAATTAAAAATACCTTCCCCAGATTAAAACAATAGTGTTTCCAACCCTTTAATTATTTTTGGACAATAATGGTAGCATCTTCCATATTGGATTTTATAAAATACAGTTTAATAGGAAAAAAAAGTACTTTAAAAAGAAAAAGTTGTATAAATGACATATAATAAAATATTTAAAAAACAACAACAATATTTTGTTAGTATTTTGCTCCTATATATATATATTTGAGCCGCACCTATGTACTTTAATAAAAAAAGAACTAATAATTAATAAAAAAGAATTAATAATATTTTTAAAATGTTATTGACACATTAAAATTTTATAACTTAGGCACGCATCTCAAATATATACACAATATATATATATATATATATACGACAAAAGGAGTGGGATGCGATATAGGGTTTGAATACAGGTTAGTAGGTGGAAACATGAAGCTTAATCTTAAGCTAAGATTGACTGCTTCAATATATATATATATTAATGTTTCAACCAGGTCACACTGGCCATCAACTGGCTAATAAATTGTATAAAAATAGTTGTAGAAGTCTTATAAGCATTCAATGTTTACATTTTTTTCTAGCTTCATAAAATATTAGACTATTCTTTTTAAGCTTAGACATCTTTTTTTACTAATCATAATTTAATTTAACAACAGTTATATAAAGTTAAAATTGATTTTAAAATAAAATAAACATTGAACATTTACAGTACATTTACAACTATTTTCATAATATATAGAGGCAAAAACTCTCCATACAATAGAATAGTAATCATGTGATGTTTAGTGGTTTTATTTTTATACTATTTACTATCCAGGTGATGATCAGTGTGATCTGTCTGAATATATATATATATATATATATATATATATATATATATATATATATATATATATATATATATATATATACTGAAATTAAGTATACACTGATATACCTGGATAACATTCCATTTTAAGATTTTGATTCATTTCGTTTCCAAATTACAGCAGCAAACATTCTATTGATTCATCCATTTCACATGTGTTTCTTACATTCTATTGATTTTCAACTTATAACTACAATTCTTCTGCATCTGTTGTCATTTTTATAGAATTATAGTCTGTCTAAGGTTTATTTTGGACACTTAAACTGTTTAAATGCTATCAGTTACTTGTTTATTTTTTCATCCATTTAATCTGTTTTTAATATCTTTTATGAATCCCAATATACATTGGTCTATAACTTTTCTATGTGACCTTCAATTTTTATATTGCTCTTTTATTAAATATACCAATCTCAGATTCATAAGTAGAAACTAGTAGAATGTATTCATTAAAAATTTTCTTTCCAATGATGGATGTGTATTTTTTTATTAGTAAATTATTTCTATAAAAGTGTTCCATTTAAATTTAATTCAATAATAATAAAAAAATCTCATTGTTTGTTTGAACAATCATGTGACATTCAAACACCCAAGAAGTAAGTTGAGCACTGCAGGTACATGTAAGTGTTCAAACTGAGATCTTGTTTTTATTTTTTCTCACCTAAGAATTAATCTAAAAAAAATTTTTTTTTGAATCAATTACTTCTAATCTCTGTGTTAAAATGCACAGACATTTCAATAATTATTTTACCCATTATTTTTTCATCTGCATTAAAAATCTTCCAATTTGTTATTATCAGTTTTGATCTTTTATATTTAAAAAAAAAAAACACCAAATACAGTAGTAGTAATACTACTAATAGTAATAGTATTATTCTGGTATTTATTATTACTCTTACTTTATTGCTTTTATTAGATACTTTTTACAATATTTTCTGCATCTTAGAAGCGTTAATTATGTAAACAACTACATCCACAAACAAAAAATGACTTAAATAATTTTCTTTTTACTATTTATTGCTTTCTATTTTAATCTTCCATTTATTTCACATAATATATTTGTCAATATTAATCTCTTAATGTCATACAATGTAGTCTAATCACTATTGTCTTATTTTGACAACTTTTTTTGGGAATTATGTTGTATTTATTTTTTTACTGTTAATTGCAGAATTCTACCACACACTTTATGATAATATTTCCATTTTTAATCATGATATCTTTTTTTAATTGCTGGAATAACTTTTCATTCAATATCAAGTTATTATTCATGTATTTGAAATTTGTATTTTTTTCTATAGCATTCCTTTTCAATTCACACATATTTTTGTGACCATTAATTTTTTTCTGTAATATTTTTAAGATTTTTAGACAATAATTCATTTTTTATAAATTAAATATTTTAAATTACCTTTGTATTATGCTTTATTACATGCTGTGCCTCATCTTAATAAAAAATACGAGTGGCTCTGATTTTTTTATTTCTTCTATATGAAAAGCAGATGTACAATGAGAGTATAAGAAAGCTAGAAAATGCTTAGAACAATGCTCAATTGCAAGGGGGCCTAATGCTTATGTATTATGTTGATGGGAATTTATCTCAACTAATAAAGCATTTATCTGAAATTTATTTTATTAGTGAGTATATGTAATTCACTCATTCATTGAGTTTGCGAATCAGTTAGTTACTTTCTGTTTGGTGATAGAGGAGAGATGCCAAATATTTGGCTCGATTAGGGAACCAAAATATTTACTATGTATCTGTATACAGATATTTTAGTGTTGTATTTAGTATCTTATTATTCATATTTACATTCTATTAAACAATTTTAAATGATCTGTCAATTTCTCACTGTAATATTATTAAAACTTAAAGATATTAATGCTAGTCTGTTATTCTATAGTAGTTTTTTTCTTTTCAATAATGTATAAACATATATATTTTTTTGCTTATTAATAATTAAAAAGATGGGA
The DNA here is from genome assembly GCA_028023455.1 of Epiperipatus broadwayi. NCBI lineage: Eukaryota > Metazoa > Onychophora > Udeonychophora > Euonychophora > Peripatidae > Epiperipatus > Epiperipatus broadwayi. The sequence continues at coordinate 3,816,630 of JAQFVV010000085.1, read as the reverse complement.
AGAATATATTCGGTATCTGTTTAGTAGAGGAAATAATTTAATTAGTTATGAACTTGAAAATGAAGAAGATGTTGCAATGGATGATAGAGGTATAGACATACTGCCAGATGAAGTAAGAAAGGCAATCGCACAAATGAAGAATGGTAAGGCTATTGGATTTGATGCAGTACCTATAGAATTTTTGAGAGAAATGGGAGAATTTACTATGAAGAAAATAGTTGGACTTTGCAATTTGATATATAATAGTGGAGTTTGGCCTGAAGATTTTTTAAGAACTATAGTGATTCCAATTGCTAAAAAGAAGAAAGCTGTTAAATGTGAAGAGTATAGGACAATAAGTGTATTGTCTCATGTTTCTAAGGTGTTATTGAGGATTTTAACTCAAAGGATTTATGGGAAGGTTGACTATTATATTGCTGAAGAACAGTTTGGTTTTCGGAAAGGGAAAAGCACAAGAGATGCTATTGGTATTGTTAGGACAATTGCAGAAAGGTATATTGAAAGAGATAAAGGAATTGGTATATGTTTTGTAGATTTAGAAAAGGCATTTGATAGAGTAAGCTGGAATAAACTGATGTCTATCTCAAGAGATAAAGGAGTATTCTGGAAAGAAAGACGATTGATATGGAATATGTATAATGGGCAAAGAATAAGAGTTAGATATGGATGTAATGAGACTGATGGAGTGAATATAGAAAGTGGAGTTAGGCAAGGATGTAGTATGTCACCTGTTTTGTTTAATATTTATTTAGAAGATATGATAAATAATTATTTGGACTGTGGAGGAGCAAATGTTGGAGGGAGAGTAATAAAGTGTATAAGATTTGCAGATGATATGGCTCTTATTGCTGAGGAAGAAAAGGATCTTCAGAATATGTTGAATAAATTGGAAGAAGGATGTATGGCATATGGAATGAAGATTAATATTGAAAAGACTAAGTGTTTATGGATAGGGAGAGATGCAAAAAGACTGCAAATTGGAATCCAGGATGACATGTTGCAGCAGGTGAAGGGATTTAGATATTTGGGTTGTTGGTTGAGTGAGGATGGAAGAAGTGAAGATGAAGTTAAAAGAAGAATAGCATTGGCAAAGGTGACATTTGTAAAAAGAAAGAAGATATTCTGTGGACCTATGGAAAGAGAATTAAGGAAAATATTAATTAAATGTTATGTGTGAAGTGTATTAATGTATGGTTGTGAGACATGGACATTGAGTAATAGAATTAAGAAATGACTGGAAACTTTTGAGATGTGGACATGGAGAAAAATGGAAAAAATGAGTTGGGTGAATGAAATAACAAATGAAGAAGTTTTGAAAAGAGTTAATGAGGAAAGAAGATTGATTGAAAGTATCAAAGAGAGAAAGAGAAACTGGATTGGACATATACTAAGAAAAGATTATAGTTTAATGAAAGATGTTTTGGAAGGAATGGTGAGTGGAAATAAAAAGAAAGGACGGAAGAGATTGACATTATTGGATGATATACGAGATGGAAGGAGTTATGTGGAATTGAGGAAGTGGGCAAAAAAGAGAATGGAATAAAAAAATGGATGAACTGATGTAGTGACTACTCTCTGGACCTGTCTATTGGACAGACTACTATTGATGATTAATAATTACCCCATATATTGAATCTATTAGTCATTTTGAAGCTTGAAAAACAAATTTTCTGTTAATCACACCTCAATTCTACTGCTTCTTTATTTTAATGCTGCTATGACCTTTTCTTTTTTGATTTTTCTCAAGAAAAAAAATCATAATATATAGTCTTACTATTTTTACAAATCTCAAAACCCTATTTTTTTCTTCATTTCATATTTTAATAAATCATGAATTTTCATTGTTCAAATATATGTCATTATTACCATTAAAGTTATCCTTGATACATTTAAAATGTTGTTTACTTTATTCAAAAACAATCTGAACATCTTTTATTTGTTTTCCATAAAGCCCAATTTATGCAAAAAAAAAAACTGCATGAGTTAGTATAAAAAAAAATATAATCTTAAAAAGAACATTGTCTAATATTTTATGAAGCTAGAAAAAAAAGTAAAGTGTTAACCTGTTAAAAAAATGGATATGCACTTTATTATAAAAAATGTCCACTTTCATTATCTTGTCTGGCATATTTATAAACTATTTGTTTTTGTCTGCCATTTTACAGTTAAAAATGTATATATAAGTGAGCATTTACACACAGTAATAGATAGTTATCCTGATCTTGCAAAAAGTCAATTCATGTCTCATTTAGGATCTATATGATAATGAACAGGAAAAACATACTGTTTTTTAGTCTTAAACACCATATAATCAAAATATTCGCCATGTGACTCGTGAAAATTAATCAGTGAGATGCCCATTCTTTTTTATTTATTATCTGAACGATCTCATGGCAATATTAGTATCAACAAAAAAAATGTAAAGAAATAATGGAAATATGCTATGCCTCACCATATCATAGGGTATTCAAATTGCTTTTTAAATTTAATTAATCAAAAAAAGTAATCTTTTTTAAGTTGATAACAAACTTATTATTGCTTCATATATATAAATGTAATATTGTAATAACAATAAAAATAATAAATATAATGGTAATTAACTATTATATACAGTCTTTCAAGGACTTTCAGTTAATTCATTAACCCTTTTTATTATTTTTATTGTTATATATTGTAACCCTCCATCATACGATTCCCAACAAATTATGTAAATAAATTAAATGTTAAGACAAAGACATTTTCTGACTATTACACTGGTTAGCATGAAACCACAAATCTAAAGAAGATTACAAAATGATCATGAATATAATAACTTATGATCAAACTAGCTTTAAAATCCCCAAACAAAATATTATGAGATAAATTTACTATTTGTCAAACCAATAAATAATTAATCATGTCTATGAAATGAATATGAGATTGTAATTGTAAATTAAGTAGTAAATAAATTAGGATGTAAATAATTAAACGAATGATGAAAATAAGAATTAAATAATAAAATGAAATGAGCATAAGAGCAAAAAGAAGAGAAAGATGTGTTAGAATACTGAATGATTAAGATAATGATAGACTAAGAACTAATGACTTATTAGATGGTAATAGTATAAGAGTCAATGAAGGGTGAATTAATTATGATAATGAATTAAGATGAAATAAGAATGAAGAAATAAAGAAAGGTGGAGATGACAGATGAGAAACAATGATGATAATGGAAGATGATATCCAGAACTATAAACTGATATTGTATTAAAGGATAGTAAGATAAACTAAAGTATGGATTCCAAGCTTAACCAAACCAGAATACTTCCACTCAAATTATACAAAATATAAGCTCAAAAATAAGAAAGAAAAAATTTACACATTAAGTTATGCTGACCATAAAACAACTGTGAAAATAAACATAAATCACAGTACAATAAATAATTCTAAATATAAAAACTTACATAAATTTAACATTATACTGTGAACTACTAACTTATTTTTCTCAGGGTTCAAATAAATTAATTAGTATCCTTTTTTCCAGATATACTTGGGTCAGTGACAGGGCTTTTGCCACTACCCAACTATAACAGACAAAACTACTTATAAACACTTAGAATTACTAAAATATCTAGCAATCTCAATATCAACAGAATATGAAATTTAAGCTCTATAAAGTACACAAACTCTTAATTGAGCCAAATAACTTACAAATTCTCTCTTATTAAATAATTATGGTCTATGTGATCATAGATCAGTAAATGATGTATTTGAGAGTTCAAATAAATAAGCTATATTAAATTTATTGGTTTTATCTTTACTATATTATTTAAAATAATAAATGCACTTCAGATGAACAATGTTTAAATCACAAAGTGATGATGCTTTAAATGTACCTTTAAAAAAATAAAAGTATACCAAATTTATTATGGGATTAATGTATAGTAAATTATACTATATTGATTAATGATGAATTTGAAACAACAGGATAAGGTAATAGCAATAACAATAATAATGTGGATGATGGCTAGCAATAATACCACAGACATCTAGATAAAAATTTCAAAATAACAATTTATTTACACTATTTACAAATTTCCTTAACATCATAAACAGTTAACACATCTACTTCCAGAAAACATATATAAAACAAGGTATATTTTCTTTTGATTACATGTATGGGTGATAAAATAATAAAATACCGTCATACCCTTATTGTCAACATCAATGTTAATTAGGTTTTCACTATTGTATATTATAAAACAGATATAATACACTGCTTGGCATAAATAAGCATTAAAGTACAAGATAAGAGTATTTTCCAAATAATAAGGAAAAATTGACAAACTTAATATTTAAACTCAATGATTGAAGCAGCATTTTTCACTATAGCTTTTTTATCTGTATATAAGAATATGATAATGGCAATTATCATATTAAGCACAAATATAAGAATTATTCTTTGATATAATTTGTTTAATATTATTTAATATGCCATTAATTAACCATACAGTTAGATCCTTATTATTTAACCTAAAGAAATTTCTAAATATAGGTATAGAGATTAGAAGTCAGATGTATACATGATATCAACCCCACCTATGTCCATAATGATCATGCTGATTATAAAAAGGCTTTATTGATTCATCGGTGAATCACTGCTTGATGAACATAAATGACAGTGTGTGCATATCTCCTGTTATATGCTAAGCATAAACTAAGTCTTATAATTATTAATAAGTTTTGTTGGTTTGTCTATAAGTTGTCAACATGGTGCTAGAGCTCAACTCATACACTATCTGACTTTACCAAACACTATAGATAACAAGTGTCCTTGACTAACTTTACCTTATCATTGCTATACAAATTTTTAAAATTCCCAAAAATATTTTCACCATACCCGGTGAGAAAATCACTCCTCATCCTCCAGAGGAATAAAACACTAAAAAGAGGCTCTTCACAGCAATGTTACCTAATTGTGTAATAATATGGCAGATTCTCAAACCTTTTTTCTAGGTATCAATGTGTGGACCTTGTCTCAACATGGAAACAGAATGTGCCTTGAGAATAACCTCTCTCTAGGGATTGACGATGCTATATAAGCATTCTTTATTTATTTGCTTCAATAAAATAATCTGCTCATGAAGTAAGCAATGGGTAAAACTATTCTCTCTTTGCCCATGCATCCTATACATAATGCAGTGTTTAAAGCAGCTTTATATTTCATGTATTCATCAGATGTCCTTTCAACAAATATTTATCATCACAGTGGCAAGATAAACATAATTGTCACATTAAAGCTAAAGATAAATATCTCACTTACTAATGCATAACTGATAGTGTAATAAACAAACCATCATTTTATAAGTCAAATGACTAGGAAATATTTTAAAATTATGATAAAATATTGACATAACAAGAAATACACACACAGTCGAAGAATCATAGCAGTTTATATACTAACCTGGACTTACTGATTATAGGCTAACTTTAATAAATATAACATCTTTATATGGTAATTCCATAACATAAAATAACTATGTTATCATAAAGAACTACTATTCCCTCTTTAATGAGTGACTCTTTGTTTACCCATATTAAAATAGTCACCTATGTAAGAGATAAGTATCTCTATCTTGTAAAGCTTAGCATAATATTAAATTTTAGACCATTCTGTAAAACCAATTACATGTATATCCTTTTCTGTTTACAGACTTATTACAAATTTATGTCATAAAAAACATATCCCAATAATATATGAAATTCATATATAAAACCCTTGATAACATGAACAATAACAAAAAAAATATTAATGTGATACTTTATTCCCTTAGTTCACCCTTTTATGTATCTTTAATATGAGCTAAATAATGGGGGGAATGAATTTATCTGTGCACACATTTTATGAGTGATATTTCCATAGTTTTCTTTTTTTTTTCATATATGTAATTTGGCATTATAAACAAATAAGCCTTCGAAAAATTTTATGGAAACAAAATCTTATAAAAAAAATGCTTTAAAATCTTTCTGCAGAATTTTTTATCTAAAAGTTTAAGCTATATAGCAGGAGTATCCAGTTTAACAAGAAGAGCAACAACTTTTTCAAATGCACTTATTAATTTTCGTTTTTGTTCACAGCATTTTATTATAATAATCGAGAATGGTTAAAGTCTTTTAACACATTTTTTTTGTTTACATTTCAAGATATTGAGATCAATTCCCATGTCCCATCACAGTTATTGCAAAGTAGACATTTATTATGGTTTGATTTCTATAATATTAATTATTATACTGTATTTGAGATATAATAATTTCCATTAACTATTAGTACCATGAGTTAAACATTTTACTTGCATTTATTGGTATAGGCTAATAATTTTTTTAATTTTCTTTTTTTTTACTGATTGAGGAAAAAGCAACATTACAATAGATTAGCCAGACAATCTTCTTTTGTTTAATAAAACAATAATATATAGAATAAGTTTCTACATTTATAAATCAATTAACTTTTCTTCGTTTCAATTATTATTAATTTCAGCTTTCTACCAATTCTCAAGGAGATATTTGTATAGTTATATTTTTATCAGTATTTGTAAATATTTCTTAAATCAAGCTATGAAGATTTTTTATTTTCCTTTATAAATCTCTACATCAATTAGGTTGAAATTACAAATATAAACATCCTTTGCATTTGTCAACAGTATGACCATTTTAGACTTACATTTTCGATAACAAAAAATTTTAGTGCTCCTAACCAGAATCAGACAATAGTTGTTTTCTTTAATCAGATTAAATATTATATAGATTTCCATGTTTATAAATTGGTCAAATATTATGCTATTTGAAATAAATGTTCACTTGATTAAATTACAAATTCAAAAGTTTATCCAAATTATTTTTTTATCACGATGATGATTCAAAACAAAATGTATATATATATTTAGAGAGCACGTACGTTTTTTTTTTTTTTTAGATTTAAATAATTTACACAGAACTTTTAGATTTATATAATGATTAAAGTTATTATATGCAAAACAAACTTTATGCTTACTATTTGTCTCGGTTTAAGCCTGAAGTCCCATCTTGTAATATACTGATTTATTAATATGGTTCACATTTTCCTTCCAGTATGAATTTGTCAATTTTCAATCAATGAATTAGTAGGTCAAAATATATACAAGGGTAGAAGTTTCTATTCCATAATTGTAAAACCACAACCTCATTGGATTTTGTTCAATTTAGAAGTGGTGTTGTTGATTTTTTTCAACTTTTTCTTGGTTTCTTTTTTAAGTTTGCAGTTGTAAAGTGTTGAAGTCCTGTCTCTGATTCCTGTTTTCAGACTTCCCTTCTCCCTCTCTATTAAGTTATTTATTATTTTTATCTCAATGAATTGTGGTACATAAAATAGACCAATGACAGAATTGAGTACATACTAATTAATATTACTCCATCTACCTTCATTTTTGATAACTACCCATACTTTTCAATACTGTTTTAATTTACTATAAAAATATGCCTAAGGAGTTGACTACAATTATTTATTTACAAGATTTATAAATTTAATTTTTCCAATTACTATTCAATAATAATAAAATAGCAAACATATTTATATCCCAAAATTATTAATAATACTGTTAAATTACCATTTTATCACTATTGACAGCTGACAATGCACAGGAAATCTCTTTTACTCTCAACCAGATTTTCTAGTGTATTTGGGACTGTCTCTATTTAAAGTCAATTATTAAGCTATTAATGCCAGATATATCTTTAAGATTCAAAATTTTGGACTATTTAATACAGTGGTCTAAATAAAAGGTCACAATACCCCCCTCATAGAAAACAAAATTTTGAACTCAATATATTTCTTTAAACATTATTGAATATAACATAGGTTAGACAATATGAGACACTAAAATTTTTTGGATTACTGCATCATAAAGAAAACATTCAGTTTATCTCCTACCTTAGATAATATTTTCATAACTGTAATTTTATCAATTATACAATTATAGTTGGATGACAGTTATTTAATACTTTTATTCATTTTTCTGATAGTATGGGATCAACCTAAAATAATACAAACAGATAATCAAATTGAAATCCGCTTTATAACTCCCTTTTAATATGAATTTAAATTCTTTAAAATATTTTTTTCAAAGAATTACCTTGATTAAATAAACATTTCCTCCCTGAAAAACAAATTTTATTTTATATTAAATATCTCTCTTTTCTATTACTGCTTCTTGATAAATGCTCAAAAAGCCCAACGTATTTTCCTGTTCAATGACAAATTTTAGTTCACCTCAAACTTGATCACTAAATAACTTTTTATACAATTCTATTGAATTATATACAATTGATTCATCAAAGCTAGCCTTCAATTCACAATTATTATTTTTTCTGAAAAGAATTACTGGTTCCACTATTTTTACCTTGATCAAATACAATAGCTTTCTAAAATATAGAATTTATTTTGCAATTAATCTTTACCTCCCTATTACAAATTCTTGTTTAAGACCATAGAAATTATACCAATTCATTTTTTTTCCAATTTCCATTTTACAATTGATTTTATTCCTACATAACCTCATCTAATCATACAAAAGATTATACAAAGTTATTATACAAGACATCCCTCATTTTATATCTAACTTCATGAACAAATGACAAACAACTGTTCTTCTCTCAATCACTTAAGATAATCAATAAAATATTCTGTATTTTCAAAACATTTTGTCTTAATTACTAGTATTAAGTTACATGAGTTGACATATTAATTTATGGATGGATATGGCATTAAACTGTGGGTATTGTACATTCCTTTTGGGCCATCAGAAGTTGAGAGCATTAACAGCATTCTAACCTACCTGAGCAATTATTTGGTAAGGACCTTCATACAGATTTAAAAAAAAATTTAAATTGATTTTTCTGCACATAGCTAACATAAGGAGTATCCAATAGTACAAGATCACTTACCTTAAATGGATGTTGCTTAGTCTTAGATTGTTTTACTTGTTTATTTGCCATTTTTGTACCTTGTTTTTAGCTATATTTAAATCATAACTCCGATTTATTTCCCCCAAAATAGGGGGCATGGGAGTAATAATTAGCAATGGTTCCTGTCTCTCATAGTGAAGCCTGATTGGTGTGCATCCTGTTGAGTTCATTATAAGTTACATTCATATAATTAATCACTTCTGGAAGTTTATGAACCCACTGCCTATGATTGTTTTTGACATAGACTCTAAAGAGTTGACTAAGCTCATGCATTAGTGCTCACATGGGTTGGACTATGGATTTCTTATAGAGCTCATAACATGTTTAATACCTTGAGCCCATATCCACTGACTGTACCTCTCTGATATAAATGCTGTGACATGATCAGTTAAAATTAAATTGGATTTACTTAATAATGGGAATTAGTAATTAGTAAGGCACAATATAACACTTTTGGCTTCTGTCTTAGATACTGGATATGCTGTAACATATTTGCTAAACATGTCATATGCAACTAGTATGAACTTTTGCTGATTGAAGGATAAAAGAGGCCCATAGAAATCTATGGTTAATAATTCATTCGGTTTTCTAGGTAGAATTGGTTTTAGTAACCATACAAATGATTTAGTACAATACTTAGATTTTAAACATACCTCACATGATTGAATTTCTCTTATAATTTTTTTGTACATTTGATTTTTAAAATAAAAATAAGCTTTTAACACATAATATATTTTTGGTGCACCATAGTGTCCATACTTAACATGAGTATACTTTATTAGTCTATTTGTAAAATTTTGAGGAATTGTTATCCTCCATGAAGGATTACCTACTGAATGAATATTATACATTAATATATTTTGATATAATTTATATTTATCCAAGATTCTTTTGTCTATTTCTACTATTTACACTGAGGATTATTTAATATATCAATTTACTTATTTAATTTAACAACCTGATAAACCATTAAGCATCACATGATCACCATCTCTTATACTAGCACATAATTGTTTATAAACAAGGCAAAACTCTCCATACAGTAGTGCCACCCTGTGCCAACATGAGTATCAATAAATGCCAAAAGGCTTGTGCCCAAAATCCCTATCTAATGCCTACTCATCCAATATTGCCAGACTATTATGTGCTAGTGTAAGAGATGGTGATCATGTGATGCTTAATGGTTTAACACCAATCCTGCCTAATAGTATAGTGGTGGCTGTGGTTGTTGAAGAGCCAAAGACACCAAAATGTATGGGTGATGAACTGAGTTCAGATCCATATGACTATGACTATATAAGCTGTTGAGCGTAGATTGAAAATATTTTTATTTTCAAATTTCATAGTTTTATAGTTAAGTAGAGATAAAAGGTGGTTGCTGGAGAGTCACCTTAGATCCTAAGATCTAGATGCACAAGCCTCGGTGGCACTACTGTATGGAGAGTTTTGTCTTGTTTATTAACAACCTGATATTGATTAATAGTAAGGTTATTATAATCTTCCATGATACCAGTATCCAAATCTACTTGAATATTAATATTCAATATCACTAGTAGCAGGATGCTTTGGATGAACACAGACAGGGTGGTGGATAAGAATATCTGCAGCAATATACTTTCTCCCTTCAATATACAGGATACTGTAGTTAAACTTTTGGAGATATAAGCTCAATCTGATGAGCCTCTCATTATTGAGATAACTCTTGTTTAAAAACTCTAAATTCCTATGGTCTGATAAAACAACCACTTCAGAGCCTAGCAAAAACTGACACAATTTCTGGAATGCCCAGACAACAGCTAGAGTTTTTTTCATGATGGAGTAGTTTAGCTCTGTCCTTCTTAAGTGCCTACTTAAGAAATATGATACATGAGGCATTTCATTATCATCAAATTGATACAATACTACTCCTAGACAATAGTAACTACTGTCTGTTTATATGTAAAATATTTTATTGAAATTTGGGTAAGCTAGTATAATTTTATTTAAAAATTTAATCTTAATTCTAGTAAATTCTTCATCATTATTTTTGGTCCACTGGATTTTGATAAATATACAATATCTTCAGAAAAGTTCTCATAAAACTTATGGTAGTAGTTGCATAGACCGAGGAAAGACCTAAGTTGCTTCTTAGGCTTTGGCATGGGGAAATTTTGTATAGCTGCAATCTTTTTGGGATGGGGTTTGATCCCATGTTCATTAATTAAATGCCCTAGAAAAGTAATTTCATTTGCAGCTATAGTGCATTTTTCCAAATTAACTTTTATATTTTTAGAGAAACACTCTTGGAAAAACATCTGTAACTGTTCCAAATGCTTTGCCATACTGCCTGATACAATGACAATATCATCCATGTACATGATAATTTTTTCTTTTAATTGTTTCGAAAAAATAATGTGCAGGCATCTGATTAAGCCAGTACTACTATTATTAAGACTGAAGGGTATTCTTTTAAAAACATATGATTGGCCTTTAAAACAAAAAGCTGTGTATTTTTGGTCATCATCATGCAGTGGTGTCTGCCAATAACTGGCTGTTAAATCAAATGTAGAGAAACTTGACCTCTGTTTAAATTTAATCAGGAGCTCATTTACTGATGGAGGAATGTCATATTCAGAAATGGTCATTTGATTTAGCATTCAAACATCTAAACACACCGTAATCGATCCATCCTTTTTCTTTATAATCACTAATGATATGCCATTTCAGCATTTGGTTTATCTGCTGTTATACCTCTTCTTCATATTGATATGGAATTGCATACATTCTTTGCTGAAAAGGGTCATTATTTTTTTAAATTTAATTTTATGTATAAATCCATATATAATACCTGGGACTTTGAAAAGATATTTTTATATTTGCACATCAACTGGTAAAAATTTTCACCTAATTTTAAATCAGAATTACAAATAGATTCTATTTTAGCCTTAATGCTAACTTTAATTGATGTATCTTGGATGCATAGTAATTGACTACAAAGGTTATGCAATCCATGTTCAAATTCAAGTCTTTCTTTCTGACATACAAATAATTTTTTTCTTATAATTTAAACTACACTGGTTTAATATGATGAAATCAGAACCTATAATGACTTCATGGATTCGTCCAGGAGTTATTAACAAGACATGTCCAAATTTGGTTTTATTAAACTTAAAATTTATCCACACCTGTCTATTGGAAAGCTTAGTTCTCTTCCCATTAGCAAGGGTGATCTGGATTTGCTTAATTGGCAATGATGGTACATTTTTGTTTAAACCTAATATTTTAATAGGTGTTTTTCAATAAGATAGAGGCTTGACTGCCTGAATCAATTAGCACATTTATCATCAAGCCTTCTATAATTAATTTTACACTGGGCAACTATATGATACAGGTGTTTCACATCTTGTTCCAAAGTATTTAAAAACCACATCTCATTGTTCCTCCTATTGTTAGCTATAGGTCCCCATATAGAGGAACCCACATACATAGATCAATTTTAGTTTACCACCACAGATTTATCCTTTACCTATCTCCCAGACTTCTTTAATATAGTGGTAATCTCACTAGTTGAAGGTTTGTCAGGGGTATACCTAGATTTAGCTTTCAAACAATTCTGATGAGCATCCTTAGTTGAGTATAAAGATAATTGATCTTTATTATTAAAAACCTTTCAATTTCTGACCCTAGGGTTATAAATCATTGGATTATAGGACATTGGATTAACCTGTATATTTGAAACAGGACAGCTTACCCTATCTTTAAGATTTTTATTTCTATTATTGAATGAGGAATCAGCTATCTCAAGAGCATCAAGTATCTCTATCACTTTTTCTCTAGTGGAACAATCAGCAGCAATAAGTACCTGCTCAATTAATTTTGGAAGATTATGCTGAATAATATGGACTATCTGTGATTCTGTCAAAGGAAAGGCAGTAAGGTTTTTCAGTTTAACTGACTGTTTCCTAAAAATCTTTGTGTAATTTCCTTTATTAAAATTAAATTTCTCCTGGGAGATCTGATAATGAACATTATCTTGTCTATCATCACTCCAAAAGCTACACATTATTAGGTACTAAAATCCCCATAAGTCATTGGTTTGTTAAACAATGATTGCACCAATTCTTTGCAGCATTAGACAAATGGTTGCTAGCAGTAAATAATTTTTCTTTTTCATTAAACACACATAGAAAAAATAGCTCTTCCAGACTATTTAAAAATTCTAAAGGATTTTCTGTATATCCACCTTGGAAAGATACTATTATTATGAACTTCAAAGCTAAAGTATTCACATTATTTGTATCAACAATTTCACTAACCCTTCCTCTTTGAACTTCACTTTCTTCCTTACACCTAAATTCATTCTTAATGTCTTTATTAGTGTGAAAATGTATATGGTCCATTTCACTTCTTTGCCCCACTTTTCCTTTAACAAAAGTTTTCACTATCTTATTATTTTCTATCTCCATAAATCTTTTATTATTTAATATACTTTCTTCTCTATCTTCTCATAAATATTTTTAAATTTAATATCCCATTCCAAATGACTTACAATTTCTTTAATGTAATCTTTTTGGTTTTTTTGAAATTCCTTTAGTTCTAAGTTAATTGTTTTTTTTCTTTTCTCCTATCTTTTCTATGGCATCTTGATTTTTATCAGTGATATCTTTAATGTCTTTCTGTATTTTTTTTATCTGTTCACCCATCATTGATCTAAACTTATGGCTGTCTATTATTTCCCATTTTATCACACTCATATCTTCTGACATTTTCTTTTTAATTTCTTCTTTAACTTTATCAGAATTAAAATCCTTTTCTCCACCCTTCTCAATACATTCTTTCCTGTATTTGAGAATCAAGATTAGTGATATAACTACCAATATTTTCATTGAAAAACTTTTATTTTCTCTTCCAGTTGATCATTGGACATCATTATTTTATCTTTCAGATGACAAAACCTTTCTTTATTATCTCCTTCATTATGAGACAACAATTGAATTAACACACTTATTCTGATATTTATTTCTTCACTTGCTCTTTTACAACTGCTATCTAAAACATCTCTATGAATTTTTAATTCTTTCTGAGTTAATTTATAATACTCATGAATTTTATCATCATTCCACATTTTTTGCACTTAATACCTCCATTTTAAAATTCATATCCTTTTTTAATGCTTTCAATTCTTCCTCATTTTTATCAAATCTGCCATCAAAAATACTTTTTATATCTTGCAAGTTACTTTTTATCTCATCTAAATTAGTTTTTATTCCATCAATATTACTCTTAATTTCTTCTTTGTCATCATCTAATTTTTATTCACTTCTTCTTTGTTATCATCTAATTTTTTCTTCAACTCTTCCCTAAAATTTAAATTATCTTCTTTGTTATCATCTAAGTTTTTAATCATTTCTTCTTTGTTATTATCTAATTTTTTTCTTCAACTCTTTCCTAAAATTTAAATTATCTTCTTTGTTATCAATTAAATTTTTTATTCATATCCTACATAAATTTCATTATCATATTAAAATCAATATTGCTCTGAGAACTCATAAAACTTACAACTTCCTCTAACTATTTTTCTTTTGTATTACTTATTTTGCTATCTAATAACTTTTTTTTTCAATATCTAACTATAAGACCTAATTTGAATTAAACTAATTTAACCTTACATTCATTTCAACAATACCATTCTCAACTGATCTCCAATCACACAAAGAATGGTTGCTAAAATTGTATCTGTGTTTTTCTCAATTTAATAGATTATACTAACTTAAGATTATGTAGATAAGCCTGACTTAAATATATTTTGTCAGTGATCATGAATATATCACCTGATGTACTTTTGATTAATTATAGCATAATACAAGTATACAATAAAATATCTTTGTTTACAAGATGTTAAATGGTCATGTATTGGCATAAAACTATGACATATGTTCAGAGATAGGCATTTATGTAAACCTATGAGATCAAATAAGCTAGATGGAGTATAGGTAGTCTAGCATGTTGTTAAATAGTTTTCTTTTGAGTGCAAGCAAGAAAACTATTTAACAACATGCTAGACTACCTATACTCCATCTAGCTTATTTGATCTCATAGGTTTACATAAATGCCTATCTCTGAACATATGTCATAGTCTTATGCCAATACATGACCATTTAACATATTGTAAACAAAGATATTTTATTGTATACTTGTATTATGCTATAATTAATCAAAAATACATCAGGTGATATATTCATGATCACTGACAAAATTTATTTAAGTCAGGCTTATCTACATAATCTTAAGTTAGTATAATCTATTAAATTGAGAAAAACACAGATACAATTTTAGCAATCATTCTTTTAGAATGACTAAAACACATTGAACAATAATCCATACTTTCATAATAGGGCCCACATTGCTTAGGCACCAAAATCCTAAAGATGACTTTATCACTAGCAATCGTAAACAAAGCAATCCCCATGTTGGGTGACAAATCCTTTTGTAACTCTCCATCATATGATTCCCAACAAATTATATATATATATATATATATATATATATATATATATATATATATATATATATATATATATATATATATATATATATATATATATATATATATATAAATTAAATGTTAAGGCAAATATATTATTTTCTGACTATTGAACTGTTTAGCATGAAACCACAAATCTAAAAAAGATTACAAAGTGATCATGAAGTTAATAACTTCTGGTCAAATTAGCTTTAAAATCCCCAAACAAAATATTATGAGTTAAATTTACTATTTATCAAACCAATAAATAATTGATCCTGTCTATGAAATGAATATGAGATTGGAATTATAAATTAAGTAGTAAATAAATTAGGATGTAAATAATTAAATGGATGATGGAAATAAATAAGAATTAAATAATAAAATGAAATGAGCCTAAGAGTGAAGAGAAAAGAAAGGTGTGTTAGAATACTGAAAGATTAAGATAATGACAGACTAAGAGCTAATGACAGATTAAGATGGTAATAAAATATGAGCCAGTGAAGGGTGAATGAATTATGATAATGAATTAAGATAAAATTAAAATGAAACAAAGAAAGATGAAGATGACAAATGAGAAACAATGATGATGATGGAAGATGATATTCAGAATTATAAATTGATATTGTATTAAATGATAGTAAGATAAACTAAAGTAAAATATGGATTCTAAGCTTAACCAAACCAGAATATTTACCCTCAAATTAAACAAAACATAAACTCATAAGTAAGGAAGAAATGTACACATTAAGTTATGCCTACCATAAAACAACTGTGAAAATAAACATAACTCAAACTTATTATAAATTTAACATTATACTGCAAACTATTAACTTATTCTTCTCAGGGTTCAAATAAATTAACTATTATCATTTTTTCCAGAAGTACTCAGGTCAGTGAGGGGGATTTTGCCATTACCCAACTATAACAAACAAAACTACTTATAAACACTTAGAATTATTAAAATATCTAGCAATCTTAATACCAAACGAATATAAAATTTAAGTTCTATAAAGTATACACAAACTCTTAATTGAGCCAAATAACTTACAAACTCTCTTTTATTGAATAATTATGGTCTATGTGATCATAGATTAGTGAATGATAAATTTGATCAGTCAAATAAATAAGCTATATAAAATTTATTGGTTTTATCTTTACTATACTATCTAAAATAATATATGCACTTGAGATGAACAATATTTAAATCACAAAGTGATGATGCTTTAAATGTACCCTTAAAAATGAAAGTATACCAAATTTATTATGGTATTAATGTATAGTAAATTATGCTACATTGATTAATGATGAATTTGAAACAACTAGATAAGGTGTGGATAGCAATAATAATAATAGTGTAGGGGATGGCTTGCAACAATACCACAGACAACTAGATACAAATTTCCAAATAACAAGGTTAATTTAGACTATTTACAAATTTTCTTAACAACATAAACAGTTAAACATCTATTTCCAAAAAACATATATGAAACAAGATATATTTTCTTTTGATTACATGTATGGGTGATAAAATAATAAAATACCATCATACCCTTATTGTCACCCACATTGTTAATTAGTTTTTACTATTATATATTATAAAACAGGTATATTACACTGCTTGGCATAAATAAGCATTAAAGTACAAGATAAGACTATTTTCCAAGTAATAAGGGAAATTGACAAACTTAATATTTAAACTCAATGCTTGAAGAAGCATTTTTCACTATAGATTTTTTAGCTATATATAAGAATATGATAATGGCAATTATCATATTAAGCACAAATATAAGAATTATTCTTTGATATAATTTGTTTAATATTATTTAATATGACATTAATTAACCATACAGTTAGATCCTTATTATTTATCCTAAAGAAATTTTTAAATATGGGTAAAGACATTAAAAGTCAGACATTTACATGATATCAACCCTGCGTATGTCCATAAATGATCATGTGGATTATAAAAATGCTTTACTGATTTATAGGTTTATCACTGCTTGGTGAACATAAATGACAGTATGTGGATTCATATCTCCTGTTATGCTAGATGTAAACAAAGTCTTATAATTATTAATAAGTATTGTTGGTTTGTCTATAAGTTTTTAACATGGTGCTACAGCTGAACTCATATAATATTTGACTTCACCAAACACTATAGATAACAAGTGTTCTTGGCTAATTTTACCTTACCATTGTCATACATATTTTTAAAATACACAATATAATTTCACCATACTCAGTGAGAAAATCACTCCTCATCCTCCTGAGATAACACACTAAAGAGGCTCTTCACAACAACATTATCTCATTGTGTAATAATATGGCAGATTCCCATACCTTTTTTCTAGGTATAAATGTGAGGATATTTTCTCAACACAGGGAAATAGAATATGTGTTTTGAGAATAAGCCTCTCTAGAGATTGGCAATGTTCCTTGAGGATTCTTTATTTATTTGCATCAATAAAATAATCCATTCATGGAGTAAGCAGTGGGTGAGACTATTCTCTCTCTGCCATGCATCCTATACTTAATACAATGTTTAAAGCAGCTTTATATTTCATATATTCATCAGATGTACTCTCAACAAATCTTTATTATCACAATGGCAAGATAAACATAATTCTTACAAAATAAAGATCTCACTTCCTAATGCATAACTGATAGTGTAATAAACAAGCTAACATTTTATAAGTCAAATGACTAGGAAATCTTTTAAAATTATGATAAAATATTGCTATAACAAGAAATACACCCACAATCAAAAAAATCATACAGATTACATACTAACCTGGATATACTCATTATAGGAAAACTTTAATAAATATAAAATGTTTATATGGTAATTCCATAACATAAAATAACTATGTTATCATAAAGAACTATTATTCCCCCTTTAATGAGTAACTCTCTGTTTACCCATAATAAACTATTCACCTATGTAAGAGATGAGTATCTCTATCTTGTAAAGTTTAGCATAATATTAAATTTTAGCCCAGTCTGTAAAAACAATTATGTGTATAGCATTTTCTGTTTACAGACTTATTACAAATTTATGTCATAAAAACATATCTCAATAATATATGAAATTCATATATAAAACCCTTGATAACATGAACAATAACAAAAAAATATTAATGTAATACTCCATTCCCTTAATTCACCCTTTTATATATCTTTAATATGAGCTAAATAATGGGGGGAATGAAGTCTTCCTGTGCACACATTTTCTGAGAGATGTTTCCATAGTTGTCTTTTTATTTTCCATATATGTATTTTGGTAATATAAATAAATAAGACCTTCAAAATTTTTTATTGAAACAAAATCTTATAAAAAAAAAACGCTTTAAAATCTTTCTGCAGAATTTTTTATCTAAAAGTTTAAACGATATAGCAGGAGTATCCAGTTTTACAAAAAGAGCAACAACTTTTCAAATGTACTTATGGATTTCCTTTTCATTCACAGCAATTTATTATAATAATCCAGAAAGGTTCAAGTCATTTAACACATTTTTTTTTCATTTACATTTCAAGATATTGAGATCAATTCCCATGTCCCATCACAGTTATCACAAAGTAGACATTTATTATGTTTTGATTTCTATAATATTAAATATTATACTGTCTTTGAGATACAATAATTTCCATTAACTATTAGTACCACAAGTTAAACATTTTATTTGCAATTATCTGTATAGGATACATGTTTTTAATTTTTTTTTTTTTTTACTGATTGAGGAAAAAGTAACATTACAATAGATTAGCCAGACAATCTTCTTTTGTTTAATAAATCAATAATATATAGAATCAGTTCTCACATTTATAAATCAATTAACTTTTCTTCATTTCAATTGTTATAAATTTAAGTTTTCTACCAATTCTCAAGGAAATATTTGATAGTTATATTATTATTAGTATCTGTAAATATTTCTTAAATCAAACTATCAAGATTTGTTATTTTCCTTTATAAATCATTACATCAATTAGGTTGAAATTACAAACATAAACATCCTTCACATTTGCCAATAGTGTAACCATTTTTTTACATTTTTGATAACAAAGAATTTTAGTGCTTCTAACCAGAATCAGACAATAGTTGTTTTCTTTAATCAGGTTAAATATTATATAGGTTTCCACATTTATAAATTGGTCAAATATTATGCTATTTGAAATAAAAATTCACTTGATTAAATTACAAATTTATCCAAATTATTTATTTATTTTTTATCATGATCATAATTCAAAGCAATATATATATATTTACAGAGTGCATATGGTTTGGTTTTTTTTTTTTTTAGATTTAAATAATTTACACAGAACTTTTAGATTTCTATAATGATTAAAGTTTATTATATGCAAAACAAACTTTATGCTTGCTATTTATCCTGGTTTAAGCCTGAAGTTCTATCTTGTAATATACTGATTTATTAATATGGTTCCCATTTTTCTTCCAGTATGACTTTGTTGATTTTCAATCAATGAATTTGTAGGTCAAAATATATACAAAGGCAGAAGTTTCTATTCCATAATTGTAAAACTATAATCTCATCGGATTTTGTTCTATTCAAAAGTGTTATTGTTGATTTTTTTCAACTTTTTCTTGTTTTTTTTTTTAAGTTTGCAGGAGTAAAGTGTTGAAGTCCTGTCTCTGATTCCTCTTTTCAGACTCCCCCTCTCCCTCTCTGTTAAGTTATTTATTATTTTTATTGCAATGAATTGTGGTACATAAAACAGATCAATGA
This sequence comes from Epiperipatus broadwayi, assembly GCA_028023455.1. Lineage (NCBI taxonomy): Eukaryota > Metazoa > Onychophora > Udeonychophora > Euonychophora > Peripatidae > Epiperipatus > Epiperipatus broadwayi. The sequence goes on along the minus strand of JAQFVV010000085.1, from coordinate 3,796,404 downwards.
CAGAATTGAGTACATACTAATTAATATTACTCTATCTACCTTCATTTTTGATAACTACCCATAATATTCAATACTGTTTTAATTCATTATAAAAATATGCCTAAGGAATTGACTACAATTATTCATTTCCAAAATTTATAAATTTAACTTTTCCAATTACTATTGAATAATAATAAAATAGCAAACATATTTATACCCCCAAATTAATAATAATACTGTTAAATTACCATTTTATCACTATTGACAGCTGACAATGCACAGGAAATCTCTTTTACTCTCAACCAGATTTTCTAGTGTATCTGGAATAGTCTCTATTTAAAGTCATTTATTAAGCTATTAATGCCACATACACCTTTAAGATTCAAAATTTTGGACTATTTAATACAGTGACCTAAATAAAAGGTCACAATATATATTAAACAAAAATACTCTTTATAGATTAATTATTGTAAAATAATAAAATAATAAAGTACTAACAATGATAATAAGCTTACAAATTACTTTAAAAAACAGAAATCCTTTTATAACTATATTTAATTGGAAACATTTTAAAATTTTGACCAATTTTAAAAGGTTTCCAATTGAAATGGTTATGAAAATATGTTCATGTTTTACAATAGTTATTTGTAAATAAATCATTTTTTATAGCGCGATGTTTGTAAACTGTAATATTTAACACAGCATTACGCTGTTGCACATGCGCTTTGAAGATTTTAACTATAAATGAATGAATACTAACACTCAACCACATGATAAAGTCTTTGGAAAAGATAGAATGGTTATTTGTATAAGATTTATTATCATTCTAAGTATATATGTTAAACATATATATATATATATATATATATATATATATATATATATAATCAACAAAGTAAATTAATTAATAAACTTTTTAGTGGTTTGTGTAGAATTTCTTTTTTCTCTTCAAATAATATAAATGATATGATAAATAACTCCAAAGCCAAGATTTCTAAGTTTGAATTAAGTTCTGTTATATATATGTTGGAATGTGGTTGTGGAATAAAATATATAGGTGAATCCAAATGTACATTACAAAAATGATATAATGATCATAAGACATTATATAAACGTGTACAGAAAGAAAATATATCTTCAGTAAATATGAATACTCCATCAATTATATTTGATCATAATAAAACATGTAATTATGGTTTTAAATTTAATAATAGAGATATAAAAATTATTCAAATTGAAAGGTGTAGTGAAAAATGTAAAATTAAAGAGGCAATGATGATATCTAGGAATAGAGGTGGTTTAATGAATAAACAATCGGCTAATATAAAGACAACAGAATTGTGGGAAATTTGAATAGATTGAATGATGGGTAATGCAAGTTTTTATTTTTTGTACGTTTGTATTAACAGTTGATAAAGATTGTCAGTGAAACAATTGAAAGTACTTCTGGTAAAGAATATATTATTTAATTTTGAATACTGTGTTAAATATATTTGTTTGAATTATTATTATATAATTTAAAAATACAGACATTTAATGGTTGTAATTATTATATATACATATATATATTATAATAGTCAGGCTGTAACAGATAGTTGGAGTGACATCGTATCTGCCATACAAGGGCACCACCAGGCTATTGGAACCTGGAAAATTTATATAGTAGGCAGATATGCCCTGTTAAGATCTAATTTTTACATATATATTTTATTACGACCATCATCCCATGCCACTAGATCATGGAGAAGCAGAGATTTAATATATAACTTGCTTAAAAGAAATATATTAATAAAAAAGATTTCCATAAAATAAATAAATAAGCTACTGCCAGAATTAACACACACAAAAGATTTATTGACGCATATATAAATATTTAAAATTTAGGAATAAAATTTATCTTGTTTATTTTTAAATATTGATTTTTAAATTTACATTATCATTTTAAACAATCCACACAGATGGATTTTAATAAGAGTTTGTTTTATGATGTTGAGTATAGATACACTATACGGATTCATTCGAAAAAGAAAATATCCTATAGCCCTTATTTAATCCTAGGCTAAAAGTTCACAGTCAAACCAATGCCAATCTATCTGATATATCGATGTATTCAATGCAGCATGAATACTACAGAACAATACCATACTGTCAGGAATGCACATCTGAACAGCATGGTTATAAAGAAGAAATTGTCTCTCATCCAGTACAGGAATGTTACTTCTGTCTGGTGAGAAGAACAATTGTGGTCCTTTTTTCCATCTTACTATCCCATTTCATAGACTAAAGGGGTGATACAAGAAGCAGAGAATACATCTGCTTCTGATGGTCATTAAGAAATGGGACTTATTTTGCCCAAGTGCGGCATGTACGTTATCCTGCATGTAGCGGATCTTCATACTACATTTACTAATTACACTAATTTATCCAATACATTAACACAATCTATCTGCAAAACAACTAACCCAAGATTAACCCTACCTTAAACTAAACAACTTAATGAATCTATATAGCCATCCACACCCAACTTAAATTTAAATACAGTCAAATAATTTAATTAACACATAACAAAAAAGAAAAAAAAGAAATGGAAATGATTAATTAGACATAAACAGAAAAAATATTAATAACTGATTTTGAATTATTTAGGTCAGATGAGAGTTCTTATTTTCAATTATTCATTGCAAATTTAGAAAAAGTTCCTATTAGATAAGCAAAAAGAGTTTATACTTTCCGGATTTTGCAGATTTAGAAGTCCATCTTCATGATCACTTGGTAGATTTTTTGTCCTTTTTTTAAAAAATGAAGCCGCTACTTGCCATTCCTTTTGGTCCATAACTGTCATAGGGAGGGCTCAGCTAGCTGTCAAGAAATTAAATCTATTGCAGACTCCTACATTGTGAGATCTGCAATACAGCTATTGTTCATATACAGCTTAATAGTCAGCATATCAGACAACAATTATTTTGCCTTTTATATTTTTATTAGCCTCCTATCAGAAAATTTTCGGATTCCATGAGTAAGATATCACTAATCCTAGAATCTCTTTTTTGGTCCATGCTGTGGCTTGGTGCTTCAATTGGTCAAGTTAATTTTTTTTATTCTTTTATCTGACCTTTTAAATTATTTTAAGTGCCACAAGGGCTAGTTTGCTTTAAAACAATCATTTAATTAAAAAATACAATCATTTCCATTTTCTAAGATTGAACATGATAGAAATCATTTACTTCTATTTTAAAAAATATCAATCTTTACTTTTTTTTACAAAATAAATACTTTCAAATACTTTTATTTTTAAAATAGTTTTTAGAGTTTTCCATCTGTGCAATCTATATATACATTAAACCAATTTTAATTTTCAGTTTTTAAGTTAAGTTTTTTCTTTTTAATAAATCAATTTTTTTAAATGTCATAGCATCGGCAGGGATGCAAACTCGCAACCCGGGTGCCTGCAAGTGCAAGGCAGTCGCATTGATCTCTCGACTACCAATGCAACAAATAATTTTTTTTACTTACAATTTTTTTTTTAGTTTAAAATAATGTAACAGCATATTATATACCATTACATATCAGTAAACTTCCTCAAATAACAAAAACATTAAAAAAAGAGAGAATTTACTTAGTGTTAGAAGTGATGTTTCACAAATTAATTATACAAAACTTTTTTAAAAAGACAAACCTTTGGTTAGTAATTAAAAAGACAAAACTTTGGTTGGTAATTACAAGAAAGAAAAAAATGCTGACCATTCTTTCCTTTCCACCCCAGCTGAGATTGCACTTCCTCCCTCAAGAGTTCCCTTTTCCCTACATTTCATTATTAACTTAGGCAAGTCAAAGAAGTTACATGATTTTAGACTTTTTTTTAAAAAAAAATTATGATTTATATTAATTATTACATTTTATTCCTTGCATTTATTTCTACATATGCACAATTTTCTTACTGGCAGTACTTTTTACACAAAATTCAAGTTTATAACTTTATATAATATAGATAAAAAATATTTCACTTTAAAAAAAAATTACTCAGGGTACTCGTGGTTTATTATAACATCATCCCACATTGGGAGTCCAATTATAATGGTCAGGGTGGACAATGGAGACTTACCATATCTGCTGTACAGGGCATCACCAGGCCATTCAAACCTGGAAAATTTATATAGTAGGCAGATATGTAAGTTGAGATCCCACTTTATTTTATATTTCAACCATTAGCCCCAGTCACTAGCTCACAGAGCAGCAGAGATAATGTATACTTTCTTATTAAAATATATTTTCAATATAAAAAAATAAAAGAAGCCACTGCCAGTAATAACACATACAAACATTTATTAAACATATATAAAATTTAGCATTATTATTTTAGTATGTTTACTTTAATTTTTTTTATAAAACATTATAACTTTACTTTAGATTTTAATTTACAATTATAACTTTTTTTTTGACGTTTGTGCAGATGAATTTTATTAATATTTTATTAGTGTCGAGTATGGATAGACTACATAGATTGCATTTGAAAAGAAAATATGCTATCCCTTATTTAACCTTAGGCCAAAAGTTCACAGTCAAACCAAGGTCAATCTATCTGATATATTGATGTATTTAATGCAGCATGAATACGACAGCACAATACCATTCTGTCAGGAATGCACATCTGAACAGCATGGTTATAGAGAAGAAATTGTCTCTCATCCAGTACAGGAATGTTATATCTCTCTGGTGAGAAGAACAATAAAAAAACTCCATAGAAAGGGATTGTGATCCTTTTTGCCATCTTACTATCCCATTCCATAGGCTAAAGGGGCAATTCAAGGAGCAGGGAATATGTCTGCTTCTGATGGTCAGTACAAAATGGGACTTATTTTTCCCAAGTGTGGCATATAATGTGATCCTGCACATAGTGGATCTTCATACTACATTTACTAATTACACCAATATATCCAATCCATTAACCCAATTTAACTATGAAACAAATAATCTAAGATTTACCCTTCCTTAAACTAACTTATCTTTACACATCTATGCAGCCATTCACATCAGACTTAAATTTAACATGATTTAATTAAAAGTTTAGCTTAACAGAAAAAAAAAATTCATAATGAAAACTTAAAAGAACGGAAAAAATAAATTAATGAAAATGATTTTAAAAAAATAATACATTCGATAAAAAAATTAATAAATAATTTAGTCATATAGGAAATTCTATTTCTATTTAAATATTGAAAAGTTTAGAATTTAGAGTTCTTACTGTTTTCAAATACTGAAAAGTTTTACAATTAATGTTCATTAGTTATATATATCTATAGTTATTATGTTTTAAAAAGTTCATCTTTAACAGTTTCTTGACATTTGGGATCCAGTGTTAATTGTCCTGATGTCCTGAGGAGACTGGTATGCTGTTGGCCATTTTATTGATTCATCCAGAGGTTCTTTACTTTAGCTGATATTTTATTTCCAGGCCCTGATAGCCTGTAGTGTGCAATATGGGAAAACAATGTCATTTCTTTTTTTTTTTTGAAAAACTGAAGGAATTGTACCTCTCTCTATCACATCTCTTTCTTTTTTTTAATTTATTTCCAAACTTTTCTTTTTATATTAAACTTTCGGATTGAGTGGACATTACGTCATGATGATGATCTTTTCATTGAGGTCCATTTCCTGAGGGATTTCATTTATTGGCTATTCTGTTTCTATTGTTTTTTCTCCTATCTGACCTTTACGTATAAATTTTGAGATACCCAATGGCTAGTTTACTTTTACTAATTGAAAATAATCATTTCCATTTTACACAATAGCATTAATTAAATTATATACATTCTTAAAGATATATTTTTATCTTTAAATCTTTTAAGTTTTTTTTTCTGAAAATTTAGTTTCAAAATACTTTTTTTTTGCTTTAATAAAGTTTTCTTTTAATAATTTTTCATCTGTGCGATTTTATATATATAAACTTTAGATGACTTTTAATTTTCAATTTTTAATTCTTAGAAAAGAAGTGTTTATCTGTGAACTTTTATTTTTAATTTTATTTATTAGAATGTAACAGCATGTGTGTCTGTTATATATCAGTAAACTTGCTTAAAAATAAATAAACAAAAAAAAATTACTTAGGATTAGTAATTACAGTACATGATTAACGAAAATTTACAAAGACATTTGGTTAGTAATTTTACAAAAAGACTATACACACAAAAAAAATGTTGACTATTGTTTTCCTATGAACCATCTAAGTTTACACCTCCCCCCCCCCAAGAATTCTCTTTTTGTTACATTTCATTGTACCACTGCATCGAAGTAAATATGTTTTAAAAAATAATAGGTTTATACCTGCATATTTGCAGCACATTTATATATACCACCAACTTATTTATGATTAATTGAAATGCTTAAATAGGGTTACACTTAAGTAAATTCCCAAAGGATACTCATCATAAGGTGTCACACATTTACAATCATAAAATTATATAGCTGTGCATGCCTATACACTTTAAAGCATATATAAAAAACTATTCTAATTGCAACCTTTTGCCCTTTTTTTTAAAAAAAAAAACAAACAAATTACAATTTAAAATTATTAATATATTTTCTTTCTCATTTTTAATATACATGCTAATTCTTTCTGGCAGTGCTTTTTTATAAGATTTAAAGTATACAGTAGATAAAAATATTTCATTAAAAAAATTTACTCAGGGTACTCATGGTTTATTATAACATCGACCCATGTTGGGAGTCCAATTATAATGGTCAGGGTGTATAGTGGAGTCTTACCATATCTGCGATACAGGGTGCCACCAGGCCATTCATACCTGAAAAATTTATATAGTAGGCAGATACATAAATTAAGATCCCACTTTATTTTATATTTTGACCATTAGCCCCAGTCACTAGCTCATGGAGCAGCAGAGATAATGTATACTTTCTTATTAAAATATATTTTCAATATAAAAAACATAAAAGAAGCCACTGCCAGTAATAACACACACAAACATTTATTAAACATATATAAAATTTAGCATTATTATTTTAGTATGTTTACTTTAATTTTTTTATAAAACATTATAACTTTACTTTAGATTTTAATTTACAATTTAACTTTTTTTTTTTGATGTTCGCACAGATGAATTTATTAATATTTTATTAGTGTTGAATATGGATAGACTACATAGATTGCATTTGAAAAGAAAATATTCTATCCCTTATTTAACCTTAGGCCAAAAGTTCACAGTCAAACCAACACCAATCTATCTGATATATAGATGTATTCAATGCAGCATGAATATGACAGCACAATACCATACTGTCAAGAATGCATACCTGAACAGCATGGTTATAAAGAAGAAATTGTCTCTCATCGAGTATGGGAATGTTACATCTTTCTAGCAAGAAGAACAATAAAAACAAAACTCCATAGCAATGGATTGTGGTCTTTTTTGCCATCTTACTATCCCATTCTATAGGCTAAAGGGGTGATCGAAGGAGCAGGGAATATGGCTGCTTCCAATGGTCAGTACAAAGTGTTGGTGTATAATGTGATCCTGCATGTAGCAGATCTTCATACTACATTTACTATTTACACCAATATATACAATCTATTAACCTAATTTAACTACAAAACAAATAACCTAAGATTTACCCTCCCTTAAACTAACTTAACTTCATGAATCTATGCAGCCATTCATGCCTGACTTAAATTTAACATGATTTAATTAAAAGTTTAGTTTAACAGAAAAAAAAATCATAATGAAAACGTAAAAGAATGAAAAAAATAAATTAATGGAAATGATTTTTTAAAAATAATACATTGAATAAAAATAATTAATAAATAATTTAGTCAGATAGGAAATTCTATTTCTATTTAAATATTGAAAAGTATAGAATTTAGAGTTTTTATTGTTTTCAAATACTGGAAACTTTTAGAATTAATGTTCATATATATATATATATATATATATATATATAGTTCTTATGGTTTTAAAAAGTTCATCTTTAACAGTTGCTTGACATTTGGGATCCAGTCTTAATTGTCCAGATGTTCTGGGGAGACCGGTATGCTGTTGGTCATTTTATTGATTCATCCAGAGGTCCTTTACTTTAGCTGATATTTTATTTCTGGGCCCTGATAGCCTGTAGTCTGCAATATGGGAAAACGATGTCATTTCTTTTTTCTTTTTGAAAAACTGAAGGAATTGTACCTCTCTCTATCACATCTCTTTCCTTTTTTTAATTTATTTCCAAACTTTTCCTTTTATATTAAACTTTTGGATCAAGTGGATATTATGTCATGATGATGATGATCTTTTCATTGAAGTCCATTTTCTGAGGGATTTTTTTATTGGCTATTCTGTTTCTATTGCTTTTTCTCTCCTATCTGACTTTTACTTATAAATTTTGAGATGCCCAAGGGCTAGTTTACTTTCACTAATTGAAAATAATCATTTTCAATTTACACAATAGCATTAATTAAATTATATACATTTTTAAAGATATATTTTTATCTTTAAATCTTTTAATTTTTTTTTTTCTGAAAATTTAGTTTTAAAATACTTTTTTTTCTTTAATAAAGTTTTCTTTTAATAATTTTTCTTCTGTGCGATTTTATATATATAAAGTTTAGATGACTTTTAATTTTTAATTTTAAATTCTTAAAAAAGAAATTTTTATCTGCAAACTTTTATTTTTAATTTTATTTATTAGAATGTAATGGCATGTGTGCCTGTTACAATATATATATATATATATATATATATGGAGTATACAAATGTTCAACATATATATATATATATATATATATATATATATATGTTGAACATTTGTATACTCCATGTTATATAATAGTTATTTGCAATATTTATTATCACTCTAAGTATATATATTAAACATTTATATATATATATATATATATAATATTACAAAGTGACATCTGTATTTTTTTAAAGCATATATGTAATCTTATAATTAAATATAATCATCACTTAGGATCGCTTTCGACTATCCTCGTAATCTTTGTCAACTAATTCTTTGCAAAGTTAACTTTCCCATAATTTTGTGATCTTATCCTTTGCTGCCTGCCTATTGATTAAATCTTGCTTAATATATAAATACAAGCAAGACTTAATATTCTCCATTAATCATAACAAATATACAATCTAAAACAATAAGAAAACAACTGATTCATTCTGCTAAAAAAGATAGAAATTATATATCTGGTACAACAAATATATAAAGAAAACAGAAATTAGATGTGTAGCATAAGACATGCATAAAAAGCTGTGAATTAACCAGTTAGTAAAATAAGATCAGATATGAAGGTTTGATAACTATATTTAAATATTTGAATAATTAGATGGAGGAAAAAAAAGAGTATGATTTGTAATTACACACACATTCTCAGAAAAAAGAAATATTTGTTTAGGGTTATCTAACTGGGAAAAAATAACTAATCATTAAGCTTCCACATATATCAGTACTCATTTATCAAACAGTTATAGAATCATCAGTTGAAACAAAATCTCCTCCAATTTATGAAACACAAAATCATACTATCATTAATCACATAGATAAAAGACATATTGGAATAAAAATAAAATGTTAAGGCAATATTTTTAATTACAAAATATTTATCCATAATTCTGGTTAATATATAAAATATGTGAAATTTATAGATGTATATGTTTGATTTTGAATAGCTATATACATAAATAGTTAATCAAGATGTATTTTCAGAACATTATTTTAAATTATTAAGTTCAAACTTAAAATTTTATTAGTAAACAATCTAAGTTAATAAATTAATAATATTTAATATCTAAATTAATTTTCATTTCAGAATGCAATAGGAAAATGGCTTGATTTAATACATATTTTAAAATATAATTTAAAATATAACTTAATATATCACAAATATTAATTATATATAATTTACAAATAGAAATTAATAAAATATAACTTTAAATTCAGAAATTAATTAAACAAATAGAGACCTACAACTTTTTATTTAGTAGGATTTAGAATAAATAAAAAGCCTATACATACTTTTAACAATTAAAGTTTTGGAAAACTTTTTTCATGGGAATTCTCTAAGAATTTATGAATATGATTTTGATTAATAAAGTTCTTGTGACTTAACATCACACATTTGTCATCAATAAAATGAAGATAGTTTTTTTTTGTAATTTAGATTGACTTTATGGATTCTTATATATATATTGAAACCATCACATAAAATACAAATTCACTGAATTTTTGAATTATTAAATCTAAAAAAATTTTCTTCATATTTGAAATGTAATTTTTTGAGAGGTACAAATTTTCAGAAAATATGATTGTATTCTTTGATTATTTATGAAAAGTAGATTGCAGATGATACAAAAATTTCCTTAGCCAATTGTAACTTTAGGTTTGTGTGTAATAGCTTTTAATCTATACAAATGTTATTGCTAATAAATATATTCTATATATTAAACAAACCACTCTATAACATAATCATTTTATGATCTTACAGCAACTTTCAAAAACAAAAGTATAAGATATATTACTTATTAATGAAAAAAACTAACATTTTTTAATGCTTTAGATGCTATTAATGTTTATGTTGCTCCTAGCATCTGGTCAAATTAAATTTCCAACTTTTTACTTTATAAAATTTACTTTTATTCTACATTTTATTTCAGAAATTTCAAATTTTTAGTTAGAAATATATAATTACAAATGAAAATTATTCCTAAAAATATTTCATCTTTGAAAATAAAGGAAAAAAATTAAATATATAATAAGAACAATAACTTTTTTCTTATTGAATAATTGATAAAAATATTAAACTAAAACATTTAGATTTATTTTAACTCAGTTTTTAAACCTGAACAAATTATTGTTCATATTTGTTAAATTTATCAAAATTACATTTAAAACTATACTTATAATTATTTAAAAATGATATAAAATCTGCTACAATCAATATGAATAATTTCTTTTCAGTCAATTATAAGTTGTAGTTGTACATTGTTGATTTCTTTTGACTTGTGTTTTAAAAATACATATTTTCAAATAAATCTTCATTTAATCACAGTATTCTTCTAACAAAATAAATTAACATGCAAATACTTTGCAAAAATAATCATAAATATATAATCAAACTATGAAAAATATGTTTTCATTTACAAAATCTAATACAAGAATAAATAGTATCAAAAGCTCTTGAAAGTATTCCCATAAAACAAATACAGCTAAAAAATGTTTTAAAATTAATTAGTAGAATGGGTATTTATTTTTTTGACCATACAAGCCACTTGATGGCATTGTCTCTACCCAAAACCACATTAATATGCCATTTCTTAGGCCATTTAAGTTTATTAGTAAAACTGTTTTATGAGGCCCTTTAAATTTGCCCATAAAACTGCATTTATATGGTCTAGTAATGACTAGTTTAATGTGGTTTGCAAATTATATTGCAATCCTTTTTTGGCTAGCAAAATACGCCTAGTGTAAGTACATCTTATGACATTGTAGTTTGACTATTTCTTCGAACATTTGAATTTGTTTTTTTTTTCACAGTATCATTTATGAGTATGTTTTTCTAAATGTCCATGTCAATTAAAAATGTTGAGTGAAAATTGTGTGTTTTACACATAAACTGTCTTAAAATTTATTTTTAATAATTGTCTTTTTATTTTATTTTTTTGGAACAAAGTTAGGAATGTTGTATTTTTGTTTGGAAAAAGTATTGTCAAGCACGATTCTAGTATATCTCACAAATCATCATGCTCTTTTCAAGAACACCGTATTGTTTATTCAAATGGCATATTTTTCCCAAGAGCCTGTTAATTTTAGCCAATTGCCAATGACAGAAAAGAAGGTGGTATTATTTTTTCAGAATAAAAACATTATACCCTCTGTTAAAAAATGCATTTGTGGATGAGACATGTTATTAAGGAAAGTGCAAATGTACACCTTTGAATGTGAGTCAACATCCTACCATCACTGGTGTTCCATATGCAAGAAGATGTGGTTCGAGGGCTCTAAAATACCTCTTGTGAAAGCATTGAGGCTTGTCTATTTGTGGAGCCATGACGAACTAACTGTCAAAAGAGCCAGCAAAGAATTAGAACTATCCATCTCTGCTGTTATCAAGTGGATGTTCAGGCTTCATGAGCTCTGCAGAGAAAGTCTTTCATCTGTTCCCTGCCATCAAATTGGAGGAACAGGCTGTAATGTCAAGATAAACAAAACTATATTTTCAAAGAGAAAAAACCATCAGGATCAAATGCTGCTGCAGTAATGGATTTTTGGTGGTATGTGTAGAGAGACAGTCAAATGTTTTGTTGTTGTGGTTCCATCACATTCTGCCAAAAATCTTTTAAAGTGCATTGTAGAAAACATTAAACCTGGCTCCACAATCTTTTCTGATTATTGAAAGAAATACTGAACCACAGATCATGAGGCTGCTGACTTCAAACACCTCCGAGTCAATCATAAATTCAATTTTGTAGATCCCATAACAGGCACACACACCCAAAACATTGAACATCTGTGGGGATTGTTGAAGTGGAAAAATCAAAGACAGCGAGGTGTGCTTCATCATCTTGTGAATGAGTACTTGTCAGAATTTATGTGGAGGCATCTGCATGAGGGAGAAGATTTGTTTGTATGTATTCTTAAAGAAATGGTTATTTAATGAATGATTTGAGAGAGTTCTTTTATTTTTTGGACAATATTTTTTAGGATTATTTGAAGTTTACTTGAGTTTTTGTTATTCAAATGTTTGTAAATATTGACATTAAAGTTTATTAATGTTTATTTAAAGAATAAAAGTTTTAATTTTTTTAATAGTTGTGGTTTGTATTTTTTTATTTCTTTTTAAAGTCATGAAAGAGATATTTTTTCCTATAATTTATGGACTATTTTTAAAATAAATAAAAAAATGTAATTATGCAGTAATAAAAATTCAATTTCACTGTTTTCAAAACATGAAAAATAATTTAATTAGGCCAAAATAAGTCCATAAAAGAAATAAAAGTGATATTTTTAAAAAAAAAGAAATTATGTCCAAAAAAGTTTTAAAAATAGGTCAATTAAAAAAAAGGCAATCCAAAAATTAAGAATCATTTAATTAAGCCAAACGAAGTCATAAAATAAGCAAAAGAATCACATATGACATTTTAAAAAAAGTAAATTACACAATAGGTCAATTAAAAAAAAGGCAATCCCAAAATTAAGAATCATTTAATTAGGCCAAATGAAGTCATAAAATAAGCAAAAGAATGACATAAGGCATTTAAAAAAAAAGTAAATTATGCAATAGGTCAATTAAAAATATAAAAAAAGGCAATCCCAAAATTAAGAATCATTTAATTAGGCCAAACGAAGTCATAAAATAAGCAAAAGAATCGCATATGACATTTTTAAGAAAGTAAATAACACAATAGGTCAATTACTTGTAAAATAATATAGGTGCTATTGCACCTGAATGCAAAGCTATTTTATACTTAAAACAAAATAAAATTATACTATTCTGCAAGCACTTTCAAGAGACGTGCTCTCATCTTCATAGCTCTAAGTGAATTAATTGTATGCAATTATGCAAAGTTCAGGTTAATTGGTCCATTTTCTTGAGATTATGAAACATGTGTTCTTGCAGTTGATGGCATTGGAATCCATCACTATAAAGCAGGTCTCCTTCACTTTTCTTTTTAAATCATGCCTTTCTTTGCAGACCAGGCTGACATCTTGAGATTTACAGTGGTGTTCTGTTATTTTTTGATGAATTGCAAAAATTGAATAATGTGATAGATCTGGCTGAGCTTTAATATACGCACTGTCTCAAACACCTCAAGCCATTTATAATATTGCATGCACTCATGCAAATTGTAGAGCCTCATATTATGAGGAGACCAAGACAGCAATAGAAACCAGATTACAAAAACATAAATATGTGTATATTAAAGCTCAGTCAGATCCATCACATTATTTAATTTTTGCAATTCATCAAAAATAACAGGACACCAGTGTGAACCTCGAGATGTCAGCTTGGTCTGCAAAGAAAGGCATGATTTAAAAAGAAAAGTGAAGGAGGCCTGCTTCATAGCGATGGATTCCAATGCCATCAACCACAAGGACACATGTTTCACGATCTCAAAAAATGGAGCAATTAACCTGAACTTTGCATAATTGCATATAATTAATTCACTTAGAGCTATGAAGATGAGAGCACGTCTTTTGAAAGTGCTTGCAGAATAGTATAATTTTATTTTGTTTTAAGTATAAAATGGCTTTGCATTCAGGTGCAATATCGCCTATATTATTTTACAAGTATTTTTTTCGCACGCAAAGTTTTCGAGTTAGATTTCAATTACAATAGGTCAATTAAAATATAAAAAAAAGGCAATCCCAAAATTAAAAATCATTTATGTAAGCCAAACAAAGTCATAAAATAAGCAAAAGAATCACATATGACATTTTAAAAAAAGTAAATAACACAATAGGTAAATTAAAAATTAAAAAAAAAGACAATACCAAAATTAAAAATCATTTAATTAGGCCAAATGGAGTCATAAAATAAGCAAAAAAAATCATATATGACATTTAAAAAAAATTAAATTACGCAAAATTATTAGTAATTTAAAAAAGTAAAATATTTATATTTAATAATGTGAAATAGGCCAGGGAGTGAAATATTTATGTATATTAAACAGTATAAAGCACCACCAAGCAACTTGTATGGTCAAAAAAAACTACCTATCTATGTTTTAAATATATTAACTTTTAATTATATTTAATATGTTTTTTAAAATAACACTAAAATCAAATTCAAAAATCAATAAAAAAATAAAATTATTAAAATTTGTAGGTTTTCATGAATTATTTTTATAAGAGTTTACACAATGTTATTTGTATATATTGAACCAGGTGGGGAAGTAGATCGATAGAATAGGAAAACAAAATCTAGCATCAATTTTTACTCTTTAGTGGAAATAGAAAAATTGTGAGAAGCACATTTTAAGATGAACACATTGTTGACTTCTTATACATAAAAAATACAATACAATTATTTATTATTAAGTTGATCTACTCCACTGTAATTTAAGTATTTTTTCACATTGGTCCCTTAGGCAGAAAAGCATTATACCCAGAGGGCACTCATGACCAAGCCAAAGCTATATATAAGATACATAACAATGACTACATTTCAAGGCCACAGATGTGCTAGGTTTCAAAATTCAACAGCTATCATTCAAAGCACTTTTTTGTTTCAGAGTAAACTCCAGGTGCCAGTTAATTACACAAGGTAACTAATGTTCCCTGATTGATGGCAAAATAATCCCAACTAGCTCAATCAAAAAAAATGATATAATAAATTGCTGTTTCAATTAGTGGTATGAGTAAAAGAATTGACCGGCAAAATATTATTTTTCAAAGATAATTTATTTTAACTAAAATGCTTACTAAAATTTGTAAACTAATTATAAAATTTCTTAATTAATCTAAACTATGATTTTTATATATAACTAAACACATTCTTAATAAATCACACAATATAATATAAAGCATTAAATAAATACAAAGCATTACATGCACATCAATAGTTCATTTTATGCATGTTATAGAGTTTATTTACTTCACTCACTCTAGAGGCTTCAAAGATTGCAATGGCTATATTAATTGATATCAGAAATTGGAATAAGAAAATGTTATTACCTATAGAATAGTCGACATTGTGGCTTCTTGCTGTTTGCTGCTTCATGTGTGTTTTACCAACCAGTTGGATTTTTGACTTCTGATTTGGTTCTGAGCTACTTCTATTTAGGCAGTTAGACATTTTGTGACTTTCAGCTTAACACTGCATTGTCTTTAAAACTATGTATAACAGATGACTGGATTTAAATATAAGAAAGACTCTAGATATGTGAATGACTGCTTCTAGATATGTGTAAGACTGACTGATGAAATTATCGGCCCTATTTATATGATGACCTTACTGTCATTTCTTTAATTAGTTTTTAAATTTGTTCCACTGCTCTGATTAAATTTTTAAGATGCCTTTTAATTAATTCTGCTGTTTATGGATTTTAATTAGTAGCCATTGCTAATCCTGTTTTTATATAGCTTATGAGTATATACAATCTTTGAAAGAAATTTTATATGCTGTCATTTGTTTTAATATTTAACTTTCATACTTTAATTTTTCAATATGTGCATATTTTATTATTTTTTTATATTTAAATACAATCTTTATTCATGCACATATATTTTTATTTTATTTTAAATAAATGGAAAGAGATTTTTTTACTTTTAAGATTTCTTTTTTTTCTTTAATATTTTAAATTTTCTCAATTACTTTCACCTCAGGCTAATTGCATTTTCTTTTAGTAAACTTTCTAAATGTCAATTTCTTAATTTAATTTAAACTTTATTTTTTGACAAATTAAATTTTCTTCCCCTTCTATTAATTAATTTCTAAACATTACTACTGACTTTTAGCAAACTGTTTTAAACTAATAATAAAGCTCTTTATACTTTTATAAACAATAACTCTCTCAACTTATTCTGCCTTACATATTATTTATTTATTAAAACCTTCATTTTCTTTTACAAAATTCATTTTACAATGATTTTATTTATTAAAATTTTAATTTTAAAATCTTTATGTTGTTTATGAAAATTTTTCTTTTTAATAATTGTAAACACAATTTTACATGGAGCGCTATCCATCAGTGGTACAATATTTTATTTCTTTGTTGAAAAAAAAAGGCTTATTATTAGCTTTAGCCTTTATTTTATCTTTGACCTTTTTACAAATGTATACAATAACTATCACCTCTATATAGATTATCTAATTCAACTATTGGTTTCAGTTTTTTTATTATATTTCAAATTTTTGTCTTGTGCAAAGTTTTATCTTGCATACTACATTTCCATGTTAACATTGTCTGTTGCATTTACGTATCATCAGGAATAGAGTTTAAATTAGAATTTATCTTTATGGCCAAATTATTATTTATTTGCAAAACATTTCTATGTTAAACTTTGTTTCAAGTTTAGTAATGACAAATAGTTTTTATAATTCATTATGAATCCCCCCCCCCCAAGCTTTAATTTGTTTAAATAATTTTCTAGATTATCTTCAACCATGATTTATTTTTTTAAGAACTTTTAGTTTTTTAAATTCATTTCAATTTCATGATTAATACTATAATTTCATTATATTTTACTATTTCATCTTGCAAAAATACATGACTTGTTATTATAATATGACTAATATATATACTTAAGCTTCATTTGTCAGATTTTTAATTTTGTAATTCACATCATTATCAATGATTTATTTTACTGTCATTCTTATTTTCATGTGGAAAAGAGATCATAATTATCATTTTCAATCATTATTGATCAACTGCATGATGTTGGTTTCTTTAATTTTAATCCAGTTTTCCCAATCCATTATCTTTTTTATTGCAGCAATAAATATCCTTATTTTACTTATTTGGTGCATAAGATGTTTCTTGGTCTTTCACAAACTCTTGGGAGTCAATTTAAAACATCAAATGTCCATCTATTATTATCTCTTTTATCAATATGTTTGAAACAGCTTCATTTCAACTTTTTACTTCTTTTAATAATGACAATGATACCTCTTTGTTCTCTCATGCATTTCATTTCCAGTCTCTTTTGGTTATTCCTAATGGTCTGAGATATCTATATTACACTTCTGTTGAGTGACTAGGTTTCAGTTTTAGATCCATTAATAAGAATTGATAAAACATATCTTTTGGAGCACATGGGCATATTTCTTTTAATATTGTTATTTTTACCAAAGAAGACCATTCAAGTGTAATTCTGTGATTAGTTTCATCTCTTATATTTATATTTATACTAACATTTTGACCAAGGTGACTGTAGTTTGCTAAAATTTTCTTACTCCTTCTTTATCAATCTTTATTTTTTTCTGAGAAAATCCATTAAATAGCATTTAAATAAAATCCTTGTTTTTTCTTCACCTTCAAGTGATAAGTTTTAAATTGCACTTTATGCAAAAAAGTGAAGCTTAGTATTATTAAAAAAAGAATTATAAGGCTTAGCACTTTCGGGGAACTTAGGTCTCCATATTCATAGCCTATCTTTGGAATGTTGGCTTACATTGAGATTTTAAGCCAAGCTTGGCAGTAATTTATGCAAAATTTATTCAAAGTGTTTTTTCATATAGTATTTAAGTCTTTTTAGTATTTATTTTTCATCATACTTTCATTTGATAACTCTTGCAACATTTTCTGAAGATCTGAAACATTATTTGCAAAAGCAAAAACATCACCTTCAAAATCTAGATTATTTAAATAATCTCCATTTACTTGTACTCTCTTAGATTCCCATTTTAATTCTACAAAATTCTTATTGTAAAAATACTTTAAAATGTTTTGGAGATATGAAATCAACTTGTTGTACATCCTTCTCAACATTAATCTTCTTAATAACTTTATATATACACCTGGGTCTCATTTTATGCGGATTAATATAACGCGATTTTGAAGTTACGCGATTCATGTTTCTTCAGAAGTCGAACTCCGATAATTACT
The DNA here is from genome assembly GCA_028023455.1 of Epiperipatus broadwayi. NCBI lineage: Eukaryota > Metazoa > Onychophora > Udeonychophora > Euonychophora > Peripatidae > Epiperipatus > Epiperipatus broadwayi. The sequence goes on along the minus strand of JAQFVV010000085.1, from coordinate 3,777,868 downwards.
TTAAATAATAAATTCCGTGCACTTACGTCATATTGAAAGTAATAGCACATTATTGGAATTCGACTTTCATCTTAGTAATTTCAATATTTTCAGTGCTTTATAATAGTAAGATTTTATGCAATAATGAAATTAAAATCTGATGTCCACATTTTATGTATACCCACATTAAATTTTACAAGATTATAATGTAAATTTGTTCAAACATTGTGCGTGTTAATTTTGCATTTTAAATCACATTCTGTTTTTGCTTTTTAAAAATAACATAATCAATTATTAATCATTTAGTGTCCACAAGTTTATTTTTAATTATTTTCTTATTAATGGCACTAATCACGAATGTGCTCTTAAATTTCAACGAGAGCTAAATGGTTGTATGTCTGGATATTGCAAGCTTCATAAACAATTAATAAAATCATCATCTCAAAGATTAATTACTAATTACATTGTCACCAGAAAACCATTAACATAACATGAGAGTGAAGTTGGCACTAGTTGTATTTCCTCTTGTGTGAAGAATTTGGTTTTTTACCAGTTTGCAAATAAACCTGTTTATCGGCAAGTAGATATAATAATTAAAACATGTAAAAAAAATGTCAATTACTGTACTGTAAATTATGCATAAAAGTATATTGTTTTGAATAAAATTAAATATTATAGTTAAAAAAAATTTGTCTTGTATCAATTTTTTTCAAATTTGAAATTTTTATTAGTCATATTTTATTTCCTTATTTTTTTTGCACGCGAATTTTAAAGTAATTTTATGTTGGTGCTTTGCTTTTATGCGATTTTTGAAAAATCACAGTCCATATCCCCCCTTTTTCAAGGTAAGTTACATCTATTTTTGCACGATTTCTTTTGCGCATGTTTTCTGAGGAACCTATCTATCGCATAAAATGAGACCCAGGTGTATATATATATGTTGATACAAAGATTTTCATGGGTTGCATATATAAAAGACATTTTGCAGGTTCATATGTGTGAAAAAATTTAAATATTGATATACCAACATTTCGACTTGATCACACAAGTCATCCACTGGGTGATAAAAGATAGAAAGACAGTTGTAGAAGCACTACAATCACCGATTTGAAAAAAACCTTAAAGTTCCACCAATAGCAAAAATGTTAAATTAAGAATGTTTTTTTTTTTAAAATCTTTCCAAATAGGAGGAAGTTTGCATGTATCATCTCACTTATTGATACAATCTGGCCTTTTAAGTATCTCAATGGCTTCTCTAATTTTGCACTGGTAAAGATTATCACATCTGGATATGATCCTGGTACTAGAAAAATCAATTTTATGACCTGAATATAGTATGGAGTGAGAGTGCTGATAATGATGAGTTTTGTTTAACTGCATTAGCATGCTCATCTCTCCTAACAGTGATGTGACAATTACTCATACCTATGTAAAAAGCTTTACAATTTTCACATGAGATTTGATAAACATCATGAAATTCAAGAGGGATTGAATCCTTAGGTTAGGTTATTATATTACTGATCTTTTGATGAGTAGAAAATGCTGTATCTATATTATAGAATTTTAATATATGTCTAATACTGTCTGTAGTCCCTTTTACATATGGAACACAAATCCTAATAGCTGATTTATCTTCTTTTTGTTTTCTATTTTGTTCATTTTGGGCTTGAAATAAGGCTTTTTTTATAAATTTATAATTATAACTATTTGCTAACAAAACACTAATAATATGATTTATTTTTTCTTTCAGTTGTGACTTATCTGAAATGTTAATTGCTCTATTTAAAAGAGTTTTGGCTACAGAAACTATCTCAGTTGGGTGATGATGAGAATGGAAATGTAAATATCTGTCTGTGTGTATTCTTTCTGTAAATAGAAAAAGATAAACTATTTGGTGTTCTGGTGACTAGAATATCAAGAAAAGGGAGTTTTCCATCAGACACTTTCTCCATTGTAAATTTAATATGAGGATGCATATTATTTAAATGTAAGAAAAAATCATGTAATTTATTTTTTCCATGTTGCCATATGACAAAAGTGTCATCTACGTATCTGAGCCAAATGAGAGGTTTTAAAGATGGTGATTCTAAAGCACGAGTTTCTATATTTTCCATGAATAAATCAGCTATTACTCCTGATATAGGTGAGCCCATAGGAGTACCAAAAACTTGTCTAAATTACATATTTTTTCTTTTCTTCTTATCATAAAAAAGTTTAATGATAAAATGCAGGTTTTTTTTAACCAAATATCTTTCTTACAATTCTTAATAGAATATCAATTACTTTTTACTGATAATCGTCAAATCTGAAACATCTTCGTACTCTGATAATATTTTAAAATATTAATATTTTTAACGATTTGTAAAGTCTAATTTAAATTCATTGGAATGTTTCTAAAGATTAAATGTCAATTGTTAATAGTTTTTGTTTTTTAAAGTTTTGTACTAACAAGCAGCTTATATCTTACTAATTGAAAATCACTGTCTATAGAATCTGTTAGTCAAAATAGAATCCAATTCTGCTATAACTTCATTTGGATGCTTCCATGTTCATTTTTTATTTAACGTTTTTTTTTAAAGACGTAACTCCTTTGCATACAGTTTTTCAACTTTATAATTCCTTTACATACAGTTTTTCAACTGTATAAGACTATGTCCTTTCTGTAATAATATAACAACTTTTTTTGGTGTGATGAAAATTTTTTTTGTACATCCATATAATTTTTTTTAATTTCACCACAATAAGAATTTGTTTGGAGCATGATGAAATAGAATTTTTTTATATGAATATACAAAATCTTGCCACTTTGTTTGATATCCCGACAATGTTGTTCAATTTTTATTTATAATAAATAATTCATCACTTGTTCTTCTAATTTCTATGGCTTGTAGTAAAGAGAATGCCCACTTTTATAATCAATTGTTTCTTCATCTTTTCTATTAATTTCACAATGTCCCATTTAATATGAGACATTTCTTGTTTCAATTTGTGTAATCTTCCTTCAGTTGAAAATTAATCTGTATTTAATAAAAGATCATCTTCAAATGATAACTGGGTCCACAAACATGGATTTTTAGCATTTCTTGCTTTGGCCACTAACCACTGACTTGACTGATTTTATAGTCTCCTTGGAATAAAGGCCATAATATGTAAATAAATAATACTTCTGTTAATATATAATATAAATACAATATAACAATTCATCAATTGTTAAAACAGAATTTCTTTAATATAAATAAATAAAATAATAACTAAGAGTTAAAAGCACTTGGCAATAATTATTTACCTATTATTTTATTTCTTTATATTAAAGAAACTCGGTTTTAACAATTGATAATTTTGTCTATCATGTTTATAAATATATATTGAAAAACCTTTCATATATATTTATCCTATATTCGAGGAAACTGATATTTTAATTAAGAACTATTGGAAAATTATCATAGTGTTCCTTGATTTTAAATTCAGAAACAACAAGTCAATAAATTCACTAGACAGCCTGATGCATATTGGTGATCATACAATCCATGCTCTTTTACAATATTAATAATAAAGTAAATGAAATGGAAATAATTGTACCTCCAACTAAATAATGTAAACCTCAACAACTGTGAAAAGTGAAAATAATACCAATCTATCTTTTAGTTCTATTGTTATATAAGCTTAATTTTTTTATGTTGTTTTAAACTATAGGGTGAATTGGCTATATTATTTTAATTTATGTGCAAACTAAAAACTCTGAAATCACCATTGAAATATTCAGGGGATCAAGAATGACTCTTAGTTTTAACAATCTCTAAATATCAAATGAAAAAACTGATTTAAAGGTTATTAAAATTAAGATCCAATCTTGATCCTCTGAATATTTCAATGATGATTTCAGATTATTTAATCTGTGCATAAATTAAAATAATAAAAAAAATCATTATATAGTTTAAAACTATATAAAAAAACTAAGCTTATATTTAACAGAGGTAAAATATATATTGTATCATTTTGTCTTTTCATAGTTGTTGATATTTAATTACATTTCAATTACTCATAATTAAGTTATGATTATATATTATTACATAAATAATCAGTAATAACAGCAGAAAAACATGAAAATATATAATGAACATTAAATATTTACTCAGCTTAGTTCTTTAAGACCTCTAAGTCAAAAAGAAATCAGAATCTCTTTTCATTTAACAACAAACTTCTTTCTGAAGCATATTATAGATACTGTAAACTAACTTTGAGTAACTTTCATTTTGTTATAAAAACAAATTATTTATGTTACAGTAGAATATCTAAAAATTAGTTTGCTATCTAGACTACTTAATGCAACATTATGGATTGTAATACAAATTTTTAGTTTTTGTTTTCTCTACATCATTAACAGATCATTCATGAATACATTGAACCTTCATTAAAAATATCCTGTATTTCTGGCTCAAAATAGTTAATATGTACTCCTTAATGCAATTTAACAATAATAAAGGACACATATAATTCCCAACAGACTAATCAAAAGTAAAATAATCAGGAATGAAAAATATGGGATAATTTAAGTGAATATCAATATATAAAAGGCATGGATGTAAACATATATTAAAATACCAAGTGAGTAGAAGAAATTAAACATCCTACAAATAATTTCTTTGACAATAATTCATAAAAGGATTTTGATAGCTTCTAAAAATATAAAAAGACTAGATATAAAAAATATTTCACAAATGAAAAACTAATTTGAATTCTTAGTATCAACTTATTTAACAATGACTAAATGCTTTCAGAAACTCATCCAACAGAGATATCTTTATCCCCATCAACAACCATCAGAAAAGACACATTTATCCAAATCCATACATTATTATTGAATTTAATAGCAATACATTCTAGCATAATTTAAGACTCCATTTAAAAGTTTCATTTATAAGTGTCATTTATTTAGAGACAGCAATCAATTACAAATCAAAAATAAAATCAGAACAATAAAAATAATACACTAGAAATAAATTTTGGGATGAGAATATAATCAGTTCATTATTGTGCTTATTTGATGTTTTGTTATGTTGTTTTTTAATTTCTTCTCAAACAAATTTTTCTTTATGAAAGCTTCAATACTACATCTAACTGTAACTCTGCAATGACTTTTAACTGCAGCCACAACTTCACAATAAAAACAATCACCATTGCATTTTAGATTGTTTTTAAAATAAACTTTATAGTGAAAATGGAGTCCATATTTTTCATGAAAATTCTGCTCATTTGTACTATAAAATGCTTTTTAAGAAGTCTTGTATAATTATTATTTCACATTTCCAATCCAATGAAGATAATGTTAATTTTGCAAGTTGAAGAATATATTGATTTGTCTTATTATTTTGCCATTGTATTTTTAAAATGTTATGCCATCATTAAGTACATTTTTTTAAAATTCTTTATATTTCAACATTAAAATATCCAAGTCCCATTCTTTATATAATAAATTAGCTAAGTAATAGTCTCTTTATAAGTAATTTGTTTGCAATATTTATTTCACTTTCATAAATTACCATATTTTCTGCATTGATAAAAGAAGTAGCTGCATATTGGAGTTTGATGTACATTGATATCATATCTCTTTAAAATGCTATCAAAATATTTAAACTGGTTTGCATTCACAACTTGATAATGATCCAAGCCTAGCAGTTGCTGACAATTTTTTCATTACTGACTAATAAAAAATGATCTAAACTTTTCTGAAGATATTTTGAATTGGTAATACAATAAAACTATCAGTATAATAATATTATAAATCTTGAATCCAAGAAAATTGCTTGTTTTTGCCTTTAATCAATTCAAATTAAGATTTTTACCATCAAACATGTATCTCATCTTGATCTCTGATTCATTAAAACAGTTCCAAAAGCTTTTGTTATAAAAATCAAAACAAATCTTCATGCAATTATACATCTTTGTTTAACATCAATTGTCACTCCAAATGTCTCATGTTTTTCATCTATAATAATATTTCTTCTCTTTCCTTTATGTAGAAACTGAATAATACAAATGAACTTTAGTGGACAACCAATTTCGAACATTGCCACAAACCTGTTAAATTAATTATGTCAAATATCTTAATCAAACCAATAAAATCATAAGATAAACTACTCTTTTGTTTCTCTAACATTTGTCTTTTATTTTCATGACAATAAAAACTATGAATATAGTGTTTATGCTAACCACAAGGCCACCAATGCTTGACTAAAATTACACAATCTCTGGAAACCATTCTTCTATGATTGGAAGTAGACTCATCAATAACAGCCTTGAAAGTGTTTTTACTATAAAAGATACATAATTTATATGATACAATAATTTTAAAAATTATTATTAAAATTTTTAATAATATTATTGTTTATGTTAAACATAATATATTGTAGACTTATTACAGTTGTTATAAAAAGCATATTCAAATTAGCTCTCTTTTCAATGCCTCATCATTTAATGAATTATAATTTTTTACATTATTTTCTAAGATTTATATTTTAATATATCTTTTTTCAAGATTATAGGATTATTGCCTACTTATCTCTTTGGATAATTACTCATTAAAATATCAATAAGATCCCTCTAACTTTTGTCAGTTTTTAGATTATTTTTATAATTCTTCATTTTTAATAAATATTATTATTCTCATGTTTAAAACAAGTCTATACATATTCAGATACTAATTTAATGATTCTCTATATCTTTGGAGTTATCTATGAATGATTTCTTGGAGTCATTTCCTGCATTATTTTTAAGTACTGCAACAAAACTATATTTTTCTTCAGCTATCACATCAGTTTTAAACAAACTTCATTTCAATTTTATCAATTTTAGATTTTAATACAATATCTATGACACTTTTAACGTTTTCAATACCAGTGTTTGACATTTCTTAGTATTTTTAGATTCAATAATTTTGTCTTATTATTTTCTCACTTTTTTATATTTCATATTTATTTTTCAAATATTTTCTAACTTCTTTTTTTTTTAGATTAGTATTATTTCATTGTTACCATTGCTTTCTATTTTTTTCCCCCAATATCTATCTTCTCATTTTTTCTACCATTAGCTTTTTCATTCATCTGATTTATAAGTAATCAATAGCCTTAAACAATGAACATTTCTTCTTCTGGATTTTCTTTTTTTTTTGTATTTGTTGCTCTATTTTTATTGTATTCGGCTTTATAAAGAACCAATTAAATTGATTTTACTAATTTTATTTAATTATTCATTTTCTAACTTCATCATCATCATTTCTACACATCTATAGTCTCAACTATCCCAGTAATTAAAATTACATTTTATGATTCTTTTCTTTTTTAATAGAAATTTATTCTTTTATATATATATATATATTTAGAGAGAGTTGGAACCAATAGAATTTAAATATGAGGAGAAAGAAAACGATAAAAACGATTTTAAATCTCACATGCATTCTTATGATTTGAGAAAGAGGACGCTCTGAGGAAAGTACTTAATATTGTACTGAAACGTCAGCATTTAGCTTTTTCACTACACGGAATATCCCGCAAATAGTAATAATAATATGACATATATATATATATGAAATGTTAATTAATATTTTAATGTTGAATAAATATAATGACATATTATTAAGTCTTTTGTTTTTAAATAGAGTATAAACTGCCCTCTATCTGCCATGTTCAATAACTTATTACAGTAAGAACATGGTAAACTTCTTATTGTATAAATATATTAAATATTGCCTAATGTCATACTAGCAACTAAAAATAAAATAGAAATTTATGTGACACTGTAGTACTAGCCAAAACAATACAATATTATTATCTTAAACAACCATGGTTTCATCTAGTGACAAATAGATCTTCTCAAGTGAAATTCAACTAAACATACAATATATATATATATATAATTGAAATAATATTTTTAACGGTTTATAAACAATTACAAACAATCTTAAAATCCGCAGAAGTACTTTCGGTTACTTTCTAACCTGCCTCAACTGCCATTAAATTCAAAAACCAAAAGCGGAAGCAAACGTCATCAATTCAAATTCCACGAATCTCGTATTTTAATGTTAGAAGCTTGTCGATTTATTAAATGCATTTTATTCCTGTTTATAAAAATTGCCTCTTTAATTTTTCTTTTACTATGGTTTCTCTCTTCATGAAGAATTTTCACATTTTCAAAATTAAATTTAAATTTATATTTACATGTTTTTTCGTGATCAAAGAAAACTGAAGAAGATATTAAATCACCATTATTTTTATTTTTTACACGCTTATATAATAATTCATGTTCCTTCAATCTTTTCTCAATACTGCACCTAGATTCACCTATATATGATAGCATACAATCACAAAAAATTTGATATATGACATTACTTTCTTGCTTGACAGGTATGACATTCTTAGAATTATTGACTAATTTATTAATATTGTTTGGAATGTAGAATGAAATATTAAACACATTCTTATATAAATCCTTAAAAAATTTTACTTGTGGATTTGAAATAAATGGAAGAGATATCCATTTTTTATTATTAATCATTTCTTTTAAATTATCATATTTTTTTTTAAATTGACATAAAGTATTGCTTATTTGTTCCATTTTATAACCGACATCAATCAATTCCTTGGCAAATATCTCAATATTTTTTAGTTTATCACTTTGGTAACGACATAATTTTTCATTCCGAAACAAAAAAGATGTAAAACTTGCCATCTTATGCATCATTGGTACTTTTGATTTACAATTTATATATCCTCTTTTTTGCAGTGGCTTAATTATTAGTTTATAATTTAGTATACTGTTATCTCTTGTGATCATTAAATCTAAATAGTTAATCCTATTGTCTTGTTCTTTTTCAATAGTCCATTTCAAGCCATTCAACTTATTTAATTCCTCTGTAAGCAAATACTAATAATTAAGCCACTGCAAAAAAGAGGATATATAAATTGTAAATCAAAAGTACCAATGATGCATAAGATGGCAAGTTTTACATCTTTTTTGTTTCGGAATGAAAAATTATGTCATTACCAAAGTGATAAACTAAAAAAATATTGAGATATTTGCCAAGGAATTGATTGATGTCAGTTATAAAATGGAACAAATAAACAATACTTTATGTCAATTTAAAAAAAAAAAAAGATAATTTAAAAGAAATGAAGATTAATAATAAAAAATGGATATCTCTTCCATTTATTTCAAATCCACAAGTAAAATTTTTTAAGAATTTATATAAGAATGTGTTTAATATTTCATTCTACATTCCAAACAATATTAATAAATTAGTCAATAATTCTAAGAATGTCATACCTGTCAAGCAAAAAAGTAATGTCATATATCAAATTTTTTGTGATTGTATGCTATCATATATAGGTGAATCTAGGTGCAGTATTGAGAAAAGATTGAAGGAACATGAATTATTATATAAGCATGTAAAAAATAAAAATAATGGTGATTTAATATCTTCTTCAGTTTTCTTTGATCACGAAAAAACATGTAAATATAAATTTAAATTTAATTTTGAAAATGTGAAAATTCTTCATGAAGAGAGAAACCATAGTAAAAGAAAAATTAAAGAGGCAATTTTTATAATCAGGAATAAAATGCATTTAATAAATCGACAAGCTTCTAACATTAAAATACAAGATTCGTGGAATTTGAATTGATGATGTTTGCTTCCGCTTTTGGTTTTTGAATTTAATGGCAGTTGAGGCAGGTTAGAAAGTAACCGAAAGTACTTCTGCAGATTTTAAGATTGTTTGTAATTGTTTATAAACCGTTAAAAATATTATTTCAATTATAATTACAATATTGTTTTTAATTAATGGATATTTTATATATATATATATGAAAAACAAAAACAAGTTATTCACCTAACTTGCTATCACTTGTTATTTATGATCAATAGATGGCGTTTTACCAAAACCACCAAAACAAGTGTAAAATTTGTTTAAAATAAATGACAAAAGAGTCAGAATTAACTATCTCTTTCATTTGCTCACCCTCAGATCAGCTGATTTCAAGCTATTTGCTATCATCAGTGAAGGATAGAGTTAGAAACTAGATTTAAACACTGACTCCAAGTGTTTATACAAAACGTTTCTATCAGTTTGCAAGCGTGAATTTTTCAGACTGGTAAAGTCTTCAAACTCAGCTTAACAAGCCAGATATCTATATGGGTCTGATCACAGTTCAGTTTCACCACATAGTCAAAGTCTCTGCAATATATATCATTGCAAGAAAACTTTAAAGGTACATTTATGAAAAACAAAAACAAGTTACTTACCTAACTTGCTATCACTTGTTATTTATAATCAATAGATGGCGTTTTACCAAAACCACCGGAACAAGTGTAAATTTTTTTTACATAAATGACAAAAGAGTCAGAATTAAATATCTCTTTCATTTCTGGCTTGTTAAGCTGAGTTTGAAGACTTTACCAATCTGAAAAATTCACACTTGCAAACTGATAGAAACGTTTTGCATAAACACTTGGAGTCAGTGTTTAGATCTAGTTTCTAACTCTATCCTTCACTGATGATAGAAAATAGCTTGAAATCAGCTGATCTGAGGGTGAGCAAATGAAAGAGATAGTTAATTCTGACTCTTTTGTCATTTATGTAAACAAATTTTACACTTGTTTTGGTGGTTTTGGTAAAATGACATCTATTGATTATATATATATATATATATATATATATATATATATATATATATATATAGTATACCCATGATTCACTTCAACAACCAACTTCCTTTTATATTAAAGAGTGTCTTCATGAGATCGATGGCCTCAGACTCAAAAACTATTATCATCAAAGTTTCTTTTACTCTTCTTTTCAATTCATTTGTTTTATAAAAAATAACCTCTAGAACATAGTCAACTTTTTATTGTATAAATATATTAAATATTGTCTAATGCTATATTAGCAACTAAAAATAAAATAGAAATTTATGTAACACTGCAGTACTAGCCAAAACAACAAAATATTATTAATATCTTAAACAACCATGGTTTCATCTAGTAACAAATGAATCTTCTCAAGTGAAATTCAACTAAACATACAATATATATATATATATATATATATATATATATATATATATATATATATATATATATATATATATATATAAATACAAAGCAAAATAGTCTACCCATGATTCATTTCATCAACTAATTTCCTTTTACAACAAAGAGTATCTTCATGAGATTGATGGCCTCAGATTCAAAAACTATTATCACCAAAGTTTCTTTTACTCTTCTTTTCAATTCATTTGTTTTAGAAAAAATAACCTCTGCATTATCAAATAATATTTTATGACCTGTATTCAGTTCATGAATATACAAAGCTGAGTTTTGATATCTATTTTTAACTCTACTCTTATGAAGTTTAATTCTTGCATTAAGACTTAGTTTACTATGACCTATACACATTTTTGACAACTATAGGGTATCTTATAAACTAACCCAGGAATAAATTTGCAATCACTAGATAGGGATTTTATTCCCAAACCTTTCTGCATCCATTGATTACATTGGCTAGCATTGAGTGGTGCTATTGTATGGAGAGTCTTGACTACATAATGTATTTTTTTTATTTTATAATTAAATAAAATTATTAAAATTTATACAATCAAATAAAGTATTTAAAAAAAAAGTTTTCACTGTTTTATTTTATGTGTTATCATAGCTATTTGTCAAACCAACATTCTGTAAAATAAAAGATTTAAGAAATAATTAATTTTAGTAAATAATATGGTCATAGGTTAAATCATTAAATTTTAGAATATTGGAGTGACAGACATATACATGTACAATCTTATATATAAAAAAATTATTTTAGGGTTAAACTGGATATTATTTTGTATAACTTCCCAAAGTTTCAATGAAATAATATCTGCCATTGTGAAGGTCAAGCTTTAAAAATTTGCCTTTGACAATGGCAGATGTTATTTCATCAAAACATTAGGATGTAATACAAAATAATACACAGTTTAACCCCAAAACACTTTGTTTACATTATAATATATATATATATATATATAGTAGAAGATAAAATATCGGATAATTCTCTTTTACTTAAGTTGATTATAAGAAGATCAGGTCACATATGTTGAGCAGTCATGTATAATGTGAAGTAAGAGGATATATACTTACAATTAGAATAAAATTAAAGGATAAATCAGCTGTTAGATAGTGTTATGTTTTTTGACCAAGTATAATGAAATATGTAAATAATTTATACTTGTATAACTATAAAACTTAGCATATTTTCAAAATCAACGTAAAGAAATGCTCATGTGAATCACCAAATTTGATGTTTAATATTAATTATGATGAATGTCTTACCATTTTAATGTTTTATTAAATGCGAATAAGTAAATCAAACACAAATACTTAAATCCTTTTATTAATTACAAAATAGATTTAACTGTAATATATGGTATCATACACTTGGCTTTTAAGTTACTAATAATAATCAAACTGAATATTTGGTACTATTTAAGCTAAGTACTATTTAGAATTATAGATACATTATTTAATCCCAATTGCAAAAAAAGATATCTGTGGAGAATAATTTTTATTAGAATTGACATATAATGCAGGCTATAATAATAAACATCACATTTTAATAAAAGATTATCCTTACATCTTTTAGTCTGAACCTTCTACATTAATAATAGTTTTATATTCCCAGTTCTACCCCAAAGAAAGCTGAAAATTATGTCACATATAATACACATCTGACTTAACTAGATACATGTAAGGCAAATTTATAGATGTAAGAATGATAGCAGGATAAGTTAATTAATGAACATGTTAAAGTAACATAAATAACAAAGAATAAGAATATAAATACATGTTAAAATATATAATACATATCATGATGCTACATGTATAGAATACCATTTTGACATATTATTAAATATTAATTTAATTGTAACTGTTTTTATTGTGTACTGATAGATGTAAAATTGTTTACAAACCAATAGTCACAATAATTTTTGATAAATGAGCCCAATTATTTCACATTATATAGCTTAAATAATAATACAGAAATTTTTTTTATATTGATTTTATTCCTGTAAAAAAATAAGAATATTCTCTGAATTATAATTTAAATATGGATAGTGAATTAGAGGATAATAATAAAAAGAAAATTACACATATCTATCATATTTATATAAACTTAAAAACATAATAACTAGCCTTTCATTTTCAGGCCTTTTAAAACTGAATTATTTTCATTGCTTAAATACATATAAATTATAAGTATCTTTATATATAATTTGATATAGAAGTTGTTTAACAGGTCTTTGACTGTTTTTTTTCATTCCTTGACTTTGAAGGTTTGCTATGAGCATTTAATTTCAAGATTTTCCACAATATGGTATATTTGATTTGATTTAAATATTGGTTAATATGCAGTTTGATTTCAAAATTTATCTTGATAAACATGTCGTAATTATTTCAGAAAAACTCTCGGGCAATAAATCAAATTATTCCGGGTTAGGTTAATACATTTGTTGGCCTAGCAGATACATGCCACATTTCAAACTCTATATTATGTTTACGCAGACCTTCTTATCCAGACATTTTGAAACTGATATAAGCGTAAATGTGATTTTTCATGCTTGCTGATTGTTAGCTACCTTTCTTTTTTCCTAATAGTCAAGTGTTTTTATGAGGAACAGCCGATAAATGTTGCTGAAATTGTAAAAAAATATGTGAAGACTGTTTTTTATTTAATTAATTTGAACATTAGACTCTTGTCATATAGCTATGTAATACTTGAAAACTTGAGATAAACAAATTAATATAAATTTGTTTTTCTTATACCTTTTCACATCAAGTGGCACATCTCAAGTTTACGAGTACTAATTAATTTGAGCACTTTAATACATATGTTTAACAATTTCTATTACAAATTATATCTATTTGATACTTTTGATTTACTCATAATACATTTTAAATATTTTAAAATTTGTATTATACTGAGATGTTTTTTTCATTGCATATTAAAATGAAATTAATTTAGTATTTTAATAGTATAAAAGTTGCTTGAACTAAAAATTGAAAAGTGTGCATCAATAAATATAATTCATTTTGATTAACTCTTTTACATATATAATTAGTCAGATTTAGGGCATATCTGTAAAGAGTATGTGTATTATTTTTACTGATATTAAACCTTATACTAATCAATAAAGATTTTATTAAAAATGAAGCTATTAATTTTTCGTTCTCACAATATTTCAATTTCTCTCTATTTATCTTTCTGAATAAAATAAAAAGACCGAATAACAATAATATTTATTGCTAAAGTGTATATATATATATATATATATATATATATATATATATATATATATATATATATATATATATATATATATATATATATATATATATACACACACACAATTCCTATACTAAGCTTAATGTAATTATAGGGGACTTGCTCAGACTTTCAACTCCCTACAATGTAAAAAAGATAAATGATCTACAATATATGTATATTGGGCTCAACCAGTACTTATCAGATGACCCAGATCACCATCTCCTCCACACATATACAATCAGTGCTTAATTTATATTAAGATAGCAAATTTTCAGTTTAATGGATAAGCTTCAATCTTGTCCATTCTCCAACTCTTCAGCCATCCATATCATAGAAAATCTGAGGATGTATTAAAGAATACTGGAGATTTCCATTAAAGTTTGAAGATTTGCTATCTGAATATAAACTGAGCACTGATAGTATATATGTGTGAGATATGGTGATCTGGACCAACTGATGAGTGCTGGTTCAGCATGAAATACATATATTGGAAATCATTTATCTTTTTTACATGTATGTGGTCATGCACATCAGTTGTATAAGGTGGATTGGTTGATGTAGGGAGTTTGAAATTCTGAGTTCAAGTCCCTCAAATACATATAACTATTAAATGTCTGTATTTGTAAACAATATAATAATTCAAACAAATCTATTTAACACACTATCCACATTTTAATAATTATATTCTTTACTGTATTTTTGATTGTAACACTGACAATCTTTATCAAACAACAATTAGTACAAATTTACACAAAATAAAAATATTATATTACCTATCATTCAATTCATTTAAATTTCCCACAATTCTGATGTTTTTATATTAGTCAATTGTCTACTCATTAAACCCTCTCTATTTCTAGATATTATCATTGCTTCCTTAATTTTTCGTTTTTTATTATGAATAATTTTCATATCTCTATTATCAATTTAAAAACCATTATCACACATTTTATTGTGATGAAAAATAATTGACAGAGTATTCATACATACTGAAGTTTCATTTTCTTTCTGTATACATTTATACAATATCCTATGATCATTATATCATTTTTGTAATGTACACTTTTATTCCCCTATATATTTCATTCTGCAACCACATATCAACATATTGAACCAGGTGGCGTAGTAGATCGAATAGGAAACAAAAATTTAATCATGAAATTTTTTTCTCTTTAATGGAAATAAAAAATTGTGAAATCAAATTGTAAGGCTCACTTTTATATACAAAATATGATACAATTATTTATTATAGCTTCGATCTACTCTGCTGTAATTTAAATATTGCTCCACACCAGTCCTTTAGGCAGAAAATCATAATACCCAGAGGGTATCAATGACCAATCTGGAGCTGTATATAAGATACATAACTATAACTATGTTTCAAGGCCATAAATCTTCTCCACAGCAAAATTCAACACCTATCATTCAAAGGACTTTTTGTTTTGGAGTAAACTCCAGGTGACAGTTAATTACAAAAGCAACTAATGTACCCTTAATAATGGCAAACTAATTCAGCACCTAAGAAATCATGACTAGCTCAATCAAAAAATGATATAATAAATTGCTGTTTTAATTAGTGGTATGAGTAAAAAATTGATCAACAAAATATTAATTTTTAAAGATAATTTATTTTAACTAAAATGCTTACTAAAATTTGTAAACTAATTATAAAATTTCTTAATTAATCAAACTATGATTTTTATATATAACCACACACATTCTTAATAAATTACACAATATAATATAATATAAAGCATTAAATAAATAAAAAAACATTAAAACATGCACATCAATAGTTCATTTTATGCATGCTATAGAGTTCATTTCTTTTACCGACTCAGGAGGTTTCAAAGTTTCAATGGCTACATTAATTGATATCAAAAATTGGAATAAGAAAAATGTTATTTATTACCTATAGGATTTTTAAATGTTGAGGCTTCTTTGTTGTTTGCTGCTTCATGTGTGTTTTACCAACCAGTTGGGTTTTAGGATTCTGATGCAGTCCTGATGATTGTGGTTCTGAGCTACTTTTTAGTCAAGGCAGTTAGACACTTTTTAGTGGCTTTAAATTATTAAACAGGTATTTTTATCAGGCAGACTGCTGATGTTCTGTCAGACTGAGGCTGGAGCTGGCCAGATGTTTCGACTTTCAGCATAACACTGCATTGTCTTTTAAAAAACTGCATATAACAGATGATTGATGTTAGATACATGAATGACTAGATATGTGAATGACCTAATTTTTGGCCCTATTTATGTGATGACCTTGTCATTTCTTTAATTAGTTTTAAAATCTACCAGCTATTTTCATTGTTGAAAATTTGTTCACTGCTTTTGTTGATTAAATTTTTAAGATGTGTTTAATTAATCCTGTTGTTTATGGATTTTAATTAGTAACCATTGCTAACCATGTTTTTATATAGCTTATGAGTATATGCAATCTTTAAGGGAAAGTTTTACTTATAAACTTTCATTTATTTTAATATTTAACTTTCATATTTTATTTTTTTAACATGCACACATTTTATTATTTTCTTTATATTTAAATATAAACTTTATTCACTCACATACATATTTATATTATTTTAAACAAATGGAAAGAGAGATTTTTTGTTTAGTTTTAAGATTTAAGATTTCTCTTTTTTTCTCTTTAGCAGTTTACTTTTTTTGCTAAGTTAAATGTTCTCCCCCCTCTATTAATTAATTTAATAATAATTGAAAGGTTACCAGTCTTTTACATGCACCTACCATTGTCTCTCAGACAGCCAATCATATTTTAAACAGTAGGTGCATGTGAAAGACTAGCAACCTTTCAATTATTACTAATTTAATAACAACATGCAATTTAGATGAAAGTTATTAATTAATTTGTAAACATTACTACTGACTTTTAGCAAATTCTTTTAAACTAATAATAAAACTCTTTAAACTTTTATAAACAACAACTCTCTCAGCTTATTCTGGCTTACATATTATTTATTTATTAAAACCTTCATTTCCTTTGATGAAACTTATTTGCAGTGATTTTATTTCTTAGAATTTTAATTTTAAAATCTTTACATTGTTTATGAAAATTTTTATTTTTAATAATGGTAAGCACAATTTTATGTGGAGTGCTATTCATTAGCAGTACAATATATATAATAGAACTTAGTTCAAACTTAGAAATCTGGGTTTTAGAATTATTTATCATATGATTTATATTATTTAAAGAGAAAAAATTACCCTATACAAATCGCTATAAAGTTTATTAATTAATTTAGCTTGTTGATTAGATATAAAAAGAGTAGAAATCCATTTATCATTTTTTAATTTATTTAATATTTTTTTATCATTACTTTTATTTTGATTATATTTTTTAATTGTATTATAAATAATAGTCTGTCCATAACCAACATTTAACATATCAGTTACAAATACATTGATATTTTTAATTTTATCACTAACAAACTGACACAAACAATCATTTCTAAACAAAAAGCACTTCAAATCAGCCAATTTATGACCAATATAAACTCTAGAATTATACAGAATATAACTCCTAATTTCAACAGGCTTTAAAATCCTATTATAATTTAATACATTATTATTTTTATTAATAAATATATCTAAAAATTTTATAGAATTTTCTTTCTCTTCATTTAACACCCATTTTATATTATTAATCATATTTAACTCATTAAATAAATCAACTATTGTTTCATTATGTGTACATGCAAATAGATCATCAACATATCTGCAATATACTTTAATTTTTTTATATTTTACCTGAGGTAATATTCTAAATTTATGTCTAGAAATAAAAAGTTACAAATTTGCGATACTACCATAATTCATTTTATAAAAACAATCATTAAATTTAACATATATATATCATTTACAAACCTTAATATTTTTATAATAAAATTCTTAATGTTATTATCTATTGATTTTAAAATCAAAGCTCTCTCAATAATCTCTATTGATTCCATAGGATTAATTGAACCATACATTTCAGATATGTCAAATGTGCACATAACATCATTATCTATTTTTTATATTTTTAATCCTATTAATAAAATCAAATGATGAATAAACTGTATAATCACCAAATCCAAGCACATCTTGCATTATTCTTTCAATATATTTACAAGCATTATAATAAAAAATACCTCCAAAATCTACTATCACTCTTAATGGATGACCATTTTTATACAATTTTATATTTGCAAATATTCTTGGAAACACTGCAGATTATGGATATAAGTTATAATATGTCTTTGTCTGGATACCTTTTTTTTTAGCAGTCATTAAAACACCATTAATAAATATCATTCTATATGTATCAATATTATTTAATTCACTTTTTTTCAAAACAAAGTTTTCTCATTTGATCTATAATTTTCATGTTATATTTATCCTGTTGAGTATGAAATCTATGGATTATTTAAAAAATGAAATACTTCATAATATAATTGATCAATGTAAGTATTTACTGTTTTATAATAGAAAGTATTTAGCAACATTAAATTATTTTATTTACATTAAGAATATTAATTATTTATATGAATATAAAAAGATTTGTCAAATACATTTTAATAATTTGTATTAAAAAATGATGGATAAATTTAATAAAAAAATGAACATTTGTATAATAAAAAATTTCCAAGAAATTTTAGTGCAAATTTTAGTGATCAGAATTATGTGAATATATCTGGTGCTGAATTGAATTTTAATCAGCATTATATTTTAAATTTTGGATCTAAATATGTCTGTGGAGATTGGAAAGATTCTAGTATTGAATTAAATGCTGCTGTTGAATATTCATTTGGTGTTATAAATTGTGATTTAAATAATAAGAATAAAATAATTAATGAAATAAAAAATAAAACATTTGATAATCAAAATGATAATATTTGATTAAAATAAATTTATGAATTTAAACATTAATTAACAAGTAATAAATTGACTTGTTTGAAAGAAGACAATGGATTAAGAATGTGTTTAATGAAACAGGATGAATATAACATGAAAATTATGAATCAAATGAGGAAACTTTGTTTGGAAAATAGTGAATTAAATAATATTGATACATATAGAATGAAATTTATTAATGCTGTTTTAACACTGCTGAAAAGAAAAGTTATTGATGTGAAGACATATTAAATCCATCATCTGCAATGGTTCCAAAAATATTTTCAAATAGAAAATTGTTTAAAAATGATTATCCATTAAGAGTGATAGTAGATTTTGGAGGTGATTTTTTATTATAATGCTTGTAGATATATTGAAAGAATAATGCAAGATGTGCTTGGATTTGGTGATTATACAGTTTCTTCATCATTTGATTTTATTAATATGATTTAAAATATAAAAATAGATAATAATGATGTTATGTGTACATTTGACATATCTGAAATATATGGTTCAATTAATTGTATGGAATCAATAGAGATTATTGAAAGAGCTTTGATTTTAAAATTGATAGATAATAACATTAAGAATTTTATTATAAAAATATTAAGGTCTGTAAATGATCATATATATGTTAAATTCAATGATTGTTTTTATAAAATGAATTATGGTTGGCCAATGGGTTTTCTGGTAGTATCACAAATTTGTAACTTTTTTATTTCTAGTTATGAATTTAAAATATTACTTCAGGTAAAATATAAAAAAATAAAGTATATTGTAGATATGTTGATGATGTATGTGCACATAATGAAACAATAGTTGATTTATTTAATGAGTTAAATATGATTAATAATATAAAATGGGTGTTAAATGAAGAGAAAGAAAATTCTATAAAATTTTTAGATATATTTATTAAAAGAAATAATAATATTAGATTATAATATGATTTTAAAGCCAGTTGGAATTAGGGGTTATATCCTGTATAATTCTAGAGTTCATATTTGTCATAAATTGGCTGATTTGAAGTGATTTTTGTTTAGAAATGATTGTTTGTGTAAGTTTGTTAGTGATAAAATTGAAAATATTAATGTATTTGTTACTGATATGTTACATTTTGGTTATGGAAGGAATATTATTTATAATACAATTAAAAAATATAATCAAAATCAAAGTAATAATAAAAAAATATTAAATAAATTAAAAAATGATAAATGGATTTCTATTCTTTTTATATCTAATCAACAAGCTAAATTAATTAATAAACTTTATAGCAGTTTGTGTAGGGTATCTTTTTTCTCTTCAAATAATATAAATGATATGATAAATAATTCTAAAACCCAGATTTTTAAGTTTGAACAAAGTTCTATTATATAAAGGTTGATATGTGGTTGCAGAAGGAAATATATAAGGGAATCAAAGTGTATATTACAAAAATGATATAATGATCATAGGATATTGTATAAACATATACAGAAAGAAAATAAAACTTCAATATGTATGAATAGTCCATCAATTATTTTTGATCATAATAAAATGTGTAATTATGGTTTTAAATTTGATAATAGAGATATGAAAATTATTCATATTGAATGATGTAATGAAAACAAAAAATTAAGGAAGCAATGATAATATCTAGAAATAGAGAAGGTTTAATGAATAGTCAATCGGCTAATATAAAAACATCAGAATTGTGGGAAATTTGAATGAATTGAATGATGGGTAATATAAAATTTTTATTTTGTGTAAATTTGTATTAATTGATGGTTGATAAAGATTGTCAGTGTTACAAATGAAAGTACTTCCAGTAAATAATATATTTATTAAAATTTAGATACTGTGTTAAATAGATTTGTTTGAATTATATATATATATATATATATATATATATATATATATATATATATATATATATATATATATATATATATATATATATATATATATATATATATATAAATAAATATAATGGTTAATTACCATTATATTTATTATTACAATAGTTTTTTTTTTAGTTAACTGACATTTTATTTGTATTGTATATATACATTGTAATGATATAGATGTGTGGTGGAGCAGTGTTGATGGAAATAGTCATCAACCAAAGCACATATTGTCATCCACAAAAGCATTCCTATTTTTTAACTAAATGAGCATTTAAAGTAAATAATAAGCAATACATAATGGATAAATATAACATCACCAGTAATAATTGTCAAGAGTCAACAATCATCCTCTTGGACTGAATTTAAAAGTGATATACTAATTTTTTTATTCTCTTTATTACCAAGTTAATTACAAACTAGGGTAATATAAAAAATATCAGAATTTGACCTCCATTATATACTTTAGTGCTAAAATATGTACAGTAAAATTCTGGGATCATTATATCAATGCTATTGGAACCTGGGACCATGAGTATATTGGTCATCAATAAAATAACTATAATATCTACAAAGTAAAAGTGACTTTCTTTACGTTTGCACTATCCAAATAATTGTATAGAAATTGATCTAAATGTCCAACCATATATATATATATATATATATATATATATATATATATATATATATATATATATATATATATATATATTACAAATACCATTCATTATATTAGAGCTAGCTTTGGGATCACAAATCACATAGAGAATTTCATGGAGGCAGCATACACATTTTTTAAAGTAGAATTTTATAATGAAATCAGTCACACATACTCATAGTTCATAGAGTAGATAGGTAAAAAATTAAAATTATATATAAAAAATAATTTTAGAAATTATTTAATAAAATTAACTAGTAAATAAAATAAAGAAAATTATAAAGTTATAATATAAATAATTATGCGCTTTTAACGCTCGTTAAAGAAGTTATATTTATTAATAATTTATTTAAAGCTTAGCGCTTTCAAAGCTCTACCACAAATCCAAAGTTAATACACACACATATATATATATATATTAACGTTATTCATAAAATATATAAAATTTGATATAATATATACATATTTTCTTTTAACTCCTCTTAATCAATTAACATTTAATTTAGATGAATTTTTCTCTTATAATAATCAAAACCTTATAAAAATTATTTCGCAAGAAAGAAAAAATAAATTTAACTTGAACCTTTTTTCCTTTTTCATTGTGAATATGAGGATGTCTCATACAATTTTAATCAAATTTAAAAAATTTTTCAACAAAAACAATTAGAAAATAATTCAATTCTTTTAATTATATTTTTCTTAAAAATAACATTTATAATGTATTTGACATAAAACTCTGCAATACCTCATTTTACCATAGATGTTTGTCTTTTATTTAAGTCCTTCTTTCTTTCTGCCTAATTGAATATCTTTTTTGGTAGATCTTGCAAATAATAGTTTGGACAATTTCTTAGCTCCAAATTTTTTCTTCCTTGTCATAGTTTTCTCAAGAGTTATTTTAATCAATTAGTTTTTATTTTCATTTATATATTTCCATATAAACAGTTTAATAATTATTTTTATTTCAGGTTAATATATGATGAAATAAGCATGATTTTGAATAGATCAACACATAAAACTAATTGAAAGTTTATTCAGAAGAGTTTTTCTATTACATTCCTTTTAAAAAAATTGTTTGCATGATTAGATCAGTAATTACTAGCTTTCAAAAAAAGCTTAGTGCTTGGCTTTTGTAAGCTTTCTAATATTACTGTTTTTGAAAAATAATTTTTTTGACTAGAAGTGAGATCAATTTAGCATCAGACTTCCAAGATGAGCTTTTGACTGCTGAACTTATCACTACTAAACTTCACTAAATTCTACTGCCCAATCATTCTTTTGTTTTTTTTAAAAACAATCCTAATATAAATCATCTACCTAATCACATGATTACATCATGAATTACTGAATTAAGCATTGACCAATGAATTTTTTTTTTACAAGATTGTTTTTTTTCTTGAAAAATTGTTCTATTTAGACACCTATTGAATAATAACTTTTAATATTTTTAGAGATAAAAACCTTTGTTTGTTCTAGTTTTTTTTTAAAAGATAAAACATTCTATTTATACTTTAATTGAAAAATACTTTAATACTATTTTCTTGTTTTTTATTTTTATTTTTTTTTTAAAAAAAATAAAATAATCTATAAAAATAGAGCTATTCAAAAATAAAAGTATTATCTTTTTTTCGAGATATATTTAATAAAAATTAAACTTTTATATTATTATTAAAATGTCTTAAATTTTATCACATGATCATTTCATGTCTGTAAATCTTTTAATAAAAATAACCTAGCTTGGCTTCTATTTAACAACTAGATTTTTCTTGCAACTAACATGAGAACAAATAATTCTTTTCAATATACTTTAACAATGAATACAATTGTCATTCTTTTTTTGTCTTAATCTACATTTCTAATTATTTATTTTAATATATAATTTTTTAAATCATATTCACATAGCTATGACTGTACCTAACAGAACTTAATTATACAATAATAATTGCACTGGTCAGTCATAAAATATTTGAATATCTGATAATAGAATATGATTAAGCATATTTTATAAACATAATACAATTCACAAAACATTTACTAAGACATTTTAAAAATGTAATTTTGTAGTGTGTGTGTATATGTATGTATATATATATATAACGGAACTTAAATATATTCCAAACAATGGTAAGCAATTTATAATATAATATAAATAAAAACTCATAAAGAAATATTTTCGATTATATTCATAATCATTTTAAACTCAACTTTCAAAATGGAATCATCTATTACCATTTTGAAAGTTGAGTTGAAAATGATTATGAATATAATCGAAAATATTTATTTATGAGTTTTTATTTATAGTATATTATAAATTGTTTACCGGTGTTTGGAATATATTTAAGTTTCGTTATTGTATTATTAATATTAGCAGACATTTATTTTGTTTTATTTATATATATATACACACACATTGTATTTTCAAAGTCTATAATTTACTATTAATTCAGTCATAGCATTTATTCTCACAGCTTTTGATTAATGTTTTGCTATATCATTTATTGAATATTTTCATTTAATTCAAATTAATATTTATTATTATCACTTTCAACCTTTATCAATCCATTATAATTTAAAAATCTCTCACAAATTTAATTCTATTGTCTAATCAATTTTTTTTTCTTCTGTACATTACTCCAGCAATATGTCTTATTTCATTCATTCTTCTCCCATATAATCTTTCTAAAACTTTTAAAATATCTTGTCACCCATATTGAAACTTCTGTTGTCCAAATATTGTCATCTCTTTTAATATGTCCAAAATATCTGTATTTTAATTTCATAATTTTTTCAGTGATATCTATAGTATCTATTTGATTTGTTATTTCATTTTCACTTTTTTTGATCTCAGTCATTTTCTATTTTGTTTCTGTATTGTTTTTCTAAAATCCATAAATATACAATTTTTTAAAACATATAGATATTTACTTTTATGATTAAATTATTTCTGTCAAAAACAATTCATCCAAATTAAATTCTGTGGTTATATATTTCCATCTATACTGCTACTCTAAGCAAAATATTTATAGCAGTTATCTTTTTTTAATTTATTATTATCATTCTTTCTGTTCTTTTTTTTTTTAAAAAATATTGAACATTATTTTATTCTTTTTAGCATTTATTTTTAATCTTATTTTTTTTGTTTTAACTTGTTAATCCTTATAATATTTTCTGATGATCTAATATTATTTGTGAAAATAATATCTTCTACAATATGTACATTCTTAATTATTTTTAATCCAATCACTCACTGTCTATAAAACTATAGCAAAAGTTTTGAAGAAATAGAATCTCTCTATCACTGACCCTTATTAATATTAATATTTTTAATACCAATTTTATTATTTGTGTTGTATTTTAATAAATATTATTTAAAACTTGGTAAAATTCTGAATTTATGTCTTGATATCTTTTCATAACTACAAAAGCAAAACATCACCTTATATTCATTGGTTCATTTTATACCTACTTCAAAATTAAAATTAATCTATTGTTTTGTAACCAATTTTATATTCAGTTGTGTAGTTGAATCCCACATTTTTATAGACAATTTGTAATGATTTTACTAAAAAAAAACTTTCTATAAATCCAATAAAAGACTGATATATAACAAACTTTAATATCTTCTTTTTCATTTTATTTTATGTCTTATTTTATTACACATTAGAATATGCACATTTTATCTTTGCAATTGTGGTGTTTAGAATTTTGAAAATGTAAGACGTATTTTGTTTACTTTCTCTTTTTGCTATAAAATTCTTTGTAAAAATATTTTGCCATCTTATCATGCCATTTGTATTTTTTATTAATGCTATCATATTTTTTTCATTATTAACAAAATAACTTTTATACTGATATCAAAATGTTTTTTTTATAATTTTCTATGTCATAATTATATTTTCTTAAATCATTAGCTATTTCTATTCAAATCATTTTACAGAATTTTAGATATTTAGTTATTATTAATGAATCATTTAAAAGTATTTTAAGTTCCTTTTTTTTTTTCATTTTTCTTTCATTCACTTAAAAATTTACTGATAAAATGTTGATTTTTTTTTGTATTGTATTTCTATGTAAGCAGTTCATTGTAGAATATCAGTTATAATCTAATTGATGTAATTTAAATTTATATAATTTTTGAAATTTGTTAATATTTTAGAATAATATTTAAGTATTAAATATTTCTTAAGGATAATAATATTAACTGTTAATACTGTCTTTTTTAAATAAATATTCTATTTCTAGCTTTTAATTGAACATTTCTTTATTTTAACTGACCAATAATCATTTTCTCCATTGAATCTGTTAAGCACATTTCAATTTTAAAATACCTATTTTTATTAGTTAAAATGTAACCAAACTTTTCTATAGGTTTATTTAAAAGATTTTATGTCCACATTTGATTTGACATTTTTTTAAAAAAATGTATAATATATAGTTATTGTTTTTTTCCAGAAAATTCTGTAAATGTAATTTTTTTTCCCCATTTATGTTTCTATAACTAAATTTATCCTCAGCACATTCAAATGTTTACTATTCCAGCATTAAAATCTTCCTTGACACAGTTAAAATTTTATTTTGACTGATCTAAAAATTTTTTAATCTATACAATATTACACTATTGAATTTAAATGAGAACTTGTTGGTGCTTAGATTTGAATTATCTATATTAAATATCTTTCATTCATTTAATAACAATTATTGCCACTATGTTTAATATGCTATTAATATCTATAATGATTTTCTTTTCTTTTATAATTTATAATAAATTCCACTTCATTTATATTTTTAATATCTATGCTTTTATATCAAAAAATATAATGACTTGAAATCAATTGTCTCTTCATCTTCTAACTTCACAAAATCTTGATAAAGAACCATTTAATATTATTTAGTTCTTTCAATTTATGCAGTTTTCTTTTTACTGAAATGTGATCTACATTGTTAGGTATTAAATAAATTCATCAAATGTAAGTTTAAGTCCATATACATTGATTCTTAGCAATTCATGCCTTCAGACTTCAACTGCTGTCTGGGCTGAATAGTGGATAGGTTTAAGTAAATGAGTGCTATAATTGATTTTTATCTGCCGTAATAAAAATATAAATTATACCTAATATCTCAGTTAGAAAAATTATTCTCCATTTTCAAAAAAGTACTGTGTTTTGTTTTTAAAATAAAAGTAAAAGTCAATAAACTCACTACAGTGATTGACTCACATTGTTGAGCACTCCATCCATATTTGTTTACTAGACTAATAATCACTTGTAATAACGGCTGTAGCTATAAAAATATATAGTCTATAAAATAACTATTATTGTAATCAATATTACATTGTAATTATTACAAATTTAAGTTGGGTTAAAAATTAGTTTAATATTTCTGTTTAAATCTATTGAATAAATAATATTGTGCATCAAATGATAATTATATCTGTTTTCTAAATACATCGTTCATAAAATTTTATGTATTATTAAATTATAGGAAGATCTTCTTAAGTAAAAATAACCATACTTCTGTATATTGATATAAAATCATTTAACAATAAAATGACTAAAATTTGAAGCAACATGTAGCACAGTGAACAATTTACTGATGACAACGAAAAAAAATTAACTTTTACTCTATTCATCTTGTGTTTTGCTCAAAGCATAATCACCTGTTAAAAATCCCTGTACAATTCAAATTAATATTACATATCTATGCTGATGAATATATTCTTTTACTATAACAATAACAATGTAAAATAATATGGTACTTACATATTAGACTTGATACACTTTTCACATTTGTATCAACTTACTTGCATTAGCATCAAATAACATGTACACTAAAACTTCTGACAAACCTAAGTGATAAATTTGTCAGAATGGACCTTGTGTACAAGTTATTTCATGATATTTTTGCAAAATTTAAAAAGTTATTGGTAGACTGATATGTATGTGAAAAGGCTTAGTGGTTCTAATATGTATCACTTATCACAGTAGACTAAATCTGAAAAAGTACGTTTTTAACAATATAAAAAAAATATAAATTCGTACACAAAAATAATAAAAATAACACATTACAATACTAAATAAAAACAGCATTTTGTCCCTTCAAAGCTATCCCCCCCCACACACACACACACAAGGTATGACATACTATTATTATACATATGGCATATCGTTAACTTCTGACAAACTTAAGTGATAAATTTCTCAAAACGGACTATGTGTACAAGTTAGTTCAAGATATTTTTGCAAGATTTAGAAAGTTACTGGTAGACTGTTATGTATGTGAAAAGGCGTAGTAGTTGTAATATATATTACTAATAGCACTAGACTAAATCTGAAAAAGTACATTTTTAATAATACAAAAAAATATAAATTCGTACACAAATAACACATTACCATACTAGATAAAAATAGAATTTTGTCTCATCAAAGCTATCCCCCCCCCCCCCACAAACACATGGTATGACATTCTATCATTACACATATGGCCAGTAAGTCACATAATATTACTTAAAATTAAAAAAAAAATACTACATATATTAATTCTGGCATGTAATTTACAAACAGGCACTAAAGCAAAATTATTAGCAAATAAAAATCTATAAGCAAATAAAAAATAAAAAATACCACATCTATCAAATAAGTATATTAACTACAGAAATAATAAGTATATTCACTACAAAATCGACAGTAAATGAAAGAAAAAAATACTACATCTATGAACTACGGCAGAAAAGTAAAAAATTGACAGATAAAAAAAATACAACTTACATCTTCATCACATTTTAAAAAAATGGACAGTTAATCATTTTGAAATATTTAAGTACATTTATTATGTTAAAAAAAAATTAGTAAACATTTATCAAAATGTTAAAAAGAATTATTCAACTTTTATTAAAACAGAATCACTGAGATGGAGTGTTTTTTAATATAGTCCAGAATGCAAATGAAAGTGCCATCTTCTTTGTGCAGCCAGCAGATCATACATTTTCCCTTTTATATGCTTTACAGAGACAAAAAATTGTAAATTTTTGTTGAAAGAAAATCAATGCAATTAACTCATTTTTTTTAACAATATCCAGAATGCAAACAAAAGTGCTATTTTCTTTGTGTCAGTTTTGTAATTTCATGCCAGAGATAATTTGGGAATTTCTGGCCATTATTGTGACAGCAGAATGCCATACATTTGAATGATCAGAGGATGGATTAAACAGCACAAAGTCCCATTTAAAAAAAGAAATCACAACTATCTGTTTTTATTTAGCATCGTAATTGCTATGATAAATCAAAACCTCACAACTATCTGTTTTCATTTAGTATCATAATAATGTTTTTATTTTTATGTACAAATTTGTGACTTTTTTATTCGACCAGATTGGAGAGTTTATTTGATGATATCACATATTTACAAATTTATGGGTGGAATGACATAAATGTGAAAAAGTGTAGCAAATCTAATACATAAGTAACAATAATACTGATAATGTAATAAAAGTTATCAGGATAAAAATAAATGCTAATCAAGTTTATTAATTTACTTGATATAATTGACTAAATAGTGTAATATAAATAAAAGTAATTCTTAACTAAATATGGCTATTGTGATTCAAATATAACAAATTGTGAAAATGAAATATGTAAAAGTATTATTAAAAAGACAAAAAACTGTTTGAATAACATTTGAATATCAAAAGCTTGAAAAATTGAAATGAAAATGACTATCTTTTAGACCCCCAAAACTTTTTGGGGCTTCTCATATACAAGTCACCACAAGCCATGTCGATACAAATACAGAATTCCATCATTGAAACCACCACCAACACAGTTAAAACCTTACCATGGTTTATTTATCGCTGCAAGGGAAAATCTCTCTCCTGAATATCAAGGTAATGGCAAAGATTAGCTACTATCTACCCATAATTAACATGATGACAAATACTTTCAACACAAAAATCAAACAAATCTGTACACGGCTTTTGTGGAATGATAAAACAGCGGCCATAGGAATTGAACGCATGCAGAGACATAGTAAAAATAATGGTATGTCATTGCATGCAACTTTTTCTATATATTACCAAAAGTGCCACTCTCTGATCCACATCCTCCAACAGAAAATTCCCCAGATTGTAGTGGAACAACCAGTCATTGCATCAGACAGACCTCCACCTTCAAAGATAAGCTGGCTAAATCAGATACTTGACTACCTTCTCACTCACAATGACCACTCTACCCTAGTACTCAGACAAAAAATCTCTATTTGGGATGCTCATACCCTGCTATTTTCCACCCAAGACTATACCATTCCTTACCTCGGTGGTAACAATCAGGTGGTCACCAGGTTTTTCAGGCATCTCAAGCTGGAGCCAAGGTTCCTGGATTTTCTAATGAAAATCAACCTGAATTCATTCCAGACAAGCTGGTTCCTGCACTACAGAAGATTCCTCAAGAATATAAATCCTGCGTGTCACAACTGCCATAGAACCTGTGAAACCTTTGATCATATGATAAGTGATTGCCCAGCATATGACAAAATCAGAACTTTCATTACTCACTACTGCCACATTTCACTGAACACAATCTTAAATACAAAAGCTGCTTCATGTCCAGGGATTATGTCATCACAAGACTCTCAACCTTTCTCACTTATGCCATCTGGATGGCCAGATGTCACAACAAATTTACCTTTCCTCATCCCAAGCCTGAAGACACACTCATTTCCAAACTGAAGGAATTTCGCCAATAAGGACAAAATAATCTCATCCAGATTTTTATTTGACAACCCGTGGAGCCTGATTAAGCTGGATTAAACAACACCAGTGACCCCATCAGAACATTTGGTTGCCTGACTAACATGGATAACTATTATTTTTGATTTACAATTGTATCATTATTACATATGGTTTTTCAATAAAATTACTAATAAATATAAAATGACTATCTTTTTTCAATATAAGCTTCTTATACTAAATGAACAGATGCAATGAGAAGAAATCAGTTTTTAAAAAATAACATGCAGATATTAACTTATAAGAATATTTCTTATTATTCTATTCACTATTGAAGTATTTATTCACAAATAAATGGTTTCTGCACAAAATGACTTCTGCATATTTTCAATAAAATTATAATTATTATTATTCTATGAATAACTTTAATACACGATTATAAGAAAAGATTACATTCTGTTAGTCTATTAAATAAATAAAGCAATGCTTGTCAAATTATTTATTTAACTGTATAAAACAGTGGTAGTCAACCTAGTCCCTACCACCACTAGTGGGCACTCCAGCCTTCATGGTGGGTGGTAGGAGTTTTGTCTGACACTGAAGCACTTTTTTAAAAAATTTAATTAACTTTTTTAAAAAAATTTCATAGAGATTTATATGCTTTAGCTTGCTATAACTCTGCTTTATATATTGTATAAAGTTACTTTCCTACTTTATAAATCACCATTACTGTGAAACCGGTGGGCAATTAGAAAATTTTACTACTAACAGAGATACAAAATGGGTGGTAGGTATAAAATGTTTGACTACCCCTGGTATAAAGGAATGTAAAATTATAGTATTACAAATTATTATTATTATTTTTGCTAAAATATTGATAGAAGCTACCTTCTTTATTTTTAGATTTATCAAATATTAAGTATTACAATACGATACTTTATAACTGCAGAATAAATTAACACGTCCTTAACATTATTAGTAATGAATTTTCAACTATATTCAATCAAATTGTTTTTATTAAAAAAAAGTTTTTTTTTTTTTTAAAAAAATGATATAAATTATTTTAGTTTCATTTTTGCAGTATATAGTTTGAAACGTGAATGTCACATTTTTCTGAACTCGAAAATTGAATTATAATGTTTAATTGTTCATCAGTTATATAATATTTGAACACTCGTGACAGGATGAATAAAAATCATTTCAAATAAATGAGTTTTTTTCTTCTTCATTCTACTGAGAATAAATGCAGAGACTTTTAGTTCTTAATCTGATATTCTATTATTGCAAAAAACAAAAAAAAAATAATTATATGATAAGTTGTTCAGGAAACTATGTTAAAATGAAATATTGAGAACAATTAATTATTCACTAATGTTGATTAAACTAAATATTTATTTTGCTCTGGATGAAAATAAATTCAGGAATCTTTAGCTCTTGTGTCTTCTGCTCTATTTGGATTACATAAAATTGGTAATCTTATAATTCATCTTTAAGTAGTATAATTTTTTTGGTGTACTTTCAACAAATTTGATTTCTTCATTATAAAAACAAAATACAGTATACATCACTCATCACTGCATACGACCACCAACCAAATTAAAGAAATCATAATTTCATCACTTTCAATATTTTTTTAAATTTATGAACTACTCATATATTATATTCTAGTAACTTCCTCAATAATTTTAATTTTTTAAAACAATGTTAACAAAAATGTAGTTAATGAATGCTTTTGCTGCTATTTAATGAACAAAGGAAAAATTATTTTGATTTGGAAACAAATATGAATGAGTTTTTTTCTGCATAGTCATTAAGTATTACTTTGCAAATATAAATTAGACAAAGAAATATAGAAGGTTTTTTAAAAAATATTTTTGTAAAGTATTTGCTAGTACAAGTTTAAAATTTATTTCAATAACAATCTCTTTCCAGCATTGATTTTTTTGGAAAATTAATAATTTTTCTAAGATATTTGTTTAATAATTTCCATTATTATTTATTATACAGTTTTATTTCTCTCTCTATGAGTCTTCATGCAAACATTTACTATAGACATACTATAATTTTTTACATATTGTTTTAAAAAACAAAATTTGCAATGATTCAGACTGGGTTTAAAACAGACACACATCCACACTAATTTACAAGTGGCTACTAATGATAGACAAGAATTTCTTGTCTAGACAGCAAAAGTAATTCTAGGATAATTTAAATAGCTTAAAAAATGTCTTAAAAATGTTACATACATAAAAATTGAAAGATGTGAAGCACGAGTAAATTATTACAAAAGATAGTTTGATATGGAAAGTGTCTAGCTATTTGTACATATTCATTTAAAATGGTGGCTAATGACTAGAGAATAAAAGATATTAAAAAATTACAAAGTGGTGCACTCTTTAATACTGGTAAAAAAGCTATCAGCATATGCAAACTGATTCTATATCTTATTTTTATTTTTTTTTGCTTGAGGAGCAGAATGAGATAATCTTGAGTTATCATTTGAAAAAAAACTGCATGTGCTTATCTGTATTAATAAATGCAAAACATTTATATATTTCAGAGTAAAAAAATAATTTGTACACTAAAAGTAATTAGTATTATGAGAAAAGATGAATATTTACTAAAAATAATAAACATTGCAAACTAGAGATTGTGTGGAACATGACTAATAAAAATATAAGATGTTTGAAAAGTCTAGCAACACTTTACACACACAAAAAAAGTAAAATAAAAATTTGTATTCACAGAGCATTTTCATTATGTGATCAATATTTTATTAAATACATTTAAATATTTTATTCATATAATTAATGATGAATTGTAGACCTTAATAATGCACTAATAAAATAATTTGTACTTTCTATTTTTTAGTAAATATCCATATAATAAGAAAGTCAACCTTTCTTTTAAATCTGGATCATCTGTATTTATTTTCTGGATAGATAAAGTTTATGAAGTTTGCTTTTTGTGGATTTTAATAATAATGTAGCAAATACTATTTTTTGAAATTTTCACTTTTACTAAAATAACAAGATTAATAATCGCCATATAATTATTAATTGATCTTAATTAAAGATTTACTATGTTATTTGCCATAGATGAATTCTTGTTTTTCAATTTTTGGATAATTTTGATTACAAAATCTAGCCGAGAGGTATCGCAGCCGCCATGCAAGCAAGTAGTTGGTTGCAGACGGTTGTGGGTTCGCGTCCCGGCCGATGCTATGACATATGGAAAAAAAAAAATCTGTATATTAGATTATAATGTAGATGTAATCTGCTAATCTTTCAACAGCTCCATTCTGATTATGATTTCCTATAGGTACATTTATTTGGTTTCATTCTTCCTTATTCAGAGATCATTTCCTCATTTTGCAGTGTATTTTAAAATAATATGAATTCCTGAATCAAAATGTTTTATGAATATAAAAGTTTTCATTAAAACAGGAAGATTTATAGTATAATTTTTCATCATAAAAGATGCATAATTTTTTATTTAACAATGCACTGCCAAAAATTATAAAATATTTTAATAAGAATCAATATAATGATAGCAATTTTACTTTGAATACGTGGACCATATTTAACTTCTGGTTATGAACATCAAAAGACATTTAAATAATAATAGTAGTAGTAATAGTAATAATAACAACAATAATGATTATTATTATTCAGTTTACTTGCCACATTTAACAAATATTATATGCAAGTAAAAATATATGAACAATATTATAATTTTAAATTACTGATAAATCCTTTAATATATTTTTAATATAATACTTTTAAACTTTTACACATTAATTTAAAAATATTTATCACACTAAAAGAATTATTGTATAATCTAAGAAGTTTTATCACAACCAAATTTTTTAGCATCTCACTTTTAAATTTTGCAATGTTATATAATCTGTTGATTTTTATTTTATTTTAAAACATATTATTTGATAATGAAATATATCAAAGCATCATATTATTAAGAATTTTTCTTTTGTACAATACATTGATATGACATCATCATGTATTGTTTTATAATCAAGAAATTTCAGATTTTTTTTTAAAATTTCAGTGTCAGTATATGATTTAAATTACTGAAATTCCAAACTACAGCATCATAGTTTAAAATTGGTAAAATCAGCATATAAAACAAGTACACACATGGACTTTTCTCTAAAATTTTATAATTTCTGTTTAAAACACATATTCTATTAGTATTAAAAATAACACATTAAATTTCATAATATTCTTTATTGAGATACTTTTTGAAGTTAACATATAGATGAAAATCCTAGTTGATTTTTTTAGGAAAAGAGATGGCAAAGCAATTTCAGCATTAACCTCTATATTACAAGCTTGAAATCTTTTGATATCTGATTGCAAAATTTTATGTTTATCAAACATAAAATAATATAATTATAATAATAATATATATTTATATAATTTGAATGTCACCAACAAGACAAAGAATATTAATGCACACTTCTCTATATTTATAAAATGAATAGGAAAAATAATCTAGTAAAATTTCCTTGATGCTTTTCAATCATATTGTGATATGTATAAGGTCTTGTCATACCATGAAAAACAAATAAGCCTATTAGTTACAAAAGAAACACACTGCTTCAGAAGTTGATAAGAAAGTACAATGATTTATGTTTGGTAAAAATAGAATATTCTACTCTGTTAAAGATTTTTCTCATGTCAAAATAAATAACATATAATTGTAGTCTTCTCCCAATAACATTTGCAATAATGTGAATCCATGTTATGTTTTCTGTAGATATCTAGACAAGTTACTTATTATTTTACTATAAGCATATTCCAGAAATAGGTCTAACATTATCAGTAACATGTGATTTCAGTTTTGGCATTGGTATAAGTTTAGCAGCTTTCTACAAATAAATAAAAAAATCTAAGTAGATATTAAAATATAATTAAAAACTGGATCTATTAATCCTGCATATATTTTGTAAATAAATACTGATAATATATTATGTCAAGTGTTTTATTGTAATAAAATATTATCAATACTTATTGTATTAATACTTATGAAATCATCAGTTTTAAAAATAGCAGTCTATTAGAATTAGTTAATACCTTTTTATGTGTATATGATAAAAAATAATCATAAATGTTATAAACAGTAAAATTTATGGCACCAATTAAGATATTATTTTTGACAATAGATTATTCTCTTAAAAATGACAAGAAATATTCTGAGTTTGATTTAATATTGTTCTTCAGTTGCCCAATATGTTTTTTGAAATCACTTTCTTTCTTGATTTTAAACAATGTTCTAAAATTTATAATATTATTATAGCAATACAAAGATCTTGATTGTTTAAATAATTTATGTTGCCTACGCTTTTTTACTAATACAAGTCTTTTTTTTTTTTTTTTAGAAAACCAAGGAGAATATTTTTTAGAAGTTACATGATGCAAAGGTAGCCTTTCATTTAATGTTTTTTGTAGATTTTTTAAACAAATCAATAGTAATATTCACTTCACTAAACATATAGATCTGTTTTTAATTAAACTTGGAATATCCATGTGTCTAGTGAAGATACAAATAAAAAATGCAATTATTGGATGCTGAGAATCTTCCTTTAACATGTCTGAATACGATGCCTTGAGTCTAGGTCATTACAATTGGTCAAAATAAAATCTATAATACTGTCATTATTTTTTAAATGAGTTTTTGGGATCATCCTAATAATGTCTATAAATTCCATAAATTCTACTATCATTTGTATTAATTTCATTGTAAAACAACTCAGAACATTTATTTCATGGTAATATAGTAGGTCAAAATATTATCTTCTTAATTAAGTAAATATTTTCCCAGTTACTGCAAATCATTATTTAGTTTATTTATTTTAATATGAAAAGGAATACACAAACTAAATACAAATGATTACATGATAATCTTTTTAATCCAAATCAAATCAACACAATTTAATTTTATATTCAATTGCTTTGTTATAATAATAATATTTTTAACATTTAATAATACATGATCAACTATTAAAATTTGAGAGTTTACAATGCTATGTCCATGTAATTTTAATATATTATAAATAAATAAATTATTACTATTATAAGAAATAATTAAATGGCTCTACTCTTTGGGAGTTGAATCTTGAACTCCAAAGTTAGCTACTCTACAACTGCACATATAATATAAGACATTGTTGTTGTTGTTATTATTATTATTATTATTATTATTATTATTATTATTATTATTATTATTTGCATCATCATCATCATCATCATCATCATAAAATAATTTATTTATTTAGTTAATTAAATACATAAAATAAATAACTACAGACATGAATAGATTTACACAAGGAATAATACATAATAGCTATTAAATTTACAAACATTAATTATAATAAACAATAGCAAAAAAATTAAATGCGTTTGAATCTTACACAAAATATACAGCTTAGAAAATTTATGAATGTTAATATAACACCAACAATACTAAAATAGTTACATACAATAAATAGCCAAAGTTGCAAATATTTATAATCTAGATAATAAAAAACGTACCGAACAATCTGATGTTATTGTAACTGAACTATCTATGATTACATTTCAAATTAACAGCAGGTAATACCAATTAAAAACTTTTGCTTAAATGAGTATTTACAATAAAAATTTTAAATGTAAAAAATGATATATATGTATATATAATCATGCCATATATAAAAATGATTAGAAATTGGCAATACAAACATTTATCATATATATATATATATATATTTACCATCTACATATATATGGTCCAACTATATTGGCATTTTGTCATTTTTTAATATTTAAAAAGATAAAACAAAGTAAAAATTAAAGATTGTTCAAAAGTTGCAATTTGGTTTTCTTTTTTTTGTTGTTGATTAGTATGATTTATTCTTGGAAACATACAATAAAAGTTATTTGTGTTGATATTATCTATTTAATTTAGTTAAAATTGGAAAGAATATAAGTGCATACAGATTGTTTATCCAGATAAATAAAAGAACTACACTAATTAAAGATAGTGGAAATATTCTATAAAAAAGAGACTTTGTAACTAAATAATAATAATAATTGTACAAGATTACAAAACTTGCCTTATGATAAAACAAAAGATAAGGATATATGTGAAGAAATCTGAATACTGGTCAAAACTATAAAAGAAATAGTTTCAAACAAGGTCTTGTTTGTTTTCTTTTGGCTGGTCTTGAATTATGAATTATTTAAGACTACTCTATGTTGAACCAATTTGTCATGTAGAGGGGAAATCAGAGTGTTTGCAGACATCTTTCATAATGAAGAAGTCACTCCTAAAAGCTTTTGAGCCCATCCTTACTATAGACCAGGAACATCAAAATGTCAATGAACTAAATTCACAATGAGCTTTTTCATCCCAAGAAAAACATGCATGGAATAATATACAGTCTACATAGACTCACATATCTTACTGGTAAGCCACTATTATTCATATCCAATTTGTGACTAAATTAAATGTTTTCAAACTAACCTAAACTATAAGATTTTAATATATTACTGATAGAGGCATTTGCTATATTATTCAAGGAACTTTTAGGTACAGCCTTCTAGAAGAAACATATAAAAGAAGAGAACATTAATTGTTAAATTGTAAATAATTATTTAACCTAACTATCTGGATGGGCAAATATATGTTCTTTCCAGTTTATTAATAATTGATCATTTAAATATTTTAAATTGTATTAATAAAATATTTACCTTTAATATAAACTTTTCTTTGTATGTTATTAATTTAAGGCTATTTAGATTTTATTTTACAAAAGATTATTTTAAAAAATATACAATTACTTATGCCAACATGTTCATTTTAATATATGGACACTGAAGAAAATTCTACAACATTAATTGACAGAAAAACATGATTCCTGATCTTTTTAGTTATTTTCTTCTTAATTTACTGTATGTGATGCAATGGATATCAGTGGGTTTATGACCCTGGCACTATTTTAAATAAATATAAAACTAATTCCACCTGTAGTGAAAATCGCAATAAATAGTAAGTCAGATAATCAGGAAATATAGCTATGTTCTTGAGACATCTAAACTCATATATGAATGAAAGATTATTCTTTTTCATAGTTTGATTAACTTGCATTTTCTAGTGGCAAAAAGAATGCCTAAATCTAAACATAATGCTGCAATATCATAGATAAAAATCAATCTAAATCTAACAAAAATAATATGTATAGTATAATTTTACAAAATACATAATGAAAACAATGTAAATGGTACAATCAGTAAAGAATAAAGATTATAAAGCAATATATTTTGATAACAAGAAACATCATTAGTCAACAGAACAGATTTAGAAAAAAAAAATTAATTAATATGATAAATAAATAATTATATCTAATGAAATATCTTGCCAAAACAATCTAGAATCAATAAAAGCTTTTAAATAATTTGTATCAACAAAAACAATACTACTAAAAATATAAATGACATGGTAAAACTCTATTATGTCTATAAATAAAAAAATTATAAAATATATTTGTAGAAAAAAAAAGGGTTTTGTTTCATTACAATTGAATGTTAATCATTTAAGCAGAAGTTATTTGGAAAATAAAATCAATTCTTTATTAATCACTTGTTCAAGAAAACTATATAAACCAGCAATGTAGAACAGAAGAATAGTGGGTGCTGATTTAGTATGTAATCACACCATTTTGAATTATAATTAACCACCCAAAAACCATGATGACACATCCTAGCAATAAATGACATTGATTATAACATGTGGTTTCAAAAAATGTTGGTTACAAAATTGCAAATTTCATCATTAATTAAAAAATCAAAATGCAAATTTCACAATTGTCATTGAATATTTAAAAATAAAAATCCTAATTTTCATCAATATTTAAAAAATAAAAAGCCTAAATTTCATCAATATTTAAAAGTAAAAGTCGTGATTTTCAACATACAATTTCCAAATATTTAAACATTATAACTTCTAAAATATGAATCACACTATATGCCAAAAGATTATAACTTATAAAATATAAATAATGATGATGCAAAGCACTGATGTTTTTGGGGATGGGGAAAGATGGTTTGATCAAAGCAAAATGATGGTATACATGGGGAATAGAAAAAATGCAGAAGTGTGATCAAACCAAGCTTACAATTTCAAAGTACTTAAAAGATTATAATTTCTAAAATAGAAATTATACTATATGCCCATATGAAATAAAGCATATTTTTACTACCTTATAATTTCTAAAATATAAATTTAAAAATCAAAAGGCAATTTATGTTTGCTATAACTTTATAAAAGAAATCAAAAGGCAATTTGTATTTTCTACTTTTAAAAAATAAACTCATGATTTTCAACAATATTTAATGAAGAGAATATATATATATATATATATATATATATATATTCTCTTCATTATATATATATATATATATATATATATATATATATATATATATATATATATATAAGTCTATGAAATAAAGCATATTATTTTTACAAATAATAGGATTTTTGTTTTTTCTTATCAGAAGTTCCTGGTTCACTACTTTGCATCACTTGAAGTCCATACAAGCTATAGAAAGCGATTTGCTTCATTTCTCACATGTTATTACAAAATTGCCATTATTTCACATTTAATAAAAAAAAACATTTTTAGCGATAATTATAAAACAAAAATGCTATTTTCTTACAGTTATACTTTATCAAATTATGTGATTAAATACTTTAAATCAAATATGTTAATGCAATTTACATAAATCTTGCAAAAATCAAATGGCAATTTACAAAGCTTACTGAAAGAAATCAAAAAGCAATTCGTTTTCTACTTGATTTTTAACAATATTTCATCGAATATTAAAAAATTAAAATTCTAATTAACTCACTTTTCATTAATATTTTAAACATCAAAACCCAAAATTTCATCAATATTTAAAAAATAAAAGTCGTGATTTTCAACAGTATTTTAGAAATATTAAACCCAATTTTACATGTCATTACAAAATTGCCATTTATGTTTGCTCTAACCCTAATTAATCTACTTTTCATTAATATTTAAAAAATAAAAATAAATAAATTTCATCAATATATAAAAAATAAAAGTCATGATATTCAACAGTATTTTAAGTTAAGAATATTAAATCCAATTTTAAATGTCTTACAAAAATTGCTGTTATTTTACATTTAATAAAATAAAAAAAAACCCAATTTTTAAAAAATAAAAGTCATAATTTTCAACAATATTTAATGTTAAGAATATATATAAAAGCCTATGAAATAAAGCATATTATTTTTACAAATAATAGGTTTTTGTTTTTTCTTACCAGAAATTGTTGGTTCGCTACTCTTGATAAATTGAAGTCCATATGGGCTCTAGAAAGTGGTTTGCATCATTTCTCACATGTTGTTACAAAATCACCATTATTTTATTTTACATTTAATAAAAAAAAAAATTTCAGTGATAATTATAAAATGAAAACAATACAAAGCTTTAGTTATTTACATGCAAGTGACTTTTACCATCAATAAATGAGCACAGAAACCTGTTTAAAGAAAATAATTAGATTTTATTAGTGCTAATACAAAATACTGAAGAAGGCATTTACCAAAGAAGAAGGTCCACATCAAAATACATATGTTAGAAAATAAAAAAATAGTAAAATAAATAAATAAATATTTGTTGATTATTTCAAATGTAAAAAGGTATCGACTTTTAAATAAGATAAACACTAACCTTGTCACCATTAGCAGATATCTTTAGCATCTTTTAGAAATTTAATAAATAAATCTCTCTCATTTATATGCTTTTTATTCATCTGTCAAAAAATTGAATCTAAATGTGATTGTAGTAGATCTGGTGATATCCCTCTCATTTTTTTCAATATCTTCCTGCCATGATCATTCAATGGACTGGACATAAACTCCCATTATTGGATTTACATTGTTTTGTTGGTGGTTAATGATGAAATGATGAAACCCTCTATTGTTGAGGTCTGCATAGGATTGCCACTTATCGGAGTGAATGATAGAGCCAGCCATGCACTCTCTTTCAATAATGGGAATCAACATAGCTTTATTTCAACATGGCACTGTAAAGTAATTGGAACCCTTTTTTAATCCAAACACCCAGGGTCCATCAATTTGGGCCCCATGGTTTTTTGTTTTTATTAATTGGTGTTATCAATTTATGTTTACTAATAGATGGCTGATCACCACTTAGCATTCTTCCCTTATTGTATTTCCTTTGGTCAGCAAATATTGCTTTGTCAATTTGAACTGGTTCTTCTTCAGTCCATATCAATTCTCATTTCTTTTTAATAGCTTGGAAACAGACTTCTTTGCAAAAATTGAACCAGTCTACAATTTTTGGCAAGGATCTTCACCACTGACCTTGTTAGCAAATCTAAGATAAAAAAAAAACAGTTCAATAATCTCATACAATGTCAATCTGCTATTAATTCTGCTACTTGCATCTATGTGATGAAAAAATGGGTTGCCTATATGAATAGACTGGATAGTATAGCATGTGGAGCATTGCATAGTAGAGAAATCACTTTGCAGTTTTTTCTTTGTTTCTCCATCTTGTTATCATCACACTTTGCATATGGCTTCTTACTCTCTTCATTGTTTAAAAGCTTATTGTCCCTCAGAGAGGTAACAGCTTGGTTCTTGCTAGAGATTACATCAAAATAAAATTATTTCAAAGCAATGGTTATGGGATTCATATCTGTTCTAGAAAGCACAAGAAATTTAGTTACTCAAGACCCAAAATTTTGGATCAAAAATTTCTCTTTTATACACATTTTCAAATCATATGATCACATGTCAACAATGTTAAATTTTTCTTATCTCCAAGCATTACTTTAAATTGGAAAGAAAACAAAAGAGGCATTTTTTAAAAACCTAAAGAATTTTAATGTAAATAATTTTAAGGAAGTTTTTATTAAAGGCTATAATTAACCTTTTGTTTAAGTAAATGAAGAAAAGTACAAATAAAGACCAACAACTGATCAAAGAAATAGATATGGAAACAATAATAGAATATTCATTGGAGTTCACTAATTCAAAATGAAGGAATTAAATCTGATAATTGAAGTAGAAAATGTAAATTGCCTTAAATTGATTTAAATTACATTGATAAAATATAACTGTATGAAATTAGAGTTTAGTTTTATAATTATCGCTGAAAATGTGAAACAATGGTGATTTTGTAACAACATGTAAAATTGGGTTTAATATTCTTAACTTTAAATACTGATGAGAATCATGACCTTTACTTTTAAATATTGATGACATTTATTTTTTTTATTTTTTAAATATTGATGAAATGTAGGATTTAAATATTCATAAAAAAATGAGATTTTTTATTTTTAAATACTCTATGACAATTGCAAAATTTGCATTTTGATTTTTTAATTAATGATGAAATTTGTGATTTTGTAGTCACCATTTTTTGAAACCACATGTTGAGAATCAATGTCATTTATCACTTGGATGTGTCAGCATGACTTTTGGGTCATTCTTATAATTCAAAATGGCTTCAAATGCATACTAAATCAGTACTGAATATTGTTAGCAGAATAAAAAATCATTGAATTCAAAGGCAAAGTAAAAATATCATTTATATAAACTCACAACAGCTACAACAAGAGATAGCAATGTAAATGCTACAAGTGGCATTTATACTGCTCCTAAGATGAACATTGGTTTTATGTAAATATTATTTTCAATTTGACTTTTTTATTACAAGAATTATTTATAATAATTATTAATAATTGAAAGGTTGCTAATCTTTCACATGCGCTACAGTTGTTTCTCAGACAGCCAATCAGATTTTTAAACAGCTGTCTTTAAGAACGATCAGGCTTTTGACACATGACAGAGATTTTGATAAGAAAAGGATGATACCACCTTCTCTCAACTTAACTTTTTATATATATAAGCCAGTCTTAAGCATCTTGGCCTGAAAGCTTGAAATATAAACATATTCATTTTTATTACTCACTGAGTTTTTTTTTTTTTTTAATTTACGATATTACAGCGCAAAGTCTTAGATTTACTACACTGCAATTTTCTAGATGTTAATATAATTTATCAGAAATTATTAAAATATTTAAATAATTTAAAAAAAAAAAAAGCATAAAATCACAAAAATTGAGAAATAAAGTTACTGTAGTTTAACTGGGTTCAGTTGATTGCTTTTTAAAATCATTTTTTACATTACAAAAAATTTGCTTTTTATTATTTAAAGCATTAGTTACAATATGTTTTACATTTTTTTAAAAGGTAGAAAAAATAGCAAGCATTTGCAAAAGCCAAAACTTTTTTTACAGCCATTTGAACTACAAACATATGAGATGCAACTAAACTTGAAAAAAAGACATAAAGTAGCTAAATGAAATAAATTGGATTTTTTTCAAAATAGAGAAATATGTAGGAAGGTACTGAGACAGACACCTGTTTATTTTAAAATATATACATAAAATTAAATTGTAGCCATCATAGTTAAATCAAAAACTAGACCTCTCAAAAAATTAGCCAATTTAAAATCAGTAACAGTACTATAAATTTTGTCATTTATTTTCTATTTCTCATATCATTTTAAATCAAGATATAAATAGCCTTCTAAAACATAGGCATATTGTATAATATATAAATTAGGAGTGGCACAGGATGATG
Organism: Epiperipatus broadwayi; assembly: GCA_028023455.1. Taxonomy (NCBI): domain Eukaryota; kingdom Metazoa; phylum Onychophora; class Udeonychophora; order Euonychophora; family Peripatidae; genus Epiperipatus; species Epiperipatus broadwayi. Next base: position 3,733,684 of record JAQFVV010000085.1, on the reverse strand, counting down.
ACAGATATCATCACCCCATGATCAATAAGATGAATAAAATGACTATGAGCAGGGAAACAGCATTTAAGTTGGGAATAAATAATAAACAAGTTATAAATGTAATAATATCCTAGGCTAATTATTTTGTAACCAATGCAGTTGCATAATATAAAAGGAATTATTTTCATGTATATATTAAAGTGCTAAAGTTACAATAATTCACATAAAAATGCTGAGATCAAGATATTATGCTGATAATCTTCAATGCTCATGGCTACCTAGTACTTTAAGCATACTATCTATCAATAAAATAAGAATTATTATAAAATGAATGAACTTTAATGATGGTTGGATGTGTCAACGTGGGTTTAGGGCGGTTCTTATAATTGGAAATCGCCGTGATTGCATACTAAATCAACACCGGTAAAGGTAAAGGTTAAATTTATTAATTACAAATAATAATGAAAATAAAATTAAAAGTCTGAATCATTCTATTATAATAATACATCATTCTGAGTTTAATTTATAAATAATTGAAAATATGTTATAACAGTATAATTTACGGATATATCAATGCAAGTTTTATATTACAGAGACATACTTAAGCACATAGACTTGCCTATATGATAATACAAGATATTTCAATAATTATTTATCTAATGAAAATTATATGTAAGTGCATAGATATAGACTTATATAAACCCGCTATAATAATAAAAAATGCATTTGTCTATATTATATTACAAATCATTAAGCAACAAATATACCGATATGTGCACACATATGTGAATATTCTAATATAACATATTTTTAACCCTTAATTCTAATTACTTTATTCTACAAATAATTTTTTAATACTCTTCAATTGAAAACGAATATTTTTGTTTTCTTTAAAATAAATAAATCTTACTCTATCTTTTTGAAAGTCCCTAGATAATTATTATTTTATAACTGTCTTAATTGTAAACATTCTTTAAGAATTATTACTTTTCTTTTTAAAAATCCAGCGGAGAAAGTTATTTTAAAACTCTGGCTTTGTTTTTTCATCTGTTAATTTTTTTGTCCAATACTTTATTTCTATTCAAAAGTTATTTTGTTTTTAACTTTTGTCCTCTAACTTAAAAGAAAAAGTTTTATGAAATCCGTTTTTACTATTGAATTATTTTAAAATTGTTTAAGTACCGTATTGAGAAATTTTCTTCTTTTTATTAAAAAAATGAGCTCAAGTAAAATAACTTACATGGAATTAGATTTTTTTTTCGTTCATTAAAATTATATTTCACAATATATATTCGAATTTCCTCTGTGTTTGTATTTATTTGTATAAAGTAGCACATATATAACGTATTGTAGTGGGTCTTGTGGTCATATCGGGGATGAGCAAAAATCAGATATTGGCAGTCTTCAACGCCGTTGTTTCTATAACTTGCTGGATTACATTAGGCAAGCGGTTAACCTCTCACATATCGGAATATGAATTCATATAAAAGACGCCCCTGCTTCTATGGAAGTTTAAACTTGACCTATATGTACACCGGCGATGGTTCATCGGAATTAGCTTTCAACACACGATACTATAGCATTTTCTGTATAACTTTTAATTACCGAATGATCTTTAATTTGAGCCCACTAATTATAATCTGTACTGAAATTTGAAAACAGGATAACAAAACAAGTTTTTTTCTTTAGAAACACCCAGATAATTTAATTACATCGTCCCGTTTTCCAAATCAGATTAATTAAAAACAATTTTTATCTAAAATATTTCTTAATTCTTCAAACAAAAAAATCTACAGAATTAATTACAATAAAAGTACATTATTAAGCAATCTGTTTTCCAAAATATTTTATGTTTATCAAGAGTAATTAGCTTTAATTATAAAAATGTTTCCATAAAAGTAGATAATAAAATTTTATAATAAGAACAAGCTTGATTTAGTTTTGTTTTTGTTTTGTATCAAATCAGAATTAAATAAAACATTAAATAGATCTTTTTTTATATATATGATTTAAATTAATTTATAATAGTTTTAAATATAAAAATTATTATTCAACCACTAACTTGTTATTCCAGTAAATTTATTTTAAATAAATATCTACAAAAAATTTTGTGTTCGTTTCTACTTTTCCTTTCAAACTTGATATACATATGTGCGCACAAAATATGTTGTTGCGTACCGTGAAAATTTATACCAGTCTAACCCACAACAGTTACAAGATCATGACCATCATCAACCATTATCAATCCACTGCAAGACGAAGGTCTCTCCAAGTTCAAACCATCTTCTCCGATCTTTAGCTTCTCTTCTCCACATCACCTCTGCATACTTTCTTATTTCATCCATCCATCTCACATGTTCTAGGTCTTTTACAATCTCTTGGAATCCAGTTTAAGATTTCAATTGTCCATCTATTATCATCTCTTCTAGCAATATGTCCAGTCCAACTCCACTTCAGTGTTTTAATTTTTTCAGTGAGGTCAGTAACACTTGTAAATGTAAATTAAATGCTATAAGTGGTATCTCATACTGCTCCTAAAATGAGTGTTTTATATAAATATTGTTTCAAATTTGACTTTTTTTATAAGCATTATTTATAATAAGTATTAAAATATTTATATAAAAAACTTACAGTTGATTGCTTTCTTAGAATAAGTTCTTCTTCTTCTTCTTCTTCTTCTTCTTCTTCTTCTTCTTCTTCTTCTTCTTCTTCTTCTTCTTCTTCTTCTTCTTCTTCTTCTTCTTCTTCTTCTTCTTCTTCTTCTTCTTCTTCTTCTTCTTCTTCTTCTTCTTCTTCTTCTTCTTCTTCTTCTTCTTCTTCTTCTTCTTCTTCTTCTTCTTCTTCTTCTTCTTCTTCTTCTTCTTCTTCTTCTTCTTCTTCTTCTTCTTCTTCTTCTTCTTCTTCTTCTTCTTCTTCTTCTTCTTCTTCTTCTTCTTCTTCTTCTTCTTCTTCTTCTTCTTCTTCTTCTTCTTCTTCTTCTTCTTCTTCTTCTTCTTCTTCTTCTTCTTCTTCTTCTTCTTCTTCTTCTTCTTCTTCTTCTTCTTCTTCTTCTTCTTCTTCTTCTTCTTCTTCTTCTTCTTCTTCTTCTTCTTCTTCTTCTTCTTCTTCTTCTTCTTCTTCTTCTTCTTCTTCTTCTTCTTCTTCTTCTTCTTCTTCTTCTTCTTCTTCTTCTTCTTCTTCTTCTTCTTCTTCTTCTTCTTCTTCTTCTTCTTCTTCTTCTTCTTCTTCTTCTTCTTCTTCTTCTTCTTCTTCTTCTTATTATTATTATTATTATTATTATTATTATTATTATTATTATTATTGTGATTCTTCTAAAGATTTTACAGTCATCTGCATAGCACAAAAGATAAGATTTTAAGCAATCCTTAACGTCATTCATATAAATTTTAAAAAGCATAGGTGCTAAAATACTACCCTGAGGAACTCCCAAATTACATTTAAATTTAGATGAAATAGTATTATTAAATTTAATATATGCAGTACGACCATGAAGAAAGGATTGAAACCAATAAACAAGTTTAGTAGAAAAACCCATTTGATATAATTTGCAAAGAAGAATACTGTGGTCTACTTTATCAAAAGCTTTTGATAAATCAAAATAAACAACATCAAGTCTCTGCTGGTCCTCAATTGCATGAGCTATATGATCATAAATTGTTAACAAATTAGTTTCTACAGATCTATTAGGTATAAAACCATGCTGTGGAGAAGAAATGAGTTTACAAACATCTAAAATAATTTTATTATAAACACACCTCTCAAAAATTCTAGCAATAGTATATAAAACAGAAATAGGTCTATAGTTATTAACACAATCATGTGATCCATTCTTAAAAATTGGGACCATTTTGGCACACTTAAACACATTAGGAAAAACACAAGAGTTCAGTGATAAATTAAAAATAAATGCAAGAGGTACTGCAATAAATTCAGCTAGCCCTTTGTAAATAAATGAAGGAATATTATCATTTCCCAAACTAGAATGAATTTTAAGTTGCTTAATAGCCATAACAACACCATCCTTAGAAATATGGTCAATCATACAATGAACAGTTGAAGAATTACAAAATAATGCAATATTTGAAGATATTGTATCATGTGATGAATATACATCAGCAAAATGTTTTGAAAAGTCATTTGCACTTAAAGTAAAACCATGAGTAGCTTGAACCCTTTTCTTACCCAAACCAGACTTATTAATGAAATCCCAAAATTCTTTAGGGTTAGAAGAAATATTAACCTCAATTTTTCTAATATAATTCTGCAAATCTCTTTTATAAACATGCTTCACCAATCTTCTGAAATTAATAAAATTATTATAAAAAAAGATATTCTGTGTTTTAAAATAAAGTCTACGATGATAAGACTTCCTTTTAATAAATTTTAACAAGATTGCATGAAAACCAAGGAGGAAAACCCTTATAAAAAGGCCGCTTATTGGGAATATACAAATCAATAAAACTATTAAGAATCTTTAAAAACCCATCCAAGCAATGATTTACATCATTAAAAGGATACAAAAAATTCCAATTAACCTTAGAAAAGTTACAAAAATCAACATAATTACCTTCCCATAATCCTTTCTTGAAATATTAGAAAAATTAATCTTTGAGTGACAAACGTTAATATAAAACTGATGAGCATCAATAGGAAAATTAACAGAGACAACTTGAAAATTACTAACTACTATTGAATTACATAAAATATAATCCAAAGTATGATGAGAGGAATTAACAAATCGGTTATATTGCTTAAGTCCTAAAAATTTACAGAACTGTAACATTCTAGAAGCTTTAGAAGACAAAAAAGAAAAGTGTGTAGCAATTCTACCCTGATATAAATCTGGAACATTTAAATCCCCAGTAATAATAACATTATCATAGCCAATCAGAAAATCTTCAAGAGATGTCAAAAAATAATCAAACTCCAACAATGACAAAGTGGGTTTGAGATAAACATTACCTAAAATAAATTTGAAATTGTGATTTAAAGTAATTTCACACCATGTAGATTCACAAAAAGAAGAAGAAAAATAAAGTTCTTTATAAAAAACATCTTTATGAAGAGCAATCAGAGTACCACCACCTCGAGAAATATTATCCATAGATCTGTCAGTTCGCAAAATACTGAATCTATCATCAAGAAAAGAACAATCAGGAAATTGTTGATTTAACCAAGTTTATGTAAGTAAAATAAGATCAAAATGTTCTGTTTCAAAAAATTGTTTAATTTGAACACATTTAGTCCTTATACCCTGACATTCATGTAGAAACAAGAAAGGCCTACCATGTTACCCACAAAGATAATGGAAACAACACAAATAAAACCAAAAAAAGAAAAAGAAAGAGATAAGAAATAAATAAATAAATAAATAAATAAAAATAAATAAATAAAAATAAAATATATAGTAAAACAAAATAAATTCTCTTGAAACCTTAGAGAACTGGCCAGAGATCCATAAAAAAAAAGAAATGGAAGCATTGCAAGGCCATAAATTAGGGGATATTATTTCATTATGTTTATGTGCAGAAACAGAAATAAAAAAGCAAGAAGACTTAGAATTATTCATATTAACTTTATGACAAACAATACTAGTTTGTAAAGTATTTTCAAGAAATACTGTAATATCTTTTGAACTGAGATTTACTGGCATATTAGAAAGAAAATATCTATTATAAGTTATATTAGTATTAGAATAAACATCAGCAAAATAATAATAATAATAATAATAATAATAATAATAATAATAATAATAATAATAATAATAATAATAATAATAATAATAATAATAATAATAATAATAATAATAATAATAATAATGATGATGATGATGATGATGATGATGATGATGATGTTTCAAAAGGCACTTTATTAACTCAAGAAAAGAAATTCTTACATTAAAAATTACATTTTGTAAATTCTTTTTTTTTTTACATGGCAATGTGTAGTTTTTAAATACATTGTTTCATGTAAGAGCATACATACAACAAAAAATTAGTTTCAATACTAAAAGATGTTCCATTGATTATAATTATCTTTACATGTAAATTTATATATTGATCAAATAGTTTCAATAGCAAAAGGTTAATACATCAAGTTATGTTTTGAGAATATTCCTTTCTTTGTGGGTTGAAATCATAGTCCAAATTTTTGTTTTGGTTGATTTTATGATTTTGATATTCTTATGATCCAATCAATTTAGTATTTGCTGATTTAAATTTATATGATTTATATAAATGTCTATTCAAAAATTATCTATAGATTTAATCCACATCTTGCTCATTTGTTTGATCCACATAGGGTCTATAAATTTTGTCCACTAATTGAACAAACCATATTGTCAGATATTTTGTCATTTTCTTTGCATAGTTTGCAGTATGTGAGTTTGTTGGTGAGGAATTTACTCTTTTTTTTTTCATGATGTAAATACATCTGGGATTTCTTTCTGGTTTTTTAGTGATGAGCTTAAATCTGTTATTCCAGTCATCTTGGTTTATAATTTCACTAGTATTGCACAAAGTATATGTTTTTGTATTTATTACTTTATTGATTGTTTGTAGTTGTTCTTGTGCATCCTCATAAACTAGTTCTACCTTTTCAATTGGCAGCATCATTTGATTGACACACTTGTTTATAGATGTCTGAGTTATGGTTTTGGTCTTATGATTTTTGGAATTTTTATCTTTTTTGGTGGGCTTCTTGTTTTTTTTTCTTGGGTCTGTTCCTCCTTGTATTATTTGAGGCAAACTTGTGTGTATTATTTTTGTCAGGTTGGTTAAGGTTACTATTTCTATTTGTATGGTTTGTGTTGGTTCAGGTTGATTAGGTTTGGTATTGTCATTACTAGTGCCTTTTGTTGCTTTGTCTTCTTTCTTACTACTGACATTGTCAGTAATTTGATCTGTCTGATCAGTTTTAATTTTTTAAGGTGTGGGTGTTAAAATTGTTCTCCAACTGTTATATATCTTTATGTATTTCCTTATAATGTCAGTAATTTGATTTGTCTGATCACTTTTTATTTTTTAAGGTGTGGATGTTAAAGTTGTTCTCCAACTGTTATATCTTTATATATGTCCTTCTTTAGTGGGTGTTGATTTGTTGTTTTTTGGTTGTAAGTTTCTCTATTCTGAGAGTTCCTCATTGTCTGCTCTATAACTTTTGCTGCTTGCTGGTGATTTGGATTTGTGTGGTTCTCAATATTTTCCTTGCATTACAGTTTATTATTAGATGTTAATGTTTTCCACATGAAAAATACAGGGGCTTTATTCCTTTTATGTATATGTCTAGTATAATGTTTTGGTCAATTATCTGTGTAGGTATGCTGTCTGGTGTTACATTGTCATTCAATTTGATTTTAAAATGGAAACTGTTGCTGTAAATTGGTGTGGGCATGTCATTTAGATATATCAGTTTCAAGTAGATTATTTTACTGAATTGTTGCATCATACCCTGGATTGAAAATGAACATTACATTTCCATGTCTTTCAAATTAAGCCACTCAAAAATTTCTTACTCAAGACTATCCATTGATATTATGTCTGGATATAAAATACATTTTGATATTTCTGAAAATTGTCTGAACTGTGTAAATCTTAAAGAAAATAGTCTTGAATTAATTTTACTTGATATAGCTTCTCATGACATTCTAAATCAGTCAAGAACTTTTTTAGATTAGGAAAATATTTGAAGGTGTAAAAAATAACATCTCAGTTGAAAATTTGTAATTTAAGTTCAAATGCTTTGATCAAATCAAACATGACAAAAATTGTCTTATTATACCTAGCAAGCAAGGACTTGGGATGGTGTTATTTCAAATTGACAAACAACAACATCACAGGGTTGTATTTTTGTAGCTGCAAAATAAAAGGGGCATAAATAATTACATGATGACAGAAAAAAAGCTCTGGCCATTGTGTGGGCTTTCAGTAAATTCAAATTCTTGCTTGAGTCAGGGATTGTTGTAATCATGGATCATAAGAGCTTGGAATTTCTGAATAGCAGTTACTTATCAAATGATCAATTGATAAAGTGGAATATTACATAACAGAAATTCAGTATAAGGTTCTATATTATAAAGGCAAGGAAAATATTGTGATGGATATTTTGAGTCACCACCCCATATACCTGTGCCACATCATGTCAAGTCCAATAATCTGAGCATAGTAGTATTCACATTGGCCATAGATGAGTCTGCAGAGCAAGAATTACTAAAGCTACGTGAAATACAGAAGACCATCCCAGAATATACACATAAATTATTACATATAAGAAAAGGATAGAAACTTCTGACCCCATTGATACAGTGACATTAGGAAAATATGAAGCATATAGAATTAAGGGTGGCATATTGCAATACAGGGTTACCATGAAGAGAGAGTCATGGAGAATCCTTATACCTCAGGAACAAACTTACACTACATACATTGCTTTTATGGACACTTTGGCCCATGTAAGGTAGAACATGTGCACAAGGAAGTATTTTACTAGTCAAGTTTATATTCAGATGTCATGTCAGTTTTGGGGAAATGTCATCTATGTTCACAAACTAAACATGTAAATAAAAGGTTTACTGGGACCTTAAAGACAATTTTAGCAGACAACCCTAATGAATTGTTGGCCATAGTCTTCTATGGACCCTTACCTGCCTATAAGTGTTACTCATATTTAGTCATAATGTACAACATATTTTCCAACTATGTGACTGCATATCCATTAAGAAAGGTGGATACTCAAAGTACTATCCAGATCTTGTGGGAGCATCAGTTTCCTAAGATTGGTAATCCCTAGATGATAATTAGAGACCACTTATAGACCATTGGATATACTTTAAATTTCAACATGGAAACAGTGGATTCAGCAACAGGGCATTCAACATGTACTAACATCTATTCATAATCCCCAATCTAATCCTTGTGAGAAAGTCATGAGGGAGTTAAACCATTTATTTTGGCTTTTTGTCAGCAAAAATCACCATGAATGGGTGAAACAGACAGAAAATATCCTTATTTACATAAATTGAATGCAGAATAAATCTACACCTGTCACATTACATTTTGGAAAGAATTATGCAATGCTGATAAAGGCTCCCTTGTCTGTAGATTGGGAGAAAATTGACAAAGAAATGGATAAAGGAAAGGCTCAAATAAAGTTAAAACATATGGCCAAATTACATGTAAAGAGAGGAATATGACAACTGTGTAGATTTAAGGTAGGAGACTTGGTTTTTGTAAAAAGACTCATGAAGAATCCTTATACTCCAAGGGACTCAGGAACAAACTTAGACTACACATACATTGCCTTTATGGACACTTTGGCCCATGTAATGTAGAACATATGCTCAAGGAAGTATTTTACTGGCCAAGTTTATATTCAGATGTCATGTCAGTTTTGGGAAAACATCATCTATGTTCACAAACTAAACATGTAAATAAAAGGTTTACTGGGACCTTACAGACAATTTTAGTGGATAACCCTAATGAACTGTTGGTCATAGATTTTTATAAGCCTTACCTGCCTCTAAGTGTTACTGATATTTAGTCATAATGTACAACATATTTTCCAACTATGTGACTGCATATCCATTAAAAAAGGTGGATTCTCAGAGTACTATCCAGATCTTGTGGGAGCATCAGTTTCCTAAGATCGGTAATCCCCAGATGATACTTAGAGACCACTTATAGACCATTGGTCATCCTTTAAATTCCACCATGGAAACAGTGGATTCAGCAACAGGGCATTCAACATGTACTTACATCTATTCATAATCTCCAATCTAATCCCTGTGAGAAAGTCATGATGGAGTTAAACCATTTATTTTGGCTTTTTGTCAGTGAAAATCATCATGAATGTGTGAAACAGACAGAAAATATCCTTAATTACATAAAATGAATGCAGAATAAATCTACAGGGTTTGTACCTGTCAGATTACATTTTGGAAAGAATTATCCAATGCTGATAAAGGCTCCCTTGCCTGTAGATTAGAGAAAATTGACAAAGAAGTAAATAAAGGAAAGGCTCATGTAAAGAGAGGAAAATGATGACTGTGTAGATTCAAGGTAGGAGACTTGGTTTTTGTAAGAAAACCACACATCAGCAACCCAACCCAGCATCAATATAAGATTTTTTCCCCCAGTATATGATGAACCTTTCTTTATACAAAGGAAGAGTGGTCTGAATGCCTTTGTATTTGAAGATGAGTGCAGGGTTAATGGATCTTATAATGCATGGAGTGCATTGAGTTTTAGGTCAGCCACTTAAAAGATAGGAGATAGAAGGTAGACTTAATAAAATAAAATTAGGAGGGTATGTGAAGTGCTGGAGAGAGAAGCTAATCATCAGATTAGCACTTTCAGGGTGAGTTGCCTCATATTCATAGCAATAATAATAAATAGTGCAGAAAATAGTGTTAATGACAACATGCAAAATACATGCAAATTCTTTAAGTAGCCCAGTGTTTGGAAATACCAAAGCAGGCATCACATCTGTTGATGAAGTTTTTATTACCAATAATGAAATATGCCTTTCCCACTTTTTGTTTGATGTTGTTCCTCTCCATGCACACCACCTTTGGGCCAAGGAATTGAACTCAGGGAAAACAAAAGAGAAAAACAGACTTAGGAGAAACTCATAAGTGGTAGGCAGAGCAAAATCAGCTAAGTTTTTTATTTTATTTTGCTAATGGAGAGGCAGTTATAATGGCTTCTTAAAACACCATTACAAATTTGAAGTTCTATAGGGATGAAGAAAAGAGAATATAAGTTCGATTTTGTTTGTAAAACTTGATTAAAAGTTTTTTTTTTTTTTGCTTGTACAAATATATATGTATGTACATGGAAAAAAACTAAGATTAGTTTTTTTTATGTAAGAGAGACTTGTACAAATAAGTTGCTTTCAGATTTTGATTGATAAGAATAACTAATTAAAGAAAAAAAAGAAAATAATTTTTTCATTTGTTAATCCCTAGATATGTAAAAGACAATTTCTTTTCTTTAATTACATAGCTATTGTTAGCTAGATGAAAAATTTTAAAAATTTGAATTAAAAGAAAAGTTTTGTAATTGGTCCTGATATGAGAGATTTTTGTATAAAAGGCTTAATCAGGCTATTGTATGATAGTTGCACCAACTCGGAGAGATACTTGCACAAACTCTGAGAGATACTTGCACAAACTATTTCTGCATAAACTCTAAGAGAAGAATGATTCCTGAAGATTTTGAAAGAAAGCTGATCCTGCAATTATTTTACACAGATCATGGAAGAAAGAATTATAGTATTTTGAAAGAATATTGCAAAGTTACCCCAAGGATATTTTATCATACCATGGTTTTCTAAGCTTTTTGCCAGGACAAGTTCATGCTCCCTGTGTCTACTTAACTGCCTATAATGCCATAAGAATCAACTATGAAGAAGCCACTAACTGACTTGCCCAAGACTGCCACAGTGAATCCAGATCAAGGGGCCATACTTAATAATCCTAGTGCACTAGTGTTTAACTAAATTCTTAAGATACCTTATGTTCTACAATTTAAATAAGTTTATTGTCTTAAATTTGCTTTTTTAAAAATATAAATGTGTTTCAAGTTTTCATTTAGTGTAATTCGCTTTCTGTGTGTTTGATATTTTTCTCTTAAGTGAGTGCTAGTTTCAAACTTGTACTGTATATTCCATTCATGTCTTAGTAAGTAAGGTAGTATAGTCTTAATTGTGATCTCACATTCCTTTTTGTTATATAGAGCAGTCTGGATATTACAGACTATTTTAATTAACTTCTGGCTCATGACCTATTTTGTTAATAGTCTGACTTATGTTGGGAAACTATAATTATTTGTAATATACAATTATAAAAATATAATATTTATAATATACTATTATAAAAATATAATAATTTAGTTTCATTCTTTTGAGCATCCACTTCATTTATTACGGGCATGTACAACCATTTTAATCCTTTCAATAGGTAGATCATGAGCTCCTAGACTGTCTCACTCTGAGAGAGATCAATTGATTGAAAGTAATAAATTTCAATGTGCTTGTTTCTTGATGTCAATGCTTTGGAAGCTATCTTTGCATTTCTTGTGTTTTGGCATAAACTCCGAGAAATCTCAAATATGGAGATTTATTCTTTTCATAACTATTGTTTATAAGCAAGAAGCAAATCCACTTTAGTTACATGAGACCACTGTGTACTTACTAGTATTTTTGATATTGTTGCTATTTTCGCACTTTTTCCAGTATAACTGTATCACACACAATAAATCATTCTCTAAGCCATGTTAAATATTTTAGTTTTTGACAAATGTATGTCTTAAGTTGATTTTAAAGTTTATCTGGATTTATATTTATTTAAACATACTACCAATAAAGTATTTATTCATTTTACTTAGTTCATTTAGTTTTCTGTTGCTACCTTTCCAATTTTCAGAACAAAACATAAATCTCATTTGCTTAATTAAGCTAGTCCAGTGCATTCCTGTTCATATATCCTGTCCAGCTTAAAATAAATGTCTAGTTCCAATTTTTGGACTAGTGGTATCTTTGTGGTCAGTATATGTGAAAGAAAAATCTTTTTGTCCAGTATAATATAAAATTAATTAATGTACAACATTCATAACATCACCCAGTACTTAAAGCTGATCTTCATGCATAAAACCTGCTGATGTATAATGCAATGAAAACCCAAAATTGAATGTCTAGTATGATTGGTAAATAAATTGAGAAAACTATTTTCTTTTTCAATCATAAGCACCATCTGTAATTACTGATATAATTTTGGCAACATTTATGTTGCAAATATTTACTCCCTTTGTTGTTGTTACTAATGACTTTAAACTGATCAATTCTTCTTTCATATTATTTCCAACACAATAGCAAATAAAAATAACCAAATAAGCAGACCCATTTATGTGTGTACTTTCATCAAGGCAGAGAGAAATTAAACTAGAAGATTATATATATATTTTTTTTGTTGGTAACTTATGTTGTTGGCCATTTGCAAGATTCTTCCTTCTATTGTATTTCTAGCCAATGATAAATCTTTTATGCCCTGAATAATTTTTGCTGAATTGAGTTCAGACCCATATGACTATATAAGCTATTGAGCTTAGATTGAAAATATTATTGTGTTTTTAATTTCATTCTCATAATATTTTGTAGTAAAGTAGAGATAAAAGGTGGCTGCTGGAGGGTTGCATTAGATCCTAAGATCTAGGTGCACTGCTCTCAGATCCAAGGCTTCTCACTGATGAAGGTTACAAGCCAGAAACTAGTCTGGGGATATTGGATGAGTAAGCACTAGATAGGCATTTTATGCATAAGCCTTCTGGCATCCATTGATTACTCTGGTTAGCACAAGGTGGTACTACTATATGGAGAATTTTTGCCTGTTTACTATTGTTAGTGAAGTTGCATGAAAAACTGAAATAAATCATTAATTATTAACAAAATCTATAAACCTATCTTAAAAAATTTGATACAATTTGAAAAGATTAGGAGAGTTGAGAAAAATAATTTCTAATGGAACAATTAAGAACATATAAAAGGGAGTAGCAATTTATTATTCACATCTTTTATAGATAAAATAAAATATATAGTGACAACCTAATCTTAAATATAACTTAAGTAATTTAATAGCATATAGAATGTCTTCAGTGTTGAACTAATTAAGATAAATATTTTTATTATGATAATTAATAGCAATCTCTTAAGGATTATTTAACATGCTGAGTTATTTATTGATATAACATATGAATTTTTTGAGAAGCCTAATTATTAACAAAATATTATAAAGGAACCTGTAAGACTCCATCAGAGGATAGATTTAATAGTTGTTTTATTGTTCTTCAAGTTTCCCACTATAATATTAGATTCAACAGTCATTAGCTATATTTACAGTATACTTAATTGCTAAAGAACTTGCTATTAAAAAAAAAAATTCTACACATAAAAGAAATAACATATTCACTGACTTAAAAACAGCAGCAGCAACAACAAAATAATTAACAATTCATTTATGATATATAAATAATCATTCATAAAATCACACAAAATCTTTTTTTTTTTAAATATAGAGAATAAATTAATAAAAGTAATGTTGGTAAAATTTGATAATATAAATCTATTTATTAATGTTAGTTTTTAGCATGCTATTCACAGCAATCAACTTTCATTATATTTCTAAATATTATTAATTATTTTTATCATGTTAGAAATTATTACATTTTATATAATTCTTGAAACAGATTTTAATTTAATAAAGGGCAAATATACATTTTTAATTGATTTCCTTTTTTTTATGAAGATTAATTAGAATAACTAGTCAATAGAATTCTATAATCAAGCACTCGAAAACTTGATCATTACTTGTCATTCTTTAATACTATTTACTTTAATTTCTCAAATCTGTAATTATGTCATAAACTATATTTTTTAAATACAAATGTTTATTGATATTTTTCAGTTGCTTAACTAATCAATTATTTTTTAATGTTTTATTTTAATTATTTCAGTATTAATGATCATGTATTTTTTATATGCTGGAAATTTTACATCATATACATACATTATGATGCTAGAGTTTTATGAGTTAGTAATTAGAGAAAAGAGAGAACAGTAAGTTATACAATTAAACTAAGAGAGAAAAGATATGGAGATTGAAGTAGAAAAAAAATCACACTTTGTATAAAGAAAAAAACATATAAATGATGGTGTGTGTTTTGTATATACTTTAGAATTTATTCCTGAATTTGTATAATAATCATGAAATATGTTATTGTAAAATGAAATCTATATATAAAAAATATGGGTATATAAAAAATCATTTATATACCCTAATATATTGTAATGATATATAAATATGCCATTACATTAATTTAAAATAAAAACTTTAAGTTTGCAAATAAAAATAAATTTATTAAAAACTAAAAGCTAAAAAAATTAAAGAGTTGTTAAACGTGTAAACGTATATATATTCGCACAGATGCAAAACTTTAAAAATTATTTTCTTTTTAAAAAAACATATATTTGAACATACTTTTTTTTAGAAAAAAAGTACAAGATCTAAAGATAAAATATTTTTGTAAGTGGAAATGATTGTTTATTAATTATTGAAAAGCAAACTAGCCCTTGGAGCTCTTATATAATTAAAAAGTCAGAGGAAAAGATATAGATAAGAGAATAAAAAGAATTAGCTTGACCAATGGAAGCACCAAGCTTCAGCTCAGACCCTAATGAAAATAATGGATTGGTAATGTTTTGTTTGTTGAATCCAGAGGATGATTATAAAAAGAAAAATATTGAAATTAAAAACAGTTCCAGCTTGATTGTTGTGAGAAGAGCGATAAGATGCACTTGTCACTCTCTCTCACTTATTTCAAATAAAATGACTGTAATACCAGGATTGAACCAGCTTAGGTCTCCTCCAGAACAACAGGCCAGACTTCAAATAGAGATGTCATGGGAATTGGCATCAGGAACTGTGATTCTGCTTCTGTAAAACATGAACTATCAAATTTAAAAATAATTAAGAACGTTCATTCAAACTTTTAAGATTCAGTTAACCTAAATTTAAAAATGAACTCTTATCTGATTTTCAAAGTGATAATTAATGTTTAAATTATATATATTTGAGTTTGCTGAAAAAAAAAAAACATTTCCATTTTATTTTTATTAATATTGTATAAATTATTTAAATGCATTAAATTTAAGTTGAGTATTGATGCTTGCATGGATTCATTCACATTTAATTATGTTTTTGTTTTCATATTTGATTAGAATATATAGACATTCGGTAAATAATGATATCTTACGTTGAATATCTAAAATGTATTTAGTCGGATGTCTTTTTAGTTATTGGTGTCAATGTGGCATCTTATGATGAATGCCATTGGCTTTCTAGTGAATTCCCTCTGCAATTATATCAATGACTTTATATTTTGATCATTTATGTTTATGTTGAAATGTTTTTGAGCGTGCAATCTGTGTAGTTGATCTATACTGAACATTAAACAACAAACTTTTATAAAATCCATCTGTGCAAATTTATATAAATGCTAAATTTAAGTTGGGCATGAATGGCTATATAGATTTGTAAAGTTATATTAATTAGGGGAGGGTAATCTTAGGTTATTTGTTTCATAGTTAAATTAGGTCAATGGACTGGATATATTGGTGTAATTAGTAGATGTAGTATGAGGTTCGCTATGTGCAGAATCACTGTATATGCTGCACACTCCTGTTTTGCCTATGGAAAGGAATAGTAAGATGGAAAGGATGCAGTCCCTTCCTATGGAGTTTTTTTATTGTTCTTCTTGCCATACAGATGTAACATTCCTGTATTGGACAAGAGTCAATGTCTTCTCTAACCATGCTGTTCAGATGTACATTCCTGACAGTATTGTATATATATTTGTGTTGCTGTATTTTCATGCTACATTGAATATGTCAATGTATCAGATGGATTGACGCCAGTTTGACTGCAAACTTTTGACCTAAGGTTAAATAAGGGATAGAATATTTTCTTTTCAAATACAATCTATGTAGTCTATTCATACTCGATGACCTTAATAAAAAATATTAAATTCATTTGCATGGACAATCTTAAAATAATAGTTCAATTAAAAGTTAATATTAAAATCTAAATAATAAATGTTATTCCTCAAATTTAAAATGATTATATATGTGCATAAATAAATATTGTTTGTGTGTTAATTACTGGCAGTGGCTTTTTTTTTTTTTTTTAATATTAAAAATAGTCTTAGATAAGAATTTATAAATATAAATCTCTGCTGCTCTGCTGAGCTAGTGACAATGGGCTAACAGTCAGAATCAACCAATATAAAAATAAAAAAAAAATTTTTTTCCTTACGTATCTACCTACTTTATAAATTTTTTAGGTTCAATTGGCCTAGATGGTGCCCTGTAGTGCAGATATGTTAAGACTCATATTTTCTTTCCGATTGTTATAAATGGATTCCCAATGTGAGCACAATGTTTAATAAACCATGAATACCCTGAGCAAATAATTTTTTTAATAAAATGTTTTATCTACCATATACATTAAATCTTATAAAAGCACTGCTAGAAAGAAATAGCACATACATTAAAAATGTGGAAGAAAAGATATTAGTAATTTTAAAACTAATTTTTTAAAATAAAAAAGTCAAAAGGTTGCAATTAATGTTTCATTTTTTTTAATGTGTATAGGCATGCACAGCCACGTAAGTTTATGATTGTAAATGTAGTACCTTACGATGAGTACTTTTGGGAATTTACTTCAGTGTAATCCTATGTAAGCATTTCAATCAGTCATAAATAAGTTGGTGGTATATATCATTGTGCTGCAAATATACACGTATAAACCCACTATCCCTTAAAACATATTTACTTCAATGCAACCTCTTTAAATAAATAACTTGCTTGTCATACCATGTGTAAAAATAAAATGTATAAAGAATTGAATTTTTTTTGGGGGGGAGGAGGCCAGGCACAAAGGTCCTTAGGAAAACGATAGTAAACATTTTTTTTTGTATATAGTCTTTTTGTAAAAATTACTAATCGGATGTTTTTGTAAATGTCTTCATTAATTATGTACCGTAATCACTAACCCTAAGTAAGATACTTTTTTTTTGTTCATTTTTTTAAGCAACTTTACTGATATCTAATGGGCATATACGCCGTTACATTATTTTTTTTTAAAAATTGAGACATTGAAAAGTTCGCATTTAAAAACTTTTTTTTTTTTTAAGACATAAAAATTGAAAATTAATTCTATCTTAAACTCGTATATATATAAAATCGCACAGATGAAAAAAAAAATTAAAATAAAACTTTATTAAAAAGAGAAAAGGTATTTTAAAAGCAAAAACTTCAAAAGATTTAGAGATAAAAATTGGAAAACACATTAATTAATCATAAAATGGAAATGAATGTTTTAATTAGTTAAATGTAAACTAGCCCTTGGGAATTTAAAATGTATAAGAAAAGGTCAGATAGGAGAGAAAATCAATAGGAACAGAATGGCCAATGAAAGAAATCCATCGGGAAATCGGACCTCAGCGAAAAGACCATCACCATCGATGACGTAATGCCCATTGGATCCAAAAGATTAATATAAAAGGAAAGTTTTGGAAATAAAAGATTAATTATTATTAAGAGAGGACAGATATGTGTTAAGTTGGAAAGGGTTGGAGGAGAAGGGATTGAAAGATGCACTTTCAATTCCTTTAGTTCAAAAAAATGAAACATCATTTTCTGATATTGTAGAGCACAGGACATCAAAGCCTGGACAAATACCATGAACTATAAAGGACCAACGGTTAACTGCACATCAATCTCCTTATGACTTCGTGGGAATTAACACTTTCCATTACAAGAAATCAGAGACTATGGACATTTTTCAAAACAGTAAGAAATATATAATTAATGAACATTTCTAAACAAAAGGAACTCTAAATGCTAAACTTTTCAATATTTTAAATAGAAGAATTTCCTATCTGACTAAATTATTTATAATTTTATTTGATGTATTTCTTTTGTAAAATCATTTCCATTTATTTGTTCTTTAAGTTTTTATTATGATTTCTGTATATAAATGTTAAATTTAAGTCAGGTATGAATGGTTATATAGATTTGTGAAGTTTTTCTAGGGGAGGGTAATCTTGGGTTATTAGTTTCGTAGTTGAATTGGGTCAATGGATTGGATATATTGGTGCAATTAGTAGATGTAGTACAAGGTTCGCTACAGGCAGAATCGCTAGTATACACCACACAACACCTTTTGCCTATGGAATGGGATCATAAGTCAGCAAAAAAGACCACAGTCCCTTCATATGGAGTTTTTTTATTGCTCTTCTCATCAGATAGATGTAGTATTCCTATCTGGACAAGAGTCAATTTCTTTTCTTAACCTATATTTATGCTGTCGCATTCATATTACATTGAATACATCGATATACCAGATGGATTGACATTGGTTTAACTGCGAACTTTTGGCCTAAGGTTAAATAAGGGATAAAATATTTTCTTTTCAAATGCAATCTATGTAGTCTATTCATACTCGACACTCTAAATGAATTAAATTTAAGTTGGGTATAGACGCTTGCATGGATTCGTTATCGGTTAACTATGTTTTTTGTTTTTTATATTTGATCAAAATATATAGTCATTCGGTAAATAATGATACCTTATGGTGAGTATCTAAAATGTATTTATTCAGATGTCTTTTAAGTTATTGGTGTCAATGCGGCATCTTATGACGAATGCCATTGGGTTTCTTATAAATTTCCCTCTGCAATTCCATCAATGACTTTATATTTTGATCATTTATGTTTATTTTGAAATGTTTTTAACCGTGTAATCTATGGAACCAATCTATACTCAACATTATAAAACAAACTTTTATAAATCCATCTGTGCGAACTTATAAAAATGAAAATGTAAATTAAAATCTAAAATCAAAGTTAAAAATGTAAGTTAAATTTTAAAATGTAAAACTGATACTAAAATAATTTAAAATCTTATATATGTTTAAATAAATGTTCGTGTATTATTTCTGGCAATGGTTTCCTTTATTTTGAAAATGTTTTTAGATAATAATTATTTTATTATCTCTGCTGTTCCACTGAGCTGGTGACATTGGGCTAATGGTCAGAATAAAATATAAATTACAAATTTTTTTTTCTTAACTTACATATCTGCCTACTCTATAAATTTTCTAGGTTCAAATGCATAGATGGGGCCCTTATAGTGCAGATATATTAAGACTTCTTTTCTCCTTGATCGTTATAATATAAAGAAATCTTTCAATACAAAAACAAAACTTTTTTAGAAATTTTGAAACATTTGAAGAAGGATATAAATCAAAATTTCTGCTTATAATTAAGCTGAGTGGGAGATGATTAAAAAATTATAAAACAATATTGAATAACATTAATATTTATCATGACATGAATGATGGAAGAACAATTTCATTAGATTTTTTTTGAATTAAGAAAGGTATCATTGGATTATAGTGGTGAATTAAAGTTATCAGAGACAAAATTCGTCAATACTCAAATACTATTGAAATTAAGGTTATATTGAAATTGAAAGCTATACATAAAACTTTTATTATCTGGTATATATATTGAAGCAATGGATCTGAAGTCCGATCCATGCTTCACAGCCTTCTATAAACTTAATTAGTATTGTAGACCTGAATTAAGTTTATAGTCCAATATCAGCAGGGTTTTGCATTAAAGCTAAAATTAATTATGTTTATTAAATTTGTATTTACATTTAAATATTTCGTGTTAAATAAATTCCATTCTAAGATTAGATTTCTGTTAATAAAAATTACTTGTAAAACCTATTAGTCAAACATATATATATATACATCAAGCATATATATATATGAGTTAATGCAAGATTCTGCTGAAATAAAATGCTTATTTTATTAAAAGAAATAATATATTTTTCTTTTTAAAATCTTGTTAAAATATGGCGTATGATTTTTATTTTGAGATAAGCCCATCAATATTGTCTAAAAGAATGTATGTTTGTAATTAGTTGGCCTTCTCTTCTTTTTTTAATTAATAAAAATTCAAACTTTAAAGAAAAAAATTTAAAATAAAAAAGTAAAAGTTATTTTTAGAAAATGTTACCTTGAAACAAAAGAGCATGGGGGTGGGGGATTATCAAGATCTAAGATCATATGCAAAACAATAGAAAGTAGCTTACAAAAAAGGTATAAATAGGAGTGAGAACAAAAGACTTGGCTATTCAGATTTTCCTTTTGGAGATTGCCTTCAGATTTTCCTTTTGAAGATTGCATTCAGATTTCCTTTTAGAGATTTCATTCAGATTTCTCTGGAGGCTTTTTCTTGTGCTTGCTGAGATTTCTCTGTAGATAATTATTTCAGATTTTTCCTGTGCTTTGAACCTCCCAGATTTTGCTTCTCGTTTCCATTTTGCTCAAAAAAGTTATTCAACTGTCGTCTTAGAAATCACGGAAAAGTTTGAACATGCTACAAGCTAAAAGTCATATGAATTTGATGGATTCTACCATGCTACACAGTTAGGCAAAGCTTTGCCTGCTGCTGAGGTCCTAAATACTATCAAAATGCCATAGTATTCACCCAATAGTAATCTGTATTATGTGCCGTGTCTGTAGGACTTTTGTAAAAGCATGCTACATATTTCCACTTTCCTTGTCCAGGCAAATACCTATCGATGGATGGATCAAGCCATGCACATCGACAGAACATGACTAAGGAACCAGGATGGTAATCATATCTCTCCTCCATTGATCTATTTACTTTCTACCCTTTTTTGTTCATGCCTTTCTTAATTGCTTTATTAAATTATATTTCTGAAATGTTGTATTTAATTATATTTGTTATGTAACCATTTTTATTAGACTAGTCTTAGAGATACATATATGTGTGAGATCATCTATCTATATATATATATATGTGTGTGATCATCTATCTATATATATATATAACCCTTTTTTCCCCACTATTCTTCATTACTAACATGTATAAATATTTCAGATTCCATTGCGGTATAAGTTAAAAGTTCATTTTTATTTAAAATATCTTTTTAAATCCAATTATGTTTGTAAAATAAATACGACTAAGTTTCCTTTGTTTGCCAACTTGATCTCCTCGATAACACCTCTTTTGTCCACCATTAGCTTATTACGTATATCTGATTTAGCTATATACGTCTTAAATAATTTTAAACTGTCTGTTTTTAGCGCAAAGCAATAGAAAATGATTTATGAAAGATTTTTTATTGTGCTTTATCAAGGAGATTCGAGTTGACAATTTTATTACAATTGGGAAGAAAAGACTTAGACCGCAAAAATATTCTATCGTTTAATCTGTTTTTATTGTCTAATTAGTTTTTCATTAATTCAGGGGAATAGCGGAGGCCATTAAGTCATTATTAATATTTTAAAGTCATTAATTAAATATCTTACTTAACTAAAAAAGCTTCAGTTTTCTAATTTTATTTTAATGCTTTATTTTACTTTTCCAATGATCCAGGCACTCAAAACACATTTTCATAGTACTTTTATGCACATTTAGCTATTTTGCTCTGTAGGTGTTCCCATCCATGTCTCTACCCTGATGCTAAGTTGAGCCAGATGAGAAAATGATTTATGTGTGTCTCAGATAATGTTGTTGGTTTGTAGTTAGCTTCGAGAATAGGAAAATAGGGCAGAGGTCATAGTATTCTTGATTTAATATCTCACATATGGGTGGCTTCAAGGTACTTTTGCCTAGTATTCGAACTGGGTCAAACCAACATACATCATCTGACTGTCACAGTAAATTTTTTCCCTGCAATTTGGCGCCCAACATGGGGCTATTCGAAATTTTCCATACCCTGCAATGTCCTGTATAACATTTATTATGTGTGTATAATGTTTTTTCTTTCTTCTGTTTTAAATTAATGAATAATATGTATGTAGAATTTTTTTTCCCCGGATTTGTACGCACATATGAAATGTTTTTTTAAATAACACAAGATTATAGATATTTGTAAAGTTTTTCCCCTGCATTTTATCGACCAACTGGGCAGAATTTCATTTTTTTTGGAAGAAAAAAAATAGGAGAGTTGAAATAATAGTTATATATATATTGCATGATCATCTATCTATATATTTAACCCTTTTTCCTTCACTATTCTTCATTACTAACATGTATAAATATTTCGTATTCCATTGTGGTATAAGTTAAAAGTTCAGTTTCATTTAAAATATCTTTCAAATTCCAATTATGTTTGTAAAATCAATACGAGTAAGTTTCCTTTGTTTGCCAACTTGATCTCCTCGATAATGCCTCTTTTGTCCGCCATTAGCTCATCATGTATATATTAGTTAGCTATATATGCCTTAAATAATTTAAACTGTCTGTATTAGTGCAAAGCAATTAAAAATGCTTTGCGAAAGATTTTTTTTATTGTGCTTTATCGAGAAGATTTGAGTTGACAATTTTATTAAAATTGGGAAGAAAAGACTCAGACTGCAAAAATATTATATCATTTAATCTGTTTTTATTGTCTAATTAGTTTTCATTAATTTAGGGGAATAGTGGAGGCCTTAAAAACATTCTTAATATTTTAGTCATTAATTAAACATTATTTAACTATAAATAGCTTGAGTTTCCTAATTTTATTATAATGCTTTATTTTACTTTTCCAATGATCCAGGCATGCAAAACCAAATTTTCATATTACTTTTAAGCACATTTAACTATTTAGCTCCGTAGGTTTTCCCGTCCATGTCTCTACCCTGATGCTAAGTTGGGTCAGATGAGAAAATGATTTATGCGTGTCTCAGATAATGCTGTTGGTTCATAGTTAGCCTCGAGAATAGGTGAATAGGGCAGAAGTCATAGTATTTTTGATTTAATATCTTGCATATGGGTGGCCTCGAGGTACTTTTGCCTAGTATTTGAACTGGGTTAAACCAACATACATCATCTGACTGTCACAGTAAATTTTTTCCCCGCATTTTGGTGCCCCACGTTGGGCACCAAAATGTGGGAAAATTTTTTTATGCATGTCTCAAATAATGTTGGTTCATAGTTAGCCTTGAGAATAGGCGAATAGGGCAGAGATCATAGTATTCTTGATTTAATATCTCATGTATGGGTGACCTTGAGGTACTTTCACCTAGTATTCAAACTGGGTTAAACCAATATACATCATATGACTGTCACAATATATATATATGTTGTTGATTTTTTAAAAATAAACTTAACTTTTGACATTTTTATAAACATGAAACTATTTACAAAGGAAGAGTCATGTTTCTTTTTTGTCCATACATGAACCATCATGTGATAAAATTATTTGATAATTTATGGATCCTCATTTCTTTTTCTGCTGAAAACTACACTAAATGATAATAACAGATCATTTTATCAAAGCACTTTAAACATGGTATTAACTTTGTTATCAAGAGCTTTTGAATTTAAACTAAAGTATTTTTTTGATTTTGGTTTTATATAGTTTAGTTTTATATATTTATTAAAACTGCCTTTTTAATAAAAAATAAACACTTCAAATGCATTTTAAAAATTAAATATAAAATAGCCTTATCGTTTTATTATTTGTTAGTGTAGTTAGCATAAATATACATTTTTTGTATATAAATATTATTACCAACTTTTATATCTCTAAAACTAAAGTTAAAATTAAATTTTAAAATGACTTTAATATAAAATATTAATGGATAGATTTTAAATAATACTTAGTACAAATTAGAAATGAACAAATAAATAAAACGTTATACCGTAAAAATAATAAAATATTTTGGTAAGGTCAGTTACAAGAACAATTCTCAAGAATAGAAGACAAAGTCAGTTTATGTTTTAAATCACAGCCAAATGAAAAGACCACAAACATTTATATAACATAACAACAAAAGTTTATAGAAAACCTTAAATATTAATAATAATCAATTAATCATATATGTCATTCAATTTCCTAAATTAAGTCAATTTGAGAAGATATTCAACAATCCTTAGGTACTAGTAGAAATCAATTTATATTTCTGTAACAAAAAAAAATTTGAACATAATGTAATAACTATCATGCAATTTTTTTTATTTGTTGCAAAATATAATCATGTTGAAAATTATTAACAGAAATTAGTTCTAGTGCAAGTATCCCCCCCCACTCATATTTACAGAACTGTTTAAAAATATTAAAAAAAGAACATTATTTCTATATTGAATAATTAAAAAAAATAGTAACTATTAGAAGAATATCAAAATATACTTTATTGATTGCAATAAAGTCTTAATCAGTTTAACACACTAAATTATGAAATATTTTTTAAAAATTAGTTGTGTCAGAATATCTTAATGTTAATGAAAGAAAATCCATATAAATAACTTGAACCATATTTAAAGCAAGCTATAGTTAATTGTTTGGATTACAATAATAAATATGATAAATAGATAAGAAAATCCATCACTTTCTATGTTTGCATAAAGGATATATAATAGGATGTTCCAACTTTGAGTTCAAGCTGTATGAGAAAAACATCATCACAATTTATATGTTATTAACATACTTATAACCAAGAATGGGAAAATAAATATTCTTATTAAATGTAAATTAAAAGATATAACTAAATAGTTTATTCATTCAGAAAATCATATAATTTTTAAGCATTGAAAGTTAAATTTTATATTCTAATTCATGAAATCCCTTTATGTTCTTTTCCATTCTTCTCTTTTAAGAACAAAAAATAATGATTAAATTTCAAACATTTATGGATTATGCACACTAATTTAACTTCTGGAGTTATTTGTCTTTGTCACAGCAACTGTTTTTTTTAAAAAAATTCCTATTTTTTTTTCTCTGTCCAATTTTCTTGTGTTTAACTAAACTGAATGTAAGTGCATTCATATTCTGATATGTTAAATATACCTGTCTTTCCTCCCTAATAATTGGTTTATATGACTTTAATCAATTTTTGATAAAGAAACTAGTTTTACTGATATATGTTTTTCAATATTTATATGATACTTCATAAATGCAGTTCTTGTTTTTCAACATTTCAAGATTTAGGTTTACAAAAATTATGATTTGTCAAAGTGTGCAAAGGATTTATAAAGCTGTTCTGATATTATATTAATCACAATTTTGTTTTACTTTGTTATCACTGATATGCATAGGTACTCTACTGTATAAATCATTTTTTCCAAACTTGTTTGTGTTGTTTGTTTAAATTTTTTAAAATAATAGCTGGTGAATGAATATTCTTTATGATAATTCAATTTATGTTGGGCTTTTCTTTTTCCAAATCACTAGCTTCTAAATTAAGTTTTGTTGCTCTATTCTATAGTAATAACACAAGTTCATTTTTGGTATTTCTTTTATGATATGCACATGTATGCTAAATATTTTTCTGATCACTTGGGTTTTTTGTAAACAATAGTTTTGATTTTGCCATAAGTAGTCATATCAATGAACAGCTAAGAATGCACTTTTTGTTCTTGTTCTATTTTTAGTGTGAATGTAACTGAAGGAGATATGTTATTGGTGTATGATAAGAACATTCATAATATTATTTTATTCTATGGCTCATTTTGATAGAAAATGAAATAATACTAATGGCTATGGCAGGGGTCCCCAACCTTATGCCTGCGGGCACCATGGCACCCACAGACCATTTTACGTGTGCCCACCACTATCTGAACACAATGAAAAATTATTTATCTGATACAAATAAATTTAATTTTAGAATTTTTTTATAAATTATTGTATTATATTGTAATCAAATTGTAGGGCATACTATACTTTTACTGTGTAAAAATATAAACATTAATTATATGTTAAAATTTTATTTTTGTAATAAATATTTTTTTGTACATTATGTGTATTATTAACAATATCCAACTATAAATTTATATCAAAAAAATAAATGGTGCCTGCCACCTGGCTGGTATTATAGAATGTGCTCTTAAGTACAAAAAAGTTGGGGACCCCTGGGCTATGGTTTTAACCATTTCCATGTAAATATTAATAATTAAATGTGACAATGGTGAATCAATATCCATAATTTAATTAACTTAGAATAATTCTGTTTTATATTGAACATATATTATCATTATGCAGAATGTTACAAGTTTTATTATATTATTAGTGAAAAAAGGTGTTCTAGTTTGTATATCATCTTCATATAAATGTTTTTTTTACTACAGATATGATTTCATTACTAGTTATATTTGTGAAATTTTTTTATTACTTTACAGTTTATTAAGATGTCATTTTTTTATATTTCTATGTTTATGATTAAGTTTCTAAAATAATTTGAATCCCTAACAAACGACTGTGACTTCTATAACAAAGAATTAAGAATTTTGATAAGAAATTCTAATAAATTTTGATCGTATGAATTTTGGATCTATAAGAAGCATTAATCATTTAAGTAGTGATTTGTTCAACCAACTCAATATATTTTGAGTATTACTTTTAGATTTTTCTCTAGATGTATTGTTTAACAAAAAAACTTAGTTTCTATTTTAACTTTTATTTTTTTTACAAATTTTGTTAAAAATATAAACTCAATATATATAATTAATTCAAATAATAAAATATATTTCACAAATAAAAAAAAAGACTAGTAACTAAATAGAAAAAAATAATCAAAATTAAAGAGTTTATTTCATTTTAATAAAAATATATATTATTTATAAATGTTTATATTTAAAATATATTTTTAATGGATGTATTTAATAATAACACCTTTTTAAAAAACTAAAATTCAACCTTTTTATCCAAACAATATCAACAACAATATGTAATGTAAATATTATTATCAGGAAGCATTTTCTTTTTAACACCAATACATTTTTAGTTTACCAAATTTCTACAAAAAAGTTAATACATTTAAATAAAAGCTAAATATAAAGATCACATACTTATTAAGAAACAAAGGCAATCCTCACTGTTTATAACTTACAAGCTTAAGAAAATATTTAATAAGTTTATAAAACATAAATAATAAAAAGAAATATTATAACAGTAACTCATGTAAAAATGAATTAATGTAGCCACACTTTGGGAAGCCATTTTATTGTACTAGTAACCTTGAGGGATCACCTTTAAATATGTCTAAAGCAGCACAAATTTTATAGTCACATCTAAAATAAATAATAATAGAGATAACTGAACCTAAAACAAGTACCTCCCCAAAGTCAACACTAGTATTTTGAAATAGTTTTTTTCTACTAAGCAATAATTTAATTTAAATAAAAATGACATGCATTTTATTCTTTAACCAGGACACCATGCTGAATTAACCAATTTCAAACACCAGAATTCTTCAATTCATAGAATATTCTGACATTTTTCTATGTGGTTAAACAGTCTCTCTAATTAAAAAAAAATATTTTTTCTTAACTGGTAAGTGCTAAAATAATCATTTGAAAATCAGAGTTGCTAAATAAAAAAGCAACTTGAATTTTTTAAAAGTAATAATTATTTACTAACAATTAAAATTGTTCACACATATATACACACACACACGCAAAATTAAAACAAATTATTTTAAAATGTATTCACACAGTTTAAGCATATAAAAAATAAATGGGTAACAATAACTTAGCAACATTTACATATAGGATGCATTCTAACAAAGAAATCAGATTATACTGACTTAGGGCCTTTTCAATATATATTTTTTTAAAGTTTCAAAAAGAATAATCTTACCATGATCTTTTTTGTTTTATGAGTACTTCCATTATTGATCAGAATGGCATAAAAATTGTAATGTTTTCTCTGTGAAATAGTTTCTTTTAAATGTCCCATTTTCCACAATAAAATAAAAGCAATAGAGGCATACATTTTCCATAGGCATTTAAATTAATCCTGGATTAGGCCTTGACATTCAAGCTCAAGAAGTTCAAGAAAAAATTTATATAGTTTATGATGAGCTAGTGCACTTTAGTAATTAGTACTGCACATTTTCTGTAGGTATCAATAAATAATCATTGGATTCCATACTTCTGATAAGGACGATTATTGCTTATATACTACAATAAACTGTGAAATATGTTAGCCATGTTATGATTTCACAAAAGTTGAATTTTCCAGCCCAGACTCAATTATAATAAATGACTCCCCACCCTATGTGCCCCTTTATATTTTCTCTCTTATCAAATCTTTTACATTTTTTTAAAAATTATATTTATACAATTGATCAGTAATTAAACGACAGTAATAAATTGAAAACTTTTTATCTTTTAAATACTGTTTGTAGATTTTTTTTTGTTATAAGTAAATATGATCAAATTAAATTTTCTTCAAACAACAGAAACTATAATTATTTCAATTTTTTTTCTTAACTTAAGCTATCTTACATAGATTTAAGTTATTCGTTAAAATTCATTTTAATAAATGATATGTTTTATTTATCTAAGTAAGATGCTTTTGTATATTTCACCTCTGCACATACATACATAAAGTTCTTAATAAACATAATATTTTTTTAATCTAAAAGAACTTTAAATAATCTTTAACAATTTGAGTATATGCTTGCTAGGTGACTAATATATTTTCAGAATTAACAAAAGTGTACACTTCACATAGTGTAGAAACATACTTTTTCTTCGGCACAATATGAGTACTATTTGTCTTAATGTAATTCGATATTTTATAAATTTTTTCTATTGCTTTTTTGATTCACAGTAGTTATGAAAACTTAGTATTTTAATTATAAATCATGCAAATTATTTTTTTAATTAAAATTTTTACTATCAGTGTTCAAAATGAATTCCTGCCATTTCAGCAATGTGCCAACTAATGGCTTATATAAAAAAAATTAAAAGACTATAATTTTTATTAAATTTAGATAAATCCTAACTATGTGATGCTTTGCATAAATATGATATTAGTTTATATTTTAAGACTTAGGGGTTACATACACCAAGTGATTTTAGACTACCTAAAAAATGTATAATCATATAAAATCAGAATAGTTTTTTCAAAGCTATAGAAATTTGCAAATAATTATAACATTTGCAAAATCTAAACTTAAAATATGAAGAACAGATACTATCTATAAATGTTGAGAAGGATATATTGATGAAGTTATCTAACTTATCATAAAACAAAACATGAATCAATGAATAAAAAAATATAGCTGCATCTAAAGTGGCATGCCATGCATATATCAATAACATATGCTCAATTAAAAACACAAGAATATTGAACTGAAAAAAAAAATAAAAACAAAAAGAAAATTTAGAGAAATTGCTTATATGACAATGTCAAATGACCTCAAAAGTCTATCTAATGTAATAATCCTTAATATTTGGAAACTTTCTACCCTCCCTCTTAAAAGACAAAAATGAAATCAGGATCTTCATAGATACTGATATAAAATTTCTACTGATTGTTGTCTAAGTTCAACATCACTTGAAAAAGAAAGAAAAATATATGTTGAATTATTCCATCATTAGTTTGAATTAATGAATGATTTTTTTTACAAAATTTCAAATTATATATATAGGTAATTAACTATTATGTACAGTTTTTCAATTTACAGAATTGTTTTCCATATTAAACTAGTATTATATATATGTAATTACATTTCTATACTTTCCCATTGTAGATATTAATGTAAAATAATACTCACACAGAGTCTAAATATGCATATGAGTATTATTTTACACACACACACACACACATATATATATATATATATATACACACAAAAAAATGTCTATTAATTAAAAATTATTGTAATAATAAAAATAATATATATAATGGTAATTAACTATTATATCCAGTCTTCCAATCCACAGAAATACTTTCAGTTAAAGAATTAATCAAATGTACTTCTGTAAATTGAAAAACTGTACATAATAGTTAATTACCTATATATATAATTTGAAATTTTGTAAAAAAAATTATTCATTAATTCAAACTAATGATGGAATAATTCAACATATAATTACATTTAAATTGCCACGATCAGAAGCTTTTAGATGATGTAATATTTTATCAAATGTTAGTTATTATGAAAAATTATATTTCAAACTGACCCAAATCGAAAATTAATAAACTTTAGAGATTGGCATTTAATGCTTGCAACCAAAATCTCAATTTTTTACTAACGAACTAAAGAGAGTATAAATTAGGTTTTATTGAAAATATATCCAAAGTTTTTTAAGTATTGAATCTTACATTTCATTAATAACATAGAATGTTTAATAAAAATAAATTTCTGATGAAGACTCCAAATAATTTATTCAGTCAGTGAAAAAATCATATTTTAAATTAAGGAAAAAATATCAAAAGAAAACACTTGTAAAGATGCATGAAATATTTATTTTCATATTGACCAAATAATCTATAAGCTATATTAATTAAAGGACTTTATTTCAAATATAAGATTTTTAAACTTCTAATATGTAAAAGTGATTAAATTTTTTTATCATAACATCTAATATCCCATTATTAAATTTATTGGGTGTAATTAAGAAAATAATTCAAAAATTATATATAGAAGATGCAGTCAAATTGTGTTGGAAATAAATAAACACTTGAGAGATACCAACAATCCAAGTCAAACATTAAACCATATTTAGAGAAAAATTATTAAAAGATATACCGATTGTGATATAAAATAAGAAATCTTCTACAATAATCCATTCCAAAACACTGTCAAGATATCTTATGAAATTATAAAAAAAAAAAAACATTACAAGTATTGCTGAAAAACTAAATAACATATTTCAGTAAAAAAATTACATTTTTTATAGGCTAATACATAAAAACCATGACAATTTATTAAGTAGTTCTACAAATTTATGAATGTCAAAATTTAAAATTTCTTTTAATGATTCTTAGTCTTTTATATAAGACATAATCCTTTGCTAGATTTTCCAAAATATTTTTGGAATTAATCAAAGCTTTGAAATAGGAGGACATGACATCTTAGTAAACTTTGGAATAATTTTTATTTTCACTACTGTACTGAGTAATGCAGCATTATTTATGATGAAAGAAAGATTAAACGAAAAAGATTGCTAAAAACAAAACCATCTTTTCCTATTGATAACAATGCAACTGTCAACATTCTAAAGAACAGCAGCATATTATCAATACAAAATCAGAATATGGTTATATGTTCATTACTGTCACTTCAAATCAGCAATGATTATATGTAAGAACATTAAACTATTGCCACAAATACTATTTGAACTCTAGCAGAAGTCTAACTTTACTATGTTGAGATATAGTCAAAACACTATTAAAATATTCTGGCTATATATAAATAACATATTCTTTGATTAAATTCATAGAAGAGTTAGAATAAGAATAAAAATTGGTATTCTTAAATATTCATGCAAAAATACTATTTCATGAAAAGTCAAATGAACTGTTTATGGAAAATAACAAACCCAGAAAATTATACAAAAAGTTAAATAATACTTTCACTATGTAAAAGGATTAAATTTTTTTTCTCAAAACAGTGATTTGGAAAAAAAGGGTCTATATAAAAAAATCTTTCATGAAGTTTGTCTGTCAGCTACCATTAAGTTAATATTAAATAGAGAACAAAAGAAAACTCAAAAGATAAAAACAGTGATAAATGCTGTAGAATCTCCATGTATGGCAAAGATAAAGTAAATGAAATTGCAGCCAATATAATGTCACAACTTTTTAATCTTTATGTTTACAAAAGCTGAACTTGAATTTCTAAAAAAACACCTCCAAAATATTATGGAAAACTTAAAAAACTTATAATAGTGAGACTATTTATTTCATTGAAAAATGATTAAAATAACACAATACAATAAAAACATAAAAAAGGACAGATGTCTAAAAAATAAAAAATTATATATGCATCAATAAACATATATTCAACTGTAAAAACATAATAATATTGAGTAAAAAAGATTAAAAACAATAAATTTAAAAATGTTCACATAACAATGGCAAATAATCCTTGTAAGTCACCTTATTCTGATAATCTACAATGTTTAGAAATAACATTAACCTTTGATTTTAAAAAGAAAAAATAGAAAAAAAAACAATATTATAATATAGCTTTACTTCTCACTATATGTAAATTGTTAATTAGAGAAGATATTAATTAGTATTAAAGTTTATCGGCTTAACGTTTTCGAGGATCCATGCCTCATATTATAATATATAAAGTTTTTACTGACTGTTGTTTTTGCCA
The DNA here is from genome assembly GCA_028023455.1 of Epiperipatus broadwayi. Lineage (NCBI taxonomy): Eukaryota > Metazoa > Onychophora > Udeonychophora > Euonychophora > Peripatidae > Epiperipatus > Epiperipatus broadwayi. The sequence continues at coordinate 3,701,010 of JAQFVV010000085.1, read as the reverse complement.
CAAAAACCTAATTACTTAGAACATCATCCTGAATTTTGTATTTCATAAATCAAAAGGTCATTGCTTCAATTCATATGCTAGTAATCACTTGCTAAGACAGCAGTGTTATTCAAAACGTGTTTTATAGTAAGCTAAGTATTATTATTAACAGAATGTATTTTAAAAAGCATAAATAATTTTCAAACTTTTCTAAAAAAATAATTCATAATTCAACTAGATAATAAAAATAATATAATTAAACATTAATCAATATGTAATTATTTTAAGAGTCAAATGAAATGTTCTAATCCATACATATTAAATTTAATTGAACATCTTGTCTATATGAACCATTTAAACAGATTGTTGAATGATGTCATAAGATCAGATATTTAATTAAATTAAATATAGACACTGCTGGATGATTTCAACTGACCCTAGTATACATATATTAAAAAATATATATGGAACATAAAAATTTAAAACTGCATGATGCAAACATTTTTTTGCATCAAATATTTATTCATAACATTTTATAATTTTGAAATAGCTTTGATATCATTTAAGAGTAAGAAGGTGAAGAATATTGTAATTTTTGATATCAAAAGAAAATCATATACTTTTTAATGCAAATAAAATTTTTAAAATAAATTTTGAATATTAATGAAAGAATTACAAAATGCTACATCATATTTTTGAAAATGTGTAAAATTTGTTATATAAATAAAGTATTGATTATGAATTCCCATTATGACATGCATAGGTGATTCAAAAGTCTTTACTTGGTTTAAAGGTTTAAAAACTTTAGAATAATAACTTTTAATTCCATCAGTGACAACAATAGTTTTAGCACATTTGCTATTGAGTTTCTAATTAAAATTTCTGATCTAACCAAAAACTACATTTTCAGAATTTATGCATTATTAATTATAAGTAAGTAGTAAATAAATTATTACTTGAAAATTAGCATCATTTCTTATATTATTATGTGGTAATGTTAGCAGTAAATATAATAAAACATTGAAGACTTATTTTCACAATTGGCATAAAAACTTACTATAAGATACACCAATGGATTTTCCAGCAATGATAGATACATATATTATTTAATAAAGCTTGATGATATTAGCCATTTAAATTCAAATCATACTTTTGTTTTCATATTTGAATTGTTTCTGATGATAAAAATTAAAATATTTTGAATGAACATGCATTCCTTTTGTAATACTCTTATTTTAATAATAATGATCACAATAAAATTTGACAATGATACTAAACTATAAAAATGTTACAAGTATTATGATTTTGATTATGCAATAAGATTTTAGAGATTAAAAAGCTGGAATTTTTCTATTTAATTTAATATATGAAGCACACAGTTCTTATTTTCAAAATAGATCATAAATATCCAATATAGAAATAAAACAAACTAACTCCTTTTTAAAACTTGTTTTTTATATGACTATAATCATAAAAAAAAAAAATCCAACATTTCGACTATTTTATGTAGTCTTTTTCTATATGAGTATAATCATGAAAAAAAAACAACCCAACATTTTGACTATTTTATATAGTCTTTTTCAAGGCACACTAAAATAATATATATATAACAAATAACACATATTTAAAAAAAAAATAAAAAATTGCAAAATACATTCATAAAAAAAAGAAAATTGTTTGTCTTTAAGTTGTGATTGTTGGTAATAGGAAAGGGGAGTGTGATAAGGTAATTTTTTGTTTATGAATGTATTTTGTAATTTTTTATTTTATTTAATTTTTTTTGGAATATGTGTTATTTGTTATTATATATATATTATTTTATTTTAGTGTGCCTTGAAAAAGACTATAAAATAGTCGAAATGTTGGATTTTTTTTTTCATGATTATAGTCATATAAAAAACAAGTTTTACAAAGAAGGAGTTAGTTTGTTTTATTTCTATTATAATATTAATGATTTAAAAATATGGCTTTCAACAGTTTATAACTACTAAAAATGGGATAATGTTTTATATATTATTGAATTAATAAACTGAATTCTTGTTATAGTAAATTATTTATTCAATATGTTGTACTATGAAACTAATACCTAAAAATACCTAGATTGATTTTTAATTAATAATCTGGTCAACTGATTAGAACTGTTGTGCTCATATTAGTTAATTCTGAAATTCTTAAAATTTATGACTTTTAATTCAAAACATGAAAAGTATTTAAAAGCAATAGTACTGTCAGTAACATAAACTAGAATATTAATGTTAGATTTTAAAAATAGTAAATACTATTCATCAATGTTTAGTCTTGTTCTTATATGAAATAAATATGGAAGGCAAAAAAAAATCAGAAACAAGAAAGCCTTCAACAGTTCCTATTGTTGGTACAATGCATTCAATAGATTTAATGAAGCAGTAACAATTATTAATTTATTAGAAGTATAGTTTTATGAATGTTACAAAGTTTAAGATTATTGAAATAGTTTTTGGAGAAGAAATGGCATATTTCAAATTAACAAAATCAAATATACTATGAAAATTTATTTGGTATAGTAATTAATAAAAGTTATTTCTTCTTCATATTTATAGAAATTTAAAAAATAAATTAAATTAATAGTGTAAAGAGGCAAATGCATTGGATATCCTAAAAATGAAAGAAAGTGATGGAATTAAAATCTAAAGGTTTCTGATCAAAGTTCAAATTTTCTCTTCTGTGCTTCTGAAATGTCTTTTGATCTAAGCAACTAATTATTCATTGTTCTTGCTCTGTATAGGATGGTATAATGGTAGATTGATGCATGCATCATTGAATGTTATTTGATTTCTGGACAAAGAACCATTTATTTCATCTGAGTTTTGGTAGCACATTTATTTTTAGACAGGGAAATGATTTACAATTTTGCCTAACCATTTAGAAAATTTTAATTATTAGGTTATTGCACGCAAATATTTTTTGCTCTATATTTTTAAATATAATCACTTTTAATTGCAATATAAAACTCTCTGGTAAAGAATTAACTGCTGGCTAGTTGACAACATAAAAAAAAATATAAGCAAACATTTTAGACCAAAAAAATCTGAAATTATATAGTTTTTTTAAAAAATCCTACAGAGGTTTTTCAATGTATGCACATCACTCTAGGTTTTATATATGTACAAAATAATTTCATCAAACGTCTTTTCTCTATAAATAAAAAAAAATATTGCCTTATATTTTGGCAATAAATCAGTCTTATGAAAAATAATTTTCAAGTGTTATATATTAATAAAACACTGGATGAATCCTATACTACATATTTCACTTTTGAACATGTATTGACAATATTTAAATAAAGAGTCACTTAACACTTGCCAATTATTAATATAAAGCAATTAAAAATAGCTATAAAATAATTAGTATGACTGCTTTAAATTCATGCTTTTGAGCCAATGCGTTTCAGACAAATCTCTATATAAAAAAATGAAGTAAAAAAAAAAAAAACATACAATTTTTTTTTCAGAATAAAAGTATGATCTTTTCTCTATGAACTAACAAAAATCTTATGTTTTGGCATAAAAGTATTTCATTTGCTTAATAAACTACTCGCATAAGAAATAATCTCGAAGTGTTATATATATATATAAAATGCAGTAAGTTATTTTTTAAGTCTAAGAAATATCTTAAAATAGATAGGGCATACGCCGCAATTTTAGCTCAAAGTGTATTAACTCTCTGCAATTATATATATAAAAAATGTTTTGAATTAGATTATTATCAGTATCAAAATATTGATAAATGACTTTTTGATAAAAATAAAAAGCATAAATGACCCTAGGTCACATTGACTTTAATAGAATTTGTGTCTAATAGTAAATGGGTTTTCTTAGAACCATTTAATGAAAATAATTGTAATAATTCATTACTTTTTTATGGAATGACTATATAATGACATTTAAATGTCAGTCTTAAATTTGTACAATGAGATACTTGTATAAACTGTTTTGGCTGCAACAACATATTCTTCATCGATCAATTTCTCATTTTCAAAAAAAGAAACTAGGAGTCAAACAGTAATGAATCTTGTTTTTTGTTTTTTTTTTAATTTTTTTTTGAAACCTAAACTTATTTAAGATTATAAAAATTGATCATTTGTTTTAAAAATTATATAACATTTAAACACAAAACTAGCAGATTAAAGCATAACAATTCTATTCTCTTAATAAAATTGATTTTCTTTAACTTATGAAAATGCATCCAAAAACTTAGTTTTTGAGTACACTATTCTGGTTTAGATTTTCAGTTTGCCATCGTAATAAACTACATAGGGCAAATAAATAACTGTTTTCTAGTGTCTTAAGAGGTTGAGCACAGAAGTTTTTTTACTTTTAAGCCGAAACTGAGAATCTTTTACTTTATTTAAAAATATATTTATTGACATAACAAAATTTGTACAGATGAATACTAAATACACTTTGCTAATGTTGGCTCAAATTCATTGCTGGTATTGGCTTCTTCCAAGGCTGGCTTGGTAATGTGGATATCCTAGGTCTGGTAGATGTATGGTAGAGCCATTAACTGCACTAACAGGTTGATGTACAAGTGGCATTTCATTTTGTTAGTATTGTCCACCCCTTTTCAGGTTGGCTCTATAATGCTGACATATCAGATCTGGTACCCATGTGATGTGAAATCATTACCTCCTAGCAGGATCCAGCATGTTGCATCATAGATTACTTTATTTACAACACACTATAATGTGGATATATCAGGTCCAATATTCATGTAGAGTCCGTGGGCCATACTAGCAAGATCCATGTATTTATTGTGCCGGTTGGATTTGTATGTTCACATAACAAGATCTAGCATCAAGGGAAAAGTATCTCAAATCCAATCATGTGCAAGATACACAGGTCAGGAACACTCATGAACTCTGCCCTATTTGCCTATTTCCCAGATCTATAACATTATGAACAACAATCCCTATGACATCGACTTAATTTACTTCTCACCGCCGGCATTGCTCATCAGAAACACAAAAAGACTCTAAGCTAAATTTAAATAATAGACTAACTTAACAACTAACTATATTTTATGAGCAATGAAGGCTTGTGACCTAGTATATTAATTATGTATTTAGTGGAGATCATCTAGTCAAATTGAGCATAATTAATAACATAATATATTAACTTAACTAAAAGAAAGCAATGGTTCGAGAGTTGATATATATAGTTTACGATTTATTAATAACAAAAATTATGTCAGGTTATTTATCCGACATCAGCCTCATAAGTATTATAGATATATTTAATTCATATTTTACAATAACTTGATATTTGCGGCTATGCCAATAATATATATGTGTGACTTAATGAATTAGCGCTATTGGAATACACTACTAAAATACTATTACACCCCCAGAGACAAAAAGAGCATTTATCTGATTTAAAAAGGAAATAATTTTACAAGCAAATATTACATTTTGTTATATTCAATATTATTATTAATTTGAGTTATAAATAATTAATGTGCAAGATGGATAATGAATAATTATATAAACGATACTAAATCTATCGCATTGATACGTATAGTAAACTAATGGAAATATATCTGTTTAAAGAAATAATCTCATTATGGCTTATGGCTGTTTCTGGGCGACTAATAATACACTAAAAGGTGGTGCATGCATGGCAGCAGATTGGGGTGGTCCAATTATGGATCCTGGAGTGTGCTTCATGAATTTTAATAACAAAGTTGACTGATTTCCTCTGCAAACATAAGCAGGGTCAGTTTGACGAATGAAAGAATCCAAGATTCCCTGGAGTGAAGTACAGGTGAATCATGGATAATGAAGAGTGGTCGGCTATGCATTATTGGGCTGGATTTTCCAGAGCGATCCCTATATAATGCATGCACATACAACCAAATGTGTTCCCAGGTGGTTTTACAGCCTGGTTCTAGGACACGGAGAAGCAACGATGGGGCTCGACTTAGTGGATACCTCCATGTGAGAGAGAAGCACGAATATATATAAGACGAAGTGACCTATATGCATGCAATGCTTAATAACATAATATAACTATACCTTTAAAGACTATCTAAAGATATTGCCCATAAATTTGGAAATACTTGGCATAATGATATGGTTTCTTCATTAAACAAACATGGATTATAATTCTAATTAAATATAAAACTAAGATCTGAAGATCCCCCCCCTTTACATTATGATACTTAATATTATTCATTACTTCCCACACATTTAATAAATCTCAATCTTGGTTAATAAATGCCCTTATGAAAATATATAAATTATTACAAAATAAATGGGTGGTAGTAATAGCTAAGATGGGTTTTACATATATAATATAAATTACTAATAAGAGATAGCACATTATTTAGAAGGGAAAATATAAAAAAAAACAGATGTCAATCTGTTTTTCTACAGTAAACATAAAAATATAATTAGTTTGTTTATATAAAATTGCGAGCACCTGGGCAAGTCGAGTCAGACTTGTTTTGATTAAGTTATCAGTTAATTATCCGATAAATGATGGGTGGGAAAAATGAAAATAAATTATATGCTTGCAATTTTAGAATATCATTGGCATTTCTTTTAAAATATAAATACATAAATCTAAATGAAAATTATTTGCTGCTTGGAAATAAAAGAAAAGAAAACATTTTATAAGAGGCTTAGTATTGATTAGTTATATAGAGTTATAAGAATTACATATTTTGAAGACATTTAATATAGACAATTAGAAAATATAAATATTACAGAGAAGGCAGGATTTAAGAATTTACGAGCTGTCAAAGTTCTTTTACCCTGCTTTTTGGAAGAGCGATTTTACTATGAGTCAGTTCATTGGTATTGTTTCACTAGATCTAGGGTAGCATTATTCTATGGTAGTTAGCATTTCACTTTCATGGAAAAAATATATAAAGTTCATCAGTATGGGGTGCAGAGCTTCGTTTATGGGAACAGCATATTAGAATGAAGGGAAAAGGCGAAATTTCCCCTACTCACAGCACATTAAATGAGAATTAAAACTGGCATGGAATATGTATAGAAACATCATTATTTAGTGGTCTCCTCTTTTGTGGATTCAAATCCAGCAGTATATATATATTTATTTTGAAGATGTAACTTAGCAACTACTGCTGAACCTGAGGTGATTTAAGCACATAAGGTTCATCTGGAATAATTTGACCGGATATTCTCTTATCTGGTAAGACTTTTGAAACAATGCAATTTTGTTATCAGTTTTTCAAACGATTGTTTTAAAATAAATCTTATGATTTTAAAACAAGCTAGCATGGACAAAATTTCCACTAATGGGTTTATTTTATTATTACAAATTCATAATATTTTACTTTTATCTAAGGGATCTTCTGGGTAATTGTTTTTCAAGAGACTTTTTAACAAGATTGCAGCATTTCTGGCTACAAAATTACATATGAAAAAAAAAAAAAGTTTCATATATGATACCTTATATATAACATAACTTTATTAATTTATTCGCAATCTCCTACACTGAAATATATAGATTTATTACTTACGCCTGTATACACATGAGAATATTATTAAATAAAAATATTTTTTGATTAAAATACATTAAGTGTTTACATGATTTATTTTAGAATACTAAGCAAAAGAAATATATACATATTATTAGCTATGTATATACATGCATAAAGGTGGGTTTGAATATAGTTAGATGGTAGGAGATTGGATATAGGCTGTGAAGCAAGGATCTGAGCATCAGATCTGCTTCATTTTCTCGAACTTACTGAAAAAAGTGAAAAAATGTTTAAAAAAGAAAAAAAATATTTTACTTGATGTCCAGGTGAGTAAAGAACAATGTGTGGGTTGGCGATGTATCTAAAAAACTTTGCTTTGATCTGCCCGACTACTACTCTGTTTTAACTTACATTTACACTAAATATCCTGACTCTCTGCTATATTACTGCAAATTTTTTTACTGTCTTCATGAAAAAAAAAAGAGAAAAAAAACTGCCTGCTTAACTTAACTGAATAAAATAAAAAAACTATGCTATAATATATACAAAATATTAAACTCCTGAGTCATTTATCATTGAGTATCCATGTTGTCATGTTCTATCTGTCCAGCTTCTCCTCCCCCCATTCTACACTTTCCCCCTTACTCTCCTCTCCTACTCCTGTGCCTAATTTATATTTATTTAAATGATGGTTGCTATCCTACCTTTTTATTTTTTAATATTAATTATTTCTAGATCGAGCTTCTCACTAAGAAAAATGCATATATATATATATATTGACTATACTATTTATTATCTAGCTCTTCAATGCAAAGTATATAATAATAATTGTGACTTATACCTGGCCTTCTTTATGTCTTCTTTCGTTGTCTGTTTTTGGAGTTGTTCTTCAGCACGTGAAACATCTTAACAAAATGATTTATTAGCAATTGCATTGATACACTTCATACACATATTTTGGGAGAAAAAACCTCTATATAACTTTTGTATTATGAATCATCACTTTTAAACTATTTTATTATAATAACTCTACCACGTATTGGCAAATTTATTTTGGTATTGCTACCAGGCACCAGCCAAAGGGATAGGGCTATATGATCTGACCAGATGATCCGCTATTACTAGCTTGTATACTTTTCTAAAATGTATACTTAAATGGTTATACACAGCTTAATAACGATAACAGAAAAAAATTATTATAGCTTTGGCACATATTTATATCTTAAGAGAATGAAAATATAACAAAAACTGTCACTACTTTATTTCTTTCATTAATCTGAGGCAGTTATATACACATGAATATTATAAAAAAAAATGTGCACATTCGCAATTATTTAGAATATTTATTTTATTATTGTAACAGTGAAAGCATTTTAAAAGCTGTCACTAATTTAACTCACTCAGATTTGGAAATATTTTTATTTGAGATATTTATTAAAAAAAAATTATATAGAACATCATTATTTAAAACATTTATGAAAAAATTATTATATATTACTATTATTTAGCACAGACTCTACTTTACTATCTTTTTATTTTAATGTGAAAGCCCCTTAAAAGCTGTCACTTTTTTATCACACTTTAAACTCAAAATACTATGTTATTAAAATCATTTATGGAAACTTTTATAACTATAAAACACTATTTAGAACACATAATTTTTTATTTTTATTATAAATGTGGAGGCCCCTTAAAACCTACCATTATTTTATTCATGGGAATTCCACATGTCATTTCACGTTTATGATCAAGACAAAAAAAACATTATACAACATATTATTTACTTCTTTGAAAAAACACATTTTATTTTATGAAAGTGAGTGCCCCTTAAAAGCTGTCACTCTTTTATATCACTGGAATCTCACATGTATACTAAACGCAATTATGAAAACTTCTTTATCATTAATTAATATGAAAGTAAAAGCCCCTTAAAAGCTATCACTTCTCTTTATTTCTTTTAAAACTTATGAGAATTGATACATGTAATGAATATTTATGGACAAGGAATACAACATTATATAACATCATTATTATTCAGATCATACACGTGAAAGAAAAGAAAACAAAAACTGCCATTATTTTATTTGATAGCTTTGTGAAAACGATAACTTTTAAAACTTTTATGAGGAAAAAAATATTATGTATATAATATACTATTTACTTGAAACATATTTATATATATATATATATACTGAGAGAAAAATATTTATAATTATATTAACAATGACTCGCAGGGAGTGTGTACCAATATTCAAAAAAAATTTTAAGCTGGGTGTCCAAAAAAAAAAATTTTTTTTAAAAAAATATGTTATATCTATCACTATCTACTACTATCTCAGGTATGTGGGTGTTTGTATTCGAAGCCCCATGTTGGGCGCCAAATCCAGGGGAAAAAATCTGTGCCGGTCGGATTTGTATGTTCACGTAACAATATCTAGCATCTAGGCAAAAGTAACTCGAATCCAATCATGTGCAAGATACACAGGTCAGGAACACTCATGAACTCTGCCCTATTTGCCTATTTCTCAGAGCTATAACATTATGAACAACAATCCTGATGACTTGACTTAATTTACTTCTCACCACCGGCATTGCTCATTGGAGACACAAAAAGACTCTAGGCTAAATTTAAATAATAGACTAACTTAACAACTAACTATATTTTATGAGCAATGAAGGCTTGTGACCTAGCATATTAATTATGTATTTAGCAGAGATCATCTAGTCAAATTGAGCATAATTAATAACTTAATATATGAACTTAACAAAAAGAAAGCAATGGTTTGAGAGTTGATATATATAGTTTATGATTTATTAATAACAAAATTATGTCGGGTTATTTATCCGACATCAGCCTCATAAGTATTATAGATATATTTAATTCATATTTTATAATAACTTGATATTTGCAGCTATGCCAATAATATATATGTGTGACTTAAAATGAATTAGCACTATTGGAATACATTACTAAAATACTATTACACCCCCATAGATGAAAAGAGCATTTATCTGATTTAAAAAGGAAATAAATTTACAAGCAAATATTACATTTTGTTATATTCAATATTATTATTAATTTGAGTTATAATAATTAATGTGCGAGACGGATAATGAATAATTATATAAATGATACTAAATCTATCGCATTGATATGTATAGTAAACTAATGGAAATAGGTCTGTTTAAATAAATCATCTCATTACAGCTTATGGCTGTTTCTGTGTGACTAATAATACACTGAAAGGTGGTGCATGCATGGTGGCAGATTGAGGCGGTGCAATTATGGATCCTGGAGTGCGCTTCATGAATTTTAATAACGAAGTTGACTGATTTCCTCTGCAAACATAGGCAGGGTCGGTTTGACGAACGAAAGAATCCAAGATTCCCTGGAGTGAAGTACAGGCAAATCACGGATGATGAAGAGTGGTCAGCTATGCATTATTGGGCTGGATTTTCCAGAGCAATCCCCATATAATGCATGTACATACAACCAAATGTATTCCCAGGGTGGTTTTACAGCCTGGTTCTAAGACACGGAGAAGTGATGATGGGGCTCGACTTAGTGGATACCTCCATGTAAGAGAGAAGCACGAATATATATAAGATGAAGTGGCCTATATGCATGCAATGCTTAATAACGTAATATAACTATAGCTTTAAAGACTATCTAAACATATTTATTGCCCATAAATTATAAAATACTTGGTGTAATGATATGGTTTCTTTGTTAAACAAACATGGATAATAATTCTAATTAAATATAAAACTAAGATCTGAAGATCCCCCTCTTTACATTATGTTACTTAATATTATTCATTACTTCCCACACATTTAATAAATCTCAGTCTTGGTTAATAAATGCCCTTATGAAAATATATAAATTAATACAAAATAAACGGGTGGTGGTAATAGCTAAGATGGGTTTTACATATATAATATAAATTACTAATAAGAGATAGTGCATTATTTAGAAGGGAAAATATAAAAAAAACAGATGTCAATCTGTTTTTCTACAGTAAACATAAAAATATAATTAGTTTGTTTATCTAAAATCGTGAGCACCTGGGCAAGTCGAGTAAGACTTGTTTTGATTAAGTTATCAGTTAATTACCTGATAAATGATGGGTGGAGAAAACGAAAATAAATTATATGCTTGCAATTTTAGAATATCATTGGCATTTCTTTTAAAATATAAATACATAAATCTAAATGAAAATTATTTGCCACTTGGAAATAAAAGAAAAGAAAACATTTTATAAGAGGCTTAGTATTGATTAGTTATATAGAGTTATAAGAATTACATATTTTGAAGACATTTAATATAGACAATTAGAAAATATAAATATTACAGAGAAGGCAGGATTTAAGAACAACTATTAATCCAAATATATTATTCATTTTTATTATTTTTTTATCTCTTATTTATAAATTTAAGCTTTATTTTTATTACCTCCACCTCAATAAAATATTTAATTTTATATTCATATAATTATCATTTCAACAGTAATTTCAGTTTTATTATATATTTATGTTGTTTTTAGTTTTTTATTGTTAACATTTTTATGGTATTATTTATATAATTATGTATTTTATATTATTTTGTTCTTATATCATAGCTCTGAAGAAGACTGCAGGATAGTCTGAATGTTGGTGTATGTGTATATATGTACAATAAAAGGTTTTTGCTAAAAAGTGTTCAAAGTGATTTGGATAAATTGGATTTATATAAGATACAATAGCAAAAATAAAGGAAAAGGTGATTTTGGTAGGTAAGAGCCATTATATTTCAAAATATTTATATATATATATATATATTGAAACGGTTACACCTGTTTCACCTATTTCTTTGATAATAGTATATATTTGTTGTACTCAGATGGCGTATATTTCTTAAATTTTAAAAACTTTGTCCTTATAATATTGCGAGTATGTGCGTATATAATCAATCGTCCTTAAAAATTATAAATATAAAATTATAGTCTCAAATATTTATATACGAGCATATTCCATTAGATTTGTTAAAACTGAAATAAACATAACTGTATAATTAAAATTTATCTATATAGCAGCATAATAAGTTAAATTTATAATATTACTTAGTTTTCAATATTCTTTCTCAATAATTATGTAAGTCAGTATTTATTTTAAATAACTTCCAAGTTTTCAATTCTTTTGTTTGCTTAAAATTACAAGCAGAAAGTTTTATCAGTTTTAACACTCCGTTCTAAAAATAAATCCTTGGCCAAAATTTGAACTATATAAAAATTATAACCAAGACCAATTATAATATTCAGTCAGGCATAAATCTATACAAAAATCTTTACAAATTGCTTGTGACCATTCTCTTGAAAATATATCTTTTAACCATGACGTCAATTAAAACAATAGAGTCTTACCAAGTCCAGATTTAGATATACTTAATATTTTTACTAACTGGATATTTGGTTAAAGGCTAGTTTGAACTAGTCATCTTGTGATGTGGCATGACTCAAAGTAGGAGGTTACTACTGTCAAAAATATAGCATAAAAAGGGGCCCAAATAGCCACCAGGACCTCTTCCATCATCTATCATCATCCGTGTTAAATTTTTGCTGTTGCTGTGAAAATTATATTTGCTACCGAAATTATTTCCGAAGACCACAGAGCTGAAGTTCAGTAAGAAAGCTGTTTCTGCCGCTTTAAAAAGATAAACCTTAGAAAACTACCATCCAAGCTACTACCAAGATGACCGTTGGCTAGAAGACAAAGAGACAGCCATTTGCTCTTCCAAGAGCGGCTACCGATGTGAGAAAACCTCCACCATGCCCATCACAGTGAGAAAGAAGTGGTACATGAGAGACCAGAGAGTTTCTGACCAGAGAAATGGGAAAAGCTGCCACAGAAATAAATTTGCGGAAGTTACATCCAGACTAAAACCTAAGAGAAGCCCAGCCTGACTGAATATAGTGAGAAGCACATGAAAACAATGCCTTAAAAGAGACTTTCCGGTAAATACTTTCTGAAATATTAAATCTCATAACTCTAGCTAACTAAATCACATAATTATATTTTCTAAATGTTCAATTAAAATGTTTATCTTAAATCTGTTTAAATCTTAGAACACTCTTCAAATTCTTGCTTGATCATTAATAAATTTAAGTAGTTGTTGATCATTAATAAATTTAAGTAGTCCCTGATGATTAATAAATTTAAGTAGTCATTGATCATTAATAAATTTAAGTAGTCATTGATCATTAATAAATTTAAGTAGTCATTGATCATTAATAATATTAAATAATCCTAAACATCTAATTCTATAAAACCATACAAGAAATTCATGTCTAAATTATAAGCTTATTAAAAAAGTCATGCTTTGTAATATTATTTTATAACCCTGAGCATTCACACATTGCTTTGAGATATTATTGATAACCCTGAGAATCCATTCATTGCTTTGTATTATTATTTGATAACCCTGAGAATCCACTCATTGCTTTGTATTATTATTTGATAACCTAGAGAATCCACTCATGACTTTGTAATAATGTTTTATAATCCTAGTGTTCACTCACCTGCATGTGAGCTAGCTATACACAACTTTCTATGCGTCAATATTTATTAAATGTTATATTAAATTTATGAAATATAAATTTGTCTCAGTCTCATTACTTGCTCATTATCTTATGAGTCACTAGTTAAGTTTTATAATAGAATATGTAATAAGGGGGGAATGTCTCATGTTTTACTGCTTTGCCATTGCTGGAACGTGATCAAAGAGATATCGAGTGTAACCTCTGGCATGTCATTCGCGATGGGTTGACTTGGAAGCACGAGTGAGAGAGTTAAGGTATGATCAGATGTAGGGTATTACTATCCCGACTTGGACAGCTTTTGGTTCTCTGGCTTGGACTCTCATTCTGTTGAGCAAATGTACAAACCTGACTGTTACATAGGTATATTTTTTTCCCCAGAGTTAGTGGCCCAACGTGTGGCTTAGACTAAGTACACAACCCTGAGTAGAGTTATTATATTTTTCCTTCCAAATATCATTGCAGTATGACAAAAATACGTATAAATTCAGCAAAACTACTCACAATCTGGTATTATAGTTGATAAATAATTGAGTTTGTAAGTAATTTAAATAAATTGGTGATTCAGAAAGGGATGAGCAAGAGAATGATCAAGCAAGAAAAATATATATAAATACACAAAGGATCAGGCAAGAAAAACAAATACACGCGTACTGAAAAAAAAATTATATTTTAAGGGAGAAACCACAGGTGGCAAGACAGAAGCTGGGTGAGTCTGAAAATTTTATTTATGATTTAGATGTGCTTATTATATGTTTAATTATATTAGAGGTTAAAATGTATCAGGTAGCAAATAACAAAAAGAAAAATAGGCAAAGAACAGGAGTGATTGAGGTAATTATATAGGTAGTCAGTTCTGGGGGAGTGAACGGCGAGTCAGCTGTCAGATATAAAAATAAAAGAATCATATCAAAGAAAATAATAGTACTAAAATATATATAAAATAAAAATAAAAATGGAAGAAGAAAGAAAAGAAGAGGAAAAAGAGGAACAGGAGGAGCAGATAGAAAAGGAAATAGGAAGTGAAGGTAAAACTTTGATATCAGGGAGATTAGTGAAATATAGTATTATGGAGGAGGAAAATAGCAGTAAGCAAATATGAGAACTTAAAAGAGAAAAGTGGGCCAAAACCAACATAAGAAAAGAGGCATAGGGAAAAGCAGGAAGTAGTAAATGAGGCACCAAGCCTAATGACAATAATGGAAATAATGAATAAAAATAATGAGAAAATGGAAGAAAAAGATAGAAGATATAGAGAAGAAAAAGAAAGATATAAGGCTGAAAGGGAAGAAAAGGAAAGAAGAGATAGAGCTGAAAGAGAAAGAGATAAGGCTGAAAGGGAAGAAAAGGAAAGAAGAGACAGAGCTGAAAGGGAGGAAAAAGAAAGAAAAGATAAGGCTGAAAGGGAAGACAAAGAAAAAAGAGGTAGAGAAGAAATGTGTCAATATATAGAGCACATGTTTGACAGCAAGGTAGAACAGAGGTTCCAAACTCTGCAGGAAACAATGGGTAGACTAGTCATGGAATGTAAAAGGCCAATTGAGGAAACCCAGAGAGAGTATGAGGGGCTCCTGGAGATGCAAGAAAAAAGAATGGAAACTAGCTTGAGAACAGTAAAAGGGGAGTTTCTCACTGTAAGGAATAAGTTGGAAGGACAGGGAGAGCTTCTGCATAAAGAGATACAGGATATAAGACAGGAAACTGGGAAAAAAGTGGAAAATCTAGAAAGGGCATTAGAAATAGTTCATAGAGGGACAGTGGAAGAAAGTAGACATAGTACAAGAGATACAGGTGCTGCAAGAGAGAATGGACAGAGTAGAAAAGAAGCAGGAAGAGATAGAGGTAGAAGGTAAAGAGCTATCACAGAGAAGCATAGGTTTAGCTAGTGGAATCAAGGTGGAAATAAAAGAAGCAGAGGATAGCACAGTACAAACAGAAGTCAGAGTGGAAGATAAAAACCCATCAGAAATGGAAATAAAAGTAGATTCTAAATTCCCTTCTGAAATTCAAGTAACCAAAGTAGAAAACAAAGAAAGTGTGCAGTGCAATACAAGACCCCGAGGAGAAGAGCATCTTAGGGAAGAGGCGAACAAAGAAAGTATGAAGGGAGTCATGATGGAGCAACAACAGCTTCAATACATTCTAAACTCCATAGAGAACCCAAAGTCAAACCTTTGGGAGAAAATAAAAGGATTGGACGGTATCACTTTAAGAGACCTCGTAGTGCATAATATAAATAAGACAGAGCACACAGAATTTCCACCCTGGAGACTTCATTTTGATAACAGTGGTCCACCAGCCATTCCCGTAGCATTAAGCATAAAGAGTAAAACAGTGGACCTCCAGAATAAAGAGCAGGCTCGAATACGCCGGAAACATGCAGACGCGCATAAGAAAAGAAAACAGAATTCAACTTGCCAGTTCGAAATAGGGGACCGAGTTTGGGTGAAAGATAAGCCTCCAAATAACAGACGCTTATCCAAGAACCGAAAAATTTACCCACTCTACAAAGGGACAGACCAGATAAATGAAAGCTGGAGAAAATTACTTTTAAATTTCATAAAGTCTAATACAAGAAAACTTGAAACCAGGCTTATTAAACGTACCAGATTAGAAGTTCTCTTAGAACAAGGTGTAGGGACATTATATTTAGGTTCTTTAGTTTATCGAAAATTAGAATTAGTTTACCTATTTAACTGTAATTATTTATTTGTAACCCATATTCATAACCTATAGTAATTAGTATTAGCTTATTCAGTCGTTTATTCATTTATATAGAGTGAGAGTAATTAGAAGTATTTATTTAATCATTTAGTCATTTGTAATATATAGTAATAAAAAGTTAAGCATTAGAATTAGGTTACCTTATTTATTCAATTTATAATCTTATAGCATGATAATAATCAGAAATTGTATTATTTTAGTTAAACATATTTATATATTTAATAATTATATTATGTTACTTAATTATATTCAACTATGCTAGAGCAGGGGGGTTGACATATTAGCTGCTTGCATGACGAGAAAGGGAAAGGGGAGATTGAAGAAGGTAGACCAGATGAGTAAAAAAATATATAAATAGAAGTCGTGTAGAATCACTAAAAAAAAAAAAAAAAAACATGAGCTAAAAAGAGAATAGAAGGGGGAGAAAGGTCTTTTTTTTACTTTTTTTTTGTCCGGGAATGGATTGCTATGAAACGGTTACACCTGTTTCACCTGTTATCTTTGATAATAGTATATATTTGTTGTACTCAGATGGCGTGTATTTTTTACATTTTAAAAACTTTGTCCTTATAATATTGCGAGTATGTGCGTATATAATCAATCGTCCTTAAAAATTATAAATATAAAATTATAGTCTCAAATATTTATATACGAGCATATTCCATTAGATTTGTTAAAAGTGAAATAAACATAACTGTATAATTAAAATTTATCTATATAGCAGCATAATAAGTTAAATTTATAATATTACTTAGTTTTCAATATTCTTTCTCAATAATTATGTAAGTCAGTATTTATTTTAAATAACTTCCAAGTTTTCAATTCTTTTGTTTGCTTAAAATTACATTCAGAAAGTTTTATCAGTTTTAACACTCCGTTCTAAAAATAAATCCTTGGCCAAAATTTGACCTATTTAAAAATTATAACCAAGACCAATTATAATATTCAGTCAGGCATAAATCTATACAAAAATCTTTGCTTGTGACCATTCTCTTGAAAATATATCTTTTAACTATGATGTCAATTAAAACAATAGAGTCTTACCAAGTCCAGATTTAGATATACTTAATATTTTTACTAACTGGATATTTGGTTAAAGGCTAGTTTGAACTAGTCATCTTGTGATGTGGCATGACTCAAAGTAGGAGGTTACTACTGTCAAAAATATAGCATAAAAAGGGGCCCAAATAGCCACCAGGACCTCTTCCATCATCTATCATCATCCGTGTTAAATTTTTGCTGTTGCTGTGAAAATTATATTTGCTGCCAAAATTATTTCCGAAGACCACAGAGCTGAAGTTCAGTAAGAAAGCTGTTTCTGCCGCTTTAAAAAGCTAAACCTTAGAAAACTACCATCCAAGCTGCTACCAAGATGACCGTTGGCTAGAAGACAAAGAGACAGCCATTTGCTTTTCCACGAGCGGCTACCGATGTGAGAAAACCTCCACCATGCCCATCACAGTAAGAAAGAAGCAGTACCTGAGAGACCAGAGAGTTCCTGACCAGAGAAATGGGGAAATCTGCCACAGAAATAAATTTGCAGAAATTACATCCAGACTAAAACCTAAGAGAAGCCCAGCCTGACTGAATATAGTGAGAACACATGAAAACAATGCCTTAAAAGAGACTTTCCGGTAAATCCTTTCTGAAATATTAAATCTCATAACTAAAACGTATTCTAAATGAAAGCTAGCTAACTAAATCACATAATTAATTATATTTTCTAAATGTTCAATTAAAATGTTTATCTTAAATCTGTTTAAATCTTAGAACACTCTTCAAATTCTTGCTTGATCATTAATAAATTTAAGAAGTCGTTGATCATTAATAAATTTAAGTAGTCATTGATCATTAATAAATTTAAGTAGTCATTGATCATTAATAATTTTAAATAATCCTAAACATCTAATTCTATAAAACCATACAAGAAATTCATGTCTAAATTATAAGCTTATTAAAAAAGTCATGCTTTGTAATATTATTTTATAACCCTGAGCATTCACACACTGCTTTGAGATATTATTTATAACCCTGAGAATCCATTCATTGCTTTGTATTATAATTTGATAACCCTGAGAATCCACTCATTGCTTTGTATTATTATTTGATAACTTAGAGAATCCACTCATGACTTTGTAATATTGTTTTATAATCCTAGTGTTCACTCACCTGCGTGTGATCTAGCTATACACAACTTGCTATGCATCAATATTTATTAAATGTTATATTAAATTTATGAAATATAAATTTGTCTCAGTCTCATTACTTGCTCATTATCTTATGAATCACTAGTTAAGTTTTATAATAGAATATGTAATAAGTGGGGAATGTCTCATGTTTTACTGCTTTGCTATTGCTGGAACGTGATCAAAGAGATATCGAGTGTAACCTCTGGCATGTCATTCACGATGGGTTGACTTGGAAGCACGAGTGAGAGAGTTAAGGTATGATCAGACATAGGCTATTACTATCTCGACTTGGTCAGCTTTTGGTTCTCTGGCTTGGACTCTCAGTCTGTTGAGCAAATGTACAAACCTGACCGTTACAATATATATATATACAAGAAAAAATCAATAAAAATATAAATATTATTCATGCTTAATACATACAAGTGTTAAGACAATAATAAAAAAAATAGTGTTACACATAATACAATAATCAAAGTTTCAAATATTTCCTAAATATCTAAAACTATATAAGAGAAATATCTATTAAATATCAATAAAAAGTGAAATAGTTTGACACCATTGTAAATAAATTATCTATAACTGCTTTCCAAGTAAAAATCTGGCAATGTCAATTGAAACAATTTTAGTGATGTGAGCATTAACAGTGAAAACTTTACGTGATAGATAAGTTCCTCAGAAAACATGTGCAAATGAAATCGCACAAAAATAGACATAACTTACCTTGAAAAAGGGGGGATATGGACTGTGATTTTTCAAAAATCACATAAAAGCAAAGCACCAATGTAAAATTACTTTAAAATTTGCGCAAAAAAAAAATAAGGAAATAAAATATGACTAATAAAAAATTTCAAACTTGAAAAAAATTGATACAAGACAAACTTTTTTTAAGTATAATATTTAATTTTATTCAAAACAATATATTTTTATGCATAATTTACAGTAATTTACATTTTTTTTATACACGTTTTAATTATTATCAATATTTGCCGATAAACAGGTTTGTTTGCAAACTGGTAAAAAACCAGATTCTTCACAAGAGAAAATACAACTAGCACCAATGTCACTCTCATGTTGTTGTTAGTGGTTTTCTGGTGACAACTTAATTAGTAATTAATCTAACAACTAAAAATTAAATTCTTATTTTTGTCTTTAATTTTCAATTTTAATTGTGCCCACTGCTAACTCACTTTTTAAAAATAAACTTGCGGACACTAAATGATTAATAATTGATTGAACAATTTTACATTATAATCTTGTAAAATTTAATGTGTGTATGCATAAAATGTGGAAATCATGATTTTAATTTCATTATTGCATAAACTCTTACTATTATAAAGCACTGAAAATATTGAAATTACTAAGATGAAAGTCGAATTCCAATAATGTGCTATTACTTTCAATATGGTGTAAGTGTGCAAAATTTATTATTTAAAGTAATAGCACATTATCGGAGTTTGACTTCTGGAGAAACATGAACTGCGTAACTTCAAAATCGCGTTAAATAAATCTGCGTAAAAAGAGATCCAGGTGTATATATAAATATATATAATCACTCTATAATTATAAAGCTTAACAATCAACAAAAACAAGAATTATCATAAATATTATCCAGAGACCAATCTATCAAAAAATACACATGGCATAATTTTGTAAAGTACAGAATGAGGATAGAAAATAAATAGTACAAAGTTCCAAAAAGATATAAAACAATATACTTTGAAAACAAGCAACATAAATAATCATCACAGTAGACTTTCACTAAATAATCATACAAGTAATTAATCTTGTGTAACCACGAACCATATATAAGCAATATGATATGACTAAAACAACCTTGAATCAATAACTATACTTTAATAAAAATAGTTATCAACAAAAACAATACAAGTAGAAATACTTTTACAACAAATTTTATTGTGACTAAAAATGTTGATATGAAATAAATATGAAGAGGATTTTTAAAAAAAAATCTTTCATTTCATTATTATGATTTACTGTTCCATAGTTTAGCATTATCCAGTTATTAATTAATGCAAGATTCTTATTAAGCACTTGCTCAAGAATATTATATAAAACAGCATCACAAGGCAGAGCAATATTATCAGCAAAACCATAATTCACTGAATCCACAGATAAACTAAAAATACCACATACATATATATATATATATAAATTAATATAGGATCAAGTAAAGACTCCTGTTGAACTCTATGATTAAGCTATTTAAAATCTTTAATAACATCATGTATTTTATACTAGCCTGTTTTCTCTTTTTTAGATAACTTTCTGATTAGCAAAAAAAAAAAAGACATCAAAATTATATGACTATAATTGATGTAGAAGATTTGTATGACAAACAGCGATAATGCTTTATATAAATCTAATAGATAGCAACTGTCTTAAGTCCATTATCCAATAAAGAAGCTGAATTATGCTCTTGATTCTAGAATTCATCTAAAGTATTCTTTTCAACAACAAAAACAAACTGATATACAGAAATCTTTTTAAACATATTCAAGAACGATATCATCTTATCCTTATCTGTCATCTCAGATAACTTAGCAATAACAGAAATAATTTAATTATGCCTATAATTTGCTAATAATCAATAGATTATCCTTTTTAAAAATTGCATAAAAAATACTCTTTTAAACTTTCAGGAAATATATCATTTAGACCAAAAAAGATTAAATAAGCCAACAAAATAGATATAAAAACAAACTTATTACCTTAAAAAATTTTTGAAGTTAACAAAGAGCAAACATGTTTTAAACGATCATTTAAATGTATTAACTGAGTATCAAAAACAACTGAGCAAAAAAAAAAAGGATTAGAGATAAATTCAGAAATAAACTCACTAATAGAAAGTTCCACTTGTGGACATACACTGTATTTTATTGCCCTTATTTCTAATATATTATCATTTTTTAGTAAAATTAATTTTATTAGAGAATTTTTTAATTAAAGAATTGATTGTTTTCTATTTCAGAAAAGCATTTTTAATGCAAAGAAGTTCCATATAATAGTGTAATTTATGAATTTTAATATTATTTTTTTTTAATAAGCATTTCCAAAGCAATTAAATTACCAGAAATATTTTGATGTTTTTTAAATTAATTTTTGATTTGTTATCCATGGTGAATGGTTTCTATTTTCATTAATTAATTTAATGCAAACAGTCACTTTATTCATTAAAGAAATAAAAATATTCTGAAATTGTAAAAAGACCATGTCTACATTATTTAAGCCAAAACACAATCCCTGTTTTTTATTGGATAAATTAATTATTTAATTAACATGTGAAAATTTAATAACATACTTGTAGGTAACTAGATTATTATAAGCTACAGCATTGCAAAATGATCTGTAATAAGTCAGATTGCTAATTAAAATACTAATCATATCTAACAATTATATGATCAAACATAGATTTTCAATATGGTGTTATACAAGTAAAAATTTTCCTGTTTAAAAATGTAACTATATAATAAATACAAATCTCTATTGGTAGAAGTGCATTCTTTGATTAAATAATCAATTTTATATTAGCAATTATTATGGCAGAGGATAAATATATATTAGATAATATTATATCTTTACAAATTAAAGATATAATGGAAGTAATATACAATTAATAAAAAATCTCCAATAGGAAAAATAACACAATTCTTATAGATTTGGCAGTAGCTAGTGTTGAAACATCATAAATTAAATTAAAATCAGTTTTATGTAAATAATTTTATTTTAAATGTCAATATAAACATGGCATAAGAATACTCCATATAACCATCCAATATATATATATATATATATATATATTATAATGGTCTGCGAGTTAGGATCAAAGCTAGCAGTCTTACTGTATCTGCACTACAGAGTGCCACTAGGCTACTTATACCTAGAAAATTTATAGAGTAGGCAGATACGTGCTGTTAAAGATCCAACTTTTATTTATTAAGATCATCAGCCCTTGCCACTAGCTCAGTGGAGATGCAGAAATAATAATATGCATATCTTTATTTAATCTCTATCTTAAAAATATAAAAAAATAAAAGCCACTGCCAGTAATTAATACACAAACATTTATTGACACACATATATAATATTTAAAATTTGAGGAATAACATTTATTATTTTAGATTTTAATATTAACTTTTAATTTAAATTATTATTTTAAAATTTAAACCATCCTCCCAGATGAATTTAATAATATTGTTTTAAGAGTGTCGAGTATGAATAAACTACATAGATTGCATTTGAAAAGAAAATATTCTATCCCTTATTTAACCTTAGGCCAAAATTTCACAGTTTAACGTTAATCCACCTGATACATCGATGTATTCAATGCAACATGATTACGACAGCACAAATATCATACTGTCAGGAATGTACATCTGAACAGTATGGTTAGAGAAGACATTGATTTTCATCCAGACAGGAATGCTACATCTGTCTGGCAAGAAGAACAATAAAAAAACTCCATAGGAAGAGACTGCGTTTTCCATCTTACTATTCCCTTCCATAGGCAAAAAGGGGGTGTGCGGCATATAATGCGATCCTGCACATGGCGGACCTCATATTACATTTGCTAATTACACCGATATATCCAATCCATTGACCCAATCTAACTACAAAACAAATAACCCAAGATTAACCCTCCCTTAATTAATTAATATAACTTTACAAATCTATATAGCCATTCATGCCCGACTTAATTTTAACATTTATATAATTTCGCACAGATGAATTTTATAAAGGTTTGTTTTTTTAATGTTGAGTATAGATTGGCTACATAGATTAGATGGTTAAAAACATTTCAAAATAAACATAAATGATCAAAATATAAAGTCATTGATGGAACTGCAGATAGAAATTTACAAGAAACCCAATGGCATTCATCATAAGATGCTGCATTGACACCAATAACTTAAAAGATATCCGAATAAATACATTTTAGATAACTCACTGTAAGGTATCATTATTTACTGAATGTCTATATATTCTAATCAAATATGAAAACAAAAACAATTAAATGTTAACGAATCTATGCAAGCATCTAAACCCCACTTAAATTTAATGCATTTAAGTAATTTATTCATTATTAATAAAAATAAAAAATAAAAATGGAAATGATTTTTAGCAAACTCAAATGTATAAAAAATTAAACATTAATAATTAATTTGAAAACTTAAGTCAGATAAAAGTTCATTAAAAAAAATTAGGTTTAGCTTGTTACATCTTTAAAGTTCTTAATTACTTGTAGTAAAATTTTTCCAATTATATCTTACAGTAGAAGAGCTCCTGATTCCTGGTGTCAATTCCCACAAAGTCTTTATTTGAAGACTGGTCTATCAGAGGAAGGTCTTAGCTGGTTCAATCCTGGCATTACAGTCATTTCATTTGAAATAAGTGAGAGAGAAAGTGACAAGTGCATCTTATTGCCCTTCTCACAAAATCAAGCTGGAACTGTTCTTAGTTTCAATATTTTTTCTTTTATACCGATCGTCCGAATTCACTGAACAATGGTTTCCTGTTCCAATTTTTCATTATGATCTGAGCCTTCATTGCTGCTTCTATTGGACATCTAATTTATTTTTGTTCTCTTATCTATATTTCATCTGACTTTTTTATATAAGATCCCCAAGGGCTAGCCTGCTTTTCGATAATTAATAAACACATCACTTCCAGTTACAAAAATATTTTATCTTTAGATCTTGTACTTTTTTATAAAAAAGTACGTTCAAATATTTTTTTTTTAAAAAGAAAATAATTTTTAAAGTTTTGCATCTGTGCGAATATATATACGTAAATTGAACAATTCTTTAATTTTAGCTTTTATTTTTTTATTTACGAACTTAAAAACCGTTTTTATTCTAATTTTAAATTAATGTAACAGCATATACCATTACTATATATATATATATGTTATTCCTCATAAGTAAGCCATGTTTTTAACAAAGCAATATTATTAAAACCTAATGGAAAATCACTTAGAAATATATTTAATTCATCAAAATGAGTTTGTACATTATAAATATTCATATGAAAAAATTTTAAATCATCATAATCAGAATCATATTAGATAGTATTCAGGGAAATTAAAGCATTAGAAGAATGGATATCACTTCTGAAAAAGAACAAAACTTTTTTAAAAAAAACAACAACATGTTGATTACAAAACTTTTTTTTTTTTTCTCCTCAAAAAAATGGGTACATTATAAATATTCATATGAAAAAATTTTAAATCATCATAATCAGAATCATATTAGATAGTATTCAGGGAAATTAAAGCATTAGAAGAATGGATATCACTTCTGACATAGATCAAACCTTTTCAAATAAATGATACAACTTGATGTTGATCACACATTTTTTATTTTGACTTCCAAAAAAGATATTGAAAAACCAAAAAATATGTTGAAGTGATTAACATAAATACAGTAGCTGTTATTTTCTAAAGATAAAATATCAGATTATAGTTACAAAGGATTTCCTTTTATGTAAAAACAGATTATTTGATTTAGTTTTTGTACAAAATAATTCTTCTACATCTTTCTTTCAAAATAACTTTTATTTGTGCCTCTTTGCCCATTTATCAATATCATTAGATTATAATAATGTATAAGTTACACTTATTCTATCTCCCCTTTTTACCTATACATAATCCAACTGACAATCATAGTGATTTCCATAATTAACACTATCAATATTTCACATGTAATTTTTCTGGGTGCAACAATCATCTTTTGATAACCCTGGTCAAATGATAAGAATAATCTACAGGGACCTATCAAGGTAGCCTGCTTAATAAATTGAAACTTGAATTTTATCATGACCCACAGTGTCTTTACTCTGACTCCTGAGGGTTGTGATCACACTCCATGTTAATACAAACATACCTGATTCATAAATCTGCAAGCAATTGTTTACATTTTTGTACAATTATGCAATTCAAATAATCAGAAATATAAATTGGCCCCTTCAAATCTGTAGTGACTAGATCTGTCCAAACCAAAGCCCTGGAGTGCACCCTAATCTCCTATCCTTTTAGGAATCAGAAGAAATGGAGGTAGTCAAACATTTACTCAATTTAAAGTTGTCCTTCCTGCTTCTCAGTAACAGTGTCCTATAAGTTATGAGCCCATCAGGGAATATTGATACAAGTCTTATGAGTTTGATGTATAATAAATTGTTGTCACAAGAATGTCCTCATGTACATAACTAATTACTTAGAGTATGTTAATCAATGAGTTATTGTATCAAATTGATATAGTCTTGGCCAAGATAACTCTGGACCAAGTTTGATCCACGATCCATTCCTGACATGTTCTCTTGTTGGTCTTTTCCAGCTCTTTAATTTTCTTTAGAAAAATTTCATGAAAGGTTTGTTCTTTCCAAATGGCAAAGTTTACTTGAGTTGCAAGTCTGATCAACCCAAATTCACTTTTTTTGGTTGCTTTGGTAATATCAACTGTGGCAGTATTTTTATACGACATTTGCATTATGAACCATCTCTGTATATATTTTCATTTTTCGCAATCTTGCATAATATGTTCATGATCCTCCTCAGCTTTATTGCTGAGAGGGCATAGTGTCCAAACTAATCCCTCTCCTATAATCTAGAAAGGCTCAAGCAGGGAGGACTCCAAGACTGACTTTAAGCAGAAAGACTACTTGTTTTGGTTCTAATTTTAACCTCTTGGTCATCCTCACAAATCCGATTATACCAAGTAAGCATTTACTTTTTTCTTTAACCTTATCATTATGTGAGAGTCCATGAGTATTCCAATAATATAATTTCCCTGCAAAAGTTGATGGAAGTTTATACCAAGTAAGCATTTACTTTTTTCTTTAACCTTATCATTATGTGAGAGTCCATTAGTATTCCAATAAATAGAGTCCATGAGTATTCCAATAATATAATCTCCCCAAAAAATGGGGGGAAATTTAAACAAAAGAAATACTTTTCCCTTCACCCCCCCCACAAATAAGGATATAATTTCCCTTCAAAAGTTGATGGAAGTTTTGAAGTTGTTGATGAGTATCGAGAACTGTTGATTCAACCAAATATCCTCTTTAGGAAGAGGAGTCGATCTGTGGGCTCCACTTTAATGCATGGCAATGGCACTCAGTTTTCTCATTCTCTCACAACAACCTGACCAATATGTTATGGGTCTATTGCAGGAAAAAATTCTGTAGAAAGTGCAGCCCTAAAACATTCATATATAAACATCTTTGTTGGGGAAAAGCCCTCCAACACCATCCTCAAGAAAATTATGTCTCCTCCAGCTCTTTTCTCATAACATTGGGGGGGGGATAGTCAGAAGCTGAGAAATTTTTGCAGGAGAGCTCTAAATCTCCCTGGGATTTGTTTCCCAGTTCTAATCAACCATAAGGCTGATTACTCCTCATTGACTCTTAGACCAAAATCGCAGGCATCCTGGTCTAATATCTTCTATAGCTCACCAACCTCCTTCCATAAAGAGATAAACACCACCACATCATCCATGTAGGAAATATGGTGAAGGTTCTCTCCCAGCAATGTAATGGCAACTCCGGTTAGAGATGCCTCAATGGTCAACAGGATAGGGTTGATGTAGGCCATAAAAAAGACTGCTCAGTGGCAAGCCCTGATGGATGGAAACACAGGGTGGAAAACCTGGAGTGACCTGACCTTCCAAAGATGAAAAAACTCACGATTTTGCAGCAGAGAATCTATCATTTGCATGCATGCTTTAGGCACTTTGAGTCTTTCCAAAACACTGAACAGCACTTCAATTCTGATGCAATTGAAAGCACTGGAAAAGTCCAGTTGTACCACAACTGGCTGGTTCATCTTTCTATTATGTACATGGTCAACTATGAAGCAGAAACATCCAACAGCATCAGCAGTAGAGGTGGCCTTCTTAGTAACTTGTTAAGGGAACAATTGTTGTATGATATTCTGCTGAACATCATCCTTCTACTTTCAATAATCTTTATTAACAATGGTATTATAGAAATGGGTCTTAAATTTCCCAAATCACTAGGACCTATCAGGATTTTTCAAAAGAGGCACCATAGCAAATGGGGTAGATCCCACTGATTTCTCAACATCCATCAGCAAGAGAGTCCACAATGTTCTTCACATTTGGAAACATGAAGAACCTAAGGTGTATCAGAAGGAACTTGAGAATTCCATGCAGACTAGGATGAATCCCATCCCAAAACACTGATTTTAGCTAAAATAAGAGATTTGGTGATGTTGTGTGAATTGGAACCCCCAGTTGAGAAGGACCTACAGGACTTAACAGAGCTGATATAATTGGAATTTTTTGTGTAATGTTCCCAGATTCTAATAAGCATCGAAGTTCCCATGTATTTGTTTCTGCCCATCTCGATTGACTGGGGAGCACAGGAGCATTTTCCACACCCAAGGGTTCCACCGAAGGTAACCCCTGGTCCAGCAGTGCTGCAGATGCTTTTTAAATTGAGAGGTATTCAGCAACTGCCCTCTGATTTTTTCTATACTTGGTTTTTAATTCCATAATTCTTGTTATTTTTTGTTCATGAAGGGAAAGAGTGCTCAGTTCCTTGGCAATAAAAACCAGTTCCCTGATTAGGTGCACTGGCTTTTTATTGGCCTTCATGCATTTAATTATATGATCACTCACACTTTTTATGAAATTTTTTTCATGCAATTTCAGCAGGGAGTCTCAAAATTGTAATCCTGTTAAATTCAATGTAAGATTCTAAAATCACTTGTGGAGAAGCATTTGCTTTTGTTATCATTCTGATTGTTTTTTAAGCCCTGTAATAATCTTAGCACCCTCTGCAGGGCCAATCCAAACCACAAGCCCAGGTGATCTGAAAAGGCCAATGATAACAGCTCAGCAATAATCTTAGCACCCTCTGCAGGGCCAATCCAAACCACAAGCCCAGGTGATCTGAAAAAACCAATGATAACAGCTCAGCTTCCATAGAGGCAGAGAGTAAGGGTGACATAAACACAAGGTTGATTAAGGATTTTATATTGTGATTGTAAAAGGAAAAAGCCCCAGGTTTGAAAAATTTATTCCCACATATCAGGGGTTGATGGACATGATTAATATATTTATATTGGAAAAGTTCATAATTATGATTAAAATCACCTATAATAATAGTGGGGAAGATGCTGGTCCTTAATGTTATACTTATTGAATTAATCACAGAACCCTCTGCAGGGCCAATCCAAACCACAAGCCTAGATGATCCAAAAAGGCCAATGATAACAGCTCAGCTTCCATAGAGGCAGAGAATGAGGGTGACACAAACACAAGGTTGATTGAGGATTTTGTCTTGTGGTTGTAAAAGGAAAAAGTCCCAGGTTTGGAAAATTTTTATCCCCACATACCAGGGATTGATTGACATGATTAATATATTTATATTGGAAAAGTTCATAATAATGATTAAAATCACCTATAATAATAATGGGGAAGGGTCTGGTCCTTAATGTTATACTTATTGCATGGATCACATTATGAACCAGTTCAGAATTTTGTGATAAATAAACATTGATAATGTTAATTAAATGGCCATTGAATTGCATTAAGAAAATTCAATGAGAAGTAATCCACAGAATCTTAAACCAGGATACTGGGGCTTTATGATTAATCAAAAAAGCCACCCTCCTGAAGCAATATTAGAGTAGGAGTAATGAAAAGCCTGCTGATTGTAATAGATTTAGAGTCTTTAAAACAGAATTGGAATGCAATTTAGTTTTGCAAATGCATAAAATGTCAGGGTTCTGCATCCTGAACCAATGAAGTAATGAATATGCCCTATGGATGGAATTCAGCTCTCTGACATTGATAGAGGCAATTTGAAATGTAATCAACCCTGTGTTCAAAGCCATAATTTAAACTAAAGGGTCCCCTGAATCTGACTTGTTCCACTGACTGTGGGAGTTCCACCTCCTTCTTCATGGCCACTAGTGGAACTGCATCAGGTAAACCACTACTCTTTATCATAGCAGGAGAATCAACTCTTGGAGGGGAGAACTGCAATACTGGGAGATCTGATTCAGGGCTCTCTGACTATGAGGTGAAGTTGAAATCAAATGTAAAGGTATTCACCTGTGGCAAAGCTTCTATTGGTAAACTTGTCATTGGGGAGACCCCAATTCCATCAGGTACCAGAATATCAACACATCTGTCATCATGGGGGAAGTCATTCTCAATTTCTTCTTGAGTTTTCCAGAAAATTCAGCATCTTCATCCTATGGAAGAACAACTGTCATCAACTGTTGCCAAATCTTTTCAAGAGTCCAGTCTGGGACATACTGGCTTATGCCTTTTGGTTCTGTTGGCTGTAGTTCTTTGAGGAAGTGGTGAAATAGTATGTCTAATTTGAGCCCCTTGCCATGGCTCCTTGACATGATCAGAGTCCATGCTTAAGTCACTCACTTTCTTCTCTTTTTTATTTGTAATTTTCCCTGAATCAACTTGTTACACATCCCCTTGTGGTGGTGCCTTATGCTTCGCTGAAACCTTCCTCAATGCCGAATCACTTTCCTCTCTTCTATTTGTAATTTTCCCTGAGTCAACTTGATGCACTTTCCCTTGTGGAGGTGCCGTCTGCTGCTCTGAAATCTTTCTCAATGCATGCAGTTTATACCTGGAATTAGATGGAGGACTAGGCAATTGAGATTCTCCAATTTTCATTTTCATGGCACTCATCTAATCTGATCTGCATTTGTGGTACCTCTTATGAATCTGTTCACAACCATCATATCTTCTCTCTGGACAGACTTGCATCAAATGGCCCACTGTCCAAACTCTACAGTACCTGAAATACTTAAAGGTGATACTCACTTGGCTAGTATGGTATTAAAGTCTGCTGAGTTAGTAAAAATCTCCACTTCTAGACCTTGAATCATCCTGTATTGAAATTCTACCACCTTGCTGTATGGTTCAAGCAGCACATGCAAGTCAGATTTAGTGAAATAGACCCTACAATTATGAGCCATACCATTCAAACATAGTGGCCAATCCAGCTCCACAAAAAACAAGTGATGACCCATTAGAGTTTTGTGACTGGACTTAAATGCCTTTTTCACAAACTAGTTGTTAAATTGAACCACAACATACTGGTCATTAGGATGAAAAAACATCTTATGTATCAAGGTCCAAAGGCTATTAGCCTGAAAGAGGCCATGCAGTTTTTGTATTGGGATCTTCTAATCTTTGTTAGAAAAATGCCCAACTTCAAGCTTATCCATTATTTTAAAAACAATTTGTGACAAGTTCATTAGACTTGATAAGAAATACCTTCTAATTCAATTTTAAAATCCATTTGAAAACTTTTCAAAGCTTCCACTTTACCTTTTGGTGAATATTTTTTTTTCATGTGAACTGCAAGCCCTAAACAAACAAGTAATCATCTGATTATTTCTGTTAATACTTTGACTCAAAATATCAAAGTCAGTGTGCATTTTTGAAATGATTAATGTAAGATGTGATGATGATGATGATGATGATAATAATAATAATAATAATAATAATAATAATAATAATAATAATAATAATAATAATAATAATAATAATAATAATAATAATAATAATAATAATAATAATAATAATAATAATAATAATAATAATAATAATAATAATAATAATAATAATAATAATAATAATAATAATAATAATAATAATAATAATAATAATAATAATAATAATAATAATAATAATAATAATAATAATACAATAATAATTTAAATGAAATATATTTATGTTCCTGTTTATTTTTACCTAATTTAACCAATAAATTTATATTAATATTAATTTTTTAACTGGAAATGATTAGAGTATTTTATATCATTCCTAAATTCTATAGTCATTCTTACTCAGAAATAACAATATTATTTTTTATTATGCTAATGTAGCAGCACAATTAATTAGAACTATGATTTTAATGTTCATTATGTATTAATTTTAAAATTTTACTTTTTTCCCTTGTTAAATTTATAAAATTTACACCAGCAAAGCATCACATAAATTGCTCTGCTTCAATATCTATATAAAAGCAATAATTCCCTGTATTTTTTACTAATGTATAGCTTTGTATTGTGTTAGCAACCATTAATCAGTAAATAGTATTGCCATATCTAAGACTGCAAACTAATTTATGGATGTTAGAGTTTATCAAATATGCGAATTAATGTAAATATTAAAGTTTTAACTTTGGAGAATTTACATAAATATACATAAAATTAATCATAATAGACATTTTGTAATATCTATTATAAAAAGAATTGCAATGTATTTATTTATAAATAAAGTTATTTTTTTAAAAGTATAATGGATCATCATGCTATCAATATTTAGTAAGAATATAATATCATTAATTTTTTTTAAAAACTATCTTCTTAAATTTTGGGAGATAGGTATATAATTACAAATATTATTTGATTTTGATATTGTTATAACATTTACAATTTTTCATGAATCAGAAAAATTATTTTTATTGCAAAGAGATGATAATGATAATAATGATAATAATATTTTAAAAATGTCATACACTTTTACCATGTGTGACTGTTTTTTATATGTTTTGTAATGACATGTTTTTTTCTTTAGCAACATGTCTATTGTAATGTTATTTTGGTCTTTTATTAATTTATTAGCTTATTTTTTCATGTATATATTTTATTTTCAATCTCTATTTACTATTTCCAAATCATGTATATATATATATATATATATATATATATATATATATATATATATATATATATATATATATATATATATATATGAACATTACAAGCTTTGTATGTCCATGAAAAAGATACAGGCCATACTATTGATTTTGATGAAGCTAAGGTTGTCTTTTTTGAGAGAAATGAAATCAAAAGAGGAATTAAAGTCTTTATTATTGAAAATGTATTATTCTGAAGCAATTAACTTATTTAAAAGTTCTTTTAATATTAAGGGTGGATGGGAAGTGAATGGATTTGTGGGTAGTTTTTAATAGTATATATACTGTGTAGTTTTTTTGTAGTTCTTTACACTTGAGAAGTCTGCTCATAGCAGTGAAACCTTAGGTTGTGTTTTAATATTATTTTTATGCTGGTCTGGCTTAATTTTAGATTTGGGGTAGTTTTGATATATATATTCACAAATTTTTTTATTTGCAAATGTTTCTTAGCTTTTCAACAGATAATTAAACATAACTAAGTGAAAGTTTAAATGATGCAATTATTAATTTTTCTTATAAGTAAGTGCCTTTCAGTTTGAATAAAGTTTATAGCTAAAAAAAATATTTTTAGCATATTTATTACTAAAAACATCTTTAGAAATAATAAAAATATTTTTAAAACAAAGCAATTGTTTTAGAAATTAAAAAAACAACAACTTAATTTTCTGTATTCAATCAAGTAATTTTGCATCTTTACAATTCTTTAAAAAATATAATTATAAAAATAAAATATATTTTACATTGATTCTTAAAAATATTTTTTGAAACAAAAATATCTTTAGAAATGAAAAAAAAACTGTCTTTAGTAATATAATGTAAAAGAAATTCTAGAATATGCAATTCAGCACTTGCACTTTAAAACTATTCTTGTCTATTTATTACATATGCCATCTAGCAACAAGAATAAAAACTACAATTATAAAATTACTGTACAATAACAAAATTTCTTGTTGATTTTCTTTGTGTATTGATGTGAATGACTAGCCATTTATTTACTAACATGCTTGTGTGTGGTTTGATTAACCAATTTTGTTTTGAAATAAGTTTTGAAAATATTATTTACATTTGAGTTTACATTTAACAATTAAATTATAGACTCAAAACTATTTGACTACAACCATTAAATGTAAAATTGCCATACATGTACCTTTTAATCCAGCTAGAATACAGTTTGTGGCAAAAAAAATATTTTTAGCATATTTATTGAAACAATTTTTAGAAATAATATGAAGTTTCAAAAGTAAAGGTATTATCTTAACAAATAGAAAAATAAATAAATACATGTTTTATCTTAGAGAATATAAAATATATTTTTTGTTTTTTATTATAAGATTTATTTATTGCTATTTTAAATTTATATTTATTATTAATATGTGAATATTTGGTTCATCAAAATTACTTTTTAAGTAATTCATTATATAAGCATCATTTCTTTTTCATAAACTTTTCTAGATATGCTGTTAATATTTCATTTCTTTCAATACTGCTAAAATATTTTTCAAAAGGATGTATTTAGAGAGAAGTTTAAAAAATTCCCAAATAAACAAAGCCAATGCAATGCTACCACATGTAATTATGGACTATATAAATATGGTGATCATAGTTTCAATCCATGGTAATATCTTAAGATTAATCAGTATAATTTTTATTTTTATGAATATGATAATATAAAGTCTGCTTTTGTAAAATAATATATTTGTTGAATTGGATTGTGAAACAAATGAATTATTCAAAAATATTTTATTGCTGAAATTTATCTTGGTTATTAGTGAAAAGATGTACTCCATTTATATTACAAAAGTTATATCAAAGGCACTTTAAAAAGTAAAATATTGATTGCTTTTATCGGAAAAATATGCCTGAGAAAAGAATACAATGAACAATTTAAAAAAATTAAAATACTTTATATTATGATCTCAAATAAGAGATTAAAGGTTTATCATGTTATGTACAAAGATAAATTTGTGATTAATGCAATTACCGTACCAATTATGGCAAAAGTCATTTCTAATATATTATTATTATTTGTTTTTTTAGTTTTGCTTTTTTTCCACAGTTGAAATGATTATAGTCATTTATGAATGTCTGTTTCTACTACTCTACACTTTATGTGATTTGCAGTTTTTGTATGGCTTTTTTATTAAGTATCCAAATCTCAGTTCTATAAGTAAGCACTAGAAGAACACATTTATTAAATATTCTTTTCAAAAATTCAAGGAATCTTTCATTTTATAATTAACACATTTCTACTAAAAGCATTCATTCCATTCAAGTTAATTAAATTACTGATCGTTAATCTACTATATTTTTGTACAGATTAATAATTTATATCAGATATTTGATTTT
This sequence comes from Epiperipatus broadwayi, assembly GCA_028023455.1. NCBI lineage: Eukaryota > Metazoa > Onychophora > Udeonychophora > Euonychophora > Peripatidae > Epiperipatus > Epiperipatus broadwayi. Next base: position 3,665,996 of record JAQFVV010000085.1, on the reverse strand, counting down.
CAATTTATTAAATCTATTTTCTATTTTTAAAAAAAAAAAACTATTAATATATTACAGTTTTTAAAATTTACCATTATTAATTCATCTCTTATATTTTGTATCATTTCTTAAAGATTAGAAGCATTATTTATGAAAATAAGCATATCAGTTGTCAAAATCAAAATGACAATAATCTCCATTTATTTTCATTATATTTGTTTTCCATTTTAATGTACAATTTACTTTTCATGAATTGCTGTATAAGTTGTGAAAAGATAGAATCATCTTATTAACAATCTTTACTAATATCAAAATGGGAAAGGAATAAAAATCTATATGCTGCTCTTCCACACAGTAATAATTAGAAAATAATAATAATTTTTTACAACAGCTATATAATCAAACAAGAATTTTATACATAAAAAGCTTTTTTCAGCACCCGCTTTGGTGCCCTTATCAAATGTTACTACTCTATTTAATGTTAATGAATCACCTGACATAAAAACATCCAGTGTCCAATAATGAAATTAAAACAAACAATAATAATATAAATAATTAAAACAAATCAAAACCCTCATATATAAATTGAATAATTACAAAACAATTGACTATATCATGACAATATGTCAAACAATATTACATGCATTTTTTATACAATTATATATATCACTTTATATATTTTCCATTCATTTTTAATCAACCAATTATTAAACAATTTTGTAGAAATCATAAATATTAATACAATTAGTCAAATTATTTTTAATATAATATGTTTCATATATTTGTCTTCTTTTTGGATCTTTGATAAAATTTAAATATTTAATACTTTTTGTAGCATCTATTCTATGGCCATATTTCAAGTAGTGATTTTTATTATGCAGACCTGTCATCTCTTCTTTTAATATCATTGTTATTCTCTTTGGCTCTTACCTCTAATTGTTTTCCAGTATGCCTAAAGTAAATCATTTTACAAATTTTGCATTTTATTTTATATACAATTCCTTTATGAACTGTAAAACAACCCTTAACATATAAATCATCCCTTAATCTATAATTACTTATTAATTGACCAAGATTTTTACTATTTGACCAGTCAATATTTATATTCTCATCAATATAATTTTATTATACCTTAAAGTATTATAAATCCTAGGATAATATGAAAGTTTAATTCACTTCTTATTTGATTCATTATTACCATTATCAATACCATCATTATTCTCAAAAATTTTATCATCTACCATAGATTTTTTAAAATTAAAAAATATATATTGTACTGGTCAAAACATGTTTATCCATCTAACATGAGCTGGAACTCAAAAAATGTATTTCAAACCCAGTCAAGCCTGAGATTTAGGTCAGAGATCAACCTGAATTCAAGCCCACTCCCTAAGCCCCAGATCAAACACTTAATGAATAAAATATAATGATGGCACTTAAGAATTTCTTCTAAATTCAGCCCACTAGCAGATCAGAGAAGACAATGAGACTACTTACTAACCACATAATCTCTTAACTAACATAAGGATACACATGATTGTACATGTGGAAGTGAAGAAAAAGGGAATTCAAACTATTCAAATAAGTTAGACAATTTAAAATTGTTTAATATAAAGAATTAAATATATACATTATGACTTAATTATATACATTAATATGTGCGTGAATGAACAGTCTACCAAATGGTAGATAAATACATATTGGAGTTCATGCAAAGAGTTCTCATATGCTCTTTTATTAACTAAATAGTATATATACATTATCACACATCTTTGGTGGGTACAGTATTAAGATGCCAATCATTTATTGAAAAGATTACATAATATTGCTATTAACGCTTTGGGTATATGGTGACTAGCATTATTTCGGGGAGTATTCTGAGATTTATTACATATATAAGAGAAACTATTTTCACACCATATATGACAAACTATTTATTGAAAATTTCTTAATTAGCACTAGTAAGAAGAACACTTTATTTTCCCCAAGTCATATGCTCTTAAATAAAGAGATAAATTAGGATGGCGGGATTGTATAATATAAATAAAATAACATTTTAATTAACAAAACTAGTAATATTGGGCACATATATATATATATATATATATATATATATATATTATAACAGGATGTACTGTTTTCCATATATATATTTTACGCACATATATATAATCTTGAAAGATTGCGAGTATGTATATAACAATACACGTATATGCATATGTTTAAAATTAAATATTTATAATATTATTCCATTTTATTGCCCAGCATATTTATGAGCATCAATTTATGACCTCAAGCGCCAATCTTATATTTCTATAAGAATTATTCTGGGAGAGAACTGGAATACCAAGATGAAAATGCCCTGGACTAGCTCTGGCTCAGGACAGGTGGCCCTCTCTTTTTTTATTTAAAAAAAACTCACAACACAAAAAAAAACATTCATTTTAAACATATTTATTAGTAATGACATCTACGTATCTCTCAAAAAAATATATTATTTATATAAGTTAAACTAATGTCCCTTTTCTCTTTTAAATCAAAGATTCATATCAGTTTCATTTTTTTTTGTTTGCTCTTTTCTTTCTCTTGCCAAAACTCCCAGACACACAAATATGCTATAATATGTATTTTGCACCAAAGATTTAATTGTGGATTAAAGTATCTCTCAAAAAATATATTATTTATATAAGTTAAACTAATATCCCTTTTCTCTTTTAAATCAAAGATTCATATCAGTTTCATTTTTTTTTGTTTGCTCTTTTCTTTCTCTTGCCAAAACTCCCAGACACACAAATATGCTATAATATGTATTTTGCATCAAAGATTTAATTGTGGATTAATTTATAAACCAATAAATCCCATAGTAAATAATTTTGAACTCTCCATGCAAAAGAAAATAAATTTTAAGTTCTCAATTGTGTCAAATAACAGTTTTTTTTTCAATTTCGTGGAGTAAGCTTACTAAAAGTGACATATATATATAATTAGAAAAAAAAACCTGCATTTCCCCAGGGAACTGATCGAATTCACCTGGTGAATAGGGAATCTCCAGTCCTTTGTTGGTGAATGAACTTTGTTTTTTTTTTTAAGTTCGGGTTCCATGGCTAAAGTCTATTTTATTTTATTTATTTTCTTCCTCTTTTGGTGATTCAACATTGTTGCTTATTGAGGCGAATTCTCCAGGCTTGAAGTCTCTTCTCCACTATCGGCAGCTGCTTTACATTCAGGGGCAAATGATTTGGACCCTCCGCATGTTGAAGCCTCTACCCCAGCCTGACCATATTTTTCAAAATGTATATCACGTTGACCATCCACTTTCTTCTACCTCCAAACTTATACTAATCCTTAATTCTTTTTTTTTTAATTATCAAATTTATCTTTCTTTTTAATTATATTTTTATTAACATTCCATATGCCTTTGTTAAAATGCACCACAAAAGCTTTTTACACCTATTTCTTTCCAATTAATATTTAATTAGTATTAGACATTCCACGATTTTTATAATAATTACTTCCATTGTTCTGCAAAATTAGTCTTCCATCTTGACATTTAAAATTCTTTTGTTGACTTAACATGTAGATATTTAAAAGTTTCTCAAACAAAATATTTTTTATTTTATTTTCTGAATTTTCATTTTTAATGGTTCAAAAATGCACTCACACATATACATAGTGATGTGTATAGCTAGGGTTGGCAATAGAGAGGAAAAAATAAGAGCAAGGGTATAACCCCCCCATACCTCTTCTATGAGTTTTTTTAATTAAAATAACTAAATCAATTCAAAATGACCGCGCAAATGACCGTTGATTGTACATCAAACTGTAAATATTAATTTTGTTAGTAAAGTAATATATATTTTTATTAATACGTTAGTAATAAGATATATATATTTTTAATAATGCATTAAGTATACGAATCAGTATTTGTCTAATTATCACAACAGGGTTTGATTATGCCTGCCCTGTTGCAATACTCCCCTCCCGGAAGCTTTCACATATGGTCTATGGATTTGAATGGCTCCTAAATATTGTGAACCATTTGTAATGGCATGGTCTTGAGGGAACAAGCATTGTATGATCCCCTTACCTCCTGCCCAGTATTTACTCAGAATGCATTATCCCCTTGGCACTTAACAATAGGAAAAGGTCCCTCATATAAACTGCAAAATTTCTTACAGATAAATTTCCCTGGTTCACTCACATGTCGGATTTTCACCATGACTAGATCGTCAACTTTAAACTGATGCGGCCTCTCTAGTGTATGTTTGTTTCTTTCCTGACTCCTTTTCAAAAGTGTACGATAAGCCTGCTCTTGGTCCTTTTCCACATTTATTGGCATTTCCTTTGTCCCTGGTATTTTGGCCTTGATTAATTTAGGGGCATGTTTGCCAAACTGGAGCCACAGAGAAAAGAACCCTGTAGACACGTTAACTGCCCAATTTATGTAGTTCAGTATTTCTGGAATCTTTTTAACCCATCCTCAGTGATTAGTTGGGTTGTACATCCTAAACACCTACCCAACTCACGCATCACCCGCTCACATGGGTTCGATTGTGGATTCCTAATTGAAGTCAGTATGTGTTGGAGCCCTCACTTCTGAACCCATGCTTTCCATTCTCCAGAGATAAATGGTGTGCCATGATCTGAGAGGATGCTTTGAAGTTTTCCTATCACTGTAAAATATTCCTTTTCAAGGAGACGTATGGTGTTTCAGGTATTTGCTTGAGTCATGGGACATGCAGCCACAAATTTACTGAATAGATCATACACCACCAACAAATATTTTTTTCTACTAAAGGCCGGCAATGGTCCATAATAATCTATTGCAATCATTTCATGTGGCTTCTTTGGAATTATGGAGCTCATTGAACCTGCATAATTCCTATTAGCAGGCTTAGTTTTTTGACAAAGTTTACATTGGCTGATCATCCTCACAACAGTCTTATGCATGCCTGGCCAATAAAACCACTGCCTAAGCCACTTTTCAGTTTTCCACACCCCATAGTGTCCATATATTTGGTGGACATAAGTCACCACTGCATTCTGCATTTGCTGGGGTATTACAGGTCTCCAACTTTCTGGTCCCCTTTTCATTCTGTATTGGAGAACAGCTTGGTCAAGTTTGTATCGGTTGATCCAACATCTGGACTCATCATCGTTTTCTCTTGTGTTTCCTTCCAGTTGTGTGATTTGTCTTAACTGACCATCCTTCCTCAGATGTTGGGCCAATCTCTTAAGATCATTCTCTACCCCCTCATTAACCCTTAAGTTTATTCCTGCCACATATACATTTTCAGCTTTAAGATGACATGATAGCAAATGCACTGGGTTACAGCTAAGAGCATCAGCTACAATGTTATCTGACCCCTTACAATGCTTTACCACATAATTATACTCTTGGAGGTATAGGCTCCACCGTACCAACTGACTATTTGTCAGATAATTGTGGATTAAAATTCTAAACTCTTATGATCTATAACCACAACTACTTTTGATCCCAGCAACAATGTGCAGAGTTTTTGGAATGACCAAACAATGGCTAAAGCTTCCTTTTCTGTGGCAGTGTAATGATGCACAGGACCCTTGAGCAGCCTACTTAAGAAATACAGCACTTTCACCTGACCATCCTCTTGAATCTGTGATACTGTTGCTCCCAGCCCATACCCGCTGCTATCAGTCTGCACCACAAAGTGTTTCTCAAAATCAGGAAAAGCCAGCATTACATGTTTCATGAACCCTTGCTTCACCTTCTCAAGTGCCTGGCTTTGCTTTTCACCCCACTCCCACACTACATCTTTTCTCAGTAATCTAACTAGTGGTTCCATTGTTGAGCAAACTGCTCCTGAAAATGGTTGTAGAAGTTACACATACTCAAAAAGGATCATATCTGCTTCTTGGACCTAGGTGCTGGGAAACCTTCAATGGCTGAGATTTTATCTGGGTGTGGCCAGACACCCTGTGATCCTATAAGGTGGCCCATGAATGTAAGTTCCTCTTGAAAGAGCACACTTTTCTTCAGGTTTACCTTGATCCCTTTATTCCAAATTATCTTAAAAACATTTCCACATCTTTGGTATGTTCTTCCACTGTATCCGATGCCACCAATACATCATCCATATACATTGTAACTATTTTCTTGACCTCATCAGATAATACCCAGTCTAAACATCACAGTAAACTGGCCCCACTGTTAATAAGGCCAAATTGCATATGGTTAAACTGATATGAGCAGCCATCATACTTAAAGGTAGTATATTAACGATCTTCTGGGTGCAGCCTTATCTGCCAGTAGCTTGCTGTCAGATCAAATGTTGAAAAAAATTTTTTTCCTTTAAATCTCCCAAGCAATTCTTGTATGGGTGGAGGTATGTTACAATCTGGGATTATGACTTTATTCAATTGCCTCGCATGGAGACATAACCATACGGAATTATCCTTTTTCTTGATGATGACTATCGGGTTACAATAAGCCGAGGAGCTTTTAGATATAATACCCCATTTCAACATTTGATCTATCTGCTCCTTCACCTGCTCCCTATATTGATGAGGAATTGGGTATGATTTTGCCTTAAATGGTTGTGTTTCATTTACCTGAATTCTTTGTTCAAACCCTGGGATCACACCTGGCCTGTCTGAAAATACCTGATTGTACTCCTTCAGTATCTTTCTTAGTATTTCCTTCCCTTCTCCCCAAGCAATCTTTGCCTGATCTATTTTTCCTGTTATCAAGTTATCATTGTGTTTATTGGAAACTTGCACAGCCCCCTATTGAACTATCTTTGCTATCCATTATAAATCTAACCACCTCTCCATTACATGTGGCTTGTCTACTTTTGTAGTTCAACTTGCATTTATATTTGTATAAAAAGTCAGTTCCCAATAAGACATCACAAATCAAATTTTTCATGATTAGGAATACATGGGTGCAACTTACTCCCTGGATTTTGACATCCAAAAATATTTGTTTGGGTTCAACCTTGGCCTTTCTGTTGTTGGCCATCGTCACTTGTACAGCTTTTAAAGGTAGAATAGGTATATTTGGTTGTTCTCTGGTGAGTTTATAATACAATTTTTCTGTTATTATAGAGACCTGACTCCCTAAATCAAAAAGTGCTTCTACTTTTGTCTATCCTGCTGCTATCTGTATTTCGGACATGTTTGGCATGCATAACTTGGTACATGGTCCTCCCACGAACAAATTAGGTTCCCCATGTGTTTTGAATTCGGTTGCTGTCTGAATATTCTGTCTCTTTTTTGGTCTACTTCCTTTTTTTCTCGAATCCATCTCATTTCCGCACTTATTTCCATTTGACTCAATATATTGTCTATTTTTTAGATGGGTTGTCTCCATCTTGCTCTAGCATCAATCTTATTCTTATTGGCAGGTTTTGGCAGACAATCTTCACAATCTGTTTCTCTGACAAATTACATGATTCTAATGTCCTGAATGTGGCTACTTGATGCCTAAAAATACACATATCCCTCTGGTCCATCCTCTTGAAACTTCTCTATCAATTGGGATCTAATGTTGTCCTGCCTTTCTTCACTCCAGAAAGCTCCCTCCAGGGCTGTCTTGTAATCTAAAAATGTCTGCGGTTGGTGTAGCAATGAGTTCCACCAATCCATGGCCTGCCCTTCTAGGTGGCAAGATGCTATTATTGTTCTCACCTTGTCTGGTGTTCCATAACACACAAAGTATCTTTGCAAACTCCTAAGGTGATCTACTGGCATCTCTTCCTTCTTCTCCCCAAATACTTTTATTCTTATCAACTCCATCTTCTTTATGTGATGTATATATCTATTTTTCTACATGCTAGGTTCTGAACCTCTAAACCACCAAAGCACAGTGCTGCCCCCTTTCCAGACTTTCTTACACCTTCAATATTTCTTAAGTATATATATTTATAATTTTACAATGGACCGATCGATATTTCACTATGTTATTCCGACTTACTCTTGTTTTCCACCTTTATAAAACTTTACTTTGAAAACTAGTACAGATAGACTATTTTTATATCAAAACCTTTGTTTCAAAGTTAGTTTCAAATTCAGAAATTGTCAAAATGATTATAAAAGTAAAAAGTGTAAAATATATTAAAATCATAGCTACTGTGTGGGTGTAAATTAAATATAATTCATTACTCGAATTTCTTTTGAAACGACATTAATTTAATATATATATATATATATAATTATTTTTATCTGGTTATGACATCTTATAGTAATAAGTGACAGCAAGTCAAATAATTATTTTGTATCTAATTAAATTGGATTAATTATAAAGTGTTAGCCACTTAAACACTCGTTTACTTTTTTCTTTTAAAATATCTGTATTACTTTTTTTAAAAAAAAAATCAATTGCGAACAAGAAAAACATTTACATTCATTATTTACAAAAAAAAATCCATAACAAACTGAAAGTTCTTTAAAAACCAGTCTAACCTAAACTAATTACTTTATGAAACGCTTTTATATTCTGCTCTCAGTTGGTATTTTTCATATAACCTAAAAAGTTTTTTTTCTTATAAACTTAATATTAACTACATCCAACTGCCAATATAATATAACTTCCGTTTTTCTAATTTTTTCTTTTAGCTAAAACAATAATGAACTGACAAAACCAATATGTATATTTTTATTTATTTTCTCAAAAAAAAAAAACATTCATGCTAATTTCTTTAATTTTTTCTTTCCCTCATTGACCTACTTCTCTTCGATGCTTTTTTGTTGGGTCGCCATTATAACGGGATGTACCGTTTTCCATATATATATTTTATGCACATATATATATAATCTTGAAAGATTGCGTGTATGTATATAACAATACACGTATATGCGTATGTTTAAAAAAATATTTAGAATATTATTCCATTTTATCGCCCAGCAGATTTATGAGCATCAATTTATGACCTCAAGTGCCAATCTTATATTTCTATAAGAATTATGCTGGGAGAGAACTGGAATACCAATATGAAAATGCCCTGGAATAGCTCTGGCTCAGGATGGGTGGTAAAATTACTGGCAGTAGATCTAACCCTCTCTTTTTTTTTATTTAAAAAAAAAACTCACAACACAAAAAAACCATTCATTTTAAATATATTTATTAGTAATGACATCTATGTATCTCTCAAAAAAATATATTATTTATATAAGTTAAACTAATCTCTCTTTTCTCTTTTAAATCAAAGATTCATATCAGTTTCTTTTTTTTGTTTGCTCTTTTCTTTCTCTTGCCAAAACTCCCACACATACAAATACGCTATAATATGTATTTTGCACTGAAGATTTAATTATGGATTAATTTATAATCTAATAAATCCTGTAGGAAATAATTTTGAACTCTCCATGCAAAAGAAAATAAATTTTAAGTTCTCAATTGTGTCAAATAACAGTTTTTTTTTCAATTCCGTGGAGTAAGCTTACTAAAACTGACATATATATGTAATTATAAAAAAAATACCTGCATTTCCCCGGGGAACTGATCGAATTCACCTGGTGAATAGGGAACCTCCAGTCCTTTGTCGGTGAATGAACTTTGTTTTATTTTTAAGTTCAGGTTCCATGGCTAAAGTCTATTTTATTTATTTATTTTCTTCCTCTTTTGGTGATTCAACACTGTTGCTTATTGAGGCGAATTCTCCAGGCTTGACATCCCTTTTCCACTATCAGGGGCAAAGGATTTGAACCCTCTGCACATTGAAGCTTCTACCCCAGCCTGACCATATTTTTCAAAATGTATATCATGTTGACCGTCCACTTTCTTCTACCTCCAAACTTATACTAATCCTTAATTCTTTTTTTTTAATTATCAAATTTATCTTTCTTTTCAATTATATTTCCATTCACATTTTATATGCCTTTGTTAAAATGCACCACAAAAGCTTTTTACACCTATTTCTTTCCAATTAATATTTAATTAGTATTAGACATTCCATGATTTTTATAATAATTACTTCCATTATTCTGCAAAATTAGTCTTCCATCTTGACATTTAAAGTTCTTTTGTTGACTTAATATGTAGATATTTAAAAGTTTCTCAAACAAAATATTTTTTATTTTTGTTTTGTGAATTTTCATATTTAATGGTTCAAAAATGCACTCACACATATACATAGCGATGTGCATAGCTAGGTTTGGCAAAAGAGAGGAAAAAATAAGAGCAAGTGTATCACCCCCCATACCTCTTCTATGAGTTCTTTTTAATTAAAATAACTAAATCAATTCACTACGACTGTGCAAATGACCATTGATTGTACATCAAACTGTAAAAGTTAATTTTGTTAGTAAAGTAATATATATTTTTAATAATATGTTAGTAATAAAATATATATATTTTTAATAATGCATTAAGTATACGAATCCGTATTTGTCTAATTATCGCAACAGGGTTTGATTATGCCTGCCCTGTTGCAATATATATATATATATATTGAGCTGAGCACAATTTTAATATTATTACAGTACTAAAATTAGGTCATAAGCAAAAAAATTAATAATATGAATAAGTGGTGGTACTGACATAGTGGCAGAGAAATCAAAGATAATGTTGTGCTCCTGGATGAAAAACAAAATCTAAGCCTCCTTTCTTGAGCACTGTTTAGAGAAAAATTGTTAGATATAGCATGTGCCAGGACTTTACTGAAATCACCAATGCCACAGGCCCTTTTATATGGAATAAGTGTGGTTCTGGGTAGCTCAACTATCCATGGAACAGGACATGAGAAGAAATCTATAGGTTCGATCTTGTCACAACCCCCAGATTAGAAGCACATAATATATTTACGAGAATAAGCCAGATGTCAGTAACACAGTTTGGATAAATGTTACTAATGACATTGAATAAGATTTACTGCTTTAAAAATAAATGATGCTAGTTTGAATGCCATAATTTATACAAATAATATGTGATGCCACTGTAATATATATATATATATATATATATATATATATATATTACATTATATATATATATATATATATATATATAATGAAAAACCATATAACAATACAATACTAGAATAAATTCAAAAATTTTACCAAAATCCTTTCACAACCATGGTTTCATCTACTACAAATAGACCTTCTCAAGAGAAAATCAAACTATAAGAAATAACAAATATATACACACAATCAAACCTTCCCATAATTCATTTCAAACTACACCTTCCCTTAATATCAAAAGAAGTCTTCATAACATTGATAGCCTCAGAATCAAGAAGATTTATCATCAAAGTCTCCTTTATTCTTCTTTTTAACTCATTCTTTTTATAAAAAATAGCCAAAGCATTGTCAAATAATATTGTATGATTTGTATTCAATTCTTGAATATATAAAGCTGAGTTAAGATACCTATGTTTAACTCTACTTATATGAACCTTAATCCTTTCATTAAGACTAAACTTACTCTGGCCTACATAAAACTTACCACAACTACATGGAATCTTATAAACAATACCAGAAATAGACCTACTATCAATAGACTGTTTAAAACCATTAAGTAATGAATTCAAATCATAACCCTTCTTTCATGCAACCTTTTTTCCACCCAACAAAGGATTATTTTTATAAACCAAATTATAAATTGAAGCCTTAAAAGGTAATGACATATAAACATTATCCTTACCAACAACATTCTTACCATCACAATCATGACTATAAACATTATTATTAAATACAACTTTTTTAATAAAATCATGACTATAACCCAATTCTACATATTCAGCTGCAAATTAAATTCTTTGAATATCAGCATTATTATTAAAATTATTAAGCCTTCTATTCCTACAACAAAAAATTAACAAAGACATTTTTTTAATGTATAAAAGGCTGATAACTATCAGCCCTAATCATATTCCTCAAATTTTTAGGTTTTATAAAATGACTACAAAATAAAATATCATTAACCTTCTCAACATTTAAATCTAAAAACTTTAATTTTACAAAATCAAAACTACTCCCCTCAATTGTAAACTTAATACTAGAATCAAAAGCATTCAATCCACATAAAAACTCTTCTAATTTCTCTTTCTGAATAATAAAGAAACAATCATCAACATACCTAACAAATAATTTTATAGAACATGAAAACAGATTAATAACACTACACTCCAAATAATCAATATAGACAGCACACATCAATGGAGAAATAACATAACCAATAACCTAACCCTCTCTAATCTTATAAAATATCTCATTAGACATAAAATACATTGAATCCTCTAACAGCAGAAGCAAATTATGAAAAACCTTAATCTTATCTGCAGAAAAACATTCCAAATTCTTTAAAATTGACACAAAAACATCAATACTTTTTAATCTATTAACCGATTGGTACATATTTTTAATGTCTAAACTACCAAAAACACAATCATCATCCAAAACAAAAACATTTATTTTATTAAAAGCTTCAAAAGAAGAAGAAACACAAAATTGACCTAATTTTATATAATCCTTAAAATATCTTATAATAAATTTTGATATTTTATCAACAATTCCTCCTGTAAAATCAAAAATACATCTCAAAGGAAAATTATCTTTATGAGATTTCAAATTAAAAAAAACCTTTGGAGCCACATAATCACTAGGGTAACAATTTAAATAAGTAGTTCTATCAAAAATCTTTTTATTTTCCATAACTTTCATAATCTTAATTAATTTACATTTTATTTTTTTACCAGGATCAAAATTTAAAATAGCATATTTTCCATTATTCAATTCTAAAGAAACTTTACTTTTAAAATCAATATTATTTAACAATACAAAAATGGCCACATTTATCTTCTTTTAACAAAACAACATCATTGGCTATTAATCTTTTCTTAACAAAACTAATTTCCTTAGGTGCAAAAACAAATTTTTCTCTTTTAAGTAATTGACTATTCAAAATAACCTGTAAAGAAACTTTATTTTCATCAGAAATATTACTACTACTTTCAATGGCAGAAACAAAATCAAAAACTAAATTCTTATTAGCAAAAGGAACAAAGCGAGGACCCTTAGCTAAAATAGCCATATCAGACACACTCAAAACATAATTTGACAAATTTAAAACAGATGAAGCATCAGGTTTATTTTTATAACACCCAAATCTAAACTCTTTTTCTTTCACAAAACCTTTATTTCCAGCCTTTCCAATCAACAACTTAAACTTCTTAAAATACTTATTACTATAAGTAATTTTACACTTACTCCTAAACCACTTTAAAAAAGAATTCAAAACTAAATAATTAAAATTCCTTCTAAAATCCAACCCTCTTCTAATCATTTTACATCTATTAATTAAATTAGATAAACTACTCATAATCTGCATAATAAATTGTTTAAGAATGAATCTTTTAAAATTTAGAATAAAATCACAATTAGAAAATAAAACCAATTTCCTATCCAACTTAATATTACATGAATTAGAAAACACATTGCAAAACCTACAAGTCTTAAGAAAATTTACCTGAGCCTTTAAAGAATCTATTCTATTAGACATGTTAATTAACTTTTTCATTTCTAAAATTTTTACACAAGAAAAATTATCATATAAAATCTGCCACATACTGAAAGAAAATTAATAATAAAAAAAATTTAAATAAAATAATAAAAAAAAAACCTATCCAAATACAAACAAATAATTAATAATAAACAAATAATACAAATAAATAATACAAATACACAAAACAAAGCAAATAAAATATGAAATTCACAAAACCATATAGCACTATCTAAAAAATATTAAATAGTATACCTAAATAGAAAACCAAACATGCCTAACACTATACTAGCATGGAAGAAGGGTTCTGATTTGAATTCATTACTTAATGGTTCTAAACAGTCTATTGATAGTAGGTCTATTCCTGGTATTATTTATAAGATTCCATGTAGTTGTGGTAAGTTTTATGTAGGCCAGAGTAAGTTTAGTCTTAATGAAAGGATTAAGGTTCATATAAGTAGAGTTAAACATAGGTATCTTACCTCAGCTTTATATATTCATGAATTGAATACAGGTCATACAATATTATTTGACAATGCTTCAGTTATTTTTTATGAAAACAATGAGTTAAAAAGAAGAATAAAGGAGACTTTGATGATAAATCTTCTTGATTCTGAGGCTATCAATCTTATGAAGACTTCTTTTGATATTAAGGGAAGGTGGAGTTTGAAATGAATTATGGTAAGGTTTGATTGTGTGTATATATTTGTTATTTCTTATAGTTTGATTTTCTCTTGAGAAGGTCTATTTGTAATAGATGAAACCATAGTTGTGAAAGGATTTTGGTAAAATTTTTGAATTTATTCTAGTATTGTACTCTTATATGGTTTTTCATTTTTTATTTTTGCTAGTATAGTGTTAAGCAGGTTTGGTTTTTTATATATATATATTGTGCCAAGGCCAATTTGGCACATATATATAATAATATTGTCTAAAAAAATTATTAAAATAAAAAAAAAAAAAAATTCGAAAAAGAGTTTGAAATAAAAGATTAAAAGTGGGAAGGGGTTTTTCTTAAAGTCAAACTAAAAGTGTTATAAAAGAAAGTAAAGTTAATTTGGAATTTATCATTAACTAAAAGAAAGTAAAGTTTTTCTAAATTAGTATTCGTGAAAATAAGTAATTTAAAATTTAAAAAAATATATAAATCTTTTTTCATTCAAGCTTATTATAATAAATTATATATGTGTGTGCGAGTGTAAATAAATGTATGCGTGTTAGAATAATATTAGCATATATATATATATATATATATATATATGTAAATGAAAGTTAAAAAAGAAATTATATTTGGAAAATACAGCAATGGCTATTAAGTTAAATAAAGATTTAAAAAAACCACACCAGCGGTGGGTTACTAATTAAACAAGCATCAAAAACACATTGTCATAGGATTAATTACTAATGGAATTTCGACAACACCTGTTGCACCTTTGCCGGAGGATATTAAAATGAAAACAATTCGGATACATAAATAACCCAATTTTTTATCAGTTTTCAGTTTTTTCAATCCAGTTTGCAGTGACAGTCTTATTTCAGTTGAGATAACAGTGCATTTCTATTATGTATCCAGAAACAAAAATGCATTGTTGAGCAGCTTTTGGAAATATACGCTTGTGCTTCAGCCTCCTTAGTCCAACAAGATAATCAAAACCTCCCTGTGAAATAATGTCTGCATAACAACTCAGAAATCCTCCATCAAACATTCAACTGTCTTCAAGAATACAGCCAACGGATTCGCATAAAATCTCTTCAAGAAAAGTCCAAATCTAACCAGTTAGATATAATCCATCAGAAGCAGCCAACAACAAGTAATATCTGTGTTCCAAAAATCCTAGGTAAACATTTATTTATTATCATTTATATGTAGTAGCCACCACTGTAATTCGTCAATCCTACCGTGTAAAGTAATTTGAACTCTTAAGCATGCATAAAATGAACTATTGATGTGCGTGTGTGTATGTGAGATAATTTAACGATGTCACATATTATTTATGCTTTTTCCCAGATATATGTTATAATGTGTTACTTTAAAAAAATGTGCGTGTGTTAAATCAGATTTATAAAGATGTTTAAATTTAGTCAATTAATGTTGGGTAGTAAATTATTTTTAAATTTATTAATGTTAATTAAAATAAAATGTTTTCAAACTTAAACTTTATTTGTCAGTCAATTCTTTTTACCAACCTTTTTATTAATTTTTTCCACCATTAATTTTGTATAATTTTGTTATTGAATTAAAATTAGACTGAGCTAGTTTTAGGAAATGTTTTGAGTGCTGGATTATGATCCTACTGCCCAAATATATTAGTCATCAGATTAACTGGTGGCCTGGGGTTTACCCTGAAACAAATAAAGTATTTGGATAGTAGGGGTTTGAATCTAGCAGCCGAGATGGGCCACTGTTGATAGTTAAAGCTATCAATTAGATCTCCCATTTTGCTCGAACATGCCGGTTCTTCCACGTAACATTTATAAGATTATAAATGTATTAGGAAGTAGTTTGAAACTGGCCAAAACTTATATATACATATATGTAGGTGGTTTCAGCGGTTCGACCCGGTACATAAATGGCTTTCCCAACATTTGGTGCTGGACCTAAGAAACAATAGTAATTAAATATTTTGTTTCTTGTTTAAAAAAAATTTCCTATACAAAATCTAAATTACGTATGTTAAAGCGTTTTAATTTGTTAAAAAAAAAAAGAATTGACTGAAAACTTTGTTTTCTTTAAATGAAAAAATATTTACGCTATTTACATTATTTAAAATAAATCATTATGTTAAATCAGAGACAGTTGGATGTTTGGGAGGAGTTAAAGCATTAAGATCGGGTGGAGAAAAATGGACAAAGAAGGGGCGGAGTCAGCATGTATTTTCAGTTTAGTAAGAAATAAATAAAATAGAAATTAGTAAACTTATGAGCGTGAATAAAACATAATATTAAAGAAAAATAATATAAAAAAGAAAAGTTTAAAAGTATAAATATGACAAGAAATAAACCTAAAATGGGGACTCAAGGTAAAAAAACAGACAATGTTCCCAGCGAGGAACAAAGTAAAACCGAAACTAGTGAAATAGAAAAGGTCCTCAGTGAAGAAAAAATGGAAACTCAAGTGAAAGAAGTAGAGAATGCTTCTAGGGAGGAACAAAAAGATAAAAATAAAAAGGAGGTTGAGCAAAAAGAAGAGAAGAGGGAAATCATAGCTTTATTAACTTGCATGCTTGAAAAACAAAAAGAAACAGCTGAAGAATATAAAAAAATAGCTGAAGAGCTTAAAAACCAAAATAATGAAATGAAGAGTAAATTGGAAGGGCAAGCTGAAATGCTTAAAAATTTAAAGGACCAGATCGAAATGGGCCAAAATAAAATAAAAGGAGAAATTAGGGAAGAAATAGAAGAGATTAAAAAACAAGTAGAAAATCAAATAGAGACCACTTACCAAGTAATTGAAAACAATAAGATAGAAGATAGAAAAGTAATTGAAGATATAAAAGTCAGAATGACGGATTTAGCTTGGAAAGTAAATCAAAAGAATAGTGCGCAAATGGAAATAAAACAGTTGACCACTTGGGTGCAAACACACACATTATAAGCAATCCGGCAATTGTGAACCAGTTTTTGAAAGTACAGATATTTTCTGGCCATCAAGGTGAAGCTCCTATGGAGCATTTAAATAATTTGGAGCACTATTTCACTCTGAATCAATTAAGTGAGGAGGCTATGATCGCAATAGCTTGTAGCCATTTACAAGGGGGGTCTCAATCTTGGTGGAACTCTTTATATAAAAAACCAGTCACTTTTACCGAATATAAAATTGCTGTTTTAGCTAGTTATTGGAACGAAGATTATCAGGAAAATCTTCATCACCAGATCTTGCAAAATAAATGGCGACCTGGTGAACTGTTCATTTCTTTTTTTAGAAGGCAAGTGGCAAAATTACGCTTTTTAACAGCAGACCCACTATCTGAACAACAAATTGTCAGGATAGTCTGCCATAGTTTTCCTCATAATGTTGAGCAAATGCTCATAGGAACTGAAAGGAAAACAGTGGAACAAATGGCGGAATTGTTGAGCGCTTTCGACAGAGCTAGACCAACTTTTGACATGAGAGATAGAGGATTCAAACCCCAACTTAGAGAGCTGGCTATAAATGCCGTAAGATATAGACATAGGTCGAATTCGGGGAGTCCCTGGAGGAGACATTATTCTAATAGTCCCGAGAGAACAAAAATCTTTCGAAGAACTGACAGCGATCCTGATATCTCTCATACTAGATTTAAGGAAAGGCCAAGGGGTGATTCTCAATCCCCCAGCATGAGTGACTATATGCAGAAAAAAAATATAATAAAGAACTGCCAGACAAAAATTAAAAATATGTAATCTGACGGATTCGCCGGCTTGACCTAGTATATAACGACCATGGACTCGGAATATTGGGAAATGTTTAACAAAGTTTAATGAAATAAATGTAAAAATGAGTATCAAGTTAGATTGAATAATTAAAAATGATTAAAGTTAGTCTTAGTAAAATAACAATCATAGAGTTTTTAAAATATTAAAGCAACTATAAAACAATTTATGTCAAAAACCCTCAATTATGTCTTATCGATTATGTTAAATCCCAGCTCATAAGTCTAGAACATAGCGGAGTGTGACACCAACGAAATAAATGTGTAAAATCAAAAATAAAGAAGGGAGAGTAAAAATAATGTTTTAAAAATGAAAATGAAATAAATAAGTGTATAATGAAAGTATTAATGAAAATAAAACATTATCAAATAAAATTAAAAAAAAAGTGTATTAAATTAGGATTGAGGGGTGTGTGAGTATTTGGGCAAAGAAATTAAAAGTTGGTTTAAATCAGCACAAAATCTATCTGTGTGTTTGAATTGCCTTATACTTTGCTGCCTAATTCTCTTAACATTACATTTATTACCTAATGATGAAAATAAAACTAAAAATGCACTCTAGAAAAATAAGAATTTGAAGTGGTCAATACTTAGTAAAAGTGACCAATGCACATATTAATTAAGAAAAATGTTCGTAAATAAATAAGTAGGTCAAATAGTTAAAATAAAATCGATAAAATCAAGTTAAATAAATAAGCGTAAATATATCTGTAGTAAATAATAACAAAAAGTGACTCGTGATAAACTAATAGATTTTTTTTTTTGTTTTTGGAATACACGCACTGTAATAAAAGGAAGTAAATGAATGATTTAAAGTCAAGTAAAAAAAAAAATATATATATATATATATCATATATATATATATATATATATATATATATATATATATATATATATATATATATATCAGTGTAATGATGAATCGTAGTAAAGTAAGTTGTTTTTGAATATATGCAAGTTAATAAAAGTTGAGTAAATAATGAATCATAATAAAGTAAAATAGTTTTTCTGAATACACGCACATAGATAAAAAAGTTGAGTAAGGGTTGAAAATAATATTCGAGATTAGATTAATATAAATAAATATGAAAACTGATGTCCGTGGTAGTTTAGAATAATATTGTGAGATTAGATTATTACAAATGTTAGAATAATGATCATATGAATTTAAAAATAATGTTGGAAGATTAGTAATAAAAATATAAAGTCAATCTAAGGTGTATTAAGAGTGTGTAAGTATACATGTGTATATACATGCACATACACTGGTAATATTTGGTAAATACAATACCTCATGATGTGTATCTTAAATGTAGTTACCCAGATATCCTTTTAGGTTATTTTTTTGGCACTGTTGCACCTCATGATGCATGCAAAAAGGGATTTATTTATTATAGATTCCCTGTAAGCAAGTCCAGTAATAACTCGATATCTAAAATATTAGTGGGTGTAGAATTATGCTGCATGTATACACATGTGTAGGAATTTATCTAGAGAAAAAGGGAATGAGGGTAGTATGGAAATAAATTTAGTTAAAGATACGTTTAAAGCTGCCAACTGGATACGTTTTAGTACCTGTAATGAACTTGTCAGGGATCATTCCTCTTTCCAAAGCATAAGTCAAAAATGGACAGTTGAAATTTTCTGCCATTTCACAGCGACCCTTTATTTTTACAAGTCCAATCAAGAGAATCGGCAAATTAAGTTTCGATTTTATACATATGTAAGTTGGTGTAAGTCAGCGAATCTGCTTCCACGTCATTTCCAAAAGATCCCTGTGCCACAAAATTAGTTTGTCCTGGTGGTCATTATCCATGATTTAGATCATTGTGAGCAATGTATTTGGCATAGATTTAAGGAAAGGATAGTCAAAACAGATTGCCCTTTGTATGTTAAGTAAAAGATATTAAAAAGCTAACTTAGAAAAATAATAAATTAATAAATCTTTAGAGTCAAGAATTAAAATTGCAAGAGATAAAATGGTCAAAAATGATGCATTTTACTCTAAAACAGAGGGGGGTGTAATGTGCCAAGGCCAATTTGGCACATGTATATAAAATAATTTTGTCTAAAAAAATTATTAAAATAAAAAAAAAAATCTTTCGAAAAAGAGTTTGAAATAAAAGATTAAAAGTGGGAAGGGGTTTTTCTTAAGGTCAAACTAAAGGTGTTATAAAAGAAAGTAAAGTTTTTCTAAAGTAGTATTCATGAAAACAAGTAATTTAAAATTTAAAAAAATATAAATCTCTTTTCATTCAAGCTTATTATAATAAATTATATATGTGCACGCGAGTGTAAATAAATGTATGCGTGTTAGAATAATATTAATATATATATATATGTAAATGAAAGTTAAAAAAGAAATTATATTTGGAAAACACAACGATGGCTATTAAGTTAAATAAAGATTTAAAATAACCACACCAGTGGTGGGCTACTAATTAAACAATCATCAAAACATGTTGTCATAGGATTAATTACTAATGGAATTTTGACAACACCTATTGCACTTTTGCCAGAGGATATTAAAACAAAAACAATTCGGATACATAAATAGCCCAATTTTTTTATCAGTTTTCAGTTTTTTCAATCTAGTTTGCAGTGACAGTCTTATTTCAGTTGAGATAACAGTGCATTTCTATTATGTATCCAGAAACAAAAATGCATTGTTGAGCAGCTTTTGGAAATATACGCTCATGCTTCAGCCTTTTTAGTCCAACAAGATCATCAAAATGTGCCTGTGAAATAATGTCTGCATAACAACTCAGAAATCATCCATCAAACGTTCAACTGTCTTCAAGAATAAAGCCAATGGATTCGCATAAAATCTCTTCAAGAAACATCCAAATCTAACCAGTTAGATATAATCCATCAGAAGCAGCCAACAACAAGCAATATCCACATTCCAAAAATCCTTGGTAAACATTTATTTATTATCATTTATACATAGTAGCCACCACTGTAATTTGTCAATCCTACTGTGTAAAGTAATTTGAACTCTTAATCATGCATAAAATGAACTATTGATGTGCATGTGTGTGTATGTGAGATAATTTTACGACATCACATATTATTTATGCTTTTCACCAGATATATGTTATAATGTGTTACTTTAAAAAAATGTGCGTGTGTTAAATGAGATTTATAAAGATGTTTAAATTTAGTCAATTAATGTTGGGTAGTAAATTATCTTTAAACTTAATTAATGTTAATTAAAATAAAATGTCTTTAAACTTAAACTTTATTTGTCAGTCAATTCTTTTTACCAACCTTTTTATTAATTTTTTCCACCACTAATTTTGTATAATTTTGTTATTGAATTAAAATTAGACTGAGCTAGTTTTAGGAAATGTTTCGAGCACTGGATTATGAGCCTACTGCCTGAATATGTTAGTCATCAGACTAGCTGGCGCCCTGGGGTTTACCCTGAAACAAATAAAGTATTTGGATAGTAGGGGTTTGAATCTAGCAGCCGAGATGGGCAATTGTTGATAGTTAAAGCTATTAATGAGATTTCCCATTTTGCTCAAATGTGCCGGTTCGTCCATGTAACATTTATAAGATTATAAATGTATTAGGAAGGAGTTTGAAGCTGGCCAAAACTTATATATATATGTATAAGTAGGTGGTTTCAGTGGTTTGACTTGGTACAGTATATATATATATATATATATATATATATATATATATATATGTATACAAGATTTTACTTAATAACTAAAATAGTAAAATATACACTAAAATATACCCCCTTTATTTTTTATTATTTAAAAATGATTTAATCCCATCTTCATGGATTTTACAACTGAGAATATTTAAGCATGTGATATTTTAAGAATATGGAAAAATAAAAGAAAACTAGCAGTTATAGAAAACAACTAATAGGTCACTTTTTAAGAATTAAATAATAACATTTATAAAATAAATAAGGTTTTGGAGCATTAATTAGCCTAAGTTCTGGATTCACCCTGAGTAGAATCTAGAGTTAAACAAATAACAAATTTTTATACTAAATCATAAACAAAATGTTGACCATAAAACAATTTGGCAAGCATCTTAATTAATAGTGCATTATGTTTTAGGGTACGTTAATAACCTTAATTCATGGAAGTTTACTTAAAAGAAGAAAGAAAAGATTTTAGAAATTCAACTCATCAGATTGCTTGAGATTTGCATATTAATAATAACTAAAATAGACATATGTAAATAAGAATTTATTTATATAGTGCGCACATGTACATTATCTGTAAAAGGCTGATATTTAATGTATTTAAAATAGACATATAAAATCAAGTAATGAATACATATAAATAAATGACTGCACCAAAGTTAAAGAAAGTTAGAGCATATGAGAGAGAATTAGATTTATCAAAATTATTTGAGAGCAATTTACATATTAGAAAGATACAAATGTAAATACTACATTAGGATAATTCTTGATAGTAGGGTTTGAGATTAGTTAGGCTAAATTTACTTTTAGGTGGTGGTATGAAAATCATTAGTTACCTTGCACAATTCTTAAAAGTCCATTTTAAAAAGTCAGCTCAGTGCAGGGCCCAACAAATTCTTAGATGACAGAAAGCTTCTGATCAGCATTCCAAAGTTTTCCATCAGAACATTACTTCATTCTAGAGCAGCAGCAAGATGGAACAGTAGTGGCAAAAGACCCACAAGGGTCTGAAAGATGATTGGCATTTATTCTATTATTATCTTAGATTTCAAAGTTGCATGGAGCATTGATGGCAACACAATTTTCTCAGTAGTGATTAATCTGTTGGTATTTAAAATCAGCCAATTTTGTACTCCTCTCAGGTATTTGTGGAAAGCCTTTAATTACTTATTTCTAGCTGATACTCTAATCTCCGATCTAAAATCTTACATTTCTTTGTCCATTATTTTTGAAAAAGCAAACATTAGATAACTTTCCAAAAATATATTCAAATCTATTTCCAGGTTGAAAATAGATTTAACAAAATGTTTATAACAAAAGTAAAATCTATTAATGCCATTCTCCATTTTATTTTCAGTAAAACGTTAATTAAAAATACCTTCCCAAGATTAAAACAGTATTATATTTCTAACCCTTTAATTATTTTTGGACAATTAATGGTTGCATATCCCATCTTGGATTTATAAAATATACTATTTAATAGAAAAAAACATTTAAAAAGAAAAAGTTTTAAAAATGAAGTATAATGAAATATTTTAAAAAATCAATATTTTGTTAGTATTTGTGCTCCTATAATATATATATATATATATATATATATATATATATATTATAGGAGCACAAATCTAGATATATATATATATATATATATATATATATATATCTGAGCTGCATCTATGTACTTTTAATGTGAAGAAAAGAATTAATAAAAAAGAAATAATAGTAATAAATATTGAAAAGTTAAACTTTTAAATTTTAGGCATGCATCTCAAATATATACATAAAATATATATACCTGACTAAAGGAGTAGGATGGGATATAGGGTTTAAATATAGGTTAGTAGATAGAACCATGAAACTCAATCTAGAGCTAAGATTGATTGCTTCAATATATCTTTATATAATTTAATAAATTGATTCTTTTGCAATTGAGCTACACTTTTATCTTTCCAATATTTAAATTTTTAATTACTGCTAATTTTTGTACCCATGTTTGTTGTGAATCTACATGAATAATTTTTCTTAATTTATGTTCTTTAATAAAATGTTTTAAAGGAATTTTATTATCATTATTTATATTAATTTCTATATATAAATATAAAATTACTTTAAAACATTTTATTAAAGAACATAAATTAAGAAAAAATATTCATTAGATTGACAACAAGAATAGGTACAAAAATTAGCAGTGATTAAAAATTTTAAATATAGGAATGATAAATACAATATAGATAAAAATGTAGCTCAATTGCAAAAGAATCAATTTATTAAATTATATAAAGATTATGGGTATAATATTAAAATTATTAGCAATATATTTTTTCCTTTAAAACATCTACAGTAGTTAATAAAATTTTTAAGAATAATGATGGTATTGATAATGGTAATAATGAATCAAGTAAGAAATGGATTAAACTTTCATACTATCCTAGGATTTATAATACTTTATGGTATAATAAAATTATATTGATAAGAATATAAATATTGACTAGTCAAATAGTAAAAATCTTGATCAATTAATAGGTAATTATAGGTTGAGGGATGATTTACAGTTTAAAAAAGGAATTATTTATAAAATTACATGCATAATTATAAAATGATTTACTTTGGACATACTGGAAAACAATTAGAGCTAAGAGCCAAAGAACATAACCATGCTATTAAAATAAGAGATGACAGGTCTGCATTATATATTCACTACTTGAAATATGGCCATAGAAGAGATGCTACAAAAAGTATAATATATTTAAATTTCATCAAAGATCCAAAAATAAGACAAATATATGAAACATTATATTAAAAATATTTGACTAATTGTATTAATATTTATAAGATGTCTATAAATTTGATTAATAATTGGTTGATTAAAAATGAATGGAAAATTATATAAGATGATATATACATATATAATTGTATAAAAATGCATGTAATATTGTTTGACATATTGTTATGATATAATCAATTGTTTTGTAATTATTCAAATTATATATGAGGGTTTTGATTTGTTTTAATTATTTATATTATTATTGTTTGTTTAATCCCATTATTAGACACTGGATGGTTTTATGTCAGGTGATTCATTAACATTAAATAGATTTAACATTTGAAAAGGGCACCAAAGCAGGTGCTGAAAAAAGCTTTTTATGTATAAAATTCTTATTTGATTATATCATCATCATCATCATCAAACATTATCAATCCACTGCAGGATGAAGGTCTCTCCAAGTTTAATCCATCTTCTCCGATCTTTAGCTTCTCTTCTCCACAACACCCCTGCACATTTTCTTATTTCATCCATCCATCTCACTTGTGGTCTCTTTCTGGGTCTTTTACAATCTCTTGGAATCCAGTTTAAAATTTCAATTGTCCATCTATTATCATCTCTTCTAGAAATATGTCCAGCCCAACTCCATTTCAATCTTTTAATTTTTTCAATAAGGTCAGTAACACCTGTTTGTTGTCTTACCCATACATTGCATTTTCGATCTCTTCTTGTTACTCCCAACATACATATCTCCATACTCCTTTGAGTGGTCTGAAGTCTCTGTATTGCTCTTCCATTAAGTGTCCAAGTCTCAGATCCATAAGTAAGAACTGGTAAAACACATTTGTTAAAAAATATCCTTTTCAAACACATAGGCATATTTCATTTTAGTATCAAGTTATTTCTACCAAAAGCACTCCAACCAAGTTTAATTCTATGATTAATTTCCTCCATTATGTTTCCATCTGTATTAATAATCTGACCAAGGTATTTTTAACTGTTAACTTCTTCTAATTCTTCATAATCAATCTTTATTTCATATTTTCAGCAAATCGATTAAACATTACTTTAGTCTTTTTAACATTTATCTTTAGTTCTACTTTTCTACTTTCATCTGCTAACTCCTGCAACATTTCCTGCAGCTCTGAAGCATTATTTGCAAAAACAACTACATCATCTGTGAAATCTAAATGACTTAAATACTCTCCATTTACTTTCACTCCTTTAGTTTCCCATTTTAATCCACAAAATACTTCTTGCAGCACTGCTGTAAAGAGTTTTGGAGATATGGAGTCACCTTGTCTTACACCTTTCTCAATGTTGATTTTTCCAGTATCATTATGTAATCTAATTGTTGCTGTTGCATTTTTATAAATATTCTTTAAAATATGACAATATCCTGGATCTATACCTTGATGATCCAATGCTTTAATCACTGAAGAAATGTGTATAGAATAGAATGCCTTTTCATAATCTACAAATCCAAAACATAATGACAACTCATATTTGTTTGTCCTTTCTATGACTTCTCTCAATACCTGGATATGATCTATTGTACTAAAACCACTTTTAAATCCAACTTGTTCTCTTGGTTGGTGGAAATCCAAAGTTCTCTGTAGACGAGTTGTAATTATCTTGGTAAAAATTTTATATAAAACTGATAAAAGGCTGATAGGTCTGTAATTTTTAATATCTTCTTTATCACCTTTTTTAAATATTAATATTATTACTGCATTCTTCCAATCTTCCGGTACATCTTTATCATTTAGACATTTGGTATACAACTTTGCTAAAATTGTTTCTATTTCTTCACCTGCTTCTTTTAATATATCAATTATAGTTTCATCATTTCCTGGAGCCTTTCCTTTCTTCATACACTTAATTGCATGTCTCACTTCTTCATTTAAAATTCTGGGCAATTCGGAAGATGTAATAGATATAGGAGATACTTGTTCTTTATTACTATATAATTCTTGATAAAAATCTTCTACCAATTTCATGATGTCATCTCTCTTTTTAGTAATAATTTCATCTTTTTTTCTTATTGCAGATATAAATTTCCTACCAATACCAAAATGTTGTTTAACATTTTTGAGACTTTTATTTTCTTCTACAGCTTTCCTTGATATTTCACAGTTATACTTTCTTATATCATTTTCAACTCTTTTCCGTACCATTTTGCAAAATTCGAGATATTCAATTCTTTTTAATACATCATTTTTGTATATCTTCATATTCCTTCTTTTCTTCATAAATTCTCTAGTCTCAGTTGAAATTTTATTAGTCAATTGCTTCTTTTTTCTACCAGCTATGTTTGTTGCAGTTTTTAAAAGTGTATAAGTTATTTTCATATTAATTTCATTCAAATCTGAATCATGTTCAAAGTCTCCTAACACTTGAAACCTATTTGTAAGTTCTAATTTAAATTCATTAGAATGTTTCTGAAGATTAGGAATATCAACTGTAAATATTGTTTTTCTTAATAATTTTTGTCTCTCTAGTTTTACATTAACACATAACTTACATCTTACTAATCGATGATCACTTCCTGTGTTAAATTTATTAAGAACATTACACTCTTGAAATATCTATTTCCTGTTAGTCAAAATATAATCCAATTCTGCTGTACCTTCATTTGGATGCTTCCATGTCCATTTCCTTTTAACATTTTTCTCAAAAAATGAATTCATAATATAAAGTTTTTCTTTTTCTGCAAACTCTACAAGTCTATGTCCTCTCTCATTTCTATTACCATAACCAAAATTACCTACAGCAATTTCATCTTTCATTTGTCTACCAATTCTAGCATTAAAGTCTCCCATAACAATTTTAAAATGCTGTTTATTCTGATCAAAAGCCTTTTGTACATCCATATAAAAATCTTCTACTACTTCATCACTATGAGAACTTGTTGGGGCATAAACCTGAATTATCTGCATTTGGTATCTGCTATTAAGTTGTATAACTAATCTTGCCACTCTGTCCGATACACCATCAATCTCCACAATATTGTTCTTCCACTTTTTATTTATAATGAATCCTACTCCACTTGTATTTCCAATATGTGTGCCTTTATAATAGAGTATATGTCCACTTTTTAAATCAATTGTTTCTTCTTTTTTTCTTCTAACTTCCCAAAGTCCAATAATATCTCATTTAATATAAGACAGTTCTTCTCCTAATTCTTGCAATCTTCCTTCACTTGAAAGTGATCTGCAGTTGTAAGTACCTAAATAAAAAGTCGTCATCAAATGGCAGCCTGGGTCCACAATCAGGGGATTCTTAGTACCCTCCGCCTTCAGCCACCAACCGCTGCCTTGGTTGGTGACTTTACAGCCTCCTGGGAATAAGGGCCATGCTTTATTTTTGTCTGTCATAATTGTATATATGTATTGGAACAATATTTATCATTTACACAAACATTCATTCTGCCTTATCAGGCACTGAGAAGAAAGACCATGGTGTTTCTTGATCTTAAACTCAGAGGTAAAAAGCCAATAAACTCACCACGCTGGCTAATGCGTGTTGATGAGCAGCCCATCCATGTTTGTATACTATATGAATAATCACATAGTAATAACAGCTGCAACAACAAGAACGTATGGAGTGGACAAATTTGCCCTGCTCAGTTCCTTTAAGGCCTCCAAGAGGAATCAAAGGGTCTCCTTTCAGTTAATAGCAAACTCCTTTCTGCAGCCATTTGATTATATGGGTGTTGCAAAAAATTATTATTATTTTCTGATTATTATTAACAATCTTATCTACATTAATATTTTATGTCACTATTTAGCATAGTTATAATTGTTATAATGATAAGAATTTAGCAATGTTTTATGCCTAATTCATGAATCATTTCAGAAATGCTTGTAGAATCAAATGCTATTACAAATTCGATACAAATAATGACTTATAATCATTTAAATTTTAGATAATTGTTTTAGAAACAGAAATTCTCTATTTAATCTACTGCAAATACATCTATGGTAAACATGAAAAGTAGATGTTAATATTAGATCTAAATCTTTAGATTAGTTTTTAGATACTGGCCTTCTTTTTGAAAACCATTAGATTTTGCATGCATCTATAAAGCATTCATTTTTATTTATTTTATACTATCTAAGCTAATAATCCGAGAATCAAAAATATTGTATGTTTGAGCACAAGATTTTATTTGTGCTATATAGTTATAAATAATGAAAGATCTATATGTTTATAGATTATCACTAGATAAACAACAAAATATTTTAATAATCATTATTTTCTAAACATAAACTTCTTTGATAAAAATGATGCACTTAAGCAAAGCATTTCATAATATTTTTATTTTTAATAACTTCATTAGGTACAATAATTCCCTCTATTTATTTTATGTAAAGTATTATTTAGTATTAAAAATAAAAATAATATGGAATGTGTGAGTTCAAAATTTGATTATTCTCACTAAATAAGAATAGTAACCATACACTTATTCCAGGATTTGGATATGTAATTACTATAATCGAGTATTCACTTATTATTTACACTTGTAATAATGACTTTGAGTAAATTTCTGCTCTTAATGTAGATAGTAAAATCAAACAAAATAAGGCATATGCTCTTTTATTTAGTTTTGATGTTTATTGTAGTCTACTTCATCATAAATATTTTAAATTCAGTTGGTTCTTTGGGTTAGAGTCCAAAGTTTACTACAGATAATCTGCAATAATGTCAATAAATATTTTATGTTATAGGAAATAAATATAATTTGTAACAGCTATTAGATTCAATTATTAAATGACTTTTGTTCACCAGTATTGCACTTCATAAATCTTGTATATACTTAATATTTAAAAGATTTCTCTATAACTTTGATGAAAGTTTATTAGTTTCTTAAAGTTAAATTTTCAACAGAGTGTTTTTTTAAAACAATAATATAAATGTTGGAATCAAAAAGCAAACTGCAATTACGATAGTGCGATTCATTATTTCCATAAATTATAGTATGTTAATTTTTATAAGTTTTCAGCTAAATCTAGTTTTGATAAATGTAGTTAATTGTTATTATTTGTACCATCATTTAAAGTGAAAATAAATAAAAATAGAGTGGCACTTTTACTAAACTTTTTTATTCAAAGCTGATAAGATTTTGTTGATATTCATTTTTGAAATTGCTATTATTTAAATTAAAGAATATTATAGAGGTAGATAATCAATTATTGGTATCAAAATTTGTAACTAATGATTTACTAAAGTAAATTGAAGTTATTATTTTTCCTTTTTTTGATTGAATTTTTTTTTTTGTTGCAAGATATCATAGCATATTCTAATCTTTTCAACCATTCCATATTTTTGTTGTTGTGGTTTCACATTAAAATAAAATTTAGAAATCATTATTTTATATCTGGATGTTTTTTTTTCCATGAAGGAGTATAAGGCGATTGATAGATTATATTTTATTATAATATTTATGTTGAAAGACAGAAAAAATATACGTTGGATTTATTTGATTTTCTAATTTTTAAAAAAAATATTGTTTGTTAAAGAGCATTATTATAATTTCCATATCGGGAGTTTTTACAAGAATATACATAATTGATTTAACAAAGTTTGTAAATGTATTTATTTTTTTCTTAAAGCTTTGTTGCTTTATACCTTTATCTATATTGTTATATATTTTATTTTAGAAAATAAAAGTTATCATTTTGTTATTAAATTGCTCTCTTTTAATTTATTTTTATAAATATAGGTAAGCTTATTATAAGTGATTTACAATTACTATTTTTTATTTTTATTACTTAAGTATTTTATTGCTATGAATAATTTAATTTATTTATAATATAAAAATTCTTATATTTTGCAGAATCAAATTTTAAGATTAACTTACATTTTACCTTTCCATGTATGGTTTACAATATTGCATAAAAATTAAAATTTATCTAAAAGTAAAAAAAAAAACTTGTTGAATAACATAAGAAAATTATATTTAGATTTAACTTCAGAAAATTTACATAAAATTTGAATTGTAAATAAGCTGGTTTAAGTCACCATTTTTTTTAAAAGGGGGACACATGATTCTTTTTTGTTGATTGCATGTTTGTCCTTGGAAATGCCAGGCTTCTTTCACTTTACATTTGGCATCATTATATTCAGAATAGATGATGTTGGCAGATGTAGGTTCAAAACTATGACAAAATTTGGATTCATGCTTGAAGAAGTTGGATTTGGTTTTAGTGTGCACTTTGGTTTGAATATATAAGTATCTCTGTTGCAAAACTTAGGTGAATAAATTGGTGCATGATTCCCTGTAATAAATCACATGACAGTTTGCATTATCACTTCTAATTTTGTATATCACTTGGGATTTCAGCTGCACAAGAAGTTTGTCTTTAATATTGTTAATTAGATGATTCAATTCACGAGGGTGAAAAGGCCAACTTGATGAATAACAACACAGATTTTATTAATTCAATGGACAGCCTTGAGTATATATGGAATGGGTATCCTGGGTAAACAATTGATCTAAATAGGTGGATGTCTAATTTTAGATTAAAAGTTTTTGACCATTTGTATGAGAACAAAGTCTTTGTATCCTATCTTGTGCAAATATGTGATACATGTTTTAATAATATCTTTTCTATTTGATTTCAATTTTACACAAACTATGGTTCCTCTCCAAAAGTGCCTTGGAACTGGCTAATTTATGGACTTTTGATGTTAAAGTTTTGGGGAATATAACACCTTGCACATGGATGAATTTCACTATTATTTTGTAAGTTAATTGGATGGCTTCATGTTAAATATATGTTTAATAATTTGATGCTTTTTAGAGAATTGCATACCTATTTACTCACCCAGTCACATAACACAGATATTTATATTATTGAGACAAAGTGCATACTGAAGCCAAATTTATCTTCAAGCATGAATCCAAATTTGACCACAGCTTTAAACATCTCCCAGCATTGTCTGTTCTGAACATGCTATTTTTATGTAGGTTAAATTAAAACTTTTCTTTAGATACATTTGTACATAGTATTTTTGAATTATATTTAGATTTGTAATTAGAAAAGTGATGAACAATCTAAATGCTGTAATTTTGAATCAAAAAAGTAACTACTGAAACATAAAAAGAAGAATGTAATACATAGAAATAAAAAAAAAATATTGGTCTTCCATAATTAAAGAAAAACAAAATATGCTAATAAAAATTAAAGGAAGAGTTCAAGAGAATTCTGTTTGAAAGTCAGAAATAATAAAAGTGAACATGAAAGAGGAATGAGAAGTTAAATAGATATTGTTGCGCTTGGAAGAAAGAGTTTTACTTAATAAAACAATTATTTCCATAATTTAAGTTAGCAAGAAAAAGTAAAAAAAGTTGAAAAAAAATTAAAATTATTATATAATGAGAGATTAAATTTACTATATACTGCTTTCTGCAGATCAATTTTATCACTTTTAAATATTGGCATATGTCACTCTATTAGCAGATCATGAAACAACACATTTTCAAGGACGATATAAACAATTGTCAAACATAACCTGTATTTAATTTGAAAATGTATTTTTCTCAGAATATTTATAAATAACAAAGTATATAACACATATGGAAATCCAAATACACTGAGCAAATAAACAACAACAAATAAACAAATATATGAATAAATATTGCACAGAAAATAAAAGTAAACAAAAAATAATAATTTATGGATAAAATTTATATCATATTACTTAAATCTATGTAAGAAATGATTAAAAAAAATTTTCTCAGTCTTTTTCACAATATATTTCTGTTCATCATACATTAAATATTATGTTGTTTTTTTTAAAAATGTTAAATTAATTTATCTCCTAAAAAATTAACATATTTTTAAAGACTGTCTTAACATTATGTTTTCCAGAGGAACAAGCTGAGATATTTAAATGAGTAATGGCAGTAAGATTTAATTCAAGATTCAAAATGCTAAAATGTTAAACAAATTTTTTACTATCAAACAATTACTTCTACGACTTTTTTTTTGTTTTTATATAAATAAAAAAATTAAGATTTTGTTCTTTAATTTTAATTTTTTTCATTCATCTATTTTTTCATCTTTTTCGTTTTAAATATAAAAGCTCAATTCTTCAAACTTTTCTCAATCCCAGTAACAAGACCATAACCTCCAGATTAAATACTGATGAACTAGAAAAAAATATGTATTCAAACTTATAAGAAATTCCTTTAAAATTATTAATTGTACCTTATTTTACTTCATTATTTTAAATAATTTCCAAAGCAAAAAAGGTGAATTAATTACATCCTAATCATAAAAATAAATAGAGTATGATACTATTTATGTTTTATAACCATGAAATTAATTGAATACTCTAATATTACATATACTGTTATAATGAAACTGATTATTAATTCTTTATAATATAATCATATAAATAAGTATATTTGATAATTTATAAATAAACACAAGTAAACAAATTTTAAAAGCTTCAAAAAAGAATTTCTTTTATTTAAAGATTAAATAAAAAATAAATTTGCTTAAATGGTGTACAAAATAATTATCATAAAAAATTAAATTAGCCAAGACAATAAAAAAGAAAGACACATAGATGAAATTTTGAAACATTAATATAATTTATATGCACAGCAAAAGTTTATTAAAAAATGAAATAAAAATAATATTATTGTAAAATATTTTATCAATAAAAATTATTAATACATGACAATAAATCAATGTTGACTTGAATAAAATGAATGTGAATTTGCTTAATTTTTCATGCTGTTCAAAGACAGATTTATTATTGCTATATTGGAGTCCATTAAAATTATTATTTACAAACTTTTTTTAAACACTAACTGTTCTGAACACTATATATTTTTGTAATAAGTTATTTTATATCAAATGAAGCTAATTTTAGATTAGTTATTTGTGTTAAAAGGAAATGGAGATGGAAGCATCCAAATGAAGATACAGCAGAATTGGATTATACTTTCACTAACAGAAAATACATATTTCAAGATTGTAATGTTCTTAATAAATTTAACACAGGAAGTGATCATTGATTAGTCAGATGGAAGATATGTGTTAATGCAAAACTAGAGAGACAAAAATTATTAAAAAAAACAATATTTACAGTTGATATTCCTAATCTCCAGACACACTCTAATGAATTTAAATTAGAACTTACAAATTGGTTTCAAGCATTTGTAGATTTTGAACATGATTTAGACTTGAATGAAATTAATAAGCAAATAAGTGATAACCTTTTAAAAACTGCAACAAAGAAAGCTGGTAGAAAAAAGCAGCAATTGACCAATAAAATTACTACTGAGACTAGAAAATTTATGAAGAAAAAAAGGAATATGAAGATATACAAAAATGATGCATTAAAAATGATTTAATACCTCAAATTCTGTAAAATGGTATAGAAAAAAGTTGAAAATGATATAAGAAAGTATAAGTGTGAACTAGCAAGGAAATCTGTAGAAGAGAATAAAAGTCTCAAGATTGTAAAACAACATTTTGGTATTGATAAGAAATTTATATCTGCAATAAGAAAAAAAGATGTAACTATTACTAAAAAGAAAGATGATATCATGAAATGAGTAGAAGACTTCTATCAAGAATTATATAGTAATAAAGAACAAGTACCTCCTATATCTATTATATCTTCCAAATTGCCCAGAATTTTAAACGAAGAAGTGAGACATGTAATTAAATTTATGAAGATGGGAAAGGTTCCAAGTAATGATGGAATTATGATTGATATATTAAAAGAAGCAGGTGAAGAAATATAATTTTTTTTAGCAAAGTTATATACCAAATGTCTAAATGATAAAGATGTACCAGATGATTGGAAGAATGCAGTATTAATATTAATATTTAAAAAAGATGATAAAAAGATATTAGAAATTACAGACCTATCAGCCTTTTTTATAAGTTTTATACAAAATCTATAGAGAACTTTGGATATCCACAAAGCAAGAGAACAAGCTGAATTTAAAAATGGTTTTAGTACAGTAGATCATATCCAGGTATTGAGAGAAGTTATAAAAAGGACAAGTGAATATAAGTTGCCATTATGCTTTGGATTTATAGATTATGAAAAAGCATTTGATTCTATAAACATTTCTTCAGTGATTAAAGCATTGGATCATCATGGTATAGATCCAGGATATTGTCATATTTTAAAGAATATTTATAAAAGTGCCACAGCAACAATTAGATTGCATAATGATACTAAGAAAGTCAACATTAAGAAGGGTGTAAAAAAGGGTGACTCCATGTCTTCAAAACTTTTTACAGCAGTGCTGCAAGAAATATTTTGTGGATTAAAATGGGAATCTAAAGGAGTAAAAGTAAATGGAGATTATTTAAGTCATTTAGATTTTGCAGATGGTGTAGTTGTTTTTGCAAATAATGCTTTAGAGATGCAGAAACTGTTGCAGGAGTTATCAGATGAAAGTAGGAAAGTAGGACTGAAGATAAATGTTAAAAAGACTAAAGTAATGTTTAATGGATTTTTTCAAAATATGAAAGTAAAGATTGATTATGATGAGTCAGAGGAAGTTAACAGTTACAAATATTTTGGTCAGATTATTAATAAAGATGAAAACATAATGGATGAAATTAATCATAGAATTAAAGTTGGTAGGAGTGCTTTTGATAGAAATAACTTGATACTAAAAAGAAATATGCCTATGGGTTTAAAAAGAAAGGTTTTTAATGTGTTTTACCAGTTCTTACTTATGGATCTAAGACTTGGACATTTAATAGAAAAGCAATACAGAGTCATACTACTCAAAGAAGTATGGAGAGATGTATATTAGGAGTAACAAGAAGATATTGAAAATTCAATATATGGGTAAGAGAACAATGATGTGTTATTGACCTCATTAAAAAAATTAAGACTGATATTGCTAGAAGAGATGATAATAGATGGACCATTGAAATCTAAAACTAGATTCCAAGATATTGTAAAAGACCCAGAAAGAGACCTCATGTGAGATGGATGAATAAAGTAAGAATGTGTGCAGGGGTGATGTGGAATAGAGAAGTTAAAGATTGGTGATGGTTTGAACTTGGAGAAACTGTCATCCTGCAGTGGATTGATATTGGTTGATGATGATGATCAAATCTATTTGTTTATTTTTTTCTAGTTATCTATGATATTTTAAAATTATTTACAAATATCATAATTTAAAAGCATCTATTCTATAATTTTTGCCTATCTTTCATATCACAAACAATCAGAAGATGTGACATATATTTTTATTTTTAAAGATAGAGTTCTATATCCAAAAGTATTTTTGGAGACTTTCATTATTGTTGATGAATGATCCAAAAAGGAAAAATTATTAATGATCATTATATTTTCAAGATCAACATTAAAGTTGGCAAAATAGCCAACTTTAATGTTGATCTTGAAAAATATCTATCATCATGATATTTTTTTGTATTTAACTATAATCTAAAATTTCCATTGTTTTTTCATAATATTTTTTTAACAGAAAACCTCCATCTGTAACTATAAGTGTGATTGAATATCTGTTTATTTAAAATAGTTACTTTCCACAAATTCAGAATCCTATGAATAATAAATTCAACTCAATTGAACTCAGTTAAAGTAAACAATTAATATTAAATAATTATTTTATTCTAATGAGTTTTTGTTCAATATTATATCCTTTTTAAAACCTAACATTTTACATAATTCTAATATTGGACAAAAACTAGTTAGAATAAAATATAAGTTTTATGCATCTTGTCTATCCTTTGAAATATGTCTGTGTGAATTATTTCTTGCAATTTCTCCAAGATATTTCTCATAAGAATAATAAAATGCTCTAATACATTAATTTTTCTAAAAAAAAAAAAAAACATTTCATAATTTAGCATGATCAAACAAATCAAAATAAGTTTTTTGTTTTAAAAAAAATCAATAAAGTACACACAGTGGTACATTTTGGATTTTTGAGTCTTTTCCAAAACCATTTTGTCAAGATTTTTTCTTAGATAAAAAACATAAATTGACTTTTCTCATTTCAAGCCATTGTTTAATTTTTCATAATAATTGGCATAACTTTATTATCACTTTCATTTTTAATTTTTTTAAATTTTCTGTAAAAATTTCAAGCAACAGCATCATTTTCCATGATTTTATGTTTTGGCAAACAATGAATATAAAACTAAACCGATCTTTAATTGGATTATATTATCAAAAGTGTTCTAATTCATTTCTTTATTATAGAAGTTTTCTCAATATACCCTTCATTTATATTTGATGTTTTTTTACATCTGTTATATTTTATACCTTGGAATTAATTAAAAAACCTGTCCAAAGCTTGACATTCTTATTTTTTACATTTTTTGAAAAATAATGCTTGGTTTTTTATAATTATTATTTTCTATATTTTTGCAATAGTTTTAACAAGGCTGTAAACCTTAGCAATGAGCGTCTGAAAAAATCGTCACTAGGGACCTCTGTAGGTCTTTAAAACACATGCTTTTATAATAATATTATTTATCTTTATGAATGCCTTTTAGGATTTCTTATTTAGTTCTTGAAAACAATTTTATTTTATACATCTGGGATTTCTCTGCAATAAATCTCTTCATTTTCTGACTTTTAATTTATTTTTTCTAATAGCTTATTCTTAAACAATTTGTTTTTTTAAATTAGTCCTTAATTATTTTTCATTTCTATATGCAATTAATCTGATTGGAAATCAATTACACATAATATCAAATTGATTTATTTTTATTTTTTATAAAGCAGCACATAGATTTTTTGAGTTATATATTGACAATTGTCTAAGTTTTTTTTACTAATATATTTTGGGAATAATGATTATTTTGGAAAACTCGAGATGGCATAAGTAAATCAATGCAATTTATTTTATCTTTTGGTTACACTTTTTGCTCTATATTGAACTTATATTAAATTTTATTCAAATTTTTATTAATCTTTTTCTTAAAAAATCATTCATTAAAAAGCTGTGAATTGTTTTTTTAGATCTCTTGTATCATTTATTTTGCATTTCTTTTAAAATGTTTATTTTTTTAAAAATTCTTATTATAATTTTTATATTTAGCACCAGTGATAAAGATGCCATTGAAACTGATAATTAAATATAAAAGCAGTCATAGTACATTCCCATTTATTATATTCAAAAGTTTAATAATATTATAAAATCCAAAATATCTTAGCACTAGAGACGATTTACATAGGCTAAAATGAAATAAACATCTTTCTTATGAAGAATCAAAAATGTTTTTAGTACCATTAATTTATATGATATAAATAAATTAAAGCCATTTGTAAATCTAGATAATGATGCCATTTTTCTAAAAAGATATGACCCAAAAAATTGTGATGTTATAAAAATTAAAACAAAATTTTTGTATATTGATATCTGAAAAGTTTATTAAGTAATATGAAATAAATTGAGAGATTATAAATTATGAAAATATAATGTCTAATATTCTGGCCATTGATATTAAAGAATAGACCTAGCTTTCAGTGTTAAGTATGACATAGCAATAACTGCCACTGGATATAATCTTGTGACTAATCAATTAATGTAAATTTAATTTTAAGGAGTCACATTAGACTTTACTATAATACAAGTCTATGCTTCAAGTGAATATAATGAGCAAAGAGTTTCGACTTTATGATTAATTATTTCAAAGTATAAAATATCAAATGCGCTAAAATGCACTTAGCACACAAAGCTGAAGACAAAGAAATATTAATACAGATTGATACAAACTAAATATCTGTATCTAAGTTTGTGGCTAAGTGCTTTCAAGGGCCAGGGTTCTCATATTTATAGACATCTTGTGAATCAATAAATTGATTAAGAGTGATGCAAATTTATACAAATGAAATAGTTATGTATTCCATTTCCCAGAGATCTTATAACAAAAGTCTTTCTTTTTTTTGAGTTGTTATCTTTAGCAATAAAGTAAGCTTCTTTTATCTTTCTCTTGAGATTATGATGCTCTCTGCAAATAATTACTGGGATTTTAGGTTGCCAATCATGACTAAGTGAATAAAGAAAAAATTGAAAAATTTTATAATCAAACTCAGGAAGAAACTGACAAATCTGCAAGAAAAATACATTTCTAGGTATCAGTAACAAGAATACCAAAATTGGATACAAAAATCTATATGTTATTGGATAATATGAATTTAGAAACAAAAATAAAGAAGAAAGACTAATAAATTTTGATGAATTCAATAATATTTTAGTTACCAATACAATTTTTCATTTATCCAAACTTTTAGTAAATGCATGAAACAGATTATGAATTCATTTAGAAAAAAAATCAGTAGTATTCAACCTCAAGGCATAAAGCTAAAAATTATACAAATTCTTTTAAGAAATAACATTAGAAGTAGTTTAAGGCTTTGTGTGCAAGTGATAATAAATTATAGTCAATGTCTATAATAATAAAAA
This sequence comes from Epiperipatus broadwayi, assembly GCA_028023455.1. Classification (NCBI taxonomy): domain Eukaryota; kingdom Metazoa; phylum Onychophora; class Udeonychophora; order Euonychophora; family Peripatidae; genus Epiperipatus; species Epiperipatus broadwayi. The sequence goes on along the minus strand of JAQFVV010000085.1, from coordinate 3,627,257 downwards.
TAATAATTTTAAGATAAAGTTAAAAAGATTATTAAGATAAATTGTCAAAAAAAAAAAAATGAAAGCAAATATCAAAAACATAGTGGCAATTACAAAAAAAAACATATTGTAGCACCTACAACTCTATATTACTTCCATGCAAAGAAATGTGGCATAAATTAAATAAACAATCTTTTATGAAAATACAAATGAGGTCAAAGAGAGAACTATTTTACAAAGAGAATATTATTATAAAAATGTAAATATTAAAAATACATGTAAAGTGAAATTTATAATAAATAAGAAAATAAAGAATATTGTGGAAATTGATGGCATATCAACTAGAGTAATAACATTTATTATTTAGCTTAATGAAGGATACCAAATACAGATCATTTAAAATTATGTCCCCAAAAGTTCTCATTTTATAATAAAGTAGAGTATTTTTTTCTTAGACATATATATACAATTTATCATACAACTTCTTGAATACTATTTTAATGATAAAATTGAATGAGTGTAAAATGAAAATATTGTGTATAAATTTAAAAAAATGAGAAAGAAAACATTACACTTTTTTTAAACAAAAATTTAAAGTGGAAATAAGTATGGAAGAATTTAAATTAAAATTCAGCAGTTGGATTATATTTTGTCTAACAGAAAACCTATATTTTAATATTATAATGTGCTTAATAGATGCCACATATAAATTAATAATTAATTTGTGAAATTTAAAATGCATTTCAACTCAGAGCTGAAGAGACAAAAACAATTAAGAAAAATATTATTAATAATTAGATATTTCTAACTTTCAGAAATGTTTATAATGAATTTAATTTAAAAGTACTTAAAATATTAAATACATTGATGATGGCTTAGATTTAAATGAGATCATAATGAAGATAACTGGTAAAAACAACAACAATAATTGATCAGTAATTTTCAATGGAGACAAGACAATATATGATGAAAAAATGAAAAATGAAATTATTTAGAAATGATCCATTTTGAAGATTTAAATATTTGAAATTTTGTAAAGTGATGTGAAAGAAAGAATTGTTGATGATACAAAAACAAACTTGGGAAGAAAATTTATAGGAGAAAATAAAAGTATCAAAATTATAATAAAATAGAAATTGGAAGAATTTTTTAATATTAAATAAATTATTGCAAAACTTTTTTTATCAACTTCCTTTTGAAAAGTAGAATGTACTTTATTAATGCAAATATTCAAAATACATTTAATGTGAAATTTATAATAAACAAAAATTAAAAGATCAATATTATGAAAATTAATGGAATATCAGATAGAAGAACAACATTTGTTATTCAACTTAAAGAAGGATATAAAACGTCTCAAGAAAATAAAAATAAAAGTTGTTTCCATAAATGGAACTTGCTAAAAAATAGCCAATATCAAAAGATGAAGTCTAGAAAAGAACTATATAATAATAGGAATTATAAATGAAATCACCCTGTACAATTACAACATTTTGTAAAAAGTAAAATATTTTAAATGAAAAAATGTAATTAAATCTATAAAGCATAAAAAATGTCCGAGAAATGATGAAATTATTATTGAAATACCGAATTATTGAAAGAATAATGTAGTAATATGACCATTTAAAATGGAGACAAAATATATTAAATACAGATATATTGGTCTTCTATCATTTTTATATATGATTATTACTAAAATCATTACAATTTGTCTCCAGAAACTTTGTAGCCAAACCAAATATAAAAAAAACAAGCTGATTTAAAAAGTAATTTTAGAATAATAAATCCTATTTGCCATTATAATTTAAATTTTCACATCTCTTGAAGCATTTTACTGGTGATTAAATCTTTTTAATAACATGATATGTCCACAAAATATTGTCAAATTTTAAAGAACATTCATCAATATGCATCAGCAGCAATTATGTTATAAGGTGACTAATATGAATGTATTGTTATATATCCCCAAAACTTTTTAAGAAGTTTCACGGGATATATTTTGTAGATTATAATGGAAAGTAAGGTATTAAAATAACTAAAGATAATTTGAATCATATAAATTTTTAGAATGATGAAATTGTTTTTGTAAATAATACTTCAGAATATAAAAAAGATTACAAAAATTATAAGATATAAGCAAGAAAGTAAGACTAAAAATAAATACTAAAAAATGTAAAATAATGTTTAGCTGCTTTTCACATAAAAAAAAAGTTCACAATTTGTCAAGCATTGGTGGCCTAGTGGTTAGCATAGTTGCATTCCAAGCAGCTGGCCTGGATTCACTTTCCAATCAATGCACTTGACATATGAAAAAAAAAAAGTTCACAATAATAAAATAGAAATTAACAACTACAAATATCTTATCAAATGATGAATACAGATGGGAGCATTATAGATTAAATCAAGCACATAATAAATTTAAATGTAGTGTTGTTAGTAGGTATAATTTAATATTAAAAAAATATGCTTAAGTGTTTTTTTAAAAAAAAAGATTTTTAGGTATATTGTATCAGTTTTTATAATGAATCTGATATTTCAATGCTTAACAGATGAGTAATAAAGACATATCAGGTAGTAGTAATACATGATTTAATGTATGATGAGAAAAATACATTTCTGGAAGAAATGACAATAGATGGACAACTAAAGTTTTAAACTGTATTTTAAAACACTGTAAAAAGACTTTAAAGAGATCACATATCAAATAGGTGGATGGATAAGAAATGTAGAAAAAAATGGATCTAAAACACTGGATTAAACTTGAAGAGACTCAACTTGTAATTAATTGGTTATGGTTGACATTGGTGATAATAATTGTTACAAGTTTAAAAAATAAAAGCAAATCATGGACTCAGTACTAGATAGGAATATATCTTTTTCTTCATGAATAATGGTATTATATAAACTATTGTATTTTAGTGTTGGCTGCAGAAAGAAGTTTGCTATTAACTGAAAGGAGACCCTTTGATTCCTCTTGGAGGCCTTAAAGGAACCGAGCAGGGCAAATTCCTAATGTCCACTCCATACGTTCTTGTCGTTGCAGCTGTTATTACTATGTGATTATTCATATAGTATACGAACATGGATGGTCTGCTCACCAACATGCATTAGCCAGTGTGGTGAGTTTATTGGCTTTTTACCTCTGAGTTTAAGATCAAGAAACACTATGGTCTTTCTTCTCAGTGCATGATAAGGCAAAATGAATGCTTGTGTAAATGATAAATATTTTCCCCATACATATATACAATTATGACAGACAAAAATAAAGCATGGCCCTTATTCTCAGGAGGCTGTAAAGTCACCAACCAAGGCAGCGGTTGGTGGCCGAAGGCGGAGGGTGCTAAGAATCCCCTGATTGTGGACCCAGGCTGCCATTTGATGACGACTTTTTATTTAGGTACTTACAACTGCAGATCACTTTAAAGTGAAGGAAGATTGCAAGAATTAGAAGAAGAACTGTCTTATATTAAATGGGACATTATTGGACTTTGTGAAGTTAGAAGAAAAAGAGAAGAAACAATTGATTTAAAAAGTGGACATATACTCTATTATAAAGGCACACATATTGGAAATACAAGTGGAGTAGGATTCATTATAAATAAAAAGTGGAAGAACAATATTGTGGAGATTGATGGTGTATCAGACAGAGTGGCAAGATTAGTTATACAACTTAATAGCAGATACCAAATGCAGATAATTCAGGTTTATGCCCCAACAAGTTCTCATAGTGATGAAGTAGTAGAAGATTTTTATATGGATGTACAAAAGGCTTTTGATCAGAGTAAACAACATTTTAAAATTGTTATGGGAGACTTTAATGCTAGAATTGGTAGACAAATGAAAGATGAAATTGCTGTAGGTAATTTTGGTTATGGTAATAGAAATGAGAGAGGACATAGACTTGTGGAGTTTGCAGAAAAAGAAAAACTTTATATTATGAATTCATTTTTTGAGAAAAATGTTAAAAGGAAATGGACATGGAAGCATCCAAATGAAGGTACAGCAGAATTGGATTATATTTTGACTAACAGAAAATACATATTTCAAGATTGTAATGTTCTTAATAAATTTAACACAGGAAGTGATCATCGATTAGTAAGGTGTAAGTTACATGTTAATGTAAAACTAGAGAGACCAAAATTATTAAGAAAAACAATATTTACAGTTGATATTCCTAATCTTCAGAAACATTCTAATGAATTTAAATTAGAACTTACAAATAGGTTTCAAGTGTTAGGAGATTTTGAACATGATTCAGATTTGAATGAAATTAATATGAAAATAACTGATACACTTTTAAAAACTGCAACAAACATAGTTGGTAGAAAAAAGCAGCAATTGACTAATAAAATTTCTACTGAGACTAGAGAATTTATGAAGAAAAGAAGGAATATGAAGATATACAAAAATGATGTATTAAAAAGAATTGAATATCTCGAATTTTGTAAAATGGTACGGAAAAGAGTTGAAAATGATATAAGAAAGTATAACTGTGAAATAGCAAGGAAAGCTGTAGAAGAAAATAAAAGTCTCAAAAATGTTAAACAACATTTTGGTATTGGTAGGAAATTTATATCTGCAATAAGAAAAAAAGATGGAATTATTACTAAAAAGAGAGATGACATCATGAAATTGGTAGAAGATTTTTATCAAGAATTATATAGTAATAAAGAACAAGTACCTCCTATATCTATTACATTTTCCGAATTGCCCAGAATTTTAAATGAAGAAGTGAGACATGCAATTAAGTGTATGAAGAAAGGAAAGGCTCCAGGAAATGATGAAATTATAAATGATATATTAAAAGAAGCAGGTGAAGAAATAGAAACAATTTTAGCAAAGTTATATACCAAATGTCTAAATGATAAAGATGTACCGGAAGATTGGAAGAATGCAGTAATAATATTAATATTTAAAAAAGGTGATAAAAAAGATATTAGAAATTACAGACCTATCAGCCTTTTATCAGTTTTATATAAAATTTTTACCAAGATAATTACAACTAGGCTACAGAGAACTTTGGATTTCCACTAACCAAGAGAACAAGGTGGATTTAAAAGTGGTTTTAGTACAATAGATCATATCCAGGTATTGAGAGAAGTCATAGAAAGGACAAATAAATATGAGTTGTCATTATGTTTTGGATTTGTAGATTATGAAAAGGCATTCGATTCTATACACATTTCTTCAGTGATTAAAGCATTGGATTATCAAGGTATAGATCCAGGATATTGTCATATTTTAAAGAATATTTATAAAAATACAACAGCAACAATTAGATTACATAATGATACTGGAAAAATCAACATTGAGAAAGGTGTAAGACAAGGTGACTCCATATCTCCAAAACTCTTTACAGCAGTGCTGCAAGAAGTATTTTGTGGATTAAAATGGAAAACTAAAGGAGTGAAAGTAAATGGAGAGTATTTAAGTCATTTAGATTTCACAGATGATGTAGTTGTTTTTGCAAATAATGCTTCAGAGCTGCAGGAAATCTTGCAGGAGTTAGCAGATGAAAGTAGAAAAGTAGGACTAAAGATAAATGTTAAAAAGACTAAAGTAATGTTTAATCGATTTGCTCAAAATATGAAAATAAAGATTGATTATGAAGAATTAGAAGAAGTTAACAGTTACAAATACCTTGGTCAGATTATTAATACAGATGGAAACATAATGGGGGAAATTAATCATAGAATTAAACTTGGTTGGAGTGCTTTTGGTAGAAATAACTTGATACTAAAAGGAAATATGCCTATGTGTTTGAAAAGGATATTTTTTAACAAATATGTTTTACCAGTTTTTACTTATGGATCTGAGACTTGGACACTTAATGGAAGAGCAATACAGAGACTTCGGACCACTCAAAGGAGTATGGAGAGATGTATGTTGGGAGTAACAAGAAGAGATCGAAAACATAATGTATGGTTAAGACAACAAACAGGTGTTACTGACCTTATTGAAAAAATTAAAAGATTGAAATGGAGTTGGGCTGGACATATTGCTAGAAGAGATGATAATAGATGGACAATTGAAATTTTAAACTGGATTCCAAAAGATTGTAAAAGACCCAGAAAGAGACCACATGTGAGATGGATGGATGAAATAAGAAAATGTGCAGGGGTGTTGTGGAGAAGAGAAGCTAAAGATCGGAGAAGATGGATTAAACTTGGAGAGACCTTCATCCTGCAGTGGATTGATAATGGTTGATGATGATGATGATGATTTTAGTGTTATGGTTAATGCATTAATATTTCTCTGATTTATTCAAATTAAACTGTTACTTAAAATCCTTTGACAAGCATAATAACATTTTTATTATTTTGATAAAAAATTGAATGACTTGCAAAATAATATATTAGATAAATAACAGAAAACAATTTAGGTTTGTATAAAAGCTCTCAAAGATTTCCAAGTTTCATACAGGTTCCATTACATTATGGGCATGGAAATAGATATGAGAAAAAGTACGAGGTTTATTCCAAAGGACCAATTCAACATATATTTGTTAATTAAATAATTACGTATGTTGTATCAATTCATGATAATATAAAGTTTCAAGTATGAACCTCCTACGTACACATACACACTAGCCAACATTACATTTTCATTAGAGCTTATAAAATTTTTAATACTTAAAAAAAGGTCCAGTAACAAAGACAATAATTTAAATAATCTTTTTTACAAAATTGAAAAATTAAGAAAGTGAAAATTAAAAAGTAATGAAGAAAAATAATTATATATGTATATCAATTTTTTTTTAAAAAAGGTTAATTTCATAATTAAATAGCAAATGCCAAAATAAGCAAATAATTACAATACGTATAAAAGAATTCATTATTTATTAGGTATCGTCCAGCCAAATGTCGATTTTTGGCAATGATATATTAATAGCATTTTTGATGAAAAATGTATATTATCTTATTCTTTTTTAGGCTACTTAATAAAGCATATACTGTATTAGTGGAATGATGGAATTTATCCATTTGAATGCGGATTGGTTGTTTTTTTTATCAAACTTCCTAGGATAACAGACAAAATTTTTTTTCAAAATGTATGTAAACTATATAAGTGCACATCGCATATTTTTGCGGATATATATATATATGTATGCAATAATTTAAATTTAGTATTAGAAGTTTATAATCTAAAAGTAAAATATTTTCATTACCTGTATTCATAGACTTAATTTTTGCATAATTAGTAGGAAAGTATTTCTTTTATTAAAAGTTTGCATAATTAACCAAAATTTTATTTTTTATGTGTTATAAAAAAAGATTAATGAATGATAAAGTCAAGTTTTTAATTTTCAAATAAAAAACAATGTATTTACTCATAAAAAGTTTTAAAATGGAAGCACTTACTATTATGTCGTCTAATTCACGGGTTTAAATGATCGTCTGCTACTTATTGATGACGTAATTAAAAAAAACAAATTGTATTGTGTCTCTATCTTTAGTTTTTATTTTCTCATGAAAAAGTAATTCATATTGAATTAAATATTTTTTCAATTAATTTATAAGTATTAAAAATGAATAAAATAAATTTCCATAATTTGAAAATTCTAAAAATCATTTTAAATTTTGGATCAGTTTTTATAATTTTTTATTGTTTGTGTTGCGTATGAACAAATAACTCTAATGTAATAAAAAATTGTTCAACAATTTTTTATAGACTACTATGGTATATTCCACACACAAACAGTTTACATTCAAGAATTTGTATTAAAGGTCATTTGTAATATCTTAAACGAATAATAAAACAACATGGACGTCTATAGAGGAGGCAAATAACACATTTGCATTCCCACTTATAATTGGAAAAAAAAATCTACAATTATAAAACTATAACATATGTGACTGAGATAAATTATGTGATTCTATCTATCTATCTATCTATCTATCTATCTATCTATCTATCTATCTATCTATCTATCTATCTATCTATCTATCTATCTATCTATCTATCTATCTATCTATCTATCTATCTATCTATCCATCCATCCATCCATCCATCCATCCATCCATCCATCTATCTATCTATCTATCTATCTATCTATCTATCTATCTATCTATCTATCTATCTATCTATCTATCTATCTATCTATCTATCTATCTATCTATCTATCTATCTATCTATCTATCTATCTATCTATCTATCTATTCTTGTTTCTTTTGTACGTAAATTTATATAAATCATATATGTTTTTGTGTTAGTGCAACATTGTATTTTACAATGTATTTTATAATAGAGTATTTTATAATTTTCTGTCGACATCCTTAGTAAATAATAATACTGGATTTAGCCAATATAACGAATAAAGAGTATTGGTTTTAGGGGCTGAGATAACTAATTAAAAATATTTTTATTGAGCTTCAAATTCACAACTATAGACCGCAAAATTTTAGATATATAAAGTTTATTTTCACTTAATATATCAATGCAAATCAATTAAAACATGAATGAATAATGCATGGAGTTAGTTGAATCTAACTAAATAATCAAAATGTGTAGATTATTTTTAAAATTAAGCAGTTATAAAATCACCTTTTTAGTGACTATAAAATGATTTAATAAAAATATTAATTTTTTTTTAGAAAAAAAAAAAATCAAAATAATGTTAACTATTTTGACTCTTAAATAATTTATATTATTACGAAAAAATATCTTACTTGCTTTTTTTTGTCTATAAAATCTTTTAGGATTTTGACTAAAATTTATTAATTTCAGATTCCATGGACTAATTGCTAAACTATTTATCCTTCTTCTAAATTAAAGATGTCAGTTAAGTTTTGAACAGTCTCTGATTTAAAAATCTCCTTTCTTCTAATACCACAATAATTAGAATTGTTAACAAAATTTAAATAACAATAAATAAATTTGAAAATGCAGTCAACATCTTAGTGAAAACAAAACAATGATACATTTTTTATGAGGTTTAATAGTTCTACAGCAAGAATTGATTTAAGCGTCTCCATGTTTTTTCACTTAGCATGTAAACATTTATATTATCCAGTTTTAAGAATTTAACTAGTTTTATTTGTACCAGTTTTCCAGATACACTACCAATTTTCTTTTGTTATTTTTGAGAATTCCAGAAAATAGCACAAAAATCCAAATATATCATCATCATCATCATCATCCTTATCAACCATTATCAATCCACTGCAGGATGAAGGTCTCTCCAAGTTTAATCCATCTTCTCCGATCTTTAGCTTCTCTTCTCCACATCACCCCTGCACACTTTCTTATTTCATCCATCCATCTCACATGTGGTCTCTTTCTGGGTCTAATCCAAATATATATATATATATATATATATATATATATATATATATATATATATATTTTCAGTAGTTCAAATCATGGAGAAAGAGTTTTTTTATACTTTATTCACTACTTGATTAAAACATTGTATTTCAAAGGTTATTTTTGGAACTATCAAAAGTTCATTTGCAGATTGATAATCAAATAACTTTTTTTACATAAACATTTATGCTGTGACTTGAATAAAGGCTCACTGTCTAGGTATTTGGAAAGTTTATTGTTAACAACTGAGCTTCATCAAAACCTTGTTCTTTTTATATATATATATCTAATCAGTTACAAAGATTTTAGAATGAAAAAATCCATGCAGAATCGTCCATGATATTTCTCTGAAGTTTCTTGAAAAATTCATTTGAAAGAGTAAGGAGTGCCAAGAAACTAGTGAGATGAGAAGATTTGTAAGTGCTTTTTAATTCTTTTAGCATAACAGTTTAGATTTAACCATCCATTTTCCTTGTTATTTGCATATCTTTGTATTAAGTCAAGCAAAAAAAGTCTTAGACCCATTTAAAAAAAATTATGATAAATAAATAAATGGTATAATTCTTGAATATTATTAAATATAATTTTTTTTATCTATATAAAGTGCAAAAATGATGACCAATGTACATATTTCATGCTGAACCAGCACTCATGAGTTGGTCCATGTGAATACAATCATTGCTCAGTTTATATTAAGATGGCAAACTTCAAACTTTAATGACAGTCTTCAATAATCTCCACCCTATAACTCATCAGCCAGTCATATCATTAAACATTTGAGGATAAAATGCTCAAAGATCTTGCTGAGGCCAGTATTATTATAGTACCCCTTAAGTCAATGTGACCTCTCACACATAGGATCTTAATATGTCCATTTAAATATACAAAAGAGGGATAGCAGAATACAGGCTGAATATGTAATATTTAAATGCATGTACATTAACTATACAAAACTTAATGTAAATTAGAAGAGATTTGAACTCAGACTTCAAGCCCCTTACAGTTATGCACTCTATCTCATACAACTAATACACGAGTTGTATGAGATGGAGTGTATAGTTGTAAAAGGCTTTAAAGTATGAGTTATCCCTTGTAATTACATTAAATTTAGTATAGATAATATATATGTATTTAATTATATATTGTTCTGGTCAGATTTTATGTACATTTTAACAAGAGTTAGAGTATAAGCAAAAGTATCCTAAAACCAATCATGCCCAAGGTACACAGGTCATGAGAAATCACAATTTTTGCCCTATTTGCCCATTCTATAAATCTACAACCTTCTGGACAACATCTTTGATCTAACAAAGGAATTTCATTTATTCCAGTCTCGAAGACACAGTGGAAAGACAAGAGATCATCAGGAAAAATGTGACATTAATTACTTAGAACCCCTAACAGGGGAGGAGAGCTTGATAATATTATTGATATTTTATTTAAGATAAGATTAATGGGATGCAACTGACTAGCATGAGATGAAGAAGAGCATGGACTATAATATAACACAACCCTTAATGATGTGCATAAATAAAAAAACAACACTAAAACAAAGAATTGCTGAGATAGTACTCAGTTATTAAAGGTTAATAATTTCTGAATATAATTAATAAGGAATCAAATACTTAAGCAATGATAGATATAAAAATTTAACACATACAAATGACAATTTACTTACATATGACAACATAAGTTAATAGAGTATAGATTTCACATGATCAATGATTATGATTTGCATATTCTATAGGTTACATAAGGTTACTATGCTTTAAATGATGTAAAAATACACAAATAAAACTGAATATATATAATGTTATACTACATGACATATATTTAAGACAATGTGGTCTAATTTGCTAATTAAAACAGGGTTATAATATTAATAATATGATACACAAAGGGGAATTAATGATCTTAAAGCCATACATGAAGTAGGACCTTGTTTATATAAAACTCTGATTGAATTATGGTTTATCAGAATAATACATTGAACATACATTTTAAAAAATATAGCAAGTTTTATTTTTTCAATAGTTATACATTACATCAATCATTTGAAATGAATAAGCATTTTTCACATTTATTTGAACAATTCTGATTTGAGAGAATTACTAAATGTTGTTTACTAGTGTAGACAAAGATTGCTCAAATGAGAGGGTGACTAGCTTAAGTAAGCTTTATGATGACATTTTTAATAAATAATAAGAATAATAATAAAGATAAAATCAGAATAGTTTACAGAGATCACAACATTATGGCTTATATATCTAGTAGAGCTATAAAATATTACTAAGAAGTTTGCAGTGCTGATGTTAAGTCCAATCTGGGAAGGAGACACCTTTTCAATTATTAACAGATATGAGAATCTACCTGCACTTGTGACAGGGCAGTATTTGGATAAGTGGTTGGTAGGTGGTGCCAAGGTCTGGGTTTTCTGATGTTATCCCTTGCAGAGCCTCACTACAACCTAACATTGTCCTGGAGTCAGTGCTTACAAATCCCATTTTGGAACAAGCCATGAGAAGAAATGATCCAGGACCTCCAGATATTAGTTTTGACAAAGCAATAATATGGAGTTTAATAATGCTCTCAGAAGTAAGCAATGCTAAATAAAATTTCAAATCCTTAATGACACTGATAGGTTAGCTAACATCCTCCTAAATTAGTAATATCTAGTGTAAGGACATGACAAAATTTAACCCATCCTGAAAGTTACAAATAATACTAATTAGAATGTCAAAATAAAAGGAGAGATATTGTTTCTTCATTAAATAAATATAACTATTCTTAACAGGTAAATAATTACATAGCCAAATATAACCCATGATGGCATGACAAGCAAATGATTGTTTCTTAAACAAGGAGGTAAGGCCATTAACTTTATTTTAAAGAATACACTATAATTAAATCAATAGCACCAAGCTTGATAAGAAATTGATATCATAAAAGAGATGGCTTATAATCAATCATTAGACATATATAACCATTAAATAATATTTAATTGAGCAAACCTTTTATTTGGTAAGAAGACTTACATTTAAGTATTTACCTATCCCATAATATCAGGATGGGGAATTAGAATAATATTGGTTTGCTGGATTGAGTCATTAGCACATTAAAATCAAATTCAACTAAAATATTTAAATATAATAATATAAAATTTAAGTTTGCCACATTAAAATAGTAAGATATAGATAAAGCATGAAACCCAATAAATGCAGTTACAAATTAAAGATTCACAGATTTGTCCATTTATATTTTACACAGGGAGAGAGAGTTATCATAAATTTATTACAATTATTATAATTGGCACTACATCACCAATTATTAGATAGACAGAAAGTTATATTATAATTAAAAGCAAATTATATTTAAATGATTTAAGAGTTAATATTAGCAGTGTAGGCAGGATTAACTTCTAATGAATTGATGACTCTATGTCCTTATGGATTGATGCAAATGAAAACTAACATGGAAAGCATGGTCAGCAACACAGAGTTCATATAAAATAATGGTTACCATATTTTGAGAGTTGATTCATGATTTGATTAAGATAGTTCTTGAGCGATGATGGAATATTAGTATAACAGTATGAAGATGTTCTTGGGGAGATTGGAAAGTGCTCTGTATTGAATTTGGCTATATTTATATACCAACAAAACCTTCTAGAATATTCCTTTATGTTATCACTTAAGGCGGTCAGATACGCATTACCTGGTATGACTTCACTCATCCTTTGTTTAAAATTTACATTTGAAAAATGAAAATAAGATAAGTTCTAGAGTATTGTTCTACTTTATTTATACATTGGAAATAGATTCAACAGATATAATTTCTATTAAAATTTAGAATTACGAATGTCCATCTAATTTAACAATGATATTTTACATTAAACAAAGTGCGTCCTTTTGTTTTCTAAATTAAAATTATGCTAATTCCTCTCCAGAACCTTCTCTGGTATTGCATCAGCCTTATATATAAAAAATGCATGAATTATATTAATCAAATTAACAAACAAAAAAAAAAAAAAAAAAAAAAAAAAAAAAAAAATAATAATTAAAAAAATTTTTATCTGTAATACATAGACACACATACATGACTGTTTAACGTGATGGAAATTTTAAATATTTCCAAATTAAAACTTAATAAATATTCTGTCTCTGTTTAAAATAACTGTTTACAACTTACAAAAAGGGGGGTAGTCATGTGTATATGTGTACTTACACTCCCTTATGATTAAACAAAAAAAGTTAATCTCAGTTGAAGGTTACTAATGCCACCAGATAGTGAAGCAAAATATGTATAACAGATTTTACTACTTCATATTCCCCTAATTAAAGGAACATAAAAAACAATAAAAATGATTTTACTTCAGATTAATAAATTTCCTTCCAGGTGGCAAGAAAACCATGGTTTATTATTTTCTAACAAACCCAATTTCAACAAAATAAAGTTTGACTGACTATCAGTAGTACCACCTATCCTTTTACTATGGAAAGGGTTATTCTACTCAGTTATTCCCTTATGACTTTTTGTGGTCCCTTTTTAACAGAACTAGTCCATCCTGTTGATAATTACCCCCTGTTATCCCTTTCCTGGATAGGGTGGGACAAATGGTATTTTTAACTTACATGCCTTATAAGTTTCCTTAATGACCCCTTTATCCCTTAAAAGAAATGCATTTTCCCCACATTTCTACTGGATCATATAAGGTTGTTTGTATAAGGGGTAGAACTTGTGAATTTCTTGTCACATGACATTACTATGTTCAGGGGACCCTGGACCATACTTGGTTCTCTTCACATAATTGGTGGTGTAGGATATGTCCCTTTTTCATCTTGATTCTCACCATGTGGGCAACCATAATTGGGCAGCTTCTTGACCTAACTTCTGTTTGATACAGGTGTGCTGTGGCAAGGATGTAATAATGTCAGGGCATGGTTTGCCAAAATGAAGTTGCCTTGGCATCAACCCTGTAGATTCAGGGACTGATCATCTGATTGATGAAGTCTATAATCTTTTTAGGACAATTGTCCCATCCTCTATGATTTATTGAAATGTATGTATGGAATAATCTTAATTTCCCTCATTACCTGCTCACATGGGTTAGATTGTGGGTTTTTAACCGATGTGAGAGATAATGGTTGAGTCCTTGTCTGAGAATCCCAGGTCTCCATTCTCAGAAGTGAATGCTGAGCCATGATCTGATAAGAATTTTGGGTTTTCTTGTTTTGGAGGAATGTTTTATTTTGCCAAGCCTACACCATACTTCTGAAGTCAGTTCTTCATACAGGATATGCCTGGGCATAGTTGGAAAACATCATAAGTTACGAGTAAATATTAAAAGCCTTTGTGCGGTGCAGAGGACCATAGTGGTCTGTAGCTAACAATTAATTGGGTTTAGTGGCAGTCATAGGAATAGCCTCTCCCGCATATGATTTATTATGGTATTTTGATTGTGCACACATGGTATATCTTTTCAATGTAGTTAAAATCTGGGTATACATTTCCATGAGATTCTTGTATTTGCTTATTTTTCTATAAATTACTTTTCTTGGACTGTGATAGCATTTTTTTAGTGTCATTGTACACGTAATTGTTTCTGTTGGATACGAATCATTATCCAACTTTGTAATATTCAAACCTCCATCTGCTTTATGTACTAAAGATGATATATGATTATTTTTAATTTGTCAGTATTCATCTACCTTATTTTCTTCTGACTGGTGGACAGTTCCATATCTCTCATCTATCTCTAAATATTTTTCAACCTCTAAGTTGAAATCTTCCTTTGTTTTTTCACTAGGATTTTTAATTAGCTCCACTTCACTTTGCTCTTCAGAATCAGGTTTTTAAATTAGCTGTATTTCACTTTGCTCTTCAGAATCAGGTATTATAAATTCTTCAGCATTATCTTCCTGATCTGATGCATTATTCTTTTGGAAGTCAACCATGTTTATTACCATTACTATGTCCACTTCCTTTTCATACTCATTACTTTCACTTTCAAGATCTTCCTCACAGTCTTCTGTATTTTGATCAGCCCCTCTTTATCTGAAGAATCCAGCCCTATCTTACATGTAGCTACAATATTTTCTTCACTACTATCCATTTTGATTTGTCTAGCTGTTTCACTTTCAATAGCCAATACTACTATTTTCAATAAAGTTTCCTAGAATCTTTATTGGATTCATGTAAGACTTCCATTTTGATTAAAAAAATCTTTGGCCTCATTAGCAACACTTCTCTGGAAAATAAGAACATAGTGCTCTATATTGATTTTGTGCATTTATCCACCAACAGAATCTTCTAGAAAGTTCCTTTATGTTTCTGCTTGAGGGTGGTCTCATATGCATTATCTGACATGACTTCACTTCCATTGTTGTAAAATTTACATTTGAAAAATGAAAATAAGATATGTTCTGAAGATATTGTTCACTTTACTTCTACATTGGAAATAGATTTCAACAGATATAATTTCCATTAAAATTTATGATTACTAAAATACAACTAATTTAACAATGACATTTTTTACATTAAACAAAGTGTATCCTTTTGTTTCTTAAATTTAAAGTTATACTAATTACACTCCCGAACCTTCTCTTGGCATTGCATCAGTTTTATAAAAAATACATAAATTATATAAATCAAATAAATACAGAATATATTTTAATATGGCTGCAGAAAGGAGTTTGCTATTAACTGAAAGGAGACCCTTTGATTCCTCTTGGAGGTCTTAAAGGAACCGAGCAGGGCAAATTCCTAATGTCCACTCCATACGTTCTTGTCATTGCAGCTGTTATTACTATATGTTTATTCATATAGTATACGAACATGGATGGGCTGCTTACCAACACGCATTAGCCAGCGTGGTGAGTTTATTGGCTTTTTACCTCTGAGTTTAAGATCAAGAAACATCATGGTCTTTCTTCTCAGTGCCTGATAAGGCTGAATGAATGTTTGTGTAAATGATAAAGATTTTTCCCAATTATACAATTATGACGGACAAAAATAAAGCATGGCCCTTAATCCCAGGAGGCTGTAAAGTCACCAACCGCCTTGGTTGGTGGCCGAAGGCGGAGGGTGCTAAGAATATCCTGGAGGTGGACCCAGGCTGCCATTTGATGACGACTTTTTATTTAGGTACTTACAACTGCAGATCACTTTCAAGTGAAGGAAGATTGCAAGAATTAGAAGAAGAACTCTCTTATATTAAATGGGATATTATTGGACTTTGTGAAGTTATAAGAAAAGGTGAATGAGACAATTGATTTAAAAAGTGGACATATGCTCTATTATAAAGGCACAAATATTGGAAATACAAGTGGAGTAGGATTCATTATAAATAAAAAGTGGAAGAACAATATTGTGGAGATTGATGGTGTATCAGACAGAGTGGCAAGATTAGTTATACAACTTAATAGCAGATATCAAATGCAGGTAATTCAGGTTTATGCCCCAACAAGTTCTCACAGTGATGAAGTAGTAGAAGATTTTTATATGGATGTACAAAAGGCTTTTGATCAGAGTAAACAACATTTTAAAATTGTTATGGGAGATTTTAATGCTAGAATTGGTAAACAAATGAAAGATGAAAGTGTTGTAGGTAATTTTGGTTATGGTAATAGAAATGAGAGAGGACATAGACTTGTGGAGTTTGCAGAGAAGGAAAAAACTTTATATTATGAATTCTTTTTTGAGAAAAATGTTAGAAGGAAATGGACATGGAAGCATCCAAATGAAGGTACAGCAGAATTGGATTATATTTTGACTAACAGGAAATACATATTTCAAGATTGTAATGTTCTTAATAAATTTAACACAGGAAGTGATCATCGATTAGTAAGGGGTAAGATACATGTTAATGTAAAACTAGAGAGACAAAAATTATTAAGAAAAACTATATTTACAGTTGATATTCCTAATCTTCAGAAACATTCTAATGAATTTAAATTAGAACTTACAAATCGGTTTCAAGTATTAGTAGATTTTGAACATGATTCAGATTTGAATGAAATTAATATGAAAATAACTGATACACTTTTAAAAACTGCAACAAAGATAGCTGGTAGAAAAAAGCAGCAATTGACTAATAAAATTTCTACTGAGACTAGAGAACTTATGAAGAAAAGAAGGAATATGAAGATATGCAAGAATGATGCATTAAAAAGAATTGATTATCTCGAATTTTGTAAAATGGTGCGGAAAAGAGTTGAAAATGATATAAGAAAGTATAACTGTGAACTAGAAAGAAAAGCTGTAGGAGAAAATAAAAGTCTTAAGAAGGTAAAACAACATTTTGGTATTGGTAGGAAATTTATATCTGCAATAAGGAAAAAAGATGGAATTATTACTAAAAAGAGGGATGACATTATGAAATTGGTAGAAGATTTTTATCAAGAATTATATAGTAATAAAGAACAAGTACCTCCTATATCTATTACATCTTCCGAATTGCCCAGAAATTTTAAATGAAGAAGTGAGAAATGCAATTAAATGTATGAAAAAAGGAAAGGCTCCAGGTAATGATGGAATTATAATTGATATATTAAAAGAAGCAGGTGAAGAAACAGAAAAAATATTAGCAAAGTTATATACCAAATGTCTAAATGATAAAGATGTACCGGATGATTGGAAGAATGCAGTAATAATATTAATATTTAAAAAAGGTAATAAAGAAGATATTAGAAATTACAGACCTATCAGCCTTTTATCAGTTTTATATAAAATTTTTACCAAGATAATTACAACTCGTCTACAGAGAACCTTGGATTTTCACCAACCAAGAGAACAAGCTGGATTTAAAAGTGGTTTTAGTACAGTAGATCATATTCAAGTATTGAGAGAAGTTATAGAAAGGACAAATGAATATGAGTTGTCATTATGTTTTGGATTTGTAGATTATGAAAAGGCATTTGATTCTATAAACATTTCTTCAGTGATTAAAGCATTGGATCATCAAGGTATAGATCCAGGATATTGTCATATTTTAAAGAATATTTATAAAAATGCAACAGCAACAATTAGATTACATAATGATACTGGGAAAGTCAACATTGAGAAAGGTGTAAGACAAGGTGACTCCATATCTCCAAAACTTTTTACAGCAGTGCTGCAAGAAGTATTTTGTGGATTAAAATGGGAAACTAAAGGAGTGAAAGTAAATGGAGATTATTTAAGTCATTTAGATTTCGCAGATGAGGTAGTTGTTTTTGCAAATAATGCTTCTGAGCTGCAGGAAATGTTGCAGGAGTTATCAGATGAAAGTAGGAAAGTAGGACTAAAGATAAATGTTAAAAAGACTAAAGTAATGTTTAATCGATTTGCTCAAAATATGAAAATAAAGATTGATTATGATGAATTAGAAGAAGTTAAGAGTTGCAAACACCTTGGTCAGATTATTAATACAGATGGAAACATAATAGAGGAAATTAATCATAGAATTAAACTTGGTTGGAGTGCTTTTGGTAGAAATAACTTGATATTAAAAGGAAATATGCCTATGTGTTTGAAAAGAAAGGTTTTTAACAAATGTGTTTTACCAGTTCTTACTTATGGATCTGAGACTTGGACACTTAATAGAAGATCAATACAGAGACTTCAGACCACTCAAAGAAGTATGGAGAGATGTATGTTGGGAGTAACAAGAAGAGATCGAAAACGCAATGTATGGGTAAGAGAACAAACAGGTGTTACTGACCTCATTGAAAAAATTAAAAGATTGAAGTGGAGTTGGGCTGGACATATTGCTAGAAGAGATGATAATAGATGGACAATTGAAATTTTAAACTGGATTCCAAGAGATTGTAAAAGACCCAGAAGGAGACCACATGTAAGATGGATGGATGAAATAAGAAAATGTGTAGGGGTGATGTGGAGAAGAAAAGCTAAAGATCGGAGAAGATGGATTAAACTTGGAGAGACCTTCATCCTGCAGTGGATTGATAATGGTTGATAATGATGATGATGATATTTTAATAAATGAATTATTGAACACTCATACACAAGTGTTTAAGGCAATGAAAATTTTAAATGTTTTCAAATTAAAACTTTAACAAATATTATCTCTTTGTTTATAATATCTGGTTACAACTTACAAAAAAGGGGGGGGGGTAATTGCATGTATAAGTGTACTTACACTCCCTGATTAAATGAGTAAAAAGATAGGTTTGAATCTTAGTTTAAGGTTACTAATGTCACCAGAAAATGAAGCAAATATGTATAACAGATTTTACTACTTCAAATATATATATATATATATATATATATATATATATATATATATATATATATATATATATATATATATATATATATATAATTATTATATTTAATGTTTTTATGGTTATATCATGTAAATAATGTAGTTTTTGAGTTAAACTATGTGTTATTTTTGATTACTTCTCAACATTTTGCTGAAATAGTATCTACCATTGTCAAGGTTAATTTTTCAATGAACCACCATTAGATCTCAAATAGTAATGAAATTGAGTATGAGGTAAAGCATGAGATTGAGCATGAAGTAGATGAACATTCTGAATATGGGGATTAAAAATTATTTATTTTCTTCAGTTTAACCATTAATTGATTTCATGTTTATATTAGAAGAAATAAATAAAGTAAGTGTTCTCCAGAAGACCGATTCATCAACTCTATTTAAACTAGTTGGTCTTTTTTCCCTCACGGTTCTGAAATCATACTTTTCAAATTGAGCAAGTATTTTAGCTTTATCAAAATCAGGTTTGTGAACTAAAATGTGTGAAGCAAAAGCTGATGTATTCTAATTAAGGCATTTTATGTTCATTGATTTGTCTATTACAGGGGAGGTAATTGTTTTGGCTTGGTGGCCACTTTGTAGAAGTGGAGATTAGTGGAGGGCTACACCTTCTAAAATGATTGCATTCATTAATCAACTTTGCATTTCGGAAAAGGTATAAATTGTGCCACAAAAATCAATAAATATAAATTAAATAAAATAGTGGCAGTTTTATTCAATTTATTTATTGTGATAAATTTCATATCATCTATAGCTGCAAGCACATTTAATTTTAGAATCAGTTTAATGAGACAAATGTACCCTATCACATTTTTCTACAACTTTTTTGAAATCAGGAGTGAGATTGCTTGTTGAGATTCTCATCACAACCTGCAAGTTAATGTCTGTCAAAGAGCATCTACATTTACTCTTCTTGATCTTCAAGCAAAAAAAACTTTGCTCACAGATATATGTAGACCCAAATATTGAAAACATTTTCCCAGCAAATTTTTTTATATATGGAAAATTTTCAGCAGACAATGATTTGTAAAATTCAACTGATGTCATGGCATCAAACATTTCTTTCACAATGTGATCTGATTGCATTCCAATAAGTTCAAGCTGCAGCTCCTCAGGCGCTGTATCAATATCAGCAGTGATGAGATAAAATAGAAAATTGAATTTAGGTTCAATTTTCTTAAAGTCCTGAAATCTTCTTGTGACTTCATCCTCCAAACTCTGCAGATGATTTTTAATCTTAGCAGAAAAACTTTAAGGCACTTTCTGTTTTTCCTAATAAAGGGAAATGACAAAAATAATCTTCAGCTGCTTGCCTTGCAAATAGATCTAGTTTTGCTTTGAATGACTTTACATGCTTCCACATTTCATGTGCAAACAACCCCTTTCCCTGCAATGTCACATTCAGTTCATTCAATTTCTCAAATACCTCAGCTGCAAACATCATCTCATAGCTCCACCCATCATATCCTATTTTTGTAACAAAATCATATCTCATTCATGTCCAGAAATAAGTGTATTTCATTCTGCAGTGCCCAGACTCTTTTTATTACTTTTCCCAGGCTCAGCCACCTCACACTGTTGTGATAAATTATGTCATCATACTCTGCCGTCATCTTTTCAAGAAAATATTTGAACTGTTGATGGTGGAGTGCTCTTGCTCTGATTATGTTCACCACACTAACAATAGGATCTACCACATGCTTTAAGTACAGTGCAGCTTTACAAAGGTTCTCCTGATGGAAAATGTAACGAAATGACAATATATCACTGTCTCTGTCTTGTGCTTTTAACTTGTTTTTTAAAAGCTTAACCATATTTACATTATTTCCACTGAAAGCTCTAGCCTCATCTGTTGGAATGATTGGCATTTTGCTTCAGGACAAGCCCATTTTTTCTACACCATTCACAGCATACTCAAGCAATTCCTGACCAGTGATTCTATCTTTCATTGATTTTAGGTCAAGCAATTCCTCTATGATGATGAAATTTTCATTAATTCCATGAATAAAGATGAGTAATTATGCAGTGTCTTCATTATCTGTGCATTCATCCAATGTCAAAGAAAACCAAACAAAATCTTTGCTCACAATCTTCAGCTGTTCTGTGAGTTCATCACTAATTAAGCAAATGTGCCACCTTATAGACCTTCTTGATAATGAAATGCTTTCAAATTTGCTTTTCACATCAGGACACAATACACTTGCACATTCTATCATACACTGCTTAATAAAATTGCCATCTGAAAAAGGCTTGTTACATTTAGCAAAGTTGTTGGTTATCATGAAACTTTCTTCTGTAGCACTATTTTGGTGTGTGGGTTGCTTTGTAAATATTGTTTGTTGCTTCTTCAGCCTTTTCACACTACAGCATTTATTTTGCTTTCTTCCTTGGAAACTTTGCAGCCAAATTTGCTATGTTTTGTTTCATGGTATCATTTCAGATTAAACTCCTTAAATATGGCTATCATTCCATGACACAATAAACACACTGCTTTATTCCCCGTATTACTAAAGAAATATTTGTTGTCCATTCTTCATTAAACAGATGACATTCTTCACTGATTTTACATTTTTGGAAGGGTCATGGTTTCACTAAAGTTTGAAATTTATATATTTACTATGGCAAAGACAACTTTGAAATTAACCAAATCAACCAGAAAAGCACTGTGCATTGTATGTACACTGCTTATGCATATTGACATGGCCATCCTAGTGGAAAATACAAGACAAATCTTCAGTAGCATGGGAAGGAAATATAGATTCAAGGCTGTTCTATTTACATATAGATGGTCCAAATATATTTGGCATTTGGTAATACTTAAAAGCTAAAAAAAAAGTCAAAGTTTAAATTTCGTGTAAATGATGCAATTTAATTTTTTTTTACTTAGTATAATTTATTTTTTTATAACAAGCAATAAAAATTGATTGTTTGTTTTAAATTCTTTATTTATTTTAAAATAAAAATTGGAAGTATTGAAAAAGACAAACAGATTACTAATCCAGATAAATAAAAGAAATAAATTCCAAACGTACAAGATTGCAATCAGAAAAATCTGTCTAATGCTAATTAAAGATAGCAGAAGTAATTCATAAAAAAAATAAAATTTGCACATCAAAAATAAGGAAGAATGTATAAAATTACTAACATGTATTTTGATAATAATACAAAAGATAAAATATCTGTGCAGAAAACTAAAAAACTGATCAAGGGTATAAATAGAACCAAATAGCTTTAAAAGAGGTCTTTTGCTGGCTTTGTCATGCATGGATGGGTGAGAGAACAGAGCTAGACATGGTTCATGTTCTCTCAACTAAGATAAATACCCCATCCCAGAATATTCATAAGCTGAACCAATGCATCAGGTGTGAATAGAAATTGCAGGGTGTGGACACTTTCTTTCACCATAAAGATGTTACTCCAGATCTTGCAACTAACCAGGAGTGCAAGAGAATATCAACAGAGTGAAACTAGTTAAGTTTCTATGACCTTGGGACCCCAAGAAATACATTTACATGACAAGAATCTACACAAACTTACAGGTAATGTAAGGTTATTTATTTCTGACTTGTGACTAAAACTGTTGGCCAACTAATGTAACTATTAGCTTCTAATATACTACTAATAGAGTCATTTCCATTTTTTATCATTCAAGAAACTTTGTAGAAGAAGTATAAAAAATTCATAATAAGAACTTTTTAATTATTTAATCAATATTATTGTCTGGATAAGCATTATGTCTTTTCAATTTATTAGTAATTTATCTTTTAAATATTTAATTTGTTTGAATAAAATATTTTACTTTTAATATCAACTTTTCATTGTGTGTTATTATTGCTAGTTTATTAAAATCTATTATGTATAAATTACCTTTGCCAATATGCTTGTTTAGTTAAGCCCCTGAAAAATAATACAGCATTAAGTGACAAGAAGCAATCCTGTATTTACTTTTAGTTATTTTCTTAATCTACAATGTGTGATGTGATGGATATCAGAGAATTCTTGTATGAATTCTGACACCTTGTTTTAAATAAATAAAAAACTGATAACACCAGCACTTCAAATCATAAATAATAATAGCTCAAGTTAATCAGGAAATGTAGTTACTATATTCTTGAGATTTTCTTTTTCATAGCTTGATTAACTCTCATGCATTATAGCGTGTAATAGAAGGCCTAACCGAATGTAAAAAATGTTACAAAATGGACTTTTCTGACTCTCTTGGTGGGCCACAAAAACTATTAGCAGGCCGCATATGGTCAGTGGGCCACTATTTGCCCATTCCTGGTCTATTAGAATGACCTATATAGCTTTTCAAGCATGTAAACATAAAACTTCATAACCATCCTGGCATTAAAAAATACTCTGTCTTTAGGTTTATGGAAAAAATCTCCACTTTTTTTTTTTGCTAGTGGGAAAAGGTACTCTTAATGTTAAATTAGCTAGTCTTCTATTGATTTTATCAGTGAATCCTTTATTATAAGATAAAACCACTCTATAACTAGTTGAATTATTAATTTTATCCTCTTTCTTCTTTTTAGTATTAATGCTGTGTAACACATTATATATGATATTTTTATTGTAAGCATTTGAAAGTAGAATATTTTTTGTTAGTTCTATTTCTTGAGTAAGATGAACTTTATCAAACAAACTACAAGCTCTTGTCAAAAGATTTTTTGTTACAGAAAATATTTGCACAGAATGATGATGAAAATTACAATTAAGATATCTGTTTGTAAGGGTGAATTTTCTGTAAGCCAATATTCTTAAGAAATCCTCACATTTTCTTGCAATCTAATCATCTAGAAAAAAAAGTGATTTGTTATTTTCCTCCATAGTAAACTTAAGTCATTAAAAAAAACAAGAAAAGAGTTCAAAGCATCAAAACCATGAGGCATTCCATCACCTACATATCTGATCCAAATAGAAGGTTTCTTAGTAGCTGCATTTAATACTTGACTTTGAAAATTATTCATGAAGAAAATTGGCAACTATAAGTGACAGTGGAGATCCCATAGAAAGTTTTTTAATTTGGTTATACTTTTGAAAATCATGAATAAAGAAAATATATTTTCAAGGCAATGGTTTGCTAATAGAATAATAAAATTAGGCAAATTATTGTATTGAGCATAAAGCTTCTACAAAAGGAATACTAGTAAACATAAAAAAAAAAAAACTAACCAATAAATGAGTTTTGGTTAGTTTAAGGTTTTTAAGTATAGAAACAAAATGACTTGGATGGAATGTCTAGCCAATGCATGGTGAGAGAACCTATAGTTCACACAATGGATCGTGATGTTACCTCAGGTTTATGAATTTTTGGAAACCATAAAATTTAGAATATTATGAAGATCCTTCTCTTGGAGAAGTTTTACATATCCTCATATATATACTGGAGATTTATGACATTTTGTCTTTTTTTTTTAAATATGTCAGAAGATCTTTAATAATCTTTCTGTAAGTGTCATCATTTAATAAATTTAAAATTTTATTATTATATTCTAACCGATTAAGTACAGCAGTATAATTTCCTTTATCCGCAAAAATATTTACAACATAATCATCTTTTTTAAATTACGAAGTGCAACAAATTCCTTTAGATAAATTACTTTTTGGTGGTTTTATATTTTTTAAGACGCCATCAAGATCAGCAGTGTGTAAGTATCTATTTTTTAAAAAAAAAAAAAACCGCTATATCGAATATAATATTTTCAACTAAAATATGTTTATGAGCCAGACTTAATTAAAACCTTTCTTCAATAGGAAGTTTCATTTGAGAAAAGTTGACGATTAGATAATTTTGTTTACATATAAATCAATCAAGGTATGTTTAGTAAATTGTTTTTCCTTTTTTGTTTAAAAAAGTTGTAATGTTATCAAAAATAGACCAGAAAACTGGGTAAATAATACAGACTAACATTATATGTTCTTTTAGTAAAAAACAATCAATATAATTTAATTTCTTCTTGGTATCATTAATAAAACCAATCAAATTTTTTTTACCATCTGTAGACTGATATTTATTTAATAGAAATTTGGAATGAAACTTTAATTAGCAGCTTTTTGGAATTACTTCATTATCTTTACAGTGAATTAGAAATATATATCACATAATAATTTTTCTTTATTCACGCAAGATCTTTCCAAAGCTTTTAAACGATAAAACATTTTTTCCCTATAAAGATTAATAACATTATATTATATTTGATGTTTTCATGGTTATATGATGTAAATAAAGTAATTTTTGGATTAACCATGTTTTATTTTTGATTACTTCCCAACGTTTCGACGAAATAGCAATCTTTCACCAAACTCATTGGTGTAACATAGATCACAAGGGATCAGGTTGGAGTGTAAGACAGAAACAAGGTTTAATTTATTATTCATGTCCAGTGAGAGCACCTCTATTTGTTAAGATCAAGAAACTTGAGAAGTCCTACCCCTCTTATATTTTTCAAATCCTATCCCTATTACATTTCACGGCTTGAATTTGTCTCAGTCTATATCTCTAGATTTAAACTCAGCTGACCACACAACTTTATATGCATAAATTCATTCAGGTCATAATATTTTATATAACCTATAGTCATTTTTAAATATCATATTTAGAATTAAATGTCTTTATTCATCTCCATTATATAACTATTTCATCATCACAGCATATGGATATCATTATCATAGAAATATATGTAGTTAATTAAACATATCATTTTTCATTATCATTATCTACATCATCATCATCATCATCATTATCATATATATTAACATCATTGAATTATACAATTATCATGGTCACATATATATTACCATCAACTATTTATATTATTATTATTATTGTTATATATATTATCTCCTCATCATTGTTGTCATCACACTCCACATATACACAGCAGCTCATAAGTAAGACATGCCTTTGTGCAAGTTAAATTCTAGCACTATCAATTCAATAAAATAAAATTTAGAAATTAAAACTAGATGAATTCTATATAACTTTGTTTAACAAAAGACATAAAAATAGTACAACATTAAAATCTTATGATTATTTATAATTTAAACACATATTGTCTCTCCATATTTTGGTTGCCACAACATTTTATATGTGATAAATAATTGACTCAAGCCAACATGTTTAGTTTGTTAAAAGTAACTATTGTTTGTTATTTTTAACCTTATTCAAAATCTCTCATGCATAATTTATTTATACTTTTAATTAATGAACTAACTTTCCTGATCTTCATAAAATGTTTCTTCTTTATTTCTAAATAGCATCATTGTTATATGGTTTTAAAATGCTGTATTAAAGTTATCATAAGTGATAACGACATGTGGGTTTTTATAATATAATTTTTTCCATAATACCTTTATTGGTGTATTACTTGAAAGAATATGATAAGAGGTCAAAATATTATGGACAGCTGACTTAAATCATTGTTTGACACAGAAGAAAATGCTTTATGGGTGTTCATTTCTTTCTGGTCAAGTTTTAACACAAAATTTTTTGTATAGATGAAATATAATTTTTGCTTGATATAATTGATTATCATTTAAAACAAAAAAAATTACATTAACATTTCAATTTATTCAGGTATCTTTTATGGTTAGAAATAAAAGTTAATAAACGTTTTTGTAATATAATGAAAGAAAATGACAGCATATATTACATGACTGTCTGTCTGAATTAACATGGTTTTAAAATCTTGTCAATATTGTACTTATTATAAAGAAAATATCAGAATTTAAAGCAGAACTTATTAGTTCTATCATAAATTTGCTTTGTTCATTCATATTAAAAACATTTCATTCATTTTCTGAAAGAGTGCTTATACTAACTTGGATGATAACATGTACAGTAGATTGTTTGATTTGGAAGACAGGTTTTAAGTATTTAAAAATATCAAGTGTAATTTTTTAAAATATTCTTCATTTATAAAATTAAATAAAAAAGAAATCCAAGTCCAATTTATTGAATATAGTATAAAATATTTTATACAGTAGCAAAAGTGAGCATTTTTAATAACTCTCACCAGGTGAAACAAAAAAATGTCAAATTGTTAACCGATTAGCAATGTTATTTTCTTAAATATTCTTTTAATAATAGAATATTTACACTATTTCATGATTTAATTTTTTATATGCTTATTATTTCAATATAAGAACTTGGTTACATTGTACATACCATATACTACACCAAAGAGTTCCCAAAGTGGTCGATATCAATCACCTAGATCAATTTGAACTTTCTAGGGGTTGATAGTTTTAATAAAATATGTGGGGGTTGATACATACCAAACTAGAAAACAAAAAGGTAAAATGTGTCATTAAAAATGTATGAAAATACATATAGCACAAAGATGTCTGTGCATTATCTTATTGAATATATCAAAACAAGTGCAGACATGAGAAAACATTGCATGGTTGCACTTGCTCATGGTGGGACAAGATTATATTCAATATTTGCAAAGAAATCAAGTCATATATCACATGTCCTAATTTAACAAGCTTGTATTAAAATATTATCTAATGAGCTTGTCAATAGCATGATATTCAATATTAGCATAATTTATCAGTCTTGTATGGTCATGCTTTCATGAAACACTATAAATTGGTTCAATTGATGTGACATATGCTTATTTGTGATTGAATTTTGAATATAAATATTTATTAAAGAACAGTACTATAGAAAAGGAAAATCAGAGGACACAGTTTACTTATTCAAGTTTGAACAAAAATCTTCTGTTTGAAATAAGTACATCATACATTATTGTTTTTTTTTTTATCACAGGGACTGTTGAAATTGTTTGTATTTCTTATGATAGTAATATGACTAAACCAACAAAGAATTGCAGACAATACAGCTTGGACTTTTAGACCTGCTTCAAAAGAGACATCTATTGCATAACACTGAACATGGAGATTTGGCAATGCAACTCACCAATTTAAAACCAGACATAGATAAATTGGTGATAGATTACCAGGTGCACCCATCTCATTAATTACTCAGGTTGGCACTGAGTGGCACTACTGTATGGAGAGTTTTGCCTGTTTTAATTTTCTAAATGAACAATGAAATATAAATTATATAAATATCAAATTATACAGTGCTAAATAAAATTAATATTGCTTTATACATGGATAAAATATTAAACACTTAAAATATACCATGTAATGCATTTTTAGCATTTAGCATCTTTGTCAAGATATAAGTGTTTTAAACAAAATAAAACTAGTTTCATTTGGAATAGATGAGATGCCTTTGCAATAATGTTCCTTAGCATGAAAAATGTTGAAAACATTATATTTAACATTTTTAATATATTCTCCATATATAAAACAATTTAATTTTAGTTATGAAGTTATTATAGTATTCTATGATTGCAAAATAATATTTAATATGGTAATTAAATTTGATACACTGTTTCTTAAAGTACAGGCTACATGTTAACATAATGCATACTAGTGTTAAAGTAATCCACTCTGCAAGTAAGGAATGAGTTCATTTTTTTTTGTTGCCTAAAATTTTTTTTGGAAAATGCTATTTATTAGGATGAATATCATATTATTAGGCTACATATGCAATATCATTTGAATTGGATTCTAATTTAAATTCACAAAGTGTTAATTTTTACTTAGTTTGTAATTTAAATTTATACAGACAAGTTAATTTCTACTCATTTTAATAATTTTGTGAACAACAAAAACAACCAAACATCAAATGTATAAATATATACAGTACTAAATAATGTGTAATAAAAAGTGATAAACTTCTTAAAACACAGGCTATATATTAATGTAATTCCCTTTAGTATGAAGATAATCCACCCTGTAAATGAAAAATAAATCCACTTACATTTGTGGTTCAAAATATTATTTGCATTGCAGATTAGACAATGATATTTATTAGAGTGAATGTTAAACCAATGAAAATGTCCATGTTGCTCCATAGCTTCTAATTTAAATTCAAAGACAAATATTTAAATATCAATTTATATGTAGTGCAAAATGATTTTTAATAAACAGAAGAAATTCTCTCTTAAAGTACAGGCTATATAATACTGTAATAAATCTCTAGTATTAAAGTAATCACTCTTTCCAAGATCTTGTATGACTACAAAATTAGATAATGCAATTATTGGGATTAATAAAAAATTAGTGAAGATGTACACAGAACATAATTTGAATTTGCTTCTAATTCAAATTTACAGGGCAATATTTTATTACTCTATTTACTACATATTTTTTAGAAATGTGGAATTTAATAGTTGAATATTCAATATTTAATCAATTTAAGGTTATTAAATGAGTAAATTTTAAATTGCTCTTCATGCAAAAAAGTGAAGCTTAGTATTATTGGAACAGAATTATATGGCTGAGCACTTTCAGAGAAAGTCTCCATATTCATACCCTATTTTGGGAATGTCGGTTTACGTTGAGGTTTTAAGCGAAATTTAGTGGTAATTTATGCAAAATTTATTATTTCTGATCCATTATTCTATATTACAAACCAATTTAAATGGGACTGCATTCATATCACCATTGATGTGACAATCATTCTAATAAATATGATTGTCTATCTTAACTATTCATATAAGATCTTGAGTCACAGGTAAAAATGCTTTTATTTTTGTTTGAAAGTAAGTTACACTGATACTAGAGGATGTTACATTAATATGTTACCTGAAATTTAACATTATGTTTATCAATACTATTTATTACATATAGTTTAGCATGTTTTAAAATGAGTAGAAATTATTTTTGCAATATCAAGTTAAATTGTGAGTTGATTTGAATGAAATTTTGAATGGAATCAACATCTTAGTAAATTTATTATTCATCCTAACAAATATATTTGACTAGTCTGCTATTCTTATAAAGTTTTGAGCCAAAATGGATTCATTTTTTATTTTCAAGATCAAACACTTTGGTACTAAAAAGTGTTAATTAAGATATAGTCTACACTTTAAGAGTAAGTTTATTATGCTTATTTATCATGTATTATTTAATGCTGTATAATATGATATTTATATACATTGCTAATATAATGAAATAACTGTTAGAAGCAAAACAAAATCTAAACATAAAACATCAACACCATAATTTACAGGTAATAAGATTTAAAAGCTAGAAAAGCTTTTATAGATTAAAAAAAATCTGAGTTTTAGTTATCAGGATTAGGTAAATAAAGATATAACATAAAAGTAAATAAAATTAACCGTAGAATAAAAAAATAAATTTATGACTAAAAATTGGGTATTAAACTTTAATTCAAAAATAATAAGTATAGTTTGATAAACCCATGAATTTATAATTATCTAAATGTAATATTTTTTTGCCTATTCATTTATTTCTCATTTTATACAGATGTATCCATTGTGCTTAATATTTTTTCTTATTGTTTAAATTATTATGCATAGTTTTTCTTATTGCTTTAATAATATCTGCTAATCAAATATAAAAGAAGTGGCGGTGGTGGAGGTGGTGACATGTGAACAAAATTTGACATGGAAAGAGATTTATGACTAAAATTATGGAAACGATTAATGAATGAACTTTCAAAAAGGCCATTATATATAGAAAAGTCAATAGTAATTTCCAAAAAAATAGCTTCAAAATGCATCTTTTCTCTATATAAATAATCAGTAAATTGCTTTTGTCAAAAGAGTGTCAATAAAAATAAAATATTAATAAGTATGATAGAACTTTTACAAAAATATCTTTCAAGGTTTAAATTTTCTCTAACAAAATTAAATCCAAAAACACAGTTGAGGAATTAGTATTAAGTTGACAATTTACTTACTGAAAAACAAATTTCATTTCTAATAGTATATTTTTATAGTGGTGAATTATTAGTGTTCACAAAAAGTTTGCTGAGAAAGTATATGCTTCAGAAAGTTATTAAGGATTTGATAAATGCAAAAAGTTTCTAACGTAAAAATAGTAACAAAAAGAATTTGGAGACAAATTTAATTGATGCTATAAAGAAATTATAATGGTTGGCCACATATGTTAAATGAATAATGATGCAAAATAAAAAACGTTACTTTTTGTGATCATATCTGACATAAAAATAAAATTCCTAGAACATTGATGTGCAATTTTTTTTAAATATGTGACCCTAATAATCAGACTAAAATTTTGTGACCCATTATATGTTGTTACCATCTTATAGTAAGTATGTAAGGATAGAAATAATAAAAACCATTTTACCACATACAAATATATATCTTTTTATTATATTTTAATACATACAATTTGATATAAGATGTTTGAAATAACTACATATTAACAAAAATGTATAATAATTCTTGGTTCTTAGTAGATTTATTGATTTGCAGCAACTATAACTTTCTAACCTGTTTTAGAAAATTTGTATATTCGTGATTGTGGTACTATGTATGAAAGTTAGGAGGATACTAGCAAGAAGAACAAACCTTGAAAGTGAACAAGTGAATGAGAGTAATATATGGAAAGTGCCATTATGATGTGCTGCTTATACAGTAGATTGAAATATAAAAAAGAAAGTTAACACAAAAATGGTCAGATACACAATAATGAGTTGAGCAGTTTTTATGTATTTTTAAAATAGTGTTTATGTTTTTCCAATTAAAAGTATATTATCTAACATAAGAACTTTTCAAAATTTTTATGACCCCCACCCACAATTTATCTGTGACCCCTTGTGGGATTGTGGAACAGCTTGCACACCATTGCCCTTGAATATCAACAAATGGTTCAAAAAATAATGTCAAGCTAGTTTTTATTCATTTGTTTTTTGGATGTGGGTTACATAAAACTGGAGTTTAGTAAGTATGACTCATATACAAATAAGTGTTGAATCCGTGGTTTATAATAGCATTAAAGAAAAATTGACAAAGTGATAAAAGCTTTAGAAAACTGAAAGGTCGCACACTCACACAAAAGCATTTAATAAAAATCAAACCTTTATTAGAACAAAAAAGAAGTAAGCAAGAAATTATTTTATAAAAAGCTTAATATAAGATGTGAGTACAAGTACATTTAATGTCAAAGAATATTGAAATAAATATATCATTTAAATTGTAGCAAAGAAGCTGAAAATTTTATGGAAAGGCCAAATAAAAAAAATAAGATAGAATAATTTTTGAATAGTATGAATGTTGGATATAACAATTAGAAGTATCCAATATTTAATACGTTACAATTCAACTTTTGTTCGCGTTCTTGTTGCTTATAATAACTTGTGTTTTACTTGTGTGTGTGTGTATATATTATAATTAGTAAATGCTCTGCTGCATCTGTAGCTGTTCCACTAATAAATGATGAATATTTAACAACAGTATTGTTCAGTTTGAATTACGACCAAACTTTCAGTTAAATATTGGTCAGAAAAATGGTCTTTTACAATAGTTTTTTACTTCTGGTAAAGTATTTTAATTAAAATAAATTATTTTTTTAAAAAAATGATATAACCTTTAATTAAATTATACACAAACATTATTACTATTATTTTAAAAAGTACATATTTACAACGCAAACGCATTCAAAATCAGTTTAGAAATTTTTTTTAAACTGACTGAGATATTTATATAAATATTCATATAATATTTATAAAACATTGGACCATAATTTTTGATAAAGAAAAAGGATGATGATAAATAGGGTTAAATATGAACAAAAAAGAGAGTTAAATTGCTCGCAGCATCTCCCATTATTTAGTTCGACAAGCAGAATGCAACAAATATATATAAATAATAATAAAAAAAAACGATTTCTTGAAGGGAGGGGAGAAAAAAAACGTTAAAAAAATAGTCAACAAATAAACAAAACGACAATTACATTTCCTGTAGGTACCAAAAATATAAAGTAAAATAAATAAATGAATTTAATAAAAAAGTCGATATTCAAAATAGAATGAAAAAAAAAGTAGAAGAATAAAAAAGAAAGCTTTCTCCCAATTATATTGTATATAATAGTTGAAAAGCTTTGCTTAAAAAATAAATTAGGACTTTGAAATAATAATTGCAAAAACATACACATGTATATACAAAAGTCTTGCAACAAAAAAAAATAACTTGTATGATACTAAATAACAATTAGCTATTACAAAGCAAATAATTAAATTGGAAAAAAAAGGAGCAAGTTTTAAAGTAATTACGCGAAAATTATGATACACAGAAATTAAATTGACTTAATATATATGTAAACAAATAAGGCGATGTATACATAATATATAACGTTATTAGTTGGTTAAATTATGTAATGTTGTCCAGCTTTACGTAAAAAAATGTGCAGATATTAATGATTATAAAAAATATATGCAAAAGTTGTTTAACGTTTTGAAAAACACTATGTAGCATTCCTCTTTTATTACATGATGCTAAAATACAAATACACAAAGAAAATATACAGCTAAAAAAATTTGGCCTAATTATACTTTTTAACTTTCTATCCAAAATACTTCATTGTCTTATCCCCCCAAAGTTTTTGTATATATCTTTAGTTTTCTAAGTGAGAGTATGGATAGCTATAACTTTGTATGATATGAAACATTGAATTAAAATTATATTTTTTTGATATTAAAATTTCAGGTATACATTATTTTCATCCTTAAATTATACTTTACTGTGGAAATATTCATCTTGCTGTCTAATAGATTCATTTTTTAATTATTTACCGGAAGGTATGAGAATAAAAGATTGATTTATTAATTAAATTATGTATAGACAATTTACATTGTGAATAAAAATTTAATATCTATTGCATATTTACAGCTCTGAAAAAAACTTTTGTACAATCAAAATTGTTAGCTGGATGGAAATGCAATAAAATATTCGACTGAATTGGGTGCAAAAGGAAATATTTAAATATTATTATTTATATTAGAATAAATATATTTATAATAAGATTCATAATTATAGTGAATTAAAATTTCTAAACTATATAAGAATGTTTAAAAAATGTTTACTTAATTAGTTTGAATTTAAATTATAATTTTTCTGAACAAAAATTAAGTTAATTTTTTCCAATAAGAATTTCTTTATTATCATAATGTAGTCAGTAAATGATCATAAAGTTTTTATAGTATTTGTATAAAATGCATGTTATTTTAAACTTCATATTTTAATAAATAGAATTTAAAAATTAAAAATAATATAGACAAAAAATATTTTATAAACAAAAACACCTTTATTTAGTTTAATGAGTAATGCATTTATAAACAAAATTTTTTTTATTCAATTATAATTTTGGTTGTTGTATATAACCTGAAATAAAAGTGCGGGACATCCATAAATTAATTAATTTAATCACTAGTTTTATAATTAATGATTGAATTAATTAATTTATAAATACTGCATGCTTTGTGATTGAATAGAAATATATACTTGATTCTTATTAAATGAAGTAAAAGCATTTTTTATAAAATACTATATTTATGTTATTTTTTATTTTATTTGGATATTTAGCAACTAACTTTTTATAACTACCCACATTCAAATTTAAGCAATGAGAATCTAAACAATGTCACCATATTTTCGATGTTTGGAATAATATTCATTTCTTTAAGAATCATTCCAAGATTTTTGTGTTTATGAATAGAGCATTATAAAAAAAGGAAGTTTTAATTAAACAATCAAGAGAAATTAAGATTTTATACTTTTTTTTCTATTTTAATTAACTGTAAATGCTTTTTTAGTGAATAAGTTATTAACTTCAATGAAAGTATATTTTTTAAAAATATACCATATCTATTACACATGCCTCAAAAGTTACAGAATTAATTTCAATACAATTTTAAAATGTGGACTGCTAACATTGTTAGATTGAACAATACTGAAATCTTGAATTGTCATCAATATCTAAAATGTGCACAAAATTTAAAGAAAATCTATTTAATATTAGTGCATCAAAAATTGGATAAAATTAGCTCCAAATAAACAAACAAATTGAATTTTAAAGTTAAATAAAAGCATTTAAGTATGGATACTGATATTTTAAAAAAATCCATTCAACCTTTATCTTATTTAAAATTGATCAAATAATGTTTAAAACTGTTGACATTAGCAAAAGAAAAGAAGTATTAATACTATATAGTAACTCATTTGTATTTAGTTGCTGAGATTACTTTTATATTTTCAAAAATTTAAACAAGTACCAAAAATTAATATAACTTCAGTTTTTACTGACTATTCATTAGAATATAGATTGTAAAAAGATGAAAGTTTTATGATCTTGAATATATAATGTTGATTTATTTTATTATTATTGCCATTAAAAAAATATTCAAACATATGATTGCATAATTTAATCTATTATGTGTTATACTGAGAAATTATATATAAGGTGTACAAACAAGTATATTTTAATTTTGAATTAAATTTCCCAAATATACTCAGAGAGCAGTATGAAATTATACATTAATCTATTATTACCATTAAAATCCAAAATTTAAAAGATATTATTTGAAATATGTTATATATTTACTATTTTTAAAGATTAATGATTTTAGCAGTTGCTCCAAGATAATAAAATATGCATTGAAATATTAATAAATACTTAAATATTTATTGTTAAAATTAGATGTTTTAACTTAAGCTTTCAGTTTATAATATAAATATGCCAGTGCTAAATTAAAATGATTACAATAAATGAATTAAACATGTTTTAAAATAATATTAATAGAGATTTAGCTTAAATTAATGTAAAAATTATATATATATGATTGTGTGTGTTGTTAATATAAAATATAGAAATGTCAGAAAGTTGGTGCATATAATAATGAGTAAAGCACAAATATTGTTTTTAATTAATTGTTTAAGATGAGTACAGATATATATTTTAAGAATTTAAAAATGATTTGTATTCTCATTTAGCTTCAGTATATTTTTGTATTGAAATTTGTTTAGTTATAAAGTTATTAAATACCTGCTTCTGCCACAGTGTTGTAAAATATTTTATATGGAAATTACTTAGAGAATAATATTATAAGAGAAAAATGCTTATAATATTAATAACAGTTTTAAAATGTTTATTCTGCTGGTGCTCTTCTTTTAATTTTTAATTTTGGAAGATAGTTCACGAGTAAAGTTGCATAAAGATATTAATGTTTAAGTCTATATTATACTTCTATTTCAAACCTTTTTTTAAAAATTTATTACATTGTAACTGCAGGTGTATAAACCTGTACAGTGTATTAAATCTTTTTTTTATAATTTTGCATTTAAATTTTCCAAATATTATTTATTTAATACCATTTTTTACTTTATTAAACATAGTTTTTATATATTATTTATATTCAAATTCTCCTGTTTTAATTTTCCACTAAATCAATAGGATGGCTATTTTTCCTGGTGCCATTTTGATTTGACTTTATACTATTGCTTCTAGCAATTATTATTATTATTATTATTATTATTATTATTATTATTATTATTATTATTATTATTATTATTATTATTATTATTATTATTATTATCATCATCATCATCATCATCATCATTATTATTATTATTATTATTATTATTATTATTATTATTATTATTATTATTATTATTATTATTCAAAAGACACTTTATTAACTCAAAGAAACTTTACATTGTTTGCATGTTTTACATTGTGTTACATTGAATTATTTTGCACCATTACATATATCAATTTGCTCCAGAAATGGATGT
Organism: Epiperipatus broadwayi; assembly: GCA_028023455.1. Taxonomy (NCBI): domain Eukaryota; kingdom Metazoa; phylum Onychophora; class Udeonychophora; order Euonychophora; family Peripatidae; genus Epiperipatus; species Epiperipatus broadwayi. The sequence goes on along the minus strand of JAQFVV010000085.1, from coordinate 3,590,051 downwards.
TTCAACTGAAAAAACATTGTCCATTATTAGTTAGTTCATTTAGTTGTAAGAAGTCTATTTCAAATGAGAATTTATTCCATATGATTATAGAGATCTAAGAGAGAACATAGTTCCTTGTCTTTATGCTAGTGTGCAATCTTTTCCAATTATAAACCACTGTAATTGTGTATGGTCCAATTTTAATTGATTGTTCATTATTTCTTGCATATGTCACTATAGTTCATTATAATGTCTCTCTTTTTAATTAAATTGATAAAAAAGGTTGTGAATTTCACTGATATTGGTTTAACTGAGTGTGTGATATACTTACAACCTTGATGGCTGTTTTAACAGAGACCAAGTTGCTGCATATAAAAGTGGACAGATAATTAGCCTGTCTCTATTTTGAATGCATGCTAATTTGTTTTTAAATGTAGATGGATGGCATCTAGTACTTTTTACAATCAAGAAAGTGCATCTGGTACACCAGAATGAATATAAGATGAATGTGGCCACTCTAATGCTGGATATTGATCTCTCCTGGAAAGCACCAAGTATTTGATTAATCATGATACCAGGCTTTCTGTATGCATTACACATAATCTGTCTTGTTTGGTTTAGAGCCAAACACTGGTATATAAGGTGGTATAGTGCCTCCTCTGCTCGGTGACATAGTCCACAGAAGGGATCAATGGATAGATATAGTCTTTTATGATATAGAAAATGTGTTGTTGGCATTGCAACTAGATTCATTTTGATTATGAAGTCAAAATATTTGGGCTCAAGTGCCCATTTTTTAAATTCCTTGAGCAATTTTTTGTTGTTAATTTCTAACATAGGAGGGGAATCACTCACATCAGTTTGAGTGTTGACTAAATCATAAATTTCCCAGTATAAATATTTACTTGGAAACTGATCCGGATTATGTACAGTGGTTTTGTATTGATTGATAATGGTAGCAAAGAATAATCTTTTTGGAGATGGCCTATCTGTTGGAATGACCTCGACCAAGTGTTTAAGTCTAGGGAATTTTGCAATTGTGGTGACTATTAGGTTTCTCAGCTTTTGTAATTGGAAGATGTTAATGCTATGCAAGCCAAGACCATTTTTGGTAAGGGTTTTGTTGAGTTTTTTAGATGAGATCACTGCAATTTTTTAGACCAGAGTAGATTATTATATATGGTTTTAATTTTTGCTATAAATGCTTTGGAGAAAGAAACAACTGACACATAATAAACTATTTTTGTTGTAATAAGCTGATTAATTAGCTGTACTTTTGCATATAGTGACATATATGTTTTGGATAAAGAGTCTACTATTCTTTCAGCTTCTTCCTTCAGCTTATTTTGAATGTGACATCTCATTCCTGTGATTCCCATATAAAATGGAAAACCAAGGAAAGGGACTGGCTTTGAATTGTAGTTGATGCACATTGCTTTCCAGTGAATAGTGTCCAAGCTATAGTTTTTTCTGGATTAGACTTTAATTTGTATTTCTGTGAATATTCTTGCAGTATCTTTTGCAGCTGTGGTATTTGTTCCTTGTATGCAAGGAAGACAGCTGTGGTATTCCTTGTATGCAAGGCATGCAGTTTTCTGTGCTGTGCCAGGTATCTCAATTCTACCAAAAGTCTGCTGTATGCTATTAATGAGGGGATTAATGTATAATATAAACAGCAATGAGCTAAGAGGGGACCCTTGGGATATTGACTGAGTTGGGGTGAATGATGGGGAGTTGTTGTTGTTGTTGTTGTTATTATTATTATTATTATTATTATTATTATTATTATTATTATTATTATTATTATTGTTGTTGTTATTATTATTATTATTATTATTATTATTATTATTATTATTATTATTATTATTATTATTATTATTATTATTATTATTATTATTATTATTATTATTATTATTATTGTTGTTGTTGTTGTTGATCTTAAAGATTTCTTGATATATTCTTTTCTGTTGAGCTATGCTGATGACTGTAAGATTTTTAGAAAAAAATATATCTGTGAACGATTGTGTTCTCCTTCAGAAGGATATTGATAACTTTAGTACTTGGTATGAGTTAAATAATATGTCAGTTAATTTTAATAAATGTTCCTTTGTTTCTTATTCTAAAAAATCTGAAGTTTTACAATTTTGTTATAGTATCAATTCTCATAAAATTATTTCAGTTAAATGTCAAAAAGATCTTGGAATTGTTTTCTTGTAATGGATCTTTTATTCTTTATCTTAAAATGATTGATGGTAAAGCTTTTAAAGTTATAGATGCCATTCTTAAACATGGTTATCAGTTCAGTAATGGTAATAAACGGAAATTGTTTTTTCATTGGTTCTTCCTATTATTGAATATGGTTCAATATTTTGGAACCTTAGTTCTTGGCAGGGATGTAACTTGTTGCAGCTATTTCAAAGAAGTTTTTCAAATATGTTTCTTGGGAGGGTAAAATGACTCTTTCATCTACACGTAAGTATGGAGATCTTAAATATGTTTATAAAATTGTCAATAAACAAGTTATTTTATCAGATATAGTTTCAACTATTTCAATTAGGTCTTTGAGTTATGATACTAAGTCTGTTTTTGTATATCAGATTCAAACATGTCATTGTAATATTTTTAAATTTTTTCATTTATTTAGGTTAACCTCTTTATATAATCAGATTGGGGGTAACATTAATCTGTGCGACATTGATTACAAAAAGTTTTGTAATCTTATTAAACTTAAATGTTATGTTTGATTTTAACTTTTAAATTTTATTTTATTATGTCTAACTTTTACATTTTCATTTTAAGTTATATGTTTTATTTTCACTTTTATTGTATGTGCAAACTTTAATTGGCTTTATGCTGTTGTTTAATATTTGAATAAATGAATTGAATAATAATAATAATAATAATAATAATAATAATAATAATAATAATAATAATAATAATAATAATAATAATAATAATTATTATTATTATTATTATTATTATTATTTTAAGTTCTAATAGATTATGATCCACATAATATCATCATATATTAATAAACAATAAGTAAAACTAAGTAAAAACAAAATTATTAAAATTTTAAAATCATTTAGAATTTATATTTAAAAATCAACATAAATGCCTATATTATGTTATTTAAAATGATTTTTAACACTCACTTCAATAATTATCTGACTTATATTATAATTCTCATTATAAGTTTGTAAAAAGAATGAAGTTTACTTTTGCAATGATCTAAGAATGACCAAAGTGACTTGTATGTAACATTTACAAAAGTGATGCGTAAAATCTGTAATGAAATTATAGATTTTTATTTATTGAAGTAAAGGTGATCATGAGCCCAGCTCCAGAAAATAGTTTGCTGTTAACTAAAAAAGATCCTTTGTAAGACCTTAAAGGTTCCAAGCCTAAGGAGGACAAATTCCTAATATTCACAATATACAATCTTGTTGTTGCAGCTATATAATTAATTATATTATATACAAACATGGATAGACTGCTCACCACCCACATATCAGGAGCATGGTTAGTTTACTGACTTTTACCTCTGAATTTAAGATCAAGTAATACCATAAACTTTATTTTCAATTGCATACTAACTCTTATATGAAATGTGAAATTGAGTTTTCTAGAAGCCAGAATGAATTTGTGTACAAATGAAATTTTCTTAAAATAGATATTTATAATTATGACAGACAAAATTAAATTATGTCCCTGATTCCCAAAAAGCTGTAAAGTTATCAGCCAAAATACTGGTTGGGGGATAAAAATGGTGCATACTAAAAATCTTGTGACTAAGAGCTTAGGATCCCATTTGATTATGACCTTGTATTTAGGTATTTATAACTGCAGATCACTTTCAAATAAAAGAAGATTGCACAATTTGAAAGAAATGTCTAATATTAAATAAGATATTGTTCATCTTTGTAAAATTAAGAAAAAAAAGTAAAAGATAATTGATTTAAAAAGTAGACATATTCTACACTGCAAAGGTATAAATATTGGTAGCAAATGTGGAGTAGGATTGTAACCTAAATCATACCATCTAGTCGTAGTATTTATCTGAGCTACTTTAAATAAATAGTGAATTCACTTTTAGTTTATTTTCCAAGATTTCATAAAAGTTTTAAATAAGTCATTAAAACTCTATATATGTGAAAAATGAAATTTCTAATATTTTCACATTAACATAAAGAGTTGATTTTAAATAAACCAATTTTACAGGATTTTGTTTTAAAGTGGAATAATTTAATTGAATTTTTCTAATGATAAATTATATATATATATATATATATATATATATATATATATATATATATATATATATATATATATATATATATATATATATATATATATATATATATAATAGAATAAAACAAAGTAATAATTAAAGAATATTTTTAATTGGTATTTTCTTTATTACGTAGTAAATGAAATATAAAATATATTACTTATATGTATATATCCTCATCATCATTTAAAAACATTATCACTCCATTGCAGGATATAGGTCTCTTCAAGTTCTGTCCATCTTCACTGGTGTATAGTTTTACTTCTCCACATTACCCCAGCAAACTTGCTTATCTCATCCATTCATCTCACATGTCTCTTTTAAAGACTTTTACAATCTCTAGGAATTCAATTTAAGATTTTAACTGTCCATCTATTCTCATTTTTCTAACAATATTTCCAGCTCAAGATCATTTCAATCTCTTAATTCTTTCAATGGTGTCAGTAACAACTGTTTGTTCTCTCACCCATGTCTTTTATTTTCAATTTATTTTGTTACTCCTAATATATATCTCTCCATACTATATTTCTCTTCTGCTAAGTGTCCAAGGATCTGAAAGTAAGAACTGGTAAAACATATATATTAAAAATCTCCTTTTCAAAGACATAGGCACATTTCCTTTTAATTTAAAATTATTTCTACTAAAAGCATTACAACCAAGTTTAATTCTATGATTAATTTCATCCATTATGTTTTCGTCTATGATCAAAATATTTATTGTTGTTGCTAACTTCTTCTAATTATCAATATCAATCTTTATTTTCTTGTTTTGAGAAAAATCCATTGGACCTTATTATAATCTTTTTAACATTTATTTTAGACCTACTTTCTTAATTTTATCTGATAACTCTTGCAACATTTCCTGAAGCTCTGAAGTATTATTTGTAAAAACAACTACATAATCTGCAAAATCTAAATGACTTAATAATCATCATTTACTTTTATTCATTCAGTTTCTCATTTAAATTTAATTGCTGTAAAATTTTTGGAGATACAGTGTCACCCTTTCCTACACCCATATGAAGGTTAATCTGTTTAGTATCATTAAGTAATCTAATTGTTACTGTTTCATTTTTTATAAATATTTTAAAGAATGCAACAATATCTTGATAATTCAATAATTTAATCACTAGAAGAATTGCTCATAGGATCAAATGCCTTTCATAATCTACAAATCTAATGCATAATGGCAACTTCTATTCATTGATTTTTTCTATAACTTTTTTTAATATCTGGATATGATCCACTATACTAAAATCATTTTTAAATTCAACTTATTCTTTTGAATGATCAAAATTCAGTTGTAATTATTTGGTAAAATTTTTGTATAGAACGCATAAAAGACTGATAGGACTGTAATTTCTAATATTTTCATTATCACCTTTTTAAAAATTATTATTAATACTGTATTTTTACAATTATCTTGTAAATCTTTATCATTTAAACATTTTATATAAAACTTTACCATTTTTTAAAAATTCTTCTCATGATTCTTCTAAGATATTGATTATAATTTCATTATACCCAGAGATCTTTTTCTTTATAAATTTAATTGCATGTCTCATTTCTTCACTTAAAATTCTGGGGCATTCAGAATATATAATAGTTTTGGATAACTTTTTTATTATTATATAATTTTTGATAGAAAACTTCCACATATTTTATAATGTCATATTTCTTTTTGATAGTTGTTCCATCTTTTTTTTTGTATTGCAGAAATAAGTTTCATACCAATACCAAGATATTATTTTACACTCTTGAGACTTTTACTCACTTTTGCAACTTTCCTTGCTAGTTCACAATTATACTTTTTTATATTAATATCAACACTATTTTATAAAATTTAAAATATTCAATCCTTAATGAATCATTTTTATACATTTGATGTATTTTTTTTCATAAATTGTCCGATTCAATAGAAAATTTACTGGTCAAATGCACTTTTTTGTACCAGATATTTTTATGGCAGTTTTTAAAAGTGTACCATATATTTTCCTATTGATTTTATTGAAATATGAATCATGTTCAAAATCCATTAATATTTGAAAAATATTTGCAAGTTCTAATTTAAATTCATTGGAATGTTTTGAAGAGTAGGAATATCAACTGTAAACATTGCTTTTTTTAAAATTTTTGTCTCTCTAGTTTCACATTATCATGTATCTTATCTCACTAATCAAAGACCACTTCTTGTGTTGAATTCTTTAAGAACATTACAATCTTGAAAGAGGCATTTTTTGTTAGACAAAATATCTACTGTATCTTCATTTGGATGCTTCCCTATCCATTTCTGTATAGCATTTTTTTCAAAAAAAGAAAATCATAATATATATTTTTTTTCTGCAAGTTCCACAAGTATATGTCCTCTGTTATTTCTATTTCCATAACCAAATTTACCTACAGAACATTCATATTTCAATTGTTTATCAATTCTAGCATTAAAGTCTTCCAATACAATTTTAAAATGTTCTCTTGTTTGATCAAAAGCTTTTTTGTAATATATATATATTATAACGTTTTCCATTTTGTTAGGCCTCTACATGCTAATATTAACTGCACGTGAGTTGATCAAGCTATGCCAAAAAGAAGAAAGTTATATTTCTATTCTAAAAACATAGCTATATTTCCTGATCAAACTCAGCCTATTAATTGTTGAGAATTATGCTATTGACAAAATCAGCTTTTAATTTATTTAATATGGGCGCCAGGTCCTTTTATTCTAAAGAGATTGCTGAAATAGTCAAATAACGTCTCACAAATAAAAAAAAAATACTTTTAAACTAATCGGTATTGCATCATACTGTAACAAGAATTATTTTTTGAGATTATTACTCTTGGGCTTATTCAAACATATTGGCATAGGTAAATTGCATTCTTAAATCTTCCTAAACTAATAATAAATTTAATAATAAAAACTAATAAATATTATAGAATAACGCACAAATGAAAATTGGTATTAGAAATATTTTTATTCTAATAAATTAAAAATGTTTAAAGGAAATTATTAATCAAATAAATTGGAGAGAACACATTTACTTCAGATGTTAAAAAATTAATAAAAAACAATTTTACAATTACAGTTCACTTCCAAATTTCTTCTAGAAAGTTACTTAAAAATGAATGTCTCTTGCACAAGAAATTTAATGTCTCTATCGGGATTGTTTAAACATATTTTTTTTTTTTAAGAATTGTTTGCAAACGTTACTTTTGTCACAATCAGGATAATGAAGCATAACTTACTGGTAAGTTTTAGTGAATTCACGATGGTTGTAGATAACTATGCATAGTTTTTCAGGGTTAAAATGAGCTCATGGCCTTTGATTATTAGTTGATCTTGCAGTCCATTCTCCTAGTCAGTCACGAAGGCTTTTCTGGTGTACATCTTCAGGCACGATGTCCGCAGAAGCTCCGGTTCACTCCAACATGCCGAATTATTTCAGCGTAGAGCGATCTTGGATATATTATTGTTATCCAAGACCAACTAGAGAAACAAATGAAAACAAGATGTTCTTCAAACTGACCTCTGCCTTTTATACTAAAGGCCCAGTTTTCCGACTTCTGTGCATGCTATTATCATGGCATTTTTGGTTCATAATCTTGTAGATTCTTTATAAAATTTACGTTATAAAGTTATCTTTTCTTATCAAGTTTTTCGGCCATCTTTAATTAGCCAAAATATTTTTACTTTCTCTTATCTTTTTTTTACTTTTGGAATTCTTTTGTTCTCTCCAATTCTACTTTTATTTCTAATTACATTAAAAAAATATGAAAGAATAATTTAACTTTCATTGTACATTATTTTTTTTTTAAAAAAATTAGTCAAAAAAAATCTAAATCTACTTTTATTTTTTAGCTTTTACCAAATGCCAATATATTTGCAATGTATATAAATAAACGTTACAATATATATATATATATATATATATATATATATATATATATATATGTATGTAAATATATACACCACATAAAATGTAATCTATGTAATCTGTTAAATTTATTTACTTATATTCTGTGTGTGTAATATTATTTATATACTATTATAGTATCTATAATCAAAAATAGAATAAACAAATAATTTTAAACATATTAAGTAAAATTAGAAAAAAGTTCACAAAATCATGGTTTTGCCTATTAAATAAGTTGATTATTTTACATAAAAAATATAAAAACATATACATAAATACACACGTGTAACTAACAAACAATTCAAAAGCCCTTAACATTAAAAGAAGTTCTCATAAAAATGATGGCCTCAGATCCAAAATGATCATAAAAACAAATTTTTATTATTAAACAAAATTTTATGAGCAATATTATGTTAATAAAAAATAGGACTGAGCTATCTATTTTTAATTCTACTTTTACGAATTTTTAATTTTTTCATAAAAACTAATTTACAGTTACCTATATAACTGCATGCAATTTTATAAACTGTTTCAGCAAAGTTTTGCTGTTTATACTCTGTTTAGAATTATTTAATAATGAAATCAAATCACAACTCTTTTTTTCAACCAATCCTTACAACTCTTAATAAATTATTATATTACTAATCAATTAAAAATTTTTTTTTCTCATTACTATCATCAATACACTTAAAATCAAAATTATAAATATTTTTATTAAATACAGAATAATACTTTTAATAAACTTATAAAAATAAACTAGATTAATCTAATCATTACTAAATTGTTTGCTTTTTTTAATCAAATTATGATATCCACAATTATTAATCATTTTATTTCTATAGAAACAATTATCAAAGCAGCTTTCTTATGGGCCAATTTCTGATAATTTTCAGGCCTAATTATATATAGTACTTAAATTTTTATTTTAATAAAAAAATTACAGTATAAAATACAATTAACATTATTTTTAATAAGTATAATAGCTTTAATTTATTGAAATCCAAAATAGTGTTTTTAAAGTTAGTTATGTAGATGATTGGGACATTTATTATGGACGATGCTTTGTGTTTCCCATAGGGTTAGTCTCAATTTTGTTGCTTTCATATTATTCATTGAATTTTATTTTATATATATTTAAAATATTTGCTTCATCTGTAAATTTATTGAAACTTAAATTATTTATATTAAAATTTCTTTTATGTATAAATCTGAATTTTATGTCTTGTTTGTATTTTTAATTTAATTTTTTGATGATTTTATCATTATTTCATATGTATGTTTGCTTCCTTTTATGCTAATGTATTTTATTCTTATTTTTAATATTATTAATATATTTCTTTATTTGTGAACTTTATATAAAGTATTAAGAAAAATAGTCAACTGTGGCTATTTTTATTGATAATTATTTTATTTTCTAAATATTTCTTGTAAAATACAAATTTATAGTTGTGTTTATTTCATTTTTATTATACTTTTTATGAATATTATCATTTAAAACAGGCAAAATTCTCCATACAGTAGTTCAATTTATTAAACATCCAAAGAATGTATCATTTTGTTTTTAAATATATCTTAATAAATATTTATATTCATAAATTTGATCTAATTGTATTGTTTTATTTTCATTTTGAATTTTCTTCTTTTTGTTTTCATTTATTTTTATTTCCACTGAGTTAAATAATCATCTATATATTTTTTATAAAACAAAGCTTTATATTTTGAAATTGCATAGTATACATTTTCAATTTTTGTCATATTTCTGTTTGTGGCAATTTAAAGTGTTTTTCAGGTTTATATTTTCATTTGTTTCTAAAAAAAAATTATATTTAAGAGTATCATTAATGGAGCAAATTCTAAGCAATTGTTCAAGATCTTTTATATCTATTTTTTTAATTTTTATTTAATATGTATCATTCTAAAGTTAAATTTATTGCATGTTATCAATATCAAAATTTGCAAAAAAAAAATGGAATCATTTTATTTCTTATTTTTATACATTTATTGTAATTAATTTTTTTTTCATGATGTATGAGTCTTTACAAAATCTATCATAATTTAATATTATAATGTTTAAGTTTTATGTCGATAATTTACTAAACAGTTTTTAATTTTATATTTAACACTTTTATGATAATATTTATATCTTTACCTATTATTCTTTTAGTATGATAATAAAATTGCTGCTGATCTTATTTTCTTTTTGTGTATCCATTTTTTTTTCAGTTATGTATTTGCTATTTCAGGAATTACTTATCCCAATATTCCTTTATTATTTGTCAATAGTAAATCTGATTATTATAATGCTTCATTTGTTGTTTCTACATTATTGATTGATTTAATTATATTATATTTTATTTTAATTAAGAGTATTGCACATGAACCACTAGTTACTACTGGTAAAATTGCATGAAATGCTGTTTGTTTTACATTTGTAAATATTAATGTGGGATTTATTTTTAGTTCTGTGAGCTGCTTGATAAATTGCTGTTTTTTCTGCTTATCTATCATATTTACATGGTGTAATAGTAATACATTGTAATGATCTGTAAATTGAAATAATAAGATTACATAGAGAAATGTAAATAATGATATCTATTATCTGGTCACATGCAAATGAGCAATTTATTTGAAAAAAAAAACAACCATATAATTATCAATGTATATATAATTTCTGTGCTCTAAGTCAGGCTCATAAATGCTGAATACTCTAATTGATAATCTATTTAATATATTGTTTAATTTATGTTATTATTTGTATTTTATTAGATTAATCTATTTGATGCAACATGAAATAATGATTTTCATTACTTTATAGGTTGTTTGAATCACTTAAACATGGTTTATTATTAATCTATAAATAGTTAACTAATTATCTTCATTTTGGATCTATCAAGTTCTTTACATATATGAATTACTATAATTTGACCCTTGTATGCATTTTGCTATTTGATTGATTATACCTAATTTTGGACAAATATTGAAAAATCTTTAAATAATATAAAGCAGTCACATTAATAAAATATTATCATACTTATTTTGCACAGGCTTAGTATTATCACCCTTTATTACTTTAAAGCATCATTACTTATACTTGACTATTTTTCATTAGTCAACCATGATAAATTGTTGTTTGTCAAAGTGAATAATTGTATATTTTTTAAACACTATCTCTGAATTATTTTTGCTTTTAATAGAGACTTAAATTTCACATTTTCTAATAATTTATCTTAATCAAGTCATAAAAATACCTCTTTAATTCTTCCTATCAATTTAATATTTATGTTTATAACTTTAGTTTATAAGGACATGCTATGTGATGTCAATGTTTACTAATTGATGCATTAAAAATTTGTATAAAGAACAAATCATTGAAATATATTTTACTGATTTTCTTATTCTTTCACATAATCCAGCATTGATATTAAGGAGATATAATAAAGCACAATTTCAATAAATAAGCTCAACATGCAATCAATTTAATAGGATAAAGCAAAATATAAGTTCACGATTAATAAAGCTATATATCTCTATAATAGCAATGAAATTTCCAAGTAAGACTATTCATATATTAATTTATTACAATCAGAAGTATATCAAACTCAAGCTGTCTATTTGAAAACATATAAAAACAAATTAATATCTTACAGAATAATACAATTTTAAAATGCAAAATATTTTTCGATTACAAACTTTAATACATATTATTATTAAATGGTTATCAGATGCTCTTTTTCCATGTGTTCTTTTAACTTATATGGATGCTAATATTATTCAACTGTAGAAAATGTTCTTCTCCTAAATAGGCTCCAAAAACTCAACTAGGGCAAAATAATATTCCCCAAATTATCATAAATCTTAAAACAAACTTCAAAATATTCACTATTAATATTATGTTTTTTTATTAAACATCATACGTTATAAGATCTCTGAGGACTCTATATGCAAGAAATATATCACACATATATTCAAATAATAATCTCCATTCAAATGTTGGTCTATGCACATACGCATGTAGTTTATATACCTATTAATTTAGTGATTATAATGGCTTCTATTTTTATCTTAATGCAAATTGTAAATTTATAATTTTTATTATTAGACATTTTAAAATAAAGTTTAACTTTGTATATTTTAATTTGTGATATTAAATTTTTGATTTAATTGCTTTTAATAAATTATTTCAAATTAATTCTATTCATTTATTTTAAGCCAAGTGTAATACGAACTTTCTTCTATGAAAGTGGGCCAAGCTTAAAGATTTGGCTTCTCAATTTCTTTTTAAATTTAATGCATGACATTCCTTTCATACATTTTTATTTGAAATAATCATGCTTAAATATTTAGATTTATCAATCATATTCTTATATTATTATTACTTTACTAATATATTGTATTAATATTTTAATTTATTTTTAATTATTACATTTTTAAACACAATTAGTTTTTTTAAATAATTTCAAAATATTTTATATACTTTAAACATCAATTAAAATGAAATAAAATTTATTAATAAAAATGAGAATGAAATTTTTGTCACAAGAGTCATTTTATTAAAAAAATGTTCAAAATATACTTTTTTTCTCTCTGCAATTTAAATAAAAATAATATTTTTCAATGTTGTACAAATTTTTGGCATTTCTTGGCCTGCTAAAATCTAGTTTAAATTTTTCTCAAAAATATTTTCATAGCCTTGAATTTTTTGTAGTTTTATAAAATTTATTTGGGTGAATGGCAAGGACTTTATAAAATAGTACTTTGAGTTTATTGTTTCTTTTTAGGTAGTTATTTTAGTCTAGAGTTTTAGGCAATTCTCTAGCTATCAGAAATACTTTTAAATGAAGTTTTTATTCATGGTCTTGATATTAGATTCAATTTATAATTTCAGGCTTAATTTCAGATTTGACTACACATCAAGTAAATTTCAGATTTTGGCAAGACATACACTTAGTGGTTGTAAACAAAAATGAAACCATGGTGAATTCTATTCACCGTATATATCAATGTTGGAATATTATTTTGTTTAATTATAATAAACTAAGAGATTTACTAGTGCAGTTTCAAGCTGTAATTTTAAGCAAAAGGTTAATGAAATCCTTATACATGTGATGTAAAGTGGAAGTAATGTAAATAATATAAACAATTCATGCTTTCATTCCAAGATACTTGAGATTGGCCTATATACTTAATTTTGGTACACAAAATAAGCTGGCTACTCTTATCTTTTCACTGAGTCTATCCTATACTTGAATTGAGAGCTTCCTAACATTAAAAAAATAACATTGATTAAATATAACAGTACAGCATGTGTGTAAAGGAATGATCACCTTCTGTGCTTTAAAATTACAGTTTGAATTATAATAACAAAATTCATTTTACATCAGCATAAACATAGCATAATGTTTTCTTATTCACTCTCTTTTGTATATTAATTTACCAAATATTCATTACTATATCAATAAAAATATATTGCTCTAATTAATGTTAAAACAAAATTTGTTAGAAAATTTATTCTATTTAAAAAACAACAACAAATAAATTAAAAATACAATTTTTATTTTTTAGCTTATTTTTTAACTTTCTCAACCATTTTAGAATGAAACTGAAATTTTTACCAAACTATGATAAACTTTTTTAAGAATTTAATATATATTTCCAAACAAGTTTTCAGCTTATAGCTTTCATCAGTTAGGAGCCTTGGTTCTCAGACCAGTGCACTTAGAATCTTTAGATCTGATGCAACTTTCCAGTAGCTTCTTTTTGCACATTAAATTAAGTTAACTGTAAATATGCAAGTTCAGGATCAAAACTTTATTGTATTTTCTTCTCATGGCCATAGCTTTATAGTTAATTAAAAGAGTAAAAGGTGGCTGTTGGAGGGTTGCATTAGATTCTATGATCTAGATGCAGTGCTTTCAGATTCAAGGCTTTTCATTGATGAAAGGCATAAGCTAGAAACTAGTCTGGGAATATTGGATTAATAGGTACTAGATAGGGATTTTATATCCAAACTTTGTTGCATTTATTGATCACTAAGGCTTTTGTTGGGTGGCACTACTGTTTGGAGAGTTTGCTACTCTTATCAGATTGTGTAATCTTAGAAAATGATGATCATGTTATACTTTAATAATTTTAATTTAGTACATTCTATTAAAATGTAAATATTTCTGTACAAATAAAATTTCATTCTAAATAAGTTTATAAGAGAACAGATTTTAAAACTTAGAGATATTTAAGTTGAATTAAATTCTTTTGTTTTGCTATTAAAAATGATTGTTAAAGCGCTTAAAGTTTTATAGTAAATAAAATAAATGTTTATTGGGTTTGCAAACTCTGTTACTCTTAATAGTATATATATATATATATATATATATATTAAGAGTAACAGAGGAAGTGAGGATAAGTGATATATATATATATATATATATATATATATCCTCACTTCCAGGTAATATATCATAAAATGGGTCTAGCTCAGATAAATAATTATGCTCGGCTAAAATAGATATAATCGATAATAAAAAAATATTCTACATTAATTTTAATTGTTTAACTAGCTCAAATTAATAAAATAATAATATGGTTCAGTTTATAAATTAAATAAATAAATATTTATTAAATCATGAGACTAGGAAGTGAGATACAAGTGGTAATAAAGAATTACATTGAGCCAATATCCCACAGGATACTACCTCCAATGACATAAGAACACTATCCCCTCCCCCCTATTACTATCTCAAATAATAAAATCTATAGCATTCTTATGATTTCAACAATAATTAATTAATTAAGATGACACTAATAAATAAATCTTAATCTTTTTATTTAAAATAATCTAGCTAAAATAATCTCAGGTTCTTAAACTAATTCGAGTTAATAAAAATTACTGTAGTCAAGCATGATAAAAGATTTAATATCATCCTCAACTACACCTAACTAATAACAACAATAATAAATAATAATAATAATCTTCATTGCATGATTTATTCTTATCTATCTTCTCCCATTATAATTCTTATCAACAACAATAATAATAAAGAAATAATATAACATAATCTTTTATCTTTCATATGACATCGTAAATAAAATATGTGATAATATCTTATAATCTGAAAATATATGTGTGGCAACGGATAGCATTATAAATCTGTGTAATATTATAACAATTAACTTATGACCACAATGATAATGTAAATGTATTTTCTTAAATAAATAATCTTAAGAAAATATTATAATTCTTAAATAATAATTTTATTCTTACTGTGGAAATATTATGTTTTGGTTCAAACCCTTTGTGATCAAGTGTTTGCAATGTGGAAAGAAATTGGCTCAATACACAAATTTAGAAAAGAAGTAATAAATTTTATTACAATAAAAATAACAAATAATTTATTTACAATATTTACAATTCAAAATAAATCTTACATAATTACAATTTCCAATTTTCTCACAATAACTAATAAAATAAAATATAAACATTAAGTCTTCACTCCGACTTTTAAAACAATTTATCTATTTTACATATTCATCAGAATTTTAATAATAATGATAATAATTAATCTACATAACCTTTTTTTTAATCATTTACCATTAAATGTCACTACGATATGCTTCCTTTTAATACACATCAGTTATGAAGCATAAAACAGAAAATACAAAAAATTAATAATACTAATATACATCTCTTAATTTATTCTTAATCACTAAAAATAGCCTATCATAATAATGTTGTTACTGTTAAACAAAATATATTTATTTCAGTTCATTAACAAAATGAATGGACACAATTGATAATCTAATTGTCATTTTGACCTAATATGAAATAGCTGTAAGTGTTAATGTATTTCTTCATCATTAAATAATAACTATGAAATATAGCTTTGCTTTATCCTATACTGTTTTGTTTTAATACACTATCCATTGAAAAATATGCAATACCTATAAGTTTTAAAATACTTAAAGTTATTCAAAATTTGTGAACATCACTTATCATTTACATACTTTCATGAAATTTATTTTATCAAAAAAAAAAATAAAATATAGAAAATATTTTATGATTCTTTATTTTTTTCAATTTTGTTTGATTCTCAATTCCATTTGTATTTATTCTTATCATCCTCCAAAGTAAGCAAACCTATCTTATCCCTTTCCAATAACGATCCTAAACTCTAAAAAATATCTATCATTTTCCATTAAAATACAGTACTTTACAATGTAATACTTAGAAAATCATGATAGCGAATAGATGCATAGGTATAGAGACAAACTAGAGTCTCAACTCAATAGTACATATATTAGATAGTCATCATGGTAACAGTGCATAAATAAAAGAGAGGCATGACTTATCTGGAACATCAATATTCAATATAAAAGGTAAAACACTGCCCACAGAAAATATAAAAGCTACAGGGCTCTATTATCTCTACCTGCATAATTATTAAGATCATAAGGATTATTCCTATTCCCATAACAAAAACCTAAATTAAAAGCACCTCATTGGTTTCATGTTTAAATTACTTCCAAGTCACTACCTTTTATAAATTTCCTTATGGATTTATCAATCTACATTGACAATAATTCTGACAACATATTCAAAAATAACAAATAAAATTCACCGATAAATATAACGATCTAAACTGTTCTACAAGAAAAGGTTATTTCACTTTCTTATCAAATATTCTTGAACAAAAATACAAATGACTATTATCAATACTTTAAACATTTAAGAAATACTAAAGTTCTTTACAAAAGAATCATATAATTATTCATTATTAAGTTGTATTATACCAGTAATATGGAATAAAAGTATGCATATTTTTATAATAAATAAATTCTAACTCCTATCAGTTTTTGGGTATGTACAATGTATTCACACATACTCATACCAGTAATATGGAATAAAAGTATGCATATTTTTATAATAAATAAATTCTAACTCCTATCAGTTTTTGTGTATGTACAATGTATTCATGCATACTCATCTGTTTATATAATAACATTACATAAAACTTTGGTAATCTAAAAAAAAAAAGAAAAATACATCATAAAATTATTAATATTTACAACTATTACCTAAGTGATATTTCTACTTGTCAATCACTTATATGACATCTTCTGGTCCACAATCAAAAAAATAAAACATTGCGTAATATAACATTCATTCCATACTATCAAACTTAAAATATTAAACTCCTTAAATTATTAAAATATCTTTTATAAAAATTACAATATTATTAGTAAATAATTAATCTTTTATGTACCTATCCTATTCTAATTATAAATAAAATTAAAATTAATACTAAGGTTAGTTTTAAAAAAAAGTCAAAAACATATCTACGTATAAACTTCAATGATGAATGTTTTTTTTAAAAAAATGTTTTTATTTCCTCGAGATTTCTTTACCATCTTTTTATCGGCAATTGAAACTCTCAACACTTGTTGCTATGCTTTTGTTTGAATGCTTGATGATGAAAAACTCTCTTCCCCGAAAATGATGCATGCTCCATAGATTCCATCCAAACATAATGAATGAAAGTTAAAATAAATGATGAAAAAAAAAATGAAAGTTGACTTCTAGAAATCTGAAATTATTGATAAAAATAATCACTGATCCGTTCTGAAAAGTTTGTAAGAATAATAGTTTATTGTCTCTATTATTCCGAATAGTGATTATTGAAATAATTTAACTTATAATATTTAAAAAATAACTCTTCAAAGTTTCCTTCCTTAGGATCCTATGCCGGCTTACAGTGTCCTTGACACGGCGATATGAATTCGGGCATCTGGTTATGATTCTTGTGCATTTTAAAAACTATTTTCAGAAATTAATATTTATTTATTACTCATAAGTCTATCATATATAGGGTTTTGCTATCAGGATATTCATTATTACTTATCCAAGGATATTTCTTTCTATTATTCATTTCCAATTATCAGTTTTCTCAGAATATCATTACTTATACACAGTCTTTTAAGATAATATAGACTTATTATGTACAGTTTTTGAGTAACTGCCCCCATTTTACCGTCATTTTTATGACAGTTTAAAATAATTTGTTAATAATGTTCTCTTCAAAAGGAAAACATTTTCTGCATTTTTTTACCTTAAAATAATATTTACTTTCACCTTATTGAAAGATTTAAAGTTTTACTGTATTATTTTTCTGTTTCCTATATGACTATTTTTCAAAAGAAAAATGCATTACTATTTTAAATTTCCTATCAATTTTTCCAGTCAGTTCTTCACATAATGTCCAGTATATAAATTTAGCTGATAAAATAATTCTTTTTGTTAAAATTATTAAGATTATATTTTTATTTACAACTTTTACTTCCAAAATCCCTTTAGACAGGTAGGTATTTCTTTTTGGTATTTTCATGTTTATGAGACATTTAATTAAATTTCAACAAAAAGTCCAGTAAGGAAATTTAGCTGCCTAACAATGCATAATTTAGATAATAAATTTATAATTTATTTATAATATTCTCTTTGCTAAAACAATTCAATTGATACACTTCTTGGTTTCAACTAAATTATTAGAGAGCTATTATAGCACTGAATTGACTAATTTAAAGCAGATAAAATTGACAGAAGCATATTTTTTTAACAGAAGCAAATTTTTAACAGAAGCACATTGAAAATAATTGAGCATCTGTATTTATACCCAAATAAATATATCATTTGACTGGTGGATTAAACTTTTACCTGATGGCTTAATTTACATATAACTTTGATATTACACAATTAAAATTTAAAATAAAATAATGACTCATTCTTTTTTTAAAAATATTACTTAAAATATTAATTCTTAATCAATTTTTATAATTTGTTAAAAATAATTAAATATTTTTAAATTACTATTAAAAAATAATATTTTATCAATTTATTCCACCTTCAGTTTTAATGTATCTATTTTTCTGTAAAACAAAATATTTAATTTTTGCTAACTACATTTGTTTTTTAAAACTAATCAAATATTTTATGCTAACTAATTTTAATATTTAATCTTGTGATAAATAAATAAATATTTTCAATTCTACAGTGTAATTTTAAAGCAATTTTGAAAGTTTGTTAACAAAAAAATTTGCAAGCACACATACTAATATTTACATGTCACATGACTTACAACTTAGACATACTGTATCAAATTCTGTCTGGAAAAATTAAATATTTAATTGCAACAATTATTATATTAAAGAGATAAAATAATAATATAATTTAGAATAATGATTTTGATACCATAAAATCAAATATACATTTTTCTACCACAAAGACTACTTTTTAGACATATAATATTAAATACAATTATTAAATATAATTTATACTGTAAAATACAATATTTATTTAATTTTAAGTTATTGCTTTTAAAATTCAACTTTTAATACATATTTTAAAGATTTATTACTACACTATTTTATCACGACCAGCTTTCCCAACCATATACAATTATACATTTAGCTTTATTTAACTGTTTTAAATACAATTAGCATGATTTTAGGCATTAAATATTTTAATCTTACTTTAATTAAGCTTTTACAAAGATTGTCAACATAACATAGTCATCATACCAAGAGAACACATCTTAAATTTAAATTTTTTTAGTAAATTGATATAATAAATTTATTCTGACCTAAAGAAAAGGGCACAATATATATATATATATATATATATATATTGTAATGGTATATTCCATTACATTAATTTAAAATTAAAATAAAAACGGTTTTAAGTTCATAAATAAAAAAACTAAAAGCTAAAATTAAAGAATTGTTCAATGTACAGATATATATTCACACAGATGCAAAACTTTAAAAATTATTTTCCTTTTAAAAAAAATATTTTAATGTACTTTTTTATAAAAAAGTACAAGATCTAAAGATAAAATATTTTTGTAAATGGAAATGATGTGTTTATTAATTATTGAAAAGTAAGCTAGCCCTTGGGGAACTTATATAAAAAAGTCAGATAAAATATAGATAGGAGAACAAAAATAAATTAGATGTCCAATAGAAGCAGCAATGAAGGCTCAGACCATAACGAAAAATTGGAACAGGAAACCATTTTTCAGTGAAACCAGATGATCGGTATAAAAGGAAAAATATTGAAATTAAAGAACAGTTCCAGCTTGATTTTGTGAGAAGAGCAATAAGACACATTTGTCACTCTCTCTCACTTATTTCAAATGAAATGACTGTAATACCAGGATTGAACCAGCTAAGGCCACCTTCAGATAGACTGGTCTTCAAATAAAGACTTCATGGGAATTGACACCAGGAACCAAGAGCTCTTCTACTGTAAGATATAAACAGAAAATTTTTACTACAAGTAATTAAGAACTTTAAAGATTTGACAAGCTAAACATAATTTTTTTTAAATGAACTTTAATCTGACTTTTCAAATCAATTATTAATGTTTAATTTTTATACATTTGAGTTTGCTAAAAATCATTTCCATTTTTTTTATTTTTATTAATATTTGTTGTATAAATTATTTAAATGCATTAAATTTAAGTTGGGTATAGATGCTTGCATAGATTCGTTAATGTTTAATTATGTTTTTGTTTTCATATTTGATTAGAATATATGGACATTCGGTAAATAATGATACCGTATGGTGAGTATCTTAAATGTATTTATTCGGATGTCTTTTAAGTTATTGGTGTCAATGTGACATCTTATGATGAATGCCATTGGGTTTCTTGTAAATTTCCCTCTGCAATTCCATCAATGACTTTATATTTTGATCATTTATGTTTATTTTGAAATGTTTTTAACCATGTAATCTATGTAGCTGATCTATACTCAACATTATAAAACAAACTTTTATAAAATTCATCTGTGTGAAATTATATAAATGTTAAAATTAAGTTGGGCATGAATGGCTATATAGATTTGTAAAGTTATATTAATTAATTAAGGGAGGGTTAATCTTAGGTTATTTGTTTCATAGTTGGATGGGGTCAATGGATTGGATATATCGGTGTAATTAGTAAATGTAGTATGAGGTCCGTTACATGCAGGATCACATTTTATGCCACACACCCCCTTTTTGCCTATGGAAAAGGATAGTAAGACGGAAAACACAGTCTCTTCCTATGGAGTTTTTTTATTGTTCTTCTTGCCAGACAGATGTAGCATTGCTGTCTGGATGAAAGTCAATATCTTCTCTAACCATGCTGTTCAGATGTACATTCCTGACAGTATAGTATTTTGTGCTGTCATATTCATGTTGCATTGAATACATCGATGTATCAGATGGATTGACATCGGTTTGACTGTGAACTTTTGGTCTAAGGTTAAATAAGGGATATAATATTTTCTTTTCAAATGCAATCTATATAGTTTATTCATACTTGACACTCTTAAAAAATATTATTAAATTCATCTGTGAGGATGGTTTAAAATTTTAAAATAATTTAAATTAAAGTTAATATTAAAATCTAAAATAATAAATATTATTCCTTAAATTTTAAATATTATATATGTGCATTAGTAAATGTTTGTGTATTAATTACTGGCAGTGGCTTTTATTTTTTTATATTTAATATAGAGATTAAATAAAGATATATATATTATCTCTGCATCTCCGCTGAATTAGTGACTGGGTCTAACAGTCTAAATATAAAATAAATTTTTTTTCTTAACTTATGTATCTGCCTACTATATAAATTTTCTAGGTTCTAGTAGCCTAGTGGTGCTCTGTATGGCAGATACAGAAAGACTCCTTTCTTTTCAGACCATTATAATATATATATAAGTCCTACATTACAATCTTGAAATATGTGTTTTCTGTTAATCAAAATATAATCCAATTCTGCTGTACCTTCATTTGGATGCTTTCATGTCCATTTCTTTTTAACATTTTTCTCAAAAAACAATGTCATAATATAAAGTTTTTCTTTTTCTGTAAATGCCACAAGTCTATGTTCTTTCTCATTTCTATTACCATAACAAAAATTATCTACAGCACTTTCAACTTTCATTTGTTTACCAATTCTTACATTAAAGTCTCCCATAACAATTTTAAAATGTTGTTTACTCTGATCAAAAGCCTTTTGTACATTCATATAAAAATCTTCTACTACCTCATCATTATAAAAAAATTGTTGGGGCATAAACCTAAATTATCTGCATTTGATATATGCTTTTAAGTTGTATAATTAATCTTGCCATCT
This sequence comes from Epiperipatus broadwayi, assembly GCA_028023455.1. Taxonomy (NCBI): domain Eukaryota; kingdom Metazoa; phylum Onychophora; class Udeonychophora; order Euonychophora; family Peripatidae; genus Epiperipatus; species Epiperipatus broadwayi. The sequence goes on along the minus strand of JAQFVV010000085.1, from coordinate 3,567,702 downwards.
CCACAATGTCATTCTTACACTTTTTATTTATAATGAATCCTACTCCACTTGCATTTTTAATATTTGTGCTGTTATAATAGAGTACATGTCCACTTTTTAAAATCAATTGTCTCTTCACCTTTTCTTCTAACTTTACAAAGTCCAATAATGTCCCATTTAATATAAGACAGTTCTTCTTGTAATTTTTGCAATCTTCCTTCACTTGAAAGTGATCTGCAGTTGTAAGAACCTAAATAAAAAGTCACCATAAAATGACATCCTGTATTAGTGCAAAACTAGAGAGACAAAAATTATTTAAAAAAAACAATATTTATAGTTGATATTCTTAATTTTCAGAAACATTCGAATGAATATAAATTAGAACTTACAAATCGGTTTCAAGTATTAGTAGATTTTGAACATGATTCAGATTTGAATGAAATTAATATGAAAATAACTGATCCAATTTAAAAAACTGCAACAAAGATAGCTGGTAGAAAAAAAGCAGCAATTGGACAATAAAATTTCTACTGAGACTAAAGAATTTATGAAAAAAAGAAGAAATATAAAGATATATAAAAATTATGCTTTAAAAAAAATTGAATATCTCGGATTTTATATAATGGTGTGGAAAAGAGTTGAAATGATATAAGAAATTATAACTGTGAACTAATAAGGAAAGCTGTAGAAGAGAATAAAAGGCTTAAGAATGTAAAACAATATTTTGGGATTGGTAGGAAATTTATATCTGCAATAAAAAAGATGGGATTATTACTAAAAAGAAAGAAGACATCATGAAATGGGTAGAAGACTTCTATCAAGAATTATATAGTAATAAAGAACAAGTACCTCCAATGTCTATTATATCTTCCAAATTGCCCAGAGTTTTAAATGAAGAAATGCAACACGCAATTAAATTTATGAAAAAGGAAAGACTCCACGTAAAGATGGAATTATAATTGATATATTAAAAGAAACAGATGAAAAAAATAATTTTTTTTTAGCAAAGTTATATACCAAATGTCTAAATGATAAAGATGTACCGGATGATTGGAAGAATGCAGTATTAATATTAATATTTAAAAAAGGTGATAAAGAAGATATTAGAAATTACAGACCTATCAGCCTTTTATCAGTTTTATATAAAATTTTTACCAAGATAATAAAACTCATCTACAGAGAACATTGGATTTCCACCAAGAGAAGCTGGTTTTAAAAGTGGTTTTAGTATAGTAGATCATATCTAGGTATTAAGAGAAGTTACAGAAAGGACAAACGAATATGAGTTGTCATTATGCTTTGGATTTGTATATTATAAAAATGCATTTGATTCTATAAACATTTCTTCAGTGATTAAAGCATTGGATCATCAAGGTATAGATCCAGGATATTGTCATATTTTAAAGAATATTTATTAAAATGCAACTGCAACAATTATATTACATAATGATGCTAAGAAAGTCAACATCTAGAAGGTTATAATGCAGGGTGACTCCATATCTTCAAAAATTTTTACAGCAGTGCTGCCAGAAGTATTTTGTGGATTAAAATGGGAAGCTAAAGAAGTGAAAGTAAATGAAGATTATTTAAATCATTTGGATTTTCCAGATGATGTAGTTGTTTTTGAAAATGATGCTTTAGAGCTGCAGGAAATGTTGTAGAAGTTATTAGATGAGAGTAGGAAAGTAGGAATGAAGATAAATGGCAAAAATACTAAAGTAGTGCTTAATGTATTTTCTCAAAATATGAAAATAAAGATTGATTATGATGAGTTAGAAGAGGTTAACAGTTACAAATATCTTGATCAGATTATGAGTACAGATGGAAACATAATGGAAGAAATTAATTATATAATTAAACTTGGTTGGAATGCTTTTGGTAGAAATAACAAGATACTAAAAGGAAATATTCCTTTGTGTTTGAAAATGAAGGTTTTTAATAAATGTGTTTTACCAGTTTTTACTTATAGATCTGAGACTTGGACACTTAAAAGAAGAGCAATGCAGTCTTCAGATCACTCAAAAAATATGGAAAGATGCATGTTGGGAGTAATAAGAAGAGATCAAAAACATAATATATGGGTAAGAGAATAAATGTGTTTTACCAGTTTTTACTTATGGATCTGAGACTTGGACACTTAATAGAAGAGCAATGCAGTCTTCAGATCACTCAAAGAAGTATGGAGAGATGCATGTTGGGAGTAATAAGAAGAGATCAAAAACACAATATATGGGTAAGAGAATAAACAGGTGTCACTGACCTCATTAAAAAATTAAAAGACTGAAGTGGAGTTGTTTTGGACATATTGCTAAAAGAGTAATAATAGATGAACAATTGAAATCTTAAACTGATTCCAACAGATTCTAAAAGACCCAGAAAGAGACCTCATGTGAGATGGGTGGATGAAATAAGAAAGTTTGCAGGGATGCTGTGGAAAAGAGAAGCTAAAAATTGGAGAAAATGATTGAACTTGGAGAGACCTTCATCCTGCAGTGGATTGATAATGTTTGTTGATGATGATGATGATATGCATATATATGTTCATTATTTTTAATAGATGCTACAGTTGAAAAATTTATTGGAACATGGAAATGCCTATTCTATTTTCATTTTTGAAAAATCAGGGAGATGATATAGACAGTGACTTATAAAATTACTTAATCACCTTTTTGCATTTAAAAGCTTTTACATGCAGAAAGCATTTATAGTTTACTATTTCATTGGTCACTGTATATAAAAGTAGAACAGATATTTCCACATTCTTATATATATATATATATATATATATATATAAGAATGTATAAATATATTTGTTTGAATTATTATATATATATATATATAATTTTCACACTCACATAAAACATTCTTAATATTGATTTACTATTTATAAAAAAGATTGGTCTAAGTTGTTTATTTATACTGAATTTTTAAATCTCTTACTTACAAACTTATAATCAATAAGATATTACAAATAAGTAAATTTTTGTTTTGTTCCCTTTTTTTTCTTTTTCATGTGTATGATATTACTGTAAAAATAACTATTTTATATCTCTTTCCATTTTAAAAAATAAAAGAACTTTTAATTATCTAATACAGATAACTTAGAATTTGTCATTATTTCATGATTGTTTTTTTTTTTTGTGATACCTCTATTGGAAAATTTCAGCATTTAATCCTATATAACATATAATGGGGAAATTTATTTATAGTAGTATTGAAGCTTGCTAGCATGAGAAGTAATAATAGATGGAATTTCCATCAATAAAGTGATGAAGTTTTAAATTGCTTTGGCTTTTAGGTCTGTAACTAATTTTTTTGATTCATTTCTGGGGCTAACTAAGCTTTTTATTCTCGGTGAATAAGGCAAGACTGACATTGCTGCATCATGCATGCTTCACTGTTATGTTATTATGTATTCAGAATATTTCTGAGTTTTTGCACATCTTTTCATGGAAGGAATAATTACTTTTAATTTTTTTTACTATTCATTCTTTAAAGATCTTGAATTAATTTAAATGCTGAACTGGTGTTTTTAAAATATTTGACAACATCTTTTTTACTTGCAATCTGTCTTTTTCTTTCTTTGTTCCTGTTTTATTTCTATATTTTTATGTACTTTATTTTCTAAAATGTTCTGATTCTTGTTGCATTCTTCTATCTTGTTTTTTTTTTCTATTTTATTTCAATTCCATTATTTTAGATGGTATCTCATAGTTATTTACAGTTCTATCTTGTTTGTTAACATTCTAATACTACAATTGCTTCCTTTTTTGCTACTGGTGTACATATTCATATTTGATTTCCAATTTTTGTATTTGTTGTTGTTCTTTACATATCTTTTGTTTCATCATCTGTTTTCAGTCTTTCTTATTTTCTTTTGCATCTATTACAAAGTTTGTAGATTAATATGAAAAGCTGGATCTAGATTTGCTATTTTCCTTAATAATTTTGATTATCACATTCTCTAATTAAAATGTTACTATCCTTGGTTGTCATTTTTCTCATATTTTATTAAGTTCATTTTTTTCAATCTTCAGTTCAAACATTGTATTTGAGTTTTCATTTTTCTAATGTTTTGATTACACTTTTATTTGGTCTTCCATGCTTTTAAATAATATATTTTAATGATGCAATAACTCAATTTTGTTTATTTTAAAAATTACTGCTATTTCTTTTTTTTTTCTATGATCATATGTGTTGGACTCATTCATATATGTTGGATTCATTCCAGTTCTGGTGTCTTCTAATTCTTGGACTTATTCCCTTCTTTATTTGCATATTAAGAACTATTTCCCTCTAATTTTCTAAAATAATTGAAGATTTAAAGATTTCGGTTTTACTAATCAAAACAAAAAAAAAAAAATCTGTTCTTAGTATTATAGGGTACTTCATGCTCCATGTTAAAATGATATATGCACTTTAAAATAAAAACCTCTCACTTTTTTACTGGGTTAGTTTATCAACAGAAAAGTAAATCATATTATGTATTGGACTATATGTTATCTATCCTGATGATAGGATCATTTAAATGAAAAGAAAGTTGTGTAATAGATAGCTAGGTTAACATTAACTAAATTTCTATATAGTCATATTATAAAAAAATGGTTATTCTAACTCAAACTTTGCTCTTGGCTGCTGACTCATGATACTTAATCATGTGATTGTAATTTAATCATAAAACTGAAGTGATAATGTTTGACTTAAATAGTATTCAATTTTATGAAATTATCAATTCAAAAGTATTGCACTGCAATGATTCTACTTATGAGATTCATTTGATTGTTTTGATTCATATAAGCATATTTTATTATCCAGGTTATTAATATATAATTAGTCATCATTATATTGGGTGTAATTATGTCTTTTATATACTTAAATTACTATAATTTAAATCCAACCTACTGTGAAATATTTGATAATTATAATATTCCTTAATAAACATACATTTAAAAAAATAACATATTACACTTAAATTAATATACCATATACATTATAATCAGTAATCTGCATACTTTTTACATCAGCTTAATTATTTAATTATATTTTCAACACAAACGTCATTCTTTACACTTCATACAAGCCAAATCTTGGGTTAAGATTTTTTTCCAACTGTAATTCCTCAATAACTGCATGCTGTTATTAAAAGCTACTTTTATGATAGTCAATAATAATATCAAGAATAATTTATTTAATCCAGCTTCCAACTAAATTTCACATCTACCCATAATTATATAAATGGTATATAGGTAATTAATTGCATTGTTTGGATTCTCTAACAGAAGCTTTTATCTCATACAATTTTTTAATTCATGATAACCAATTTCTGAATAATTATCAATACCAAATTTTACCTATTTATTTGACTCACAACATATTGGGTAATATGTAATTCAATACCTTTTGCACTAGCTATTTTGAATATTTATTTTATTAATTTAATCTTTTGTTTTCTATATACAGATAATATTTTATCATTCATTTTCATTATATGTTTTACATTTTTTTTTATCATTTTAAAATTAAAATTATGTTTTTAATTTTTTCATTAATAAATGTAAACAAGACATTTATTTTATATAGCGTGATGTTAAAGTTAAATGTTATTTTAATGTGTTCATTTATTTATTCTTAGTTGTTTCTTTATATGGTATAATTTCTTTAATAGTTGATAAGAAATATAGAAAAAAAGGCCCATATGGATAACCATATTTATAAAAATACTTAGTACTATTAATTAAATAAAAAAATGAAATGCTTAAAAATATAATAGTACAAAGAAGAAGATATAAAATATTGGGCAGAAAAAAAGGTGATCAGAATAGTAAAAAATGTGGAAGGCTGATAAAAAAATGCTAAAGAAATTAAAAAACAAATAGTGAAAGTGTAGAAAGTAAAACAGATAAAAAAATTCAGAAAGCAAAAATACATATTAAAACATGAGTGAATATGATGAATATGAAAAAATAAAATAAAAACTTAATGAGATAAACACTGATATGGAGATAGTTGAAAAGCTATTTAATAAATACCAAATTTGGTATAAGAAATGACCTAAAGAATTATTTTATAGAAAAATTTATGGAGTTATTAAATAATGATAGTATCATAAGTATACACTAGGTAAAAAATCAATTCCTTTTTTTAAATATTGGAAAACCAAGATTTAAAATAGCTAAACCAGTCTTGCAATGATTGCAAATTGAAAGTTAATTTGAGTGAAAGGATAATTTAATAAAAGAATATAAAATTTGAGATTGTGAACTTGATATATAACCATTCAAGTGATCAACATTTTGTTTTATAATGATTATAATAAGTTCATATAAAAAGGAAAACTAACTTACATATTACCTTTGTTATTACACAATGGAAAAAATGGACTGAACTATATGTCTTATTTAAATTTCCATTGCTATAATAATGATGATTTAAATATTATCATAACACAGAATAAATATGGTATGGAAACCCTGGTCAAATATTATTTAATCCCCCCCCCACAATTTTGTTTAAAAAAACTATATAAATATATAAAGACAACATATGAAAAAGTAAAAGAAAATGTTTTATGAATGAAATCATAAGTGAAAAGATACAATTTTATTATTAATGATATCAATAGTAAATTGTGGATATTTCTGCAAATGTATAATTTCGAAATATTCCTCTTGGGGAATAAAAGAATGAACGAGATAAGGACACAAGTTTTAGCTATGCAGATATTTACTGCTTATATTCATTTAATAATCGTTACTACAAAATTAAGATTAACAGTTTTTTTTTGTTTTACAAAATAAAATATTTTTCAAAGAGATTTATTTTCGACCATTTTAGGAAAGATTTTTATATTTTTACAAAATTGTGCGTTAATGTTAATATTCTCAGAAGTTTTATTCTTGGTCACTTTATAAAAGGCTCTTTTTCCTCTTGAAGTTGAATGTTTGCCGACAGAAATGTCAAATCTATTGAATTTGAAGATTTTTGTTTTTTTGCTGTTGTTTATCCAGTTTGTAGTTATATTGCTGATAATAGAATGGACATAGAGTTATTCAGTAGATTCATTTTATTATAAATCTGAAATCTTTTTAATAAAAGGATATCATTGACTAAATTTACATTTTTTACAACTTGAATTTGTTCATCATACAAGTGAAGCAAATTTTATATATGTCATTATAATAAAGTCATATTATAAACCAAACATATAATGTTTATATTTGAGCTAAAAATAATGTAAAAAATATTCAATCTAATAAATAGCTAGTAATAAACATTAATATATTTATCTAAACATAATGTTGTCAAATGAATGCATTCAAGAAATGTGATACTGCAAACTGAAATATAGAAATTTATGACGACCTATTATTATAAAGGCTGAAAACTTTGAAATTATTCAAACGGAAGTCAATCTCCAATAATGCGCTATTTTTAAAATACTATAAATCTCCGCGCACTCTCCCACTGTTAAGAATTTAAAAAACTTAAGTGAATCACTTAAGTTTAGAGTGTACATTCTATATATACCAACTCTTACAGACCATGCTTAAATCAGGGTTTGAGTCTATTGTGTGTCTGATGTTATAATAAAATATTCAATTGTACAAATCTATTTAACCCATCGCAGGAGAAAGTCAGTGTCTCATTTTTAACCACCTAGATGGGTTAAATAGATTTGTACAATTGAATATTTGATTATAGCATCAGGCACACAATAAACCCAAGCCCTGATTTAAACATGATCTTTAAGAGTTGGTGTACATAGAATGTAGCTCTAAACTTAGGTGATTCATTTAAGTTTTTAATATTCTTACCGGCAGGAGATTGCAGGGTGCGTGGAGATTTATCATATTTAAAAAATAGTGCATTATCAGAGCTTGACTTCCGTTTGAATAATTTCAAATTTATGATGAGTAAATATCAAACAATAATAAAACCATGTGGAAGAGGTTATGACCGGAACAATTAAAGAGTGCTCATTTAGCAAGAAATCATTATTCATTTTTGCAATGTCTTTGATACTCGTATGAAATAAATCAAAATGTGTAATATATATTTAAAATATTACTTAAGTGATAAAAGAAAAAAAAATGTCTTATTAGATTAATAATACCATTAGTTGTAAATAACAAGAATAATTACATTTATTTTTAACAAAATTAAAAATGTTTATCTGGACTAAAAATAATTTAAAAATGTCAAGCCTAATAAATGATTTGTAATAATCATTAATTATTAGTATATTTATTTAAAAATGATGCATGTGTGTTAAAATGTAGCTCTTGTAAATTGAATTAAAATTATATATAAATATAACTTTATTCTCAGTTTTAATCAATAATGGCAAGAGTAAACTTATAATCATCAAGAGCTTGAAGAATATATATATATATTGCTTATAACAGTTCTTTCATATACACTTCAATGCAAACAAATTTTCTTAAAACCTTCTTTATTCTCCTTACAGTTTTGACTGTCCAGAAGTCTTCATCAGAGCTACAATATTTGAATAATATAAATACATAACCATCATTTCACATATATATAAATATATAACCATCATTTCACACACACACACACACACACACACACACATATATATATATATATATACAAAAATACACATATATATCAAAATATACACATATATTTCTTTCATACATATACATATATAGTTCTACATCATCCCTAGACTTATATATAAATTCCATACCTACATCTAGAATAGATGGATTTATTCTATTTTTGCACTTTGCTAAACATACAGAGATTTATTTATGCATAATCTGAGAAAAAGTGATTTATTTCATTTTCAATGTACTGCTAAAATTTGAGCTTTCTTTATTTAAAAGGGCAGTGTGGCTGGAATAATATAGCTATGGGACATTTATATATATATATATATTGTAACGGGATGGAGGGTATCGAAGTGGAATATAAAAGGAAAACAGTGAATCTGGGGTGATGGAAATACCAGCACTTGCAGTCCATTTAATGAAATACAAATATCAATAATTTGAAAAATTATCTATAAGTATTTATTTAAAAATAGCAGAGTATGATGATTAGAGAATCTCTGTGATCATTGAGGATCAGCCACCTAACTCAGAAGAGCAACTACAAATATAATTATCCATCAACAATATGTCAACCAGCACTATAATTAGTCTAAGTAAGTATAAGTAAATATTAAGAGAACCATCCATCATCATCATTGATGGGAATAAATAAATCAGTACAATAAATCAACAGTTCATCTTGTGGCTGGATTTGAACCATAAAGAAAAATATAAATCAACAGTCAACCTTGTGACTGGATTGGAAATGGGTCTTCGGTAGACCAGGCTAACTACTGAGCCTTTGCCACCTTGGGCAATTATTTAAACATAACTTGGATGCACCAGCTTAGTGCCCATCCATTAAAATACACAATAATCATTAATTGAAACAATAATGCTGGGACATTTAAAACATACTGATCATCATCAATGCTTTGGCCACTTGTATGGGCCAACTATAAACTTAAATTTTTAACAAGACTGAACTAAAATAAAATATAGTGCATGGGCTTTAAAGAGTATCCTCTTTTGTGCCAACCAGGATGATGATTGATCATCTCTGGATGCCCAAAGCACTAAGCACATCCCCATTTATCCATGTCTGAATCTAGCCCAGAGAGCACAAGCTCTATCACTGTATGTGACCAAGAGATGATGGAATACAATTTTAGCAATTAAATACAAGTTTATTAATAACAAAAAAAATGAATTTAGGTCTTATAAGGGTTCTGATTTTGAAAAATATACAAATTATTTACCCAACTAAAGTTATTACATTGTTTTACAATATTTCTCAAATTAAGTTTCAAAATGATTTTTAATGGGTATCTACAAACGCATATATATATATCCATACATAGACAGGCATTTTATAACATATGATGAAGATTAAACATAAAATAATTATTACATTTGTAATTTACATAATTACTATTCAAAATTTAAATTGTTACATTAATTTACAAAATTTCACATTACAATTCAAGTTATTATTATGGTTTACATATATATGTGCACAGATGCTCGATTTATCATATACAATTAATATTCAATAAATGAATCGACATTTAATATTAAAATTTTACGTATATGAGTGTGCATGTATAAACACACACTGATTTTTATCTATTTCAACTTGTTACAATAATATTATATTTTTTCATAATTAATTCATTTGGAAAATACATAAATTTCCTACCTATATGTGTATATAGAAAAATATAGATATAATTTAAAATTAGTTTCAGTTTATAAGTTCTCTTTTTTTTTCCTTAAAAAAAATACAGTCAATTTTTGACAAGTACTTGTTGATTAATTATCAGCATTTTTAGATCAATTTAAAAGATTTGCTTTTTTGATTTTAATTCAAACAAAATTATATTTGCATTTAAATTATATATTCTTCTTTTAATGAATATGAAAATCATTTCTTTGCAAAATATATATAGCAAATCATCTCTCTTTTAGATTTTTGTTTGACTCAAGCAAATTTTACTTTAAGTTACCAAGTTAAAATGTCTTTTATAAGGAATATTTAAAAAATACAACTCATTATATACACAAATGATGTGTTTATCTGTGGTTCCCTGCATGAATAGATGAATAGCAGCATCAGTACACCAATTTCTTCAAGCTTTCTCTTGGTAGGCTTGGGTTTTGGTCCATCAGAAAAATGTAATCCAGGTTTGTTGTCATCATTTGGTAAAAGTATATAATTCTGGTAATTTGTTGGCATACTATGAGATTACTTCTGTAGTCCAAGCAATTGTCAAGCTATCTTCTAGAACATATTTAAGCAGCTAGTTGATCCATTTGAAGTGACCCTGGCTTCATGAATCAAAACTCTGCAGCAAACTATAAGGCTACAGGACTGCCCTTAGATCTTTATAGAAGCTTTGTATAATTCTGCTAGCTATTTTGTCCCCCCCTCTTTTTTAGGCTATTGATTCAGAAGTGACCCAGCTTTAAGTGAATCAAAACTTCTGTGTAGGAAAATAGTAGCAGCTCCTGTCTTCAACTACATCAGTTCATGGTAGTTATTTTGTCAACTCTCTAATACAGCCAACAACAAACTGCAGCTATTCATTGTAGTCAGCTAATTGCTGCTACTTACTCAAAAATTTTGTACCAAAAAACTACTATTCAGATTGCTCTCTTCAAAAATCATTATCCAGACTGACTGATATTTTTTATCAGCCCTTTTTATAAAATCATCTGAGGTGTTATAACAACACCTTAATTAAAAACAGAATTTTATTTTTATCCCTCTAATCCCTTGGAATCTATATACATGTTTTTACTTAGGGGATTTCTAATAGATAAAAATTTTGTTTAATTAATTAAAAATATAATAATAATAATAATAATAATAATAATAATAATAATAATAATAATAATAATAATAATAATAATAATAATAATAATAATAATAATAATAATAATAATAATAATAATAATAATAATAATAATAATAATAATACAATATTTATATTTATTCAGACCTTTTAAAAGTTTAATTTATAAAACAATATTTTAAATCAGAGTTATTATTTATTTATTTCTATTTCAGTAAATGTAGAAAATATCTACTATAAGTTTGTCTGTGTGTATTTCTACTTTTCCTTTATTTTACGTATATATATATATATGCACATGCACTATATTAGTGTATGCTATGTAAGCCAACTGGTTACATTATATATATATATATATATATATATATATATATATATATATTGTATAAAATGAGAATATAGAGTTCCTATTTGCTATTGTCCAAAGTCTTTGGTCAAGCCAAAATCTGTAATGGAATAAATTAAATAAGAGAGAGACTTTGTTATGCCTTATAAATTGAGGCACCAAAATCTGTACTAGAATAAACTGATCAAGAGAGAGATTTATTTTACATGCCCACACTTTAGATGCCAAAATCTGTAATGATATAAAATGGACAAATAGGATATTTACTCTTATATACCCTACAAATTGGGTAAAGCTAAAATCTATAACAGTACAAAATCTACAACACCAAACCTGTAACAATATAAATGGGCTAACTACATAAATTGAGCATATTAAATCGGTGACAATATAAATTTAAGCAATGATTTTATTTAAGCTTTACTAATAAAGTAAGCTAAAATCTATATTGGAATAAAGTTACTCTGTTAATAACATATATGTTTTGTGATAATCTGACTGGATTCCAAAATTGCAATACACAATTGAAAATAATTTATTTGAAAATTTACACTGGTTACATTAAGTAATAGTTTATACTGGGATTCATTCACAAAATAATTCTTTTTATTATTAAATACTAAAATTTACAATAGGATTAAAGAATGAAGAAAATAATTTAAGCTTAATGATCATAAATATAAAGTAGAATCAATAATTAATCAACTAGTTTTTATGTTTGAATAATACCCATTGATATCTTATAAAATCATTATGTTCATCTTTGTTGATTACTGAATTGTAATCAAATAATAAAATCTATATTATTTTGTAAATGAAAATTTTAACATGTTTGTGATTGTACAGAAACTTTAAATTTATATTGTTATTTCATCCACCTATCAAATCAGATAAACTAATAACTCAAATTTAATGATAAATAATAATAGCATGAACCAATGTATAATACATTTTCTTATTTGTTTTGACTGTAATATGATGCTAAGATACTGCATATTTTTCACCACAAAGATATTATCTGTTGTATCCAATATATAATATATGTATAAAATATACAAAACAAAATACTAATCTGTTTTAGTTTCTTTACTGATCATTTATAAAAGAACAAAAACAAGTTATTAAATAAAATTTATTATAATTGGTTAAATTAAAATTTAGAGTTAGTTATTAAAAGTTTCTTTTTGGTTAATTATATATCTATATGCACATCTATACACAATATATACATACAATGATCTTTAAAAATGCAACAACAATAATAATACATATAATAATTATATCAATAAAATATGCAAGTTGTTTTTATCAAATATGGTAAGATGCTAATCAATGTTTATACATAAAAAGTTCCACAATCTTTAAGTTACTTTTATTAAATTCACATGAAGAAAATTCATGAACAAAATCCATAAAGTGATATAATAATTCCCAATAGTTTGTTTCTTTTAAAATATCCAATATTTCTTAATGGGTCATAACAATATTCACATTGTAGTTGACATTGAGTAACAAGTATTGTTTTATTTTTTAAAAATGATCAAATGGTTGAGTTATAATCTTTAATAATTTATTTATTTCTTGGCACAACAACATATAGATATGTTTACATTAATTTACATGTAAAACTTTATAAATGTTTTATAATAAATTTTTTCTAGAATGCTTCTAAACATTTTTTAGCTGTTATTTTAGGTATCTTTCAAAAAACTAAATTGTCTTTTGGAGTAAAACATTATTCAAGGCTTACATACTATTTACAATAAACATTTAAAAATTATATATCTCTTTTTTAAAAAAAATATTTACTGCAAATGTACAGTATATTACTAAAACTGTATATAGAGAGAAAGTATGAACTTAAAATCACCAAATTTATATAATTTTCTATTGATAAAACATCACATGATCACCATTTTTTATGCTTGATCATAACTGTATGGAGAGTTTTTGCCTGTTTTCCTATTGATGTAATATTTAGGTCATTGACATAGAAATGGTAGCTAATGTATAACTCAAATTCATGCCTTGTAAGTTATTGAGTGCTTATTGCATTTTAATTAGATATTATTTGAATACCTAGCATTCCTAACAAAATGTTTTCTTTTAATTTTAAAAGAAAATATTTTAAAATAAAGAATAATAACATTGACTTTTAATTTTTTATTATTAACTTACAAATCACAAAATACAATACATTCATTTGTTTAACCAAAAGATTATTGCAAATAATATATTTTTAATAACAATACTACTTTAAAAATATTTGTGATTTTAAATTCACACAATAATATAAGTATGCAAGCTCATATATAACAACACATATAAAAAATATAATTTATTTATTTATCTATTGTTTTTAAAATATGTAAATAGACCAAATGTTAATGTAAAATATATTAAAATATACATCTTTAAATTTAAAAATAATTTAATAGTAAGATATTAAGTTTAATGCAATAAATTAATTATCAAAAAATCAAAAATAAATCATGAATATTACTTTATATTCAGGTGTATCGATAATATCTCCAAAATTAGAATAAACATAACTTGATGATTTTAAACTTTTATTAGTAGATAAAATTATGAGAATAGTTTTTTAAAAATATGACAATGCCTATTTTAATTCACGATACAGATGGTACAATATATATATATATAATAAAAATTCATATAACATTACAATACTATCCAAAAATAGTAAACATTACTAAAATTCTTCCACAACTATGGCCATCTATTAGCAAATAGAAACCATGATTGGGGAAGAATTTTAGTAATGTTTAGTCTTTTTGGCTAGTAGTATAATATATAAATGTTAATTTGATTTATTATTACTAGTATAGTATTATGTAGCATTTAATTTATATATTGTATCTTTTGAAATTTGAAATAAATTTTAGTATGTGATGGAATGTTAGTTTAATTTTTTTTTTCTTGTTGTTTAATTATAATGGTGAATATAATAACCTGAAGAGTATTGGAATATGGTGCTATGACAACAAGAACATTGACAAAATAAATTTTTATCATTAATTGTAGTTTTTAAAAATTATGAATTGACTTTACAAATTATACATCTAAATATTTAATAACTCAAATATGTTTGTTATTTTATTTGCATATTATTGTATTAAAAAATGTGTGGAAAGTGTGTTTCCAATGTAGTATGATAGAATATAGTCTGATTGTTTATTTTATTTTAAAGTAAAAGAATAATATAGGTATTTTGAAACATAAGTGTAGTATATTATATATGTAATAAATTATAAAATATTTACTTTTATTTGTCATTATTTTATATAATAAAATTTTTATTATGAAATGCTGGCTAAAGTTGACCAAAGAATTAATGCATAGTATTGCTTTATTTTCTCTTATGCCAATTAGAAAAGTTTATAAATAGAACTAAGCAGACTAAATGATCTCTCTTATATCTTGGTTTCAATAGAATGAACCTAAGTTATTTCATGTGATTTTTTAAAATTTCTTTTTAAAAGTATATGATTATTAAATAAATATAATGATAGGATGAAAGAAATAATAATCATTCAATAACTGGATAGGATCATTGCATTTGTGAGAGGCAACAATCTATTGAAAGAATAAAATATAATTCATAGCATTTAAAAACCATGGAATATTTATTTGCTTTTACTTTTCATTGATGAAGTCTAAATGATAACAATATAAAATGTAAACAAAGATCATGTTGCCTGCTGATAAAATTTTATATCGATAAATTATTTTCACACAGGATAGAAATTGGTTCAATTTCTATAGCATTGACATAAATGAAACTAAGGTTTGTTTATTTGGAATGTCTTATAAATCAAATACTTGTTAAAAGAATGGATATTTACATTATATCATCATGATTGTAAACTAGTATTTGTACACTGATAATGTCATAGATCAAATATTTTCTAAATGAAAGAATGATTTTTCATATTTAAAAAATATTGGAATTAATAAAACATACTTCCAATCTTTTAAATTTTCATGATATTTATATCTTTTCTGGAATAATAAAATATCATTGGATTATGGTTAAGGAATAGACCTTAAAACTATGGTACTATTTTGAGAAATGCTATATGTGAAAATAATTGATCAGGTTGTTTGGTAATATATTATTATTATTAATATTATGTATATAATTATATAGTATATAAACAGTAGCATATTTTAAATTAAGTAAAGATTTATTTTACATGTTAAAGTATAAGAGAGTTATGGTTAGCTAAATTCAATTTTCTATTTTATAACTTAAGTAAATAAGCATTTATTTATATAACGTGATGTTTATAATTGTAAATACATTAAATATCAGCCTTTTACAGCTATTGTACATGTGCTTTTATGAGTGTTAAATAATAAATGAATACTTTCACTGCCAATACAAGATATAACATTTAAGAAAGAATAAAATGAATCCATTTATAAGGCTGATATTTAATGTATTTTATAACTTAGTAATTATAATTATAATTTAAAAAATACTTATTATTCTTCAATTATAATTTAATCTCAAGTATTTATTTTTATTTTATTCTTGTAAAATATCATGAATGAATAGGTATATTTATCTTTAATAGATTTTTCTTTCCATTGTCTATTTATTTTATATATGAAGATTAAGAATGCCAATGACTCTTGTATTTTAAAAAGTGCATGTGTCACAACATTTCTGTTATTACATAAATTTACATTTAATAACTGAAGCACAGGCTTGTTATATACCTGTTATCTATATATATATAATATAGGGTATACGAGCACAGACTTTCACACCACCCACCACTCTCCACTCTATCTAATAACACTGATACACCTAAACACATATATGCTGAAAAGATAAATAATCACCAATATACGTATTTCATGCTAAACCAGCAATCATCAGTTGGTCCAGACTATCATCTTTACACACATATATAGTATAAGTGCTCAGATATATATTAAGATAGACAATCCTTATAGTTTAATGGACAGGCTTCAATCTACCCCACACTCCAACTCTTCAACCGTCCATCCAATTAAAAATCTGATGATGGAATGTTCAAAGGCCACCCTGAGGCTGAGATTCTTGTCACACCCATGTTGACCTAAGGCCAATCTGAACCCCACATGTACAGGACATAATCCATTTTAATACATATGCAAGACATCTCTATAATGTAATAATAACAAGCCTGTGCTTCAGTTATTACATTATAAAGATGTCTGCCCATCCTTGCATATGTATTAAAATGGATTATGTCCTGTACATGTGGGGTTCAGATTGACCTTAGGTCAACATGGGTGTGACAAGAATCTCAGCCTCAGGGTGGCCTTTGAGCATTCCATCATCAGATTTTCAATTGGATGGATGGTTGAAGAGTTGGAGTGTGGGGTAGATTGAAGCCTGTCCATTAAACTATGAGGATTGTCTATCTTAATATATATCTGAGCACTTATACTATATATGTGTGTAAAGATGATAGTCTGGACCAACTGATGATTGCTGGTTTAGCATGAAATATGTATATTGATGATTATTTATCTTTTCAGCATATATGTGTTTAGGTGTATCAGTGTTATTAGATAGAGTGGAGAGTGGTGGATGGTGTGAAAGTCTGTGCTCATATGCCCTATATTAAATTTACATTTGTAGTTTTAAAAATTTATGGGTGAAGTTTGATATATAATCACCTATTTAATTTAAATGAACTAATATTAATTAAATACCTATTGCATAATCATAACTAAATCATGTATATATATTTTAAATGTTTATTTGCTATATATATATATATATATATATATATATATATATATATATATATATATATATATATATATAATTTTATATTCATTTGTTAATAAATTTTGAATTAATTTAAATAAGTAAGCTTATTTGGTTATTAATTATTTTTACAATGCAAATTTATTAGTGAATGGGTACTTGGATAAGTTACAATTTATTAATAAACTATAGCACATAATTCTTTGGAAGCAGTTACAAAATAGTTCAAAAATCAAAATGTAGAATGAGTAAGAGAGTATAATTATATATTATTTTCTTTGTACTAAATTTAATGTTTATTATCTGACAAGATATATATTTTTAAACAGCAATACTCTACTTGATTTGACATTTTTAAATATTTAATAAGTATTTAGAAGTATATAGTAATTATTTTTATTAACATGTAACAGTTATAATTAGGAGAGAAATTATATATGAATTGATACAATGAGTGATAAAGGTACAAATATGATAATTATTGGAGATGAGTAAAGGTGGTTGCAATTAAACATTCATGTATTTTATTTTAAATCATTATTGGTTAAAGTGAATATAATATTAAGTCAATATATAGCCATAAAGATTGTAATCTTGATCAGTTTTAAATCTGATAATAGTAATATATTTATTCTGTTACAAATTAGAGTGATTTGCTTTGATTATATTTAAAGTTCATTAATGCAAATTGTATATTCAATTTAAATATTAAATTTTAATATTAATATTTGATTATAACAAACATTAATAATTGTTCATACGTTTTAATAATTATAGTCTAAAACTTTTAGCTTTATTAAACTGAAGAGTAATTGGATATGATTTGTCAATTGCATTTGGTATGCATCAAATAGGGATCTATCATTTATATTGTATATTTTTATGATTGATTACTAAAATTTTTAAGGTCATTTAATAGGATGGTTTTATTTTGTAATATTTTAAGTTGATGAAACTGGAAAGATATGTTAAGCTAATTGATTTTGTATTGTTACTAAGTATATGATGTTATTATAATTGACTTAGTTACTATTGATGTTATTGGAATTGTATAGCTGATTTTGTATTACATTTGATTTTATATAATTGTAATTAAAAATCAATTATTGATTATATATTTAGTTAGATATTATTGGTATTGTAAATTTGTAAGGTATATTAAAATTATTTCATCCATCCATGAATTATTTTGTTTAAATGTAAATATAAATAACATTTGATTTTTGGTACAGGTTTGTATTAATCAAAATTACCCAAAATTCACAACTCAACTAGACTTGTCAAAAAATAAACTCGAAAAGTCAGCTTGTACTAGTTATAACACTATTGGTTATGTTTTGAGTTTATTTTTTGACTATTCTAGTTGAGTTGGGAATTTGTGGTAATTTTGATTATTTATTGACTAGTTTAACTTTATGCTTTTAATGTTTTTATTTAATGTTTGAATTATAACAAGTGTGTTGATGCTGTATAAAAAATATTAAAGTGTACCTGTATAATTCTTTATCATTATTTTTATTATAATGGATTATAAAACATGCATAGATGAGATCATTGTTTTTAAGATAATAATACTTTGTTTTATTGCTTTATCTTTAATTTATTGCAAATAAGTTCTCATATTTTATGGTAGTTTGAATTAATGATTTTGCTTGTTATCTATTCATCCTAAATCATCTTTAAATTTGTGAGTTTACAACAAAGATTATTATCATTGTTTTATTGAATTAAGTATTAAATTGTTATTCATTGGATGACAACTTTAAGGAAAAGTTTTTCAGTTACTCTATAGAAATAGGGATACAATTTCTAAAAATCTGGCATGATAAAATGTACATAGGATAAGGTTGAAGAACTATAATTCATTTCAATGCAAAGCTATCCTATTCCTCACTATTACAAAGTTGAGATACAACAGCAAATCAATTGAATGATTGAATGGAAAATTATCAGAAAATTCTGCTCAGCATATAATATTAGTCCATTGGTAGTCATTTGTAAAAAAAATGGATCTGTACATTTTTCTAAGATGTGTGGTCATTAAATCAATTAACAATTCCAGAGCATGATGCTCCTTCTACTGTGCAAGACTTATTAATTAAATTTAAAGACAAAAAGGACTTTTCTAAAGCTAATTATTGGCAGGTAAAGTTGCATTATGATAATCAGAAGTATACTGCATTTAAATATGAAGGCTACTCATTTGGTTTTGAAAGAATGCCTTTTAGATTTTTAAACTATGGAGCTGGTTTTCTCAGATGTTTGAATAATGCATTATCTGATGAATTCAAGGGCATTATAACCATATAGATGGTTGATGTTGTAATTACTTTGGATAAAATCTTGGAGCATTTTGATAATCTAAATATATATTAATGTAAATTAAAAAAAGAGTAGAATAGCTATTAATGAGATTGATTTTTTGGGCTCATTGTAGGATCTGATGGGATAAAACTGCATCCTGTTAAAATTAAATCTATGCACAATTTTTTATATTCTGGACGATAAAAAGCAATTATGTTCTTTTCTTGGTATTTGTAATTTTGCCATAGATTCTGTAAGAATTTTGCTTATGATATCACTTATTTATCAAAATTATTAAGGAAAGATGAGAAATAAATATGGATTGAAAACCATTCTATTAAATTTAAAAAAATAAAATAAATTTTTTAAATACTGTAATCTTATATTATCCTAATTTTTAAGGAATATTTTATGTGCAAAGAGATAGTAGTGAGTAGGATCTAGGTGTAATTTTATTCCAGCTGGACCATGAAAAGAAGCTCCATGTCCTAAGTTTTATATTTCTTGAATAGATTGTTGAAGAGTGCAAAATTGCACTATACCACCACAGAGAAAGAAACCTTGGCTGTTATATGGATTTTTAGAAGCTCCAACAATACCTATTTGGGTCTGAAATAATAGTTATTACAGAAGAGTTTATCAATTGGAGCTATTTGAATAATGAAAAACTAGTTAGGTAAAGAATATTCCTTCAGCATTTTAATTATAGGATGCAGTATTATAATGGAAAAGATAATATTGTAACAGATATTCTAAGTGAGAATCATGTCAAAATAGACCCATACCATATTTTGATCATGGCCATCTTTCTGGGAATTGATGATTCAGTTGAATATAATTTAAAACATTTATCAGCTCTATATCTACAAGATTCAAAATTGAATTCCATTATTCAATATTTAAATAAGAATATAGAATATGTGACCTTTATAAGAATGATTAAAAGTAAAGTGATATTACAGTGTAGGTTAACTCAAAATTTGTTACCTTATAAAGTTAGGATAGACCATGAACAATCATGGAGGATAGTGGTACTATTATGTATTAGAAATTAGCTAATTTATTATGGGCATTGTCTTTATGGGAGCTACAATCTCATTAAGACAGAATATGCTCCTACAGACTATTCTTCTGGTTTGGACTATAGGCATCATAGTAAACAACTCAAATATTGTGAGACTTGTTTAATATTACAGTATGCTAACAAATCATATGCTGGAACATGCACCAATTTTACCTCATCATCTCAATAATCTTTTAGCCAAAGATTTTTATGGACCTTTACTACTGGTTAGAAAGTTTAAGTTAGTTTTCATCATTTATAGTGTTCGTTCTAAATTTGTGGTGGTATACCCAGTGACAAAAACAGTGCTACAAATGTCATGATATGTTTACAGGAATTTCAGTTTGTAATGATAAAAACCTACGGTTATTTTGACAGATCATGCTACATCATTTCTGTCTTAGAAGTGGAAAGATTGAATTAAATAAAAAATAATAAGTATTATGTGTTCAATTAGGGACACCACAATCTATATTACAGATTGTTTAGGGTATACCTAAAAACAATCACCATAAGTAAGTAAATAAGTTTAAGGAAGTGGTTCTTTATATTAATATAATCCAAAATGAGACAACTAAATTTACCCCAATTTGCACTCCTGATATAGGGAGCCTATATTAATTAAGACTCCATTGCCTACTATATATAAAAAGGAAATAAGATATGATAATGATCTGTCAAAAGCTAATGAAAATTTGACAGAAATGGAACAGAAAAGAATTGACCAAGCTTTTTATAAGATTTGTACATTTAAAGTAGGAGATTTTTTGTTTGTAAAGTTTCCTCAAACCAGTGACCCACAAAAATATAGATTTAAAAAGTTTTAAAACATATGTGATGGATCATTCTAAATAAAAAAGAAAAGTGGAGGAGAATAAATTTTTCTTAGAAACCTCTGAAGGTGAAAAAGGTACCTTCAATACTTCGATTATAAAACTAGTAGCATTACTCAAATAAATGTGACTTATTAAAACAAAATTAGAGTATAATTTACCTTATAGTATAATAAATGTTGTGATGGATCATTCTAAATAAAAAAGAAAAGTGGGGGAGAATGCATTTTTCTTAGAAACCTCTGAAGGTGAAAAAGGTACCTTCAATACTTCGAATATAAAACTAGTAGCATCACTCAAATAAATGTGACTTATTAAAACAAAATTAGAGTATAATTTACCTTATAGTATAATAACTGTTGCTAGTGTTTGAACGAAAACTCTATATTAGTTAATAATAATGTAACTGTACATGTTTAAAAATAAAAAAAAAAGTGAGAACTTTGATTGTAATTTGGTTATGATTAAAATATAACCTGTTAAACAAAAGGTATTTATGAAATAGTAGTGTATCATTTTTTGTTGTGAAAATACATGATACTAGAACAAAATAATTAATGATAAAAATATAGTATTATAGAAGATAAACAGCATAAGATATGGTAAGAAGAGGAAATGATTTTGTAAATATTTGTGTACACAACTCCTTATGTATTATTTTGAAGTATTATTTAATTCTAAACATAGGAATATTTTGAAATCATTTAAAAAATTGAGATATATAAATGTTTGTGTACTAGTACAAATATGATAAATGACAAAGCCCTACAGCTATTAGATGTTAAGTATCAATAGTTGGTCTCAAATAATTTTAGTAGGAGTACTGAATAATTTGCTTTATGCATAAAACTTATGGAATATAACTTATCTTCACAGTTGAATAATGGTTGTAATCCTATAAGGAATACTATATTAGAAAAAGAAATAGGAAATGTATATTATGAAAGATAATTTATCAATTTTTTAGTAGTATCATGGTAAGAAAGATGAGCTAATTGGTTTTAATGTAAGACAATTTTTGTATAGTGTGTCATATTGTTTCTTTATAATAAATTTAAGATTATATTATTGATAAGAGGTTATTGAAAGTGATAACAATATTAAGAGTTATTGTCAAATTTATAGTAAAGCTTTAACAACTGTAATTGACAAATTTTATGAAGAATAAAAAAAAAATTGTTACGTTATTTAATAGAGTGCTATATGATAATTCTTTATTAATATTGATATTTTGACATATTATTGTTTAGAGATATATGATAAACTAATAGAAATATGTAAAGGAGATGGGAATAAAAAAGTAAATTAGTTTGTCTCATTTTCTGATGAGATATTCAGAATTCATGATGACTAAATTGTTAAACCCTACATAAGAAATAAATCAAAAAGAAGAAAGAATAAATGTTTCTATATATTTGAGTGAAAATGATTAATTGTGTGCATTAAAAGTAATAATAAACTTACTGTTGTTAGTTGTAGAAAAAAAATTTTTTGTTGGTTGACTGGAGATCTTGTACCTACTGAAATTTAAAATAAATTTCAATATATGATGGAATGTTAGGCATATTTTTTTCTCTTCTTGTATGAATTTAATGGATATATTAACTTGGTTAGTATTGGAATATGTTGCTATGACAACAGTTGTATTAGAGAAAAAAATGTTTACTGTTAATTGTAGTTTGTAAAAATTGTGAATTTTATTCATTTCAAAAATGAATGTGTGAATAATTTGTAGTATTGATAAAATTATTATTATTTTTTTATTATATGTATTTTTGTTACTCTATTTACAAGAGTAGGTTACAAATAATATCTCAAAATATTTAATGTCTTAAATATGTTTGTTATTTTATTTGTGTAATATTGTATTGAAAAATATGTGTAAAAGCATATTTCCATTCTAGTATGCAAGAATGCAGTCTGAATTTTTTATTTTATGTTAAATAATATTTATTTTATATAAAGCACAGATAGTTAGTTGAAATTAAATTGAAAGACTGCAAATCTTTTACACTTATTATAATACTTATCTGATAGCCAATCAGATGTTATCATAGCTGTCTAGACAATGATCAAACTGTAAACACAAGACAGAAAATTTTGCAAGAAAAGGGCAGTTCACCCTTTTCTTTACTTGCCTTTCTATATATCTAATCCAGTATGAAGTATCTAGGTTTAAAAGCATGAAGTTTTGAATATCTTCACATTTAACTCACTGAGTCTAAATTACAAACATACAGTGTGAAATCCTATGATTTACTATACAGTAGTTTTTAGATATTATAACTTGCAGTAACATATGTAAATAATATTTATTTTATATAAAACACTGATAGTTAGTTGAAATTAAATTGAAAGACTGCAAAACTTTTGCACTTATTATAATACTTCTCTGACAGCCAATCAGATGTTATCATAGCAGTCTAGATAATGATCAAACCATAAACACAAGAAGTTTACAAGAAAAGGGTGGTCCACCCTTTTCATTACTTGTCTTTCTATATATCTAAGCCAGTCTGAAGTGTATCTAGGTTTGAAAGCTTGAAGCTTTAAATATCTTCAGATTTAACTCACTGAGTCTAAATTACAAACATACAGTATGAAATCCTATGATTCACCATGCAGTAGTTTTTAGATGTTATAACTTGCAGTAACATATATAAAATTCTCTGTCTTGGGTTTATGGTTTGATCATTATTTAGACAGCTATTATAACATCTGATTGGCTGTCAGATAAGTATTATAATATGCGTGAAAGATTTGCAGTCTTCAATTTAATTTTGTGTTAAAGTAAAAGAATACTATAATTATTTTGAAACATAAGTAAGTATTCTATAGATATTTTGTAACATATGTGTTGTATATTATATGTGTAATAAATTATAAAATATGTTTATTTGTCATTACTTTATATAAGATTTTTATTTATGAAACACTGGCTGAAGTTGACAAAAGAGTTAATACAGAGCACTGCCATTGTTTCTTTAAAATCAATTAAATAAGTTTATAAATAGATCTAAGCAGATTAAATGATCTTTCTTCTATATTGGCTTCAACAGAAGTGAATTTAAGTTATTTCATGTGTTTTTTATTTATTTTTAAAAGTATATGATTATTAAATGAATAGAATGATGGAGTGAAAGCTATAATACTTGTTCATTAAACTGGATAGGATTGTTGAATTTGTGAGAGATGACAATTTATTGATAAAATATAAATTACTTTATAGCATTTAAAAAACATGGATTATTTCTTTGCTTTGAATAAAAAGAATATTACATACTTTTCAATGTTAAAACCAAATGCTAATAATATAAAATGTACATAAAGATTTGTTCACCTGCTGATATAATTTTATGAGATCGATGAATTATTTCCATGCAAAATAGAAACTGGTTCAATTTCTAGAGCATTGTCATGAATAAAACTAGCATCTGTTCACTTGCAATGTTTTATACATAAAATACTTGTTAAAAGAATGGCTATTTACATTGTATTGTCATGGATATAAACTAGTGTTTGTGCACTGATAATACCATAGACCAAATATCTTCTAAATGAAAGAATGATTTGAATATTTGGTATATATCAGAATTAATAAAATGTTCTTTAAATCTTATAGCTTTTCATTATATTTATAACTTCTCTGGAATAATATAACATCATTAAATCATGGTTTAAGAAATAGATATTAGAATTATGGTACTATTTTGGGAAATGTATCTTAGAACAATTGATCAGGTCATTTGATAACTTATATTACTATTATTTCTATATAACTGTAAAGGATATCAATAATAGCATAATTTAAATTTAATAGAGATTTATTATACAAGCTTAAAATATAGAAGAGTTATGTTTTTATAAATTAAAATTTATATTTCATAACATATTATTTATAATTATAATTTAAAAAATACATCTTATTCTTCAATTATGAATTAATCTCAAATATTTATTTTAATTTTATTATTTTAGAATTTTATGTTAATTTTTAGTATATTTTATTTCTATTAACTATATATTTATGAAGATTAAGAATGTCTTTGACTCATATATTGAAAAGTGCATATGTGTCATAACAGATCTGTACTACATACACATACATTTGTATTTTATGTTGAAGTTCAATATACAATTACTTATTTAATTTAAAAGAATTAATGTCAATTGAAATCCTATTGCATAAAGCATAAATCAATCATATATATATATTTTAAATATTTGTTTTTCATATATATATATATATATATGATTTTAATTTACATCGATTGTTAATAAATTTTAAATTAATTTAAAACAAGTAAGCGTATTTGGTTATTATTTAATTTTACAATGCAAATTTATTGTTTAATGGTAGTAGGATAAGATACAATTTATGAAAAAACTACACTAGATAATTCTTTAAAAGCAGTTGTAAAATAGTTTGAAAATTAAGATATAGAATGGTTAAGAGAGTATAATTACATATCATTTCCTTTGTATTGAATTCAATGTTTATTATCTAATCAGCTATATATTTTTATACAGTAATAAATTAATTGATTTGACATTCCTAAATATTTAATAGGTAACCAGAAGCTTATTGTAATCATTTTTATAGTAATATAAAAATTATATTAGGATAGAAATGATATATGAATTGACCTGATGATTGATAAAGGTACAAATATGATAATTATTGAGGAGGAGTAAGAGATAGGTGCAATTAAATGTTCACATATTTCATTTTAAATGATTATTGATTAAAATGAATATTATATTAAGTCAATATACAGCCATAAAGATTGTAATCTTAATCAGTTATAGATAAGGTATAATAACATATTTTAATCTGTTACAAATTATAGTGATTTGTTCAAATTATTTTTAAAGTTCATTGATGCAAATCATAAATTCAGTTTAAATATTAAATTTTAATATTATTATTTGATTATAACAAACATTAATAATTTTTCATATGTTTTAATAATTATAGTCTAAAATGTTTAGCTTTATTAAACTGAAGTGTAATTGGATATGATCTCTCAATTGCATATGAGTAAGCATTGAATAGGGATATATCATTTATATTATATATTGTTATGACTGAATATTAAAAATTTTAAGGTCATTTTATAGGATGTTTTATTTGTAATATTTTTAGTTGGTGAAATGTTAGATTAATTGATTTTGTATTGTTACAAAGTATTTGATCTTATTGAAATCAACTTAGTTAATAAGAGTATATTGATATTAGTAAAATTGTATAGCTGAGTTAATGTTACATTTGATTTGATTTAATTGTAATTAGAAATCAACCATTGAGTTACATATTTAGTTAGATATCATTGCTATTGTAAATTTGTAGGGGTATTAAAATTATTATTTTATCCATTCATAAATTATTTCATTTAAATATAAATATAAATCACATTTGATTTTTGATACAAGATTGTATTAGTATAAAGAGGTGTGTTGGTTCACGAGGAATATTATAAGGGTATCTGTGTAAATCTTTGTTATTATCTTTATTATATTATAAGTAAATTATATAATAGGTATAGATCTTATCATTATTCATAAGACAATGGCATTTGGTTTTGTTGCTTTACCTTTAATTTATTGCAAACTTCAGGTAGTTTGAAATAATGATTTTGTTTGTTATCTATTGATTCTAAATGCCCTTTGATGAGGGTAGCACAAAGATTATTATCATTGTTTTATGGAATTAGGTGTTAGATTGTTATTCATTGATTGATATTCACTTCAGTTTATTTTATTATTTTCATTCTGTTACAAATGATGCTATAATTTAAAGACATTATTAAATTAGGATTCTCCTTCCTAGGTTTATATATTTATTCTGTTGTCAATAGTGATCAATAATTAGATTATGACTAATGATACAGTATAACCCATTACCTTTATTTTTATTCAGTTATAAATGGCTTCTAAATCTGTGAATAATAATTAAAGGAAGAGCATACCCTTATATTTATTCTGTTACAATATATATGTAGATAACACTAAAAATAATAAATATAACAGTAATTAACTATTATATATAGTCTTTCAATCTGCAGAAGTACTTTCATTTAATTTCTTAACCTTTCTCAACTGCCATTAAATTCAAAAAACGTAACAAAAGCAAATGTCATTAACTGAAATCATGCAAATCCCAAATTTTAACATTAGCGTTCATTTTATTTCTATTTAATAAAATTGCCTCCTTAATTTTTCTTTTATTATGGTTTCTCTCTTCATGAAGAATGACTTGATTTTCTTGCAATATTAACATATTTCATGTTAAACCTAAATTTATATTTACATACATCCACAAAAAAATTCGATTACACAACCTTACTTTTCTGCTTGACAGGTATGATATTTTTAGAATTATTTACTAACTTATTAGTTATTTATAACACAAAATAAAACATTAAATACATCCTTATATATATCCTTAAAAAATTTCATTTGAGCATTTAAAATATATGGAATAGATATTCATTTTTTATTATCAACCTTCAACTCTTTTAAATCATTATAATTCTTTAAATTGACACAAAGTATTCTTGGTCTGTTCAGTCTTATATCCAACTTTATGCAATTCCTTAGCAAATATTCCAATATTTTTTAATTTATCACATTGGCAATGACATAATTTTCCATTATAAAATAAAAAAAAAAAAGCTTTATATATATATAGTAAACCTTGATAAGGAAAAAAATGTTATTTTATTGAAATGTTGTCAAATTGGTATAAACAAATGAGAATTTATTTTCTTTATATAATTATGAAAATCTTCATTATATGTATAGTTTTTTAATTCCATTCTTTATCTAACTAAAAATCCATGAAGAAATATACATTTCAGCATATATATACTCATATAACTAAGATTTTTTATAGCAACTTTTCTCAGCTTTACTTGTATAAAAAACTAAATATCAGTTACGTAATAAACTTTTTTTAAAGTTTATAACATGCCTTTAGATATATATTGAGATGCTGCGATGAATTATACTAAGAGGAAGATAAGCAATGAAATCTACAATTGGCATCTTGTCGCTTCATTACTGCAACTGTCTTTTGGAAGATAACATATAAGTATATATTAATATTAAATTTTAATGGATAAAACAAAGGTTTTACAAAAAAGTATAACTAATAAATAATATTATGTATTTATTAATAATAAATTTTAATTAAAGTTGCATGTTTATAAAGATTCATAAAAAGAGCGCTCTACAATCAAGTAAGTCTCTTAACTATTATCATAATTGTAGTTTTTGCACACATCCACATCCACACACACACACACACACATATATATATATATATATATATATAGATAACTATTAAACATTTTCATTTGTAATTAAATATATCATTTAATTAACAAAATAATTTTAAATGAAATTATTTTAAAACATTTGTTTTTAGCAAAAAAAAAAAAAAGGGAGGGGGAAAATATTTCTGTTTTTTTTTTTTTTTCAATATTAAATTTGAAGAAATCTCTTAAAGTGCTTTTAATTTTTATTTGAGATATAATCAAAGACAAAATTGATTAGAAATATAATTTACACGTCGCAAATTATCGATTTTAAATATTATGTCGCAATGGTTACTGTATTCGCCTTCCAGGCCTATAATCTAAAATTCAAATCCAGAGCAAATCGGCAGTTTATTAGGCAGTCTGCTATTACTTTCTATTAAATATTCTGTAATTGGTTGGAAAGTGGGTATTCAACTGTTTTTAAATGGAATTTAAGTGAAGTCCTCTACAATTATTGGCATCCTAACAACATCACAAAATAATAACTTCAAATACAAAATAATTATAATATTATGCATCTCTAACTACTAATATATAACATAAACTAATACATTTAATATTTATTGGTTTCACTAACTGAATTCAATATTAATGAAATATGAATGCACATAATTGTATATATCTAGTTAAAATGCCAATGTCTGCATAAAAGTCAAATATATCTGCATAATTTTTAAATAGATTCAATGAGGAATATATATGTATATACATATATCATTCCAATGTGGTGCACTATAAGCATGACTTTTAGTAGCAGATAATCTGTATTTGTAAATTGACTCATAAATCTATTGAGATTGAGTGGATATCTCCATTAATTTAAATTTTACACTTTTCATATATATCAATTTACAAAGGCAGATTATCTGCTACTAAAATTCATGTTTAAAGTGCATCACATTTAAGTGATTTGAAAGGACTAAAATAATAAACAATAATGATTATTTTCTTCAGTAGATACATTATTAATAATACATTATATAAATATTATAATCTAAATTAAATGAAAATAACTACACTTCTATGTACTATGAATAGACTAATCAATACTCTACCCTCCTAAATGTTAATGGAGAATAGACAGTTTATATTTTCCTATAAGCTTGAATAGTATTTAAGAAAAACACACATTGATGCTGTTGAAAATAGAGGGTGTTATTTATAAATAAATTAAATTAAATTTTAATTAAATTTTAAAGCTTAATTAATTTTTTTAAAAAATATATATACAAAGTATTTTGTGGATTAAATCATGTATTATTTTGTTTAAGTGTAGACCATACATTTATTATATGATCTCATGGTATTGATGCTTTAAATTTGTTTCTTGTTTTTAGTGGAAGACATTCTAATATTAAGTTTGCCATAGAAGTTGAATATAACAAACACTTTTTTTCCTAGATATTTTAATTACTAGAAAATTTGGTGTATTTTGTCAATATCTATTTATAGAAATTCCATTCATACACCAGATACCTTAATTTTAAGTCTCACCATCATACTACTGTTATATTTTCTATGGAAAAAATCTTTGATGAGAACATATAGTTTGTCTGTTAAAAATTATCTTACTCAAGAAATAAAATTAACTGAATAGATTATACTGTCTAATGCTTATAATAAAAACATCATATATAAAGCTTTACATAGGATTGATACTAAAAAAATGATAAAATTGACAAATCAATATAGTTATAGAGTTGTTTTACCTTATGTTAAAGAAATCATTGATAAGACCAGTAAAAGGCTATTTAATTTTGATATTAAAACCACCTTTCCCACTAGTAAAACAATTGGTGATTTTTCCAGTATACCTAAAGACTAATGAGCAATTTTAGAATACCAATATGTCTATAAAGTTTCATGTCACAATGCTCAAAAAGCTATATAGATCAATCAAATAGATGAATTAATGTCAAAATTAGGGAGCATAAAATGCCTTCAATAAAAAGGTAAATAAATCTGCTTTTACTTGCATTTTTCAGAAATTGGTCACACATCTAATTTTAATAATGACAAAATATTTTGCTAATTTGGAAAAGTATGATTTGAGAACCAAAAGAGAAACTATTGGCATATTAAAAATATTAAATGGTTTAAAGCATAATGTATTCCAGCCTTGTGGAGACCACATATTTTATTTATTTCTTCTGAAATCAACTTTAAATCAGTTTATTGAAAAACAGAAAGAAATAAAAATTTTGTTAATCCATCTATTCTAAATAATCAACTGTCAAATATATAAAAATAAATGTTTTTAATATATTTAGATATAAGATAGAATACATGAGATATAATATATAAGAAATATAAACTGATTTATTCTTGCTTGAACAATTTTCAGAAAGTCAACAAGTTCTATCTCAAAATTTTTTGTAGCAGCAGTAAAGTGGCTTTACTTCTAAATAAAACAATTTTTTTTCCTTTCTTTTTTTATAGAAAATTTACACATAGGATTATTATAGTGATGATATTTGTTTTGAGTACAGGTGAAATCTTACTAATTATATAGGCAAAACTTCAGGAAAGGGTCAGACTATTTGACCACTTTTTTACTTTAGCTTTTCAACAATACATGTTGGTGTTTAAACAAAAATGCAAATGTATAAAAAGACATCCAATGCTTATGGCAGCTAGTTTAAGCAGTAAATAAAGTTTTCTTAATTCTATTTTTTTAATAGTACATTTTCTATTATATTTTCATGTATGTATTATTATATGAATTCTAAAATAGGCAATGTAGTGCATTTGATTAACTTTTTATAAAAAAATTGTGAATGAATACACACAGATGCAAAATTAGTGTTTTAAAACTCTGAGATTAAGCAAAAATTATTTAATAAATGAAATAAGTATACACAAATATTGATATAGTGAACACTTAAAGATGTACATTTTATTTATTAATTTCAATTAAATTCATGCTGATATGTAGCATAAATTAAATTATATTGACTAAACTTTGGATTATGATCAAATTTTTTTTTAATATTTATTCAAAATTAATAATGAATAAATATAAAATTAATAAATACAAGCTATTTATTTAATAAATGAAAATAATGCACAATAAATAAGTCATGAGCAAATGACTTAATTCAAAAAATAAAAATAATGTGAAAAAATATAAACTTTTATTTTTTAT
This sequence comes from Epiperipatus broadwayi, assembly GCA_028023455.1. Classification (NCBI taxonomy): domain Eukaryota; kingdom Metazoa; phylum Onychophora; class Udeonychophora; order Euonychophora; family Peripatidae; genus Epiperipatus; species Epiperipatus broadwayi. The sequence continues at coordinate 3,535,506 of JAQFVV010000085.1, read as the reverse complement.
GTGTAAGTCTTGAAATAGGCATATTGCTATTTACTCACTCAGAGAATTTTATATATATATATATATATATATATATATATATATATATATATATATATATATATATATATATATATATATAATAGAAAATGTTTTCCCTTTTGAGTCAGATTTGTTGCTAGTTTTGCCTCATATTTATTTTCATTATATTTTTTAGTAAAATCTTTCTATTAGTGGAAGTATTTTTTAGATAAACTTATTAGCTAGAAGGCAGAACTATATTTTTATAAATCACTTCATATTTATTTAAGTAGTACATGCTACTATTATTTCTCTTTATATATATATATATATATATATATATATATTATATCTAGAGCTCGCAAATAAGCTCTCAAGCTTTGCAGAATATTTCCAACCCTAGATTGGTTTATGCTACTGACATTGTCAATGAGATGCTAAGATATTCAAGCATTAGATTAAAAATACCAGGACAATCCCAGCACATTATCTAATGTATAACTATTAAATAGAAAATATGAAATTTTTAGACATTCATATGTCTTTGAATTCAGCTAATTTAAATAGCCATATGAGACTGAACTAAGTTCAGATATACCATATATTAATAGCTTTAGCAATATAAAATCATCAAAACCTTAATAGCAAAAAATAAAATTACAAATAATCAAGTCAGATGTCACATGACCTAATTTAATAATTTTGTATTACAAATGTTATATATAGAGCTCACAAATAAGCTCTTAACAAGCTTTGCAGAATATCCCCAACCCCAACCAGTTTCTTATGCTAGCATCATCAGTGAGGTGCTGGAATATTCAAACATTAGATTAAAAAATCTGAACAAGCCCAGCACTTTATCTAATGTATAACTATTAAGTAGAAAATCTGAATATTTCAGACATCCATATGTCTTTCAATCCAGCTATCTAACTTAATAAGCCATATGGGACTGTACTAAGTTCAGATATACCATATATTAATAGCTTTAGCAATATAAAATTTCCCAAAAAAAAATACAAAAAAATCAAGTCAGATGTCACATGACCTAATTTAATAAGCTTATATTACAAATGTTATAAATATTTTATATTGCTAAAGCTATTAATACATGGTGTATCTGAACTTAGTTCAGTTTCATATGGCTATTTACATTAGATAGCTAGATTGGAAGACATATGGATGTCTGAAAATTTCAGATTTTTTATTTAAGAGTTATACATTAGATAAAGTGCTGGGCTTGTCCTGGTATTTTTAATCTAATGCTTGAATATCTTAGCACCTCACAGATGATGCCAGTAGCAGAAACCAGTTTGGAGATATTTTGCAAAGCACATTAAGAGCTTATTTTCAATTTCTATATATAACATTTGTAATACAAGCTTATTAAAATAGGTCATGTGACATCTGACTTGATTTTTTTTTGTAATTTTATTTTTTGCTATTAAGGCTTTGGTGATTTTATATTACTAAAGCTATTAATATATGGTGTATCTGAACTTAGTGCAGTCCCATATAATCTAATGCTTGAATATTTTAGCACCTCATTGATGATGCCAGTAGCAGGAACCAATATGAAGTTGGGGATATTCTGCAAAGCTTGTTTAAGAGCTTATTTGCAAGCTCTATATATAACATTTGTAATGCAAGCTTATTAAATTAGGTCATGTGACATCTGACTTGGATTTTTTGTAATATATATTATTAATTTATTCATTTATTATTTATTAATATGTACAGTTTTTAAGCAGTGAGCATTGTATATTTATTTAGGTCTATCAGGTGAAGTGATCATAAATACATCTTTGCCTCCCTGTTTTATTGTCATATATGGGCCCTCATGTAGATCAAATTTTTTTTAATATTTATTGTGCTGTGTATTGCTAACATGTGGGATTCTTATTAACACAGTGTCTTCTACCTGAAAGAGGTATGGTTTCTGTAGATGATTTAAATTGTTTATTGCTGACTATAATTGGATTACCATTAGCTTTCTCACACTACACATCATGGTTAATTTCTTTTGGGATTATTGGTAAAGCGGTTTTAATTAGAATTGTTTTTCTGTGGCTGAAATGTAATTGAGTTGTGGTAAATTTTGTGGACTTGTTTAGCATAGAGTTTATGTATTTTATAATTTGTTTTAACTTATTGATCCATCCTTTGTGATTACCTTCTAGGTATACCATGAATAGCTGACTTATTTTTCTCATAATCCTCTTGCAAATGTTTGATTTTGTATTGTGAATGGAAATTAAGATATGTTTTATATTTTGTCTTTCTAATCAGTCTTTCCATTTGGAGGATATAAAAAATGTGATGTAATCTGTCAGAAATGAACCTGTTTTCCCTACTAATGCAAATTGAATGTTTGTTAAATTTTTGATAACATTATGGGCATGAACCTTTTGTACTTGATAAATCAATAAGAATTTTGAAAATAAATAATAAGCTATTAATATAAATTTATAGCAGCAGTATAGTGGCAGAGATGCATAAAACTCTATGGGTAGGATTTCATTTGATTTGTCTGGTAAAACTGACTGATGTCTGTCCATGTATGACCAGTTTGCAAATTTAGTTTTTGAGCAGATTGTGCAAAATTTCTGCCTATTTAAAATGGATGCTTATTTTTGGAGCTAGTAGGATATCCTGAACAGCACTTGTTTAGGGCCATAAGGTCCTTACATGAAATGTATATTATAACAGTTATATTTGTGACTTAATGCAACAAAATCCAGAGTTTTGGCAAATTATACCAAGGCTGATCTAGATGAGGAGTTGAGACCTCAAATCAGATAACACCTCAGCTTCTTCACCAATTCTCCATGACTTACTACCTATAAATGACATATATGAGGCCATACTCTGAGTTTCCTAATATGCATGCTGGCAGTAGCAAAGGGTGGAACAAGAGACTTAGGGAATAATAACTAAATTACTAATAGTTTAATTAAATACACACACATCTATGGCTGGCTAGATAATGCAAATATTAATAAATTTAACTAAGATTTGGAATGGACTACAAATAAAATGCAACACATTAATTATAATTTTAATATATATTAATTATTAAATATAGATAAAACAAACATAAGTGCATTGAATGACACATGCAGGAGTAAAAATGATGAGCAAGTTTGAGAACAGAATCTCATGCACTATAATTTAAAAGAGTTTCTTACAAATTCGAAAGAAACTCTGGACATGCTTTTCTACCTACCACAGCCAGTGTCATTTGCTCTGAAACAAACAACACCAAACGTAAAGTTAGGGAAGCTTACTTCATTGCGGCTGACCCATCGGCAATCAACAGAAGAGAGGCCTGCAATTCCCTATCTCATAAATGGTCCACATAACATCTGCATATAAATTTGCATAAAATTTGCATAGTTTTACAGTTATTAACAGAATAACTCACCATGAATATTGGACTGTAGACTGTCCCGAAAGCACTTGGCAGTAAAAAAAAAAAATTTGACAATTTATTAATAGCTTCATTAACTATGCGCAGAGCACATATATATATTAATTTATTTAAGCATTAATGAAGTAAAATCTTAACTAGTTCTATTTATGTCTTACTTATGGTATGCCATCACTATAAGGTTTTCTAATAATCAAATCCTACAAAAATGATAACTAACAGATATAACTAATCTATTATTATTATGTAATGAGCAATAAATGTCCTCTTTATGCATATTTTATATAAACTAAATCTAAGGTTTAGAGCAATGCTGAATGAATAATATTATGGAGGGCAAACTAGTCATTTGTAGTGTGACTTCTAAGACTATGGTGCTACCTAAAATAATTAAGAGATGCAGCCCAAATGTGTAATTACTCATGGGATTTAATACCAATTACTTGGTTCCTGTGGACTGTACAACTTCTATTATAGAGTACATGAACATTTAGTTTGGGTGATTGGAGCAGCTTATATAACAATCTGGACCCTCATGTTCCAGTTCTAAAAAGAGATGTCAGAACTAAGAATAATGGGGTGACCCTTACATGAAAGCCAATTCTGATAAGAAAATACATATATCAAGGTGTATATTGCATCTGTGTGCTTTATAAAGACATATTCATAATGCTTTCTAAAATATCAGACATTAAACTTATTAAAGCCCTAAATTCTATAGTTTCAATCTGCTAAACTACCATATGACATCTCATAAAATAGCATACTTAAATCGTGCTAAAAAGGGACTAATTATAAGTGATCTAGTTTATCAAGTAATCCATATAGTTTATAAGAATAAACTAAAGAAGAGTAAAGCATATTTAGGACTTAATTAATTAATTGTTTATTATATGCTTTAAAATATCATTCTTGTTTTTACTTAACTAAATATAGTCATTTCATATGCAAACCTGAATCCCAATAAGCTAAAACATAGTAACTTAAATAACATATATAAAAGTGGATTTTCAGATTGGAGATTTATAGATGTGCTAAAAACAACATAAATTATCTATGTGAAAGCTTCTAATCATCACTTCAAAGTTATTAATATTAATGAATTAACAATACATAAAATAGAAAACAGGCATGACCACAGATTACCAAGAGACAGATATATAATAACAACTGATTACAGTTATTATGATTTAGAAAGATTATTCAATTAAAATTATTTGACTTAAAAGAGGTAAGATTCTTATAAATATATTATTAAATTAAAAGTACATTATAGTTTCATAAAAATTATTTTACAAAGTTTATTCATTGTAATTTATTATTTATGAACGTTCTACATTACATAGCTAGCTTTAGAGAATTATTAAAATAGTTTAGTTTAAGATATTTTATAAAGCTCTGTGGGAAGAAATGTTTACTGATAATATTCTAGCTGAGGCATTTTCATGGTGTCTGGTACTGGCTTCTCCATTAGCTGACTTGTCCAATGTCTTCTTGGTAGACTGTTGGTCTTGAACTTTTCTATTATCCTGGACCAATTTCTGAAAAGGAAGATGGTAATTGGTTGCTTTTTACCCAATGGGTTTCATCATAGAAAAAGAGTGAATGAGTGAACCTCCATCTGAACTTTGGTTTTTTTTTTATATTAACCCTTTCTCATCCTTCCTCACATGCCATTAAGTTGTTTAAAAATTTAATTTTAAGTTTTAATAGTAGCATAAATTTTAGCAAAGACAAAAGATTGAGCTTTGTCACTGACAAGCAGTGTTAATGATTTTGTCCTTGTCTGTTTTTTAACTTTATTTTTAAATCTTGGAATTTTAGGTTCTTAGTTTACAATTGAATGAGAGGTATTTCTGAAAAACTGATGACCTTGATTCTCTTTTTTAAAATAGATTTAAGTTGTCAACATTATGCTATATGTATATGACAGTCACTTCTGAATTTAAGATTTATATGCGAATACAAACAAATTTATAAATTTAATCACTTAAAAGATATAATTTAGAAATAATTTAGAAAATTTGTAATGTTTAGTAAATCTATCACATTACAGTTTCCTTCAGATATATACATAGGTGCACTTTAATACATATAACAATGTTTGCAACTTATTTTAATTTTATTAATTTTAAATTTATAACTGCATATACATTATATGCATTCAGACATTAATATATTAGATGTGCACACATATCTGCACATACACATGAATACATGCTATTACATATCAAAATAAATTATTATAAGATTATATACATGAACTGGGATGGGGTTGAATAAGTAAAAAAAGACTACTATGCTACATAGTAGGTAAAACAGGACGATAGACAAATAATATTGTTGCAATATATTATATTAATGTCTCTCTAAGAGATTTAGTTATCACAATGCTCCAGAATTTGTTATTTTTTTCTTCAACTCGTACATTAATAACTGTATTTTATACTAAGATAAATTGTTTTTAGGAGTTGAATTGTAGTCTTTTAAAATTTTTGATCTGTCTAGTAGTTGCCTAATTATATCCTTTTTCTTAGGATTCTATTTCTATAGGGTCATTTATTATCAATGAAATTGCAGTTATATGTAGATTATATAAATTAATACTACAAGATTTCAGCTTGATTGGATTCTGACTAAATATGTCTGGAAATACATTTTATTTACCTTGGCAGTATTGCACTTTATAATCAAACTGTTTTAGAAAAAGGCTGACATATTTTTCATTGTTTAAATATCAAGTTTAAAATTTTGAAGTTCTTATGATCTGTAATCAGGATGATTTGTGAGCCTAATATAAACTGTTTCAGTTTATTAAAGGCCCAAACAACTATGATGACTTCCTTTTCTGTTGTTGAGTAATGTAATTCAGCACCTATTAAATGTCTACTAAAAATATTGTATACATGCTCATTGTTTAGCTGAATTACACCTAAGCCATAGCCAAAGTTTACCATTTGGATTTAAAATTAACAGTATCTAATATGGTTTATTTTCAATTTACTCTATTATAAGAAAGTTGGGGCAGTCATTTATTAGTACTGTATTTTTTGGGTACTCTTGAGTTAATTCATCTAAATCAAATTCTAGTAAGTTCATGATCATGTGTGAATCATCTCTCACAAAATTAAATAATGGACCCCAAAGTGAGAAACATTTCCATGAGATCCTGATGAGTTTAATTATATGACTTTTGTCTTGGTTGGAATAGTTTTTTTGGATAGCTCTTTGGTTGAAATTCAACATCTTGATTGAGTCTTTAGTTATAGTGCCTGCATTTGTTAAGTTCATTATATTGGTTGTGCTTTCTTGTTCCATGAGTATTTCTATATTTTGTATTGTCACTTCACCTTAAACTTCTACATCACTCAAATTTATATTGGAAACCACATAATTAGAATTTTTCTTTTTCAATTTTGTTATTCTTTTATTAGAATTTATTACCTTACTCTAAAGTCCCAATATATCTGAGACTTCCTACACAGTGCAACATTTGTTTCCAACTAGTATGATTTCAATGTATCAGGGTAAGCTTCATTGCTCAGGGTAAGCTTCATTGCATTATGCTACATTCACCATTTTTGACAGTTGGAGAACAGTTAGAAGTTTTACATTTGTTATCTGTTGCTTAATAAATTGGGCAATGCTACCTTTGTTTAAAATATATTTTTCTTGGGATATCTTATGATATATGGAATCTTGATTTTCTTTGTTCCAAAAGGAATTTAATCAACTTTCCTTTGAACTCAGGGTAGGTTCAAGGTTATTAAAATAATGGCATCTATCAAGCTCTGAAACCTGCACCTAAGTGGTGACCTGTTATTGATATATTTTCAATTTCTGTCAACAGGTTTAAAGCAAATAATTCTTCGAATGTCAGATAATTCATGGGGTTTTCATTATATTTGACTTTAAAGATTTGTACACTAATGAGGTAGGATATATAGAAATTCACATAATGGGGTTGTTTATTACATTGTGTTTGATTTTTTTATTTTGTTTCATATTCGATGTGGAATTGTTCTCAATAATCACTTTTAAAGATCAACATCACTAGGGTCTTCTCTTGAAAAGTATGAATATTATCACTTGTTTCATTATGCTAACCCTTTGCAGACATAACATCTACACTTTATCTTTCCACTTCTTTTTTTAATGTGTCAATGCATTCATCTCTACTTTGTATTATTATCTTCAATTTCTATATTATATCATTTATAATTGATAATTTTTTATTTATCTGAGTTTTATATTGACTGTCCATCACCATTTCACTTGCTTTTATTTCCTGTATACTTCTCACAAATTCACTTCTCTTGGCCATAGTGTGTTTTCATATTTCATTTACACCACCTGTCTTAATTCATCATTAGTGGTTTTATTTGTATCTGCCTCACTGATTTGAATATTAAATTCTCTTAGCCAGTAATTCATTTGTTGAAAACAATCTGTGATCATATTGGATACTGTTTGAATCTTTTTGTGTATTTCTTCTATTTTATTGTATTGTATTTCAGCAGTTACTTATAAACAGTACTCTTGAGTAAACTTAATTATCTCCTCCTTTTGAATTTAAATGGCATTTTTCATTTTAATTTCTACTTTTTTATAATGTTTAGAATAGCATTCCATCTTCATTTTAAAAATTTGAATTATCCTCTCAGAACTTTAGTGTCTTTCTTGCCTTATTTTTGAAAATCTTTGCATTTTTATTAGAACTCCTGGAGTTTTTTTGAACTTATGGATTTCTGTTTTAACTTCTTTCATTGACTCTTCTATTTTCCCTTGCAAAGCTATAGAGATTCTTCTCTCAAAATTAAATTTTCAGCTCAAGCTTTTTTCAATTTGCTTTTACATATTTTTGTTTCCTTAAACTGAGTCTCCAGGTTAGCTTCTATTTCAGAATAAGGTTTAACCTGAGCCTTTACTTTTTTAGAATTATCTTTTAATATTTTAGAGTTATCTTTTAATTTTATTTCTAATCTTTTATAATTATATTTCAATTCTTTAGAAATATCTTTTAATCTTTTAGAATTATTTTGCATTTCAGATTTTAATTTCTTAAATATTTTCATAATTTCCTGGAGACTGATATTAGACCCATCAGATACTACTATGTTACACAACTAATAAAATATTTTTTTTAATATTTGCGATGAATATAGTAGTCTAGGAACTGTCTTATTTTCTGATATTGCCTATAAAATCATATTTAGCAAAATCCTATCTCTTTCCATCATTATTCTGAGAAAGTAAAAAATAAATACTGTTAATTATTTTTTATTTCACACAAGTGAGAGAGATATAAAATAAAATAAATGAAGTGAAAAAAATATTCTTTATTTCAATCATGAAATTTTTTTTACTACTGATGTTAATGATTCACTCATTCACCACTTGTCCATAAATCAGCCAATTTAAATTAGCAATTATGTTTCAAGATGCATGATACATCACCAATTTATAATGGTATGGTTGATGGTTTAATATACGTGTAATGAATTAAAATATTCTAACTAAAATTCTTTATGAAATGATGGGACTTTCATTATGTTTAAATTTTGTCATTTTATTCCTAAAAATGAAGTTCTGTAATGATTATCAAAAATCAAAAGGCAATTTTTATTGATCTTAAAAAAATTAAAATAATCAATAATCTTAGCTAAAATAATAATGAATTAAATTGGACATGTGGCTAAAGTTTATGTGAAATGAGTGAGTATGCCAATAAATAATATGGATATAAATTAAATAATAAGAAAATCATTCACAATTTATTTAACATCATTAAACAAATAAAAATAAATAAATCAATTTTACAGTTTTGATTGTCTACAAAATTTTAATTTGCAAAATCTATTACAAACATTTTAAAATAAATATTAAATATAAAACTTTCCACAAACCCAAATGGTTGTTGAAATGGAGGAACAAAATGAAAAGACAACATAAGTTACTCCATTACTTTAATTACATTCAATAGTTGTTAATCCCTTTGGTTGTTTTCCATAAATTAAAATACATATAATATGTAAACTAACTACCTATTTATTTACTAAAATGCACATTAGAATTGTATGTGAACATAGGTATACAAAATAAATATTTAAATTTTTATATTACCTGACTTTATAAAAATGTTCAAGAGTTCTAAAAAAATAATACATGCATAATAATATTATATATACAAAAAATCTATCCAGTATTTTATTATTTTTAAGACAATGTTTATACAAATTTTTTAAAGTTTGTATAAAAAGTTTTTTTATTTTACAATATCCATGAATAAAAAAACTTGACACAAGTAGTGATTTAATTTGCTTTCAGGCCATGATTTATTCTTGATTGGTATTAATTCAACTGTCTTGTGATTTTTTAGCAGAGTAATGCAATATCCTAGAAATTTTTTTTCTTCAATTTACGGAGAAATCACCACATCCGCCTAGAAATATTCTGTAGCAGGAGTAAAATGGCTTTACTTCTAAATGAAATGATTTTATTTTTTCTAATTTTTTAATAAAAAAAATTATAGATAAGATTATTATAGTGCTTTCATCTATTTTGATTATGGGTAAAATTTTTATAAACTGCAAAGGCATAACTTCAGAAAAGGGTCAGACCATTTGACCCTTTTCTACTTTAGCTCTTAAAGCAATTCATGTTGATATTCAAACAAGAATATAAAGCTATAAAATACAACCAATGTTTGTGGCAGCTAGTTTAAACAGTAAGTGAAGTTTTTTTAATTCTATTTTTTATTAGCATATATTCCTATTTTATTTCCATGCATGTATTGTTATAGAAATTTTTGAATAGGCCATGCAGTACAGCATTTGATTAGATTTTTATAGAAAATTTGAGGTTAAACACACACATCTTCAAAATTAGTGTTTTAAAACTCTTGACAAAAATATTTAATAAATTAAACAATTTTGCACAAAATTTGATATAGTGACATCTCAAAGATGTACATTTTATGTATTAATTTCAATTAAATTCACAGAGACAAATAGCATAGATTAATTCATATTAACTAAACTTTGGATTATGATCAAATTTTTCATTAATATTTATTCAAAATTAATAACATTTTAAAATAAACATTCTATGATAAATACAGGCTAATTATTTAATAAAGCAAATGAATGTACAATAAATAATTAATAAATAAATATCTTTATGCAAAAAATAAAGTTACAAATATAAACTTTTTCTTCCATTTTTATGTCTAGGAATAGGCATACTGCTATACTATATCTACATATTACTAATTAGAAAATGGTCACAATAAAATGTTTTTTTAAAAAAATTCATTAAATTCCATAGATTTAAATTTTATATATTGTACTAAAAATGTAATAATATATAATAATGGAATGATTTTTTTTTAATTTCATGCTCAATCTCATTATATTTAAGATATAACAATTATTCATTAACATTTTAAAACAATGATGAATGATATTTCATGGAAACATTGAGAATTTAAGAAAAACAGTACATGATTTAATCAAAAAACTATTTTATTTACATCATACAATTATAATAGTGATATTAATGATTAAGCCAATGCACATGTGCTTTAAAGATAAATTATAAATGAATACTCTCACTTTTCCAGACACAAGATATAGTTTTTAGAAAAGATGGAATGAATCCACCCATCCTTGTGACCCAAACTATATTTTGTGTCTGGAAAAGTGAGTATTCATTTATAATTTATTTTTAAAGCTCATGTGCATTGGCTTAATCACTAATATCACTATTACAGTATAAAACATAGTGCTATATAAAATAATACCTCATCATATAACTATGAAAATATTAAATATAATATATTACTTACAGGGCCAATTACAATGTATTGGAATGATTGGTTTTTACTTCATGCTCAATATCATTATTATCTACAATCTAAACTTATGTATTAACATCTTAACTTTGACAATGGTGAATGTTATTTCATGGAAATGTTAGAAATTAAAAAAAAACAATAAGTAGTATAATCCAAAATATAATATATTTACATCATACAACTTTAAAAATATTAAATATAATATATACATTATAGAACCAATTACAGTGTCTTATTTTTAATAATTTGTAATATTAGCTCAATTTAGGTTTTATAAATACAATTATTTAATATGCTAACTTAATGGATATATATATATATATATATATATATATATATATATATATATATATATATATATATATCACCCACATGGTTATAAAATCCAGTACCACCCCTTTGTGAACTAATATATAAATACATTAGAGATGGTATTTCAAAATAGCCAGTTCAAAATGATACCACTTTGAACTGTCTGCTATAAGATGTTATATATTGAAATACGAACAAACTCAAACAAAGAACTTGAAATTTTACTAAGCAATGATCTTAACTTTTTGCTACAAACAAAGATGTTTTACTATTATTATATAAAGACAAACTAAACTTTAGTAATTTTAATCTTTAAACTACCTAACTCAAATGTATAGAAAATAATTCCAGCGCATAACGCTATACTGAAATAAATATACAAATATTAAACATTAAATCACCCCACATAGTTAAGAAATCCAGTACCGCCCTCTGTGGACTAATATATAAATACATTTGAGTTCATATTTCAAAATAGCCAGTTCAAAATGATACCACTTTGAACTGTCTGCTATAAGATGTTATATATTGAAATACAAACAAACTCAAACAAAGAACTTGAAATTTTAGCAAGCAACAATCTTAACTTTTTGCTACAAACAAACATGTTTTACTATTATTATATAAAGACAAACTAAACTTTAGTAATTTTAATTTTTAAACCACCTAACACAAATGTATAGAAAATAATCCCAGTGCATAATGCTATACTGAAATAAATATACAAATATTAAACATTGAATCACCCCACATGATTAAGAAATCCAGTACTGCCTTCTGTGAACTAATATATAAATACTCTAATGTATTTCCTGAAGGATTGTGATGATGGTGTTCTAGTTGTATTTTTATATTGGATTATTTCCATCATCTAATATGGGTATTAAATGTCTTTAGAAAAAATTAACTTTATTTAAATATTTCAAATACATTCAACTGTAAGTAATAGCACATCAAACAGGTCAGTATATGCACAACATTTTGAAAGATATTATTCTCCCCTCTTCTTCAAGTGTTGCTGGCCTGACCAATGACATGGGATTTAAACCTGGATCCTTAGATTCTTGATTATTGAATTTAAGGTAACAGTAGTGTATCTATACATTCCAAAAATAGCAAACAAATTAAGACAAGTCTGTAATCAGTATAACATCAGAACAGCTTTATAGAGCCCTGCCACACTATGAGGAATTCTAACAACAAAGTCTAAGCTTGAAATGCTGAAAAGTAAAAACTGCATATATGAAATACCATGTGAATGTGAAAGAACCTATATTGGTGAGACCAGATGTCCCATTGAAAAGCTCTTGGAAGAAGATAAACTGATTTGCCTATGGTAACAGATCATGTATATACAAATGAACTTATGTGCAGTTGAGAGTATACAAAAATATTGGATAGAGAAGAAAAGGTACAAAGAAAACCATTTAAAGATGCTGCTCACATGCCAATGGCAAAAAATCCTATAAACCAACATAGTATGACTGTACATAATGTATGAAAACCACTAATCAACTTTGGTATTAGGAAACTGTGTTGAAATTGAATAAGCTTAATTTAACTTCTTCCATTTATAATATAAAATGATGTAACTTAAATTATGATTCAATATATTTTTTAACTTGCATTTTTGTTTATCATATATATATATATATATATATATATATATATATATATATATATTCATAGTATTATTTCTGGGGGCTTCAGTGTAAAAAATATAATAGTTAAATAGCTGACATTTCAGTATAATAAAAATACTTTCTTCAGAGCTTCTTCTTTTTCAAATCATAAGAATAATATTTTTAAATTTTTCCACACAGATTCTTATGATTTGAAAAAGAAAATCTGAGAAAAATATTTGTTATTGTCTTGAAATGTCAGCTCTTTAGTTATTATATTTTTATTACAGAAGTTCCTGGAAAACATCCATCAGAATACTAGAATTAATGAATATATATATACAACTCGTTGCTATTGAATTTTTATATATGTATGCAAAAAAAAGTTCTCATTATTTATTTGAAGATGTGATGTCAAAAATATGTCAAAAAATAAGAATCTCATAATTTTGTCCTGGTAGATTGTCTTTCTTTTTTGATATTCTATAGAAATTAGAGAAAGAATTGAGAAGATATTGCACTTTACACATATATAATTGATAGCACTATAGAATAAAAAACAGACTAACGAATGAGTTTACATTTTGTTAAAAAACAATAATACAAATAAGGATACAGATATTTCCCCTATCTCATGTAATATTAGAGTGAAAGGGAATTGTTAGATGATTTCACATTCATTTGGTCTTTTGCAACCATTAAATATTCTATACATAATTTTACCCATAAACTATCACAGAACACAAACATATATATATATATATAGGTTTGTGTATATATATCTATATATATCTATATATATATACATCCCAAACAGATATATATATATATAAATATATATATATATATATATATATATATATATATATAAAATCTTTTTTAGGTTGAATCAAAAATATTATCATTATTATTATTCTATTATTAAATTAATTTTTGAGTTATTTTCAAATAACCCCCAAAAAATTTTATTTTCATTGTATAATTGTGAAAATCGTTGTTGTATTGTGTGTGTGTGTATATATATAATACCAAAATATGTATACTATAAAATGACTAATATTCTTATAATGCTTTTTTTTTTTTGCTTTGGTAACATCTTTATTATAATAAATTCTATTAAGAACATTAGAATGAAATTATCCTTGTTCTATATTGCATAATTTCTTTCATTTTTAATTTATACATTTAATAGGTATGCTACAAAATTTTTAAATTTGTAAATAAATTAGATATTATATCTTTATACAAACCATCCAGTGGATATTATATATGTATATATTTTAAATTGTAATTTTAAAAATTTCTAAAATTTTAATGAAATCACATCTTAGGAAGACTCTTTGTCTTTTTTAAAAGTCATATTCTTAAACAAAATATGAGCAAAGAACTCTGGGTAAAAAATAAAAATAGAAAGACAAATATTGAAAACTTATCAAGATGAGTATTAGAACACCAAAGCAAATCAATCTATGAAATAATGTTCATTTTTATTTTGCCTACTAATATGATTATTTGACATCATAGTGTTGTTTTTTAATTTCTGCAGGAAAATTTACTTTTTGAATAATTATATGAACTTTTTTTAATTATAGTTTTTTTTTAATAATAATTTTTAATTATAGTTTTCCATTGTTTTCTATTCTTAAACAAAATTAAAACTCTTTGAGTGTTTTTTTAATGTAAAAGGGGGCTGACTTTTCCACAAATAGTAATGAACTGTTCACCATAAAATGTATTTTTTAGATATCTACTTTAATGAAAATAATAGATTCATCAGAATCATATTAAAAATATACTGATTGGCCATAAATCTTGCCATTACATTTTAAGGATTGGCTTACAATGCATTTTTCAAAGAAATTTCTCAATTTTTTCCAGTAAATTGGCTAAATAATTGTGAAAATTTTATTACTACGACAACAAATATCTTATCTTTTAACCTGTTAATCACAGTAGCATCAGTAATATGGAGTCTGTGTGTTTTCTATTTAAAAGTTACCAAAATATCTAAACTGGTTAATATTCTCAAATCTGACAAACACCCAATCTTAAAGCTGGTGATATTTTTTATTCCTACTCAATAATAATAATAATAATAATAATAATAATAATAATAATAATAATAATAATAATAATAATAATAATAATAATAATAATAATAATAATAATAATAATAATAATAATAATAATAATAATAATAATAATAATAATAATAATAATCATAATAATAATAATAATAATAATAATAATAATAATAATAATAATAATAATAACAACAACAACACAGAGTGCGGTAAATGCAATATTTGTAATTCTTTTGAGACAATAAAGGCCTTTTGAAACATAATAATAATAATAATAATAATAATAATAATAATAATAATAATAACAACAACAACAACAACAACAACAACAACAACAACAATAATAATAATAATAATAATAATAATAATAATAATAATAATAATAATAATAATAATAATAATAATAATAATAATAATAATAATAATAATAATAATAATAATAATAATAATAATAATAATAATAATAATAATAATAATAATAATAATAATAATACAGAGTGCGATCCTGCTGTCAATAAGTAGGAACAAACTTACAAAAGCTCGTGAATGTACTTCATTAAAGGCAAACAGAATCTAATTATTAGTTTAAAAATGTTATAATTTTGAAAATTATAATCGATTTCCGGATTATAAGAAAAGACGCTGTTAACAAATTAAGTTTTTTTTTATTATTTTGTCCTAAGAAAATCTAGTCATCTAGTTGAAATGGCATCTGCAGATAACAATTGTGTTGTTAGTAAAAGAAATAACAATACAGATATCAAATCAGTTGCAGAAGCCAGTAAGGAAAAAAATCTTATGCAAATATTGCTGCAATGAAACCACAAAAAGCAATATTAGAAAATATTATACAGCAAGAGAACAAAAAAAAACGAAGGGGGAGGACAAATAGGCAGATTTAGGAGAGCCAATTTATTAGACATTTTTGAACTACGTTTAGAAAATAAAGATGAGACACCTAATCATTTAGCAGAACAAACTGAATATAATTGGACAGAAGAAGAAATTCAAGAAATAAACATCCAGTTTAATAACACAATACCAAACAAGTTATATGAATCTTTTAAAAAATACTTTTCTAATAAATCATTAGTGCTCGCAATTACAGATAGAAATCTAATGTTATATAAATTTTACAAAGAGTTATTATATCAAACACTAACAGAAGAAAACTTATGGGATTCAATCTCAGAAATAGGTGAACATTCAAACTTGCGATATATAGCTATACAATTTTTCAATGAAAATCAAAAAATGAGATTTAAATCACAAATAAAAACAATTGGTGGATACGTAATGATTGTTGTTGATGAAAATCTGCAAAATTATTGCTCACAAATCATTAAAAATGCATATTTTGGGTTTAGCATTCGTGATTTTAAAAGTATGGTCCAACCATTTGGGCATGCAATATACATTAAGCAAATCTTGTGCAATGGTACACCAACACTTATATACACCAACAGTTATCATTTTAAGATAAAGCTGCACCAGCATATTAAACCAGAAGAAATTCCAAGGCAAATTATGGATCAGGGAGCAGTATTATACTTAAACATTAAAGGGCTAAGACCACAATGTTTTGGCTGTGGAGAAAGAAGCTATTTGATTATAGACTGTCCAAAGAAGGGAAATAACAAAGGATTTGATTTATCAGAAGAAAGACTAGAAAACAAAACAAGCTACAAACAAAGAGATGTAAAGCAAATACTGACATTGGATGTGGGAACTCAAGGAAGTGAAAAGGAAAAAAATTCTATACAAACACATATGAATACAGATAAGCAAGAAAATGAAACTGCAAATGTAAATAATGATGATAGCAATATTGGGGAGATTCTAGATTCTTCATTAAGGTTGGAGGAAAAAGTGTACCTTAAGATAAATAATACAAAAGTAAAAGAAAAAAAAAGGAATGATATACAAATGCATGTGGTTAAAGCTTTAGAAAAAATATAGACAAACACACATTGAAAAAAATGTTAATGGGAAGCAATATTATGAAGAGAATATGAATTTGGATGAAGAATTGGAATTATCTAAAAAACAAAGAACTAGGAACAATACGAATACTGAGATTACTCAGACAATAATGCCAAATATGCAGCAAGTTACTCCGGTTAATAGTGAACAGAAGAGAAAGCCAGGAAGACCCCCAAAAAACAGGAAAACAGGATAAAATGCTAAAATTAGAAGAGCTTATGTTTGACGACACAGGAGAACAGTATCGAATGGACAGATATACTGATGTTGAAACTGAAAGTGAGTTCAAAGATGCCCAAGATTTACAATTGATAGACAGCCTAAAATAAGGATAATTAAAGATAAAGTAAATTCAAATAAATTCAAAGTAAAAAGTAAATCTTTATAAATGAAAATTAAAATTGCTTCTTTTAATGTACGAAGTTTGAATTCAATAGAAAAAATATTTAAGTTGAAACAATGGATAAAGGAAACAAAACCTCATATAATGGGACTTCTTGAAACCAAAATTTATGCATGGTCACAAATTGATCCAGCAAAATTTCTAAATAGTGAGGGCTTTGTTGCATGATCAAGAGACTCTACCTCTCCATCAGCCGGGACAGGTCTTTTACTGCTTGCCAGTTTACCAATTTTCAAATCATATACATTGATGCAAATCTATTAATCATTACTTTATTTCACAAAATAATTAAAATAAATGTAATCTTTGTTTATATGCCATTGCAAAAATATAAAATAAATACAATAATTGCCACAATTAATTCAACACTGGGATCTACAGCTAATCCAACAATTTTGATTGGAGACTGCAATGTAACATATGATGAGTTTGTAAATAAGTGGATACATAAATTATCAATTTCATTGATGAGTGCAAGGGGTTTCTTACCTGAAGATGCTGTTTCATTTCATAATGGCCGATTTTCAACATTAATTGATCTTTGTTTTTACTCTCCAATGTTTCATCATCTAATAAGCATGAAGTTAATTCCATCAGCAATTTCTGATCACTCAGCTCAGTTCATATCAATTGACCTCAGTAATATACAAGTCTCTAGACTGCAATTAACTAGAACAATAAGAATGTTGATTCCAACATTAACACCTGAATTTATTTTTTCAGAGACTTATATTATGTGGAATAAGTTCTTTCAATGACCTTTAACCCAATACAGCAATATTTAGCTTACATTAATTACCTGTCATTTAACATTAATCATATAGTGAAAAATCAGCCACCTCCCTCAGGGTTGTTGAAGCTTGCAGAACAAATTCATAAACGTATTGTGGCCATAACCCCTAATCAACACACACAGAAACGTATACATATACTAACAAATGCTTGTATCAAAGCATGTGAAACACTGAAGAGCTATTTAAAAAATTAAAAAAAGTAGAATATGCCTAATGCATCAACACACATGGACTTGGCAATATATTAGATGGGCATTAGGGAGAGGACCTGAAATCAAAGTGCCATTAGCAATTAAAATAAACAATGAAACATTTACTGGAAATAATATGATCTTACAAATTCTTAACTATTTTAAAAATAATCTGGGACCAGGAAAATTGATACAATACCAGCCAAATGTATTTGGAATGGCAGAGACTGAATCACCATATACTATAGATGATTTTATAATGAAAATGAATAAAATGGACAACAACTGTCACCCAGGAAGCCCTGGAATTCCACTGTTCATATTAAAACACCTTAACAATCTGACTAGCAAATGCCTGTGTCATCTGGCAAATTATTTATTGCAGGGAATAGTAACAATGGAGGGAGTTAATACAATCGTGATGGTGCCGTTTAATAAAAAAAAGTAGCCCATTCCTTTGTTATCAGAGATAAGGCCAATATCAATGGGTCCATTGCCCATAAAGATTTTAGAGAAAGTAATTAAAGATAAAAATAGAACCATTTATTTTACCGATGATTTTACCAGCTCAATTTGCTAAAAAAACATTCATCTACCACACAAGCTGCTATGTTATTTAAGGCTATTTTGACATCAGTTAGAAAAAAGAAAAGATATGGCCTGATTGTTGTACAGCTGGATATTGCTTCGGCTTTTGACAATGTTGATATATCTATACTGTTGAGATTATTGAATGACACTGAAATGCCAAAATCACATATATATGTTATAACAAATTTACTCTTAAATCGTGAGCTTCGCATTACTCTAAATGGGAGAAATTCACCAGCTTTCACACTAACTATATCACTTTCACAAGGGTCCCCACTTAGTGCCATCTTATTTATTTTATATATAAATCCCCTTCTTGTACGATTACAACAGGCATTTGAGGGAATGGAGATCCTGGGAACAGGTCAAAATTGACCTGCATTGCATACATGGATGATAATACAGTTTTCCTGAAATCAAAACGGCAGATACCAAAACTACAGATGATGTTAGAAGTATACTCAAAGGAATTTAAACTAAGTTTCAATCCAGAAAAAAACAGCAGCATGGACAATATTCATGGGAAGGACATGTACATCCATTTTTCAGGCAAAGCCAGGCTCATTCCTTGGATTTCCATTCCATCTAGGGACTACTGGAATGAGATGTCATTTGCAGAACAAATTGAAAAATGAAATACAGAAAATAGCAGACTCTCTAGCCAATACCTATATGTCAGTATATTCTCAGATTCAATTAATTAATAGTTTGATGATGACTAAGATAGTTTACTTTATGCCGGTGGTTGCTTTCTCAAAAGCTTTTAGCTCCAAAATTAAGACCATTTGCAATCAGCTACTATGATCAAGGAAAGTCGTGGCAATATCAATGGCAAAACTGTGTCAGCCACTGAATAAAAATGGTTAGGGGTTACATGATATTGGTATTTTTGCAAAACAGAGAATGAGGAACAATATAATTGATATTGTTAAACAATTTCCAAAAATTAAGCAGCTCATAGAGGTTATTCCAACTGATAAACCACCGCCAAAAAAAATTACCATATTTTGAACAATTAATATATCTTTGTAAAAGAGAATCAAAAATCCCAGAGCAATTTATTAATAAGTACAAATACTGGGAAATTTATGAACTAATACATGAAGATAATAACACAATTGGTTTAGAACCAATACTGGGAATTAATAATAAACAACTGGTTAAAAGGTATAAACGATGTGCCTTAGAACCAAAATTTTTCAATTTTTTAATAAAACTTAATCTATCTACATTGCCTACCACATATTTTCTTTGCCATAAAAGACTGTATACATCAATTGATCTTTTTTGTGGGTTATGCCATCAAGCTGAGGAAACCCTATCACATCTGCTATATCACTGTGAGGGACTTAGGCAGATAAGAAATCTCATAACTAGCAAATACAAGAAGTCTAATGTAACAATGCATCAGGTAATTTCTGCATTTAGAGAGGGATTAACACCAAGTATCAGGGCAGCAACCTTTGTGCTATATGCATACTGGTGTACTAGATGCACTTTCCTAATTGGTAACAATTCCAGGAGGCATCCAGCTACTTTTTCAAATGAACTTGAAATGATACTGAAAAGGGATAAGACATTGGCCAGACCTGACATTTATGCAGCAACCTGGTCATTACTTAAGATTAGATCTATGTTATAGTGAATTGAGGAAATTAAACATTATAAAAAAACTTAGAAGGATATGCATGTCAAATTAGCAACAAGGACAATTTAGCAACAATTTTTTCCCCTTCTGTTATAAGTGATTGATTTGCTAATGGCGTTCAAATGATAATGGACAATCCAGGATATTATATGTAGACGAACTATGTAAAGGCAAAATTTGTAATTCTTTTGAGACAATAAAGGCCTTTTGAAACATAATAATAATAATAATAATAATAATAATAATAATAATAATAATAATAATAATAATAATAATAATAATAATAATAATAATAATAATAATAATAATAATAATAATAATAATAATAATAATAATAATAATAATAATAATAATAATAATAATAATAATAATAATAATAATAATAATAATAATAATAATAATAATAACAACACTACTACTACTACTACTATTACTACCACTACTACTACTACTACACAGAGACTAAACTCTCCATACAGTAGTGCCCACTCACTGCAAGCCAGAGGAATCAATAGATGCAAAAAGATATGTGCATAAAATCCATATCTATTACCTAATCATCCAATATCCCCAGATTAGTTTCTAACTTGTGGCCTTCATCAATAAGGATCCTTAAATATGAGAGCTCTGCACATTGATTGTAGTATATAATGCAACCCCCCAGAAGCCAACTTTTAATTTAGTAGCTATCTATAAAGCTTTGGGTTTGAAATGAAAACACAATAATGTTTTCAATTCAAGGTCATTACCTTGAATAATCATATAGATCTGAATTCAATTTAGCATCCAAACTTTTTGGTGTCTTTGATTCTTTAATAACCACACTCACCATAATCATATTGGGAAGGATTGGTATTAAACCACCAAGTGTCACATGATCAACATTATTTATGCTTATTCAAGCTATTACCACAGAGATTGAACTCTCCATATAGTAGTGCCACTCAGTGCAAGCCAAAGTAATCAATGGTTGCAGGAAGGTTGTGCATAAAATCCCTAAAAATGATTATTTATACAATATTCCCACATTAGTTTCTGTCTCTAGCTTGTTGCTTTCATGCTACTGACTAGATCTTAGGATCTAATGCAATCTTTCAGCAGCCAATTTGATCATTGAGTCCAAAATGAAAACACAATAATTTTTTCAATTCAAAGTCATTAGTTTGTATAGTCATATAGATCTGAACTCAGTTTGGAATCCACACTTTTCAGTGTCTTCCTATTGGCATGATTTCTATTAATCCACCAAACATCACATGATTACCATTCTTTATACTTACATAGGCAGAGCAGAGACTTAACTCTCCACATAATTTTTATTTTGGACTTAAAGCTTTATAGTTAGATAATAAGATAAAAGGTGGCTGCTGAAGGGTTGCATTAGATTCTAAAATCTAGGCACAGTGCTGTCAGATCCAAGACTCCTCACTGATGAGAGCCACAAGCTAGAAACTAGTCTGACAAAATTGGTTGAGTAGGCATTAGAAAGAATTTTTATGCACAAACCTTCTTGCATCCATTGATTACTCCAGCTTGCAATCAGTGGCACTACTGTATGGAGAGTTTAGCCTCCGTGTAGTTTAAATACCTTGTGTAAGCATAAAGAATGGTGAGTATGGGAGATTTAGAGCTTTAATAATAATAATAATAATAATAATAATAATAATAATAATAATAATAATAATAATAATAATAATAATAATAATAATAATAATAATAATAATAATAATAATAATAATAATAATAATAATAATAATAATAATAATAATAATAATAATAATAATAATAATAATAATAATAATAATAATAATAATAATAATAATAATAATAATAATAATAATAATAATAATAATAATAATAATAATAATAATAATAAAAACAATAATAAAAATAATTTAGTGATTTGTTGTTTTAACATTTACTTGAAATTTCTCATGAAGGATGAGTGTTGAACACCCAGAAATGATAGAATTAAGCTGTTATCCATGGATCTTGAGATCTAGAGCCTGCCATTATGCCACTACTCTAAATTCTTGCAAGATATTACTTGCAAATAATGATGCCTAAATATTTTAGATTAATTTACTAAATCAAAGTCTTTATAAATAAAATTAAAAATATTAAGATAATTCTGTGAATTATTTGAACTGTCAGAATAAAACCCTCACTATAAATTTAAATATAGGAAAATTAAAATTTTTGCTTTTATTTAGACTGACGTCATATTATATTGAAGCTTGAATTTTTCCATGACACTGACTATAAACTGTTACAAATAGTTATTTCTACACATATCCTAAATAAATTTGTATTTAAAATATGACAGTTTCGACTGAGTATCAGCCTTCTTCAGATTATAAATTTCATCTAATATATATGTATATACATATAATTATAATTATTAACAAATATCACAGACATATATTTATTTTTTATATCAAATTATATTATTTAAAAACTAACAATAATAGCCCGTTTTAATTTTAGGAAGACATCTTAAGAGTTTTTACTTTCAGCAATATTTTTTTTCTCATTTATCATGTGACAACAGTATAATATTAATAGAACAGCAATGAATAAACAGATATTATTAACGACTGACAAAACCTTTTTAATACCAGAACCAGATATCTTAACCAAATTGATAAAAGCAGTATGTAAATAATAACTTCACTTCTTGACTTATTATTGTTAAATCTTTGATCACAATTCATTTATGATTGGGAATGAACTATTAAATAAAGTCTTTGAAAGTAATTTTACTCTAGAGGATATTTACTATAGGCTTTTCTTAACCATCTGCTATTTTTATAATAAACTTTGCAAAGATACAAGCATCTTTAACATGAAATGCATAATGTAATAGTTTGAACCACGTAATCGTCCGTATAAGCTAAAGCTTTTCAGATATTTCATTAGCTTATAAATAGCTGTTACTGATTTATAAAGTTGAAGAATTCTGTCTAAATATAAATGGAGATGATCAAAAGTTCACTCTCCTCCCCATCTTCTCGAAAAATCATCACTATTGTACATAAAGATAACACCCACTAAATAAATCGGATAAAG
This sequence comes from Epiperipatus broadwayi, assembly GCA_028023455.1. Taxonomy (NCBI): domain Eukaryota; kingdom Metazoa; phylum Onychophora; class Udeonychophora; order Euonychophora; family Peripatidae; genus Epiperipatus; species Epiperipatus broadwayi. The sequence goes on along the minus strand of JAQFVV010000085.1, from coordinate 3,511,524 downwards.
AAATTGTTTTTAAAGTTACGCATATTATTTTCTGTATCCAAATGATAATGACAATACTGTCTTTTCAGTTTAAATTCAACAATTATTTTTTAAGCCTTATTAGTTGTTGAATCTCTGATATACGATATCTATACCTCTTATGAAACTCATAATTATGTGATTGTTTTAGGAGAATACCATATATATATATATATATAATCAAAACTACCCCAAATCCAAAATTAAACCAGACCAGCATAAAAATAATATTAAAACATAACCTAAGGTTTCATTGCTACAAGCAGACTTCTCAAGTGTAAAGAACTACCAAAAACTACATAATATATATAATATTAAAAACTACCCACAAATCCATTCACTTCCCATCCACCCTTAATATTAAAAGAACTCTTAAATAAGTTAATTGCTTCAGAATAATAAATTTTCAATAATAAAGACTCTTTAATTCTTCTTTTGGTTTCATTTCTCTAAAAGAAGACAACCTTAGCTTCATCAAAATCAATAGTGTGGCCTGTATCTTTTTCATGGACATACAAAGCAGAACTAAGATATCTATGTTTAACTCTACTTTTATGAACCTTTATTCTTTCATTTAAACTCAAACTACTCTGACTTATGTAAACCTTCTTGCAAAATAAACAAGGGATAAAATATACTACACCAGGAATAGTCTTTCTATCAAAAACTTCTTTTGTATTATTTAATAAATTATTCAACGTAACACCCCTTTTCCAAGCAATTTTCTTATTTCCAAACAATTTACTATTTCTACACACAATTTTATAAGAAGACAATTTAAATGGCAAAGAAATAAAATCATATTTTTCTTTAACCTTTACATCCTTACAAATATTACTATTAAATAAAATACTTTTAACAAATTTATCAGAGTATCCAGCACTCAAGTAATCTTTATAAAATTGATATTTCTGAAACAAAGCTACGCCACTAGAATTATTTAATTAATATTCCTATGACAATAATTCCTTAAAGCAGCTACTTTATGAGATACAGACTGATAGCTTTCAGGTTTAATTATAGATCTTAATTCTTTACTTTTAACTAAATGACTGCACAATAAACAATTGGTTTTTTTTGTCTGTATTGATTAAGAAAAGTTCTTTATCAAAAAATAAAATTAAGGTAATTAAAGATGTGCTTTTGTTATTGGAAGATTCTATGTATTTTACTTATAAAGGTAATTTTTATAAGATTAAGGAAGGGTGGATAATAGGTTATATTATTTCTCCTTTAGTATGTTCAGTTTATATTAGTTATATGGAAGAGGAAATTATTATTAAAAAGAATTGTTTATATGTAAAATTATTTGTCAGATATGTTGATGATTGTTTATTTGTAGTTGAGAATGATAAATTGATGGAATTTGTAAATGAGTTTAATTATTTTGATCCTTCTATAAAATTTGTGTTAGAAGGAGGGGGGTTAGATTTTGGTAAGTTAAAATTTTTAGATCTTTTGGTGATTAGAAATGTAGAAACTAATTGTTTATTGTGCAGTCATTTAGTTAAAAGTAAAGAATTAAGATCTATAATTAAACCTGATAGCTATCAATCTGTATCTCATAAAGTAGCTGCTTTAAGGAATTATTGTCATAGGAATATTAAATTAAATAATTCTAGTGGTGTAGCTTTGTTTCAGAAATATCAATTTTATAAAGATTACTTGAGTGTTGGATACTCTGATAAATTTGTTAAAAGTATTTTATTTAATAGTAATATTTGTAAGGATGTAAAGGTTAAAGAAAAATATGATTTTATTTCTTTGCCATTTAAATTGTCTTCTTATAAAATTGTGTGTAGAAATAGTAAATTGTTTGGAAATAAGAAAATTGCTTGGAAAAGGGGTGTTACATTGAATAATTTATTAAATAATACAAAAGAAGTTTTTGATAGAAAGACTATTCCTGGTGTAGTATATTTTATCCCTTGTTTATTTGTAAGAAGGTTTACATAGGTCAGAGTAGTTTGAGTTTAAATGAAAGAATAAAGGTTCATAAAAGTAGAGTTAAAAATAGATATCTTAGTTCTGCTTTGTATGTCCATGAAAAAGATACAGGCCACACTATTGATTTTGATGAAGCTAAGGTTGTCTTCTTTGAGAGAAATGAAATCAAAAGAAGAATTAAAGAGTCTTTATTATTGAAAATTTATTATTCTGAAGCAGTTAACTTATTTAAGAGTTCTTTTAATATTAAGGGTGGATGGGAAGTGAATGGATTTGTGGGTAGTTTTTAATATTATATATATTGTGTAGTTTTTGGTATTTCTTTACACTTGAGAAGTCTGCTTGTAGCAGTGAAACCTTAAGTTGTGTTTTAATATTATTTTTATGCTGGTCTGGTTTAATTTTGGATTTGGGGTAGTTTTGGTTTTATATTGACTAGTTTAGCTTTATGCTTGTAATGCTTATATATATATATATATATATATAAGCATATATATATATATATAATCATTATATATATATATATATATATATATATATATATATATATATATATATATTGTGCCCTTTTCTATAGGTCAGTAATAATTCATAACAGTCAATTACTAAAAAATTTTAAATTTAGAATATGTTTTTTTTTTAATACATTAATTATATTAAGTCAATTATATCTTTAAAGTACAATTTTAAGCTAAAGAGAATGCGTAGTATATAAAATCATTTAAAAATAGTTATATAAAGCTTTAAATATTGTTTCATATGGTTGTAAAAGCTGGCCATATTAAATAACACAGCTATAAATAATTAAAAGTATATTTAATAAATTCGATTTTAATAGTTTAAAACTGATAAGTTAATAAATACAGTGTTTAAATTTATAATCATATTTAATAAGCAAAAATTAATATAGTATATTTTAAAATAAACTTTATGATGGTGAAAATTATATCTAGTTCTATATTTTCTAAATTATTCTTCCAAATTTTTTATAATTATTTTATACAATATAATAAGTGTATCAATTTTATTAGTCTAGGCAGAGAAATAGATTGAAAATCGTCTGTCAAAGTTAGTAATCACGTGATTTTTAATGTATACTATCACACACACGCTTGTTTGAAATAGTAACAAAGTTTAAAATATTTTAAAAGTTATATTATAGAATTGGATAGAATTATTGCCTATCATAAAAGTAAATTGTATTAAACACTAAGTTAACTATCATATGTAATGTTTAAGTAATGTAATAAAGACGAATACAGATATAATAAAAATTAAATATTTTATTTAAATAAAAAATAGATAAATTGAATAGATAAATGGGATAAGTTATTAAACATTATTTTAAAAGTTATTTTAGATGTTTAAATAGTTTTAATAAAATAATTTATTTAAAAGTAATATTTTAAGTAATATTTTAGGTTCATTACGTCACAATTTCTAATTTTGAAATTCAATTCTACTATAAATTGGAAATATGTAAATTTTTTCTAAAAGCTAAAGTAAGAATTGGCCAATAAAAATAGGTATCCTTACAGATGATAAATATCGTTGTAACTAAGATATAGCAGGAGATTAAAAATGTATTGAAACCGGAGAGAGGTAAATTATAACTATCAAAAGATAGTATTTTTAAAATCTTTTATTTAGTCAATTTTTTTTAGTACTTTCTTCTAACTTTATCTGCAAAAAACTAATTGATAATTTTAAAAATATATTTTTTGCAAAAGAGAGTATAAACTAAAAATATTTTAATAATTTTGTTTAATATGATTTTCTAATTTTTTAAAAAGTTACTTACCAGTCGTATTTTATCTAAAAGTTTAACCTAGACTACGCAATAAAAAATGGATATACTACAAAATAAAATGGATAGAAATTGTAATGCTGAAAAAATATTTGAAATATTTATTGATACAGTTTTATTAATATTTAACCAAAGAACTGTTCTGGTACATAAAAACCACAGCTCGGACATTATACGGAGTCTAACGAAAAAATTGGAAACACATTTTTATGCATGAGTTTATTCAAGATTTATTTTTAAATGGTAATAAGATAATTATATATTGCATGAATTGTTTTATATAGTATGATATTCAAAGGAATAAAATGTTATATCCTTTCTAAAGGTAACATTTTTTTAAAAAATATTTTCGAGTGCAAAATTTAAGAAAGAACCCAGGAGATTCTGTTATAGAAGTGTTTTTTGATATTAAAATATCCGGTCTTCAAATTATTTAAAATGTACTTGGAAAAGATTTGTTCAAAAGTATTTGAAGTTTTATTTTAAAAGAGATTTATAAAAAAAATACCAAATGAAAGTTTTAAAAATATCAGGAAGGAAACATAGATAAAAAGTGAACACATAGATGAATAAAAAATTGGATCCATGGAAATATAAATAGTACTTAAAAGTTTATCGAATATTTTAAAGTTAAATTAGATGGATTGATGCATCGGATATGCAGATTATGCAAAATGTCAAATTTATGATTAGTCATTCTGACATGTAAACTATTTGCTGACTCACCTATATACTGGTTTAAACATCTACTACACTCTATCAAATATATCAAATTAACACTTTTACATGTAACATAATTAGGAATATTCCATTTAAAATTACGATTCTTAGTACTAAAGACCACTTTTGTCACAACAATATGTTTACATGTAAAACATCTTTTATCCTCACATGGAGAACATCCTTTTTCCTGTACAGAACTACGAATAAAATTTGTTTTGACAAGTATATCTCTAAGTGATCTATGTTTTTGATATACAACCTTAGGTGGATCAGAAAAAATAGATTTTAAATAATCTGTGGACTGTAATATGTTAAAATGTTTCGCCAATATCCAGTTAATATTAGATAAATCTCTATTAAAAGTAAGAACCAATGGTGGAACATCTAATTGTTTTTTACTCTTTTCAGATAAAAGAAGTTTCTTTCTATCAATTAAAGAAGATCTCCTTACTGCATTATCCAACAATGTCTTAGGATACCTCATATTGAGCAATCTATTATATAAAATACTATTATTTTGTTGAAGAAATTTCTTATCATTACAAATCCTCTTCATCCTTAAAAATTGACTATAAGGAATAATAGCCTTTAAATGTTTAGGATGGTTACTATAAAAATGTAGATAGCGGTTATTATCAGCTGGTTTCCTATATACAGTAGTAGTAAAAACTCTATTAGGGTAAATAACTTCAACATCAAGAAAATGAGCAATTGATTTTGAAAAATTCATTGTGAAATTAATATGTTTATTAAAATTATTTAAATAACTTAAAAAATTATGAAGTTCAACTTCACTATGTGGCCATATCATGAAAATGTCATCTATACATCTAAGCCAAGTGTGAGGTTTCAGCTTAGCATTATCAAGTATAGAGGACTCTAGTTTTGACATAAAAATATTCGCATAACTTGGTGCCATCTTTGTACCCATTGCAGTACCTTATTTCTGTAAATAGTATCTAGAATCAAAAGTAAAAAAAATATTTCTTAAAACCAAATATATTAATTCAACCATAGTAGTAATAAGACCATGATCATACTCTCTATTTTGTAAATCACATTTAATAGCCTCAACTCCATCATCATGAGGTATATTTGTGTATAATGATACAATATCCAAAGTAACCAAAAAACAATCAACTGGTAATTCAGATTTAATATTTTCTAACACACAAAGAAAATGAGTAGTATCTTTAACATAAGAATTAAATGATGGTGGAATAAATTTAATAATATTATCAACATATGCTGAAATATTTTCTGTAGGACTACCAATACTAGCTACAATAGGTCTGCCTGGACAACCAGGTTTATGAATCTTTGGAAAAATATAAAAACTACTAGGATGAATTTTGGTTGGTACTAAAAAGTTATATACATTATTATTTATAAGACCCCTAGCTCTCATATCTTTTAAACTAAAAAATATCCCCTTGAATAATGAATTAATAGTGGTTAGTGAAATAGGCTCATAAAAAATTTTATCATCTAAAAGCTCCAGAGCTTTTTTAACATAATCATCTTTATTCATAATTACTATTGATCCACCTTTGTCAGCTGGTTTTATAATAATATCCTGTCTTTTCACTAAACTGTGTAATGAATTCATCTCTCTCAATGTTAAATTACTCTTATACTTACTATGTTGTTTAAGTCTAATTTCATTAATAATATCCTGATATACATTATCAATGTACGTATCTAATAACACATTCCTTTGATGTGGTGGTGTCCAATCAGATCGTAATTTCCCAATAGTATCACATTCTTGGTTTCCAAAAAATTCTCTTAATCTAAGTCTTCTTGAAAAATTATGTAAATCCTGATGAATTTTAAATTCATTTTTTTGATAAAATGACTGAACTGTAGGGCAAAAAGATAAACCTTTATTTAACAGTGAACATTCTGCCTCACTAAGATTAATGTTAGTTAGATTAATCACATTGTTTTCCTTATTAGCTAAACATAAAAAGTCATTGCTATAAATATTTGAGTTAGATTTATTAGTATTTGTATTTCCAGAAACTAAAATATTGTTAGTGCATTCAGAAGAATCTGTAACTCTATGAACCAATGCTAAACCAGCATCACTATTAAGAACAGATGGTTACATTTCAGCACAATCTAATGAATGTGAAGATGATATAAATGATTGATCAGTATCAATTGGAATCATATCCGATGTAGAAATATCCGACACAGTATGATTATCAGAAGTCATACAATTAATTAGTGTTTGTGACTGATTAGTAACTAATTCAAATCTTGGCTCATTACCCATAACTTTGAACCAATGATACATTTTATTATGAAATTTCTTCACCAATAACTTCTCTCTCAAAAAACCCCATTCCTGTAATTCCTTCTGTTCATCTATATTCATTAAATTACAACTACCAAAATGTATAATTTCTTTTTCAAAATATAATATTATTTATTGGATTTATAAGACTTTTAAAGTTTATATATATATATATATATATATATATATATATATATATATATATATATATATATATATATATATATATATATATATATATATCAAGCAATTACACTTGATTCCTTCTATAATAATTCTCTCGGTTTTTTAACACAATTTTTTCCTAACATCTGATTATTTAATGCTATATTATAAATTTTAATGTGCTCTTTACATTTTAAGATTCAAAATTTAAAACTATATCCAAATCTATTTTTATTTTAACCTTAATTTTGTATATGTTTTCACGATTGTTTTTACAATGTTTTTGACGATTATTATATTTAATAAGACAATATAGATGTAGTAACAATTTTGATATTTATAGTTGAGAAATTCAGAAATGCACAGACAGCTTCACATTTGAACTGACATTAATATTAAAATGGTTTCTATTAATTGTTTACGATATTCTTAATTGTAAATAAATATTTTATACGGGCAATCATAAAACAATCAAAATATCTAGAAATATTTTATGGACATTTTTAACACTTCAGAGCGAAAAAAAGAGACTTTTCTCCATTCTGTTTAAAAACCTTTTATTTAATTCTGTGTCATCAGGAGTAATTGTATAGAAAATTAATTTTTAAGTTCAATTTTCATTCCTCTCTTATCAATAAACATTGATTAAGAATGTTTTCCTAAAGGTTTGTGATGACAGTGTTTTAGTTGTATTTATATGTTGGACAAAATACAATTGATTAAGAATTATTGTTTGATTAAAGTTTTTTTCTTTAAATAATACATACATTAAAAGTACCTTAATTTATCAGTAGAGGTTTACTTAGGGATTTTCTGCCGAAAAAAACAAAACACACAAATATTTGTGTGTAAATAATATAAAAAGCCTTAATAGCCTACTATAGGGCAAAAATAACTCTAAAACTAAACTACAAAAATAAATAATTAAAAAGACATATTAAATCATGGTAATCAATCGTCAATCTGTGATGGTATTATAATTTTATTTTCTGGTTTCTAAAAATAATTAGATAAATAATTCAATAGTTTAATTATACGGAAGCCACTGGAAAAAATATTTACTAGGCCTCAAGTCTTAGCTATTTAAAACATAAATTCAAGTTTCATCTGAATTTGAATTCAAATTTAAACATAAAATCTCTAATCATTATGCCAAAAGCCATTTTCATAATATGTATGTTTCCCACAAGATTTCTGATTACAAGTAAAAATCATGTATCCTTAGTAGGCCAGCAGCCTTGGTTAACCTTCAAGTGCACTATTTAGTTTTTTAGTCAGTTAAACAGCTGATTTAGAAGTAATTACTTTTTCAGTATTCATCAACACTTATTCTATTTATTTGCACTAACACATTAAACCTTTAAACACTAACAACTAGCAGTAATAGGTATTGATAAAACTAGACGAACACACCACAGTAGTGCCATCTATAATAACAATGAGTAATCAGTGCCTATAATTCAAACAGAATTAAAGAAGTTAAAATGTAAAACTACTTATCAGGAGTCATATCTATGTAACTGCATAAGCAGATTGATTGAGTTTAAATTCTTAGAGTGCCTTGAATTTCAGGTTTTTAACTTGGAATAATGAAATACAATTAAAAGCGGTTGCTAGATATATAAGTACATTATTTTTAGTTTAGAATCCCAAACCTATTGATGAAACTTTTCAAAAGTCAGAAACCGAGATAGGAATGGACATTTAAAAGTATTATCATTTTTCTGAAGGTTTGTCATGATGGTATTTTAGGTGTTTTTATATATTGGATTATTTCCATCATCAACTATAAGCAGTGAATGTCTTTAGAAAAATTTATCTTTATTTAAATATTCCAAATACATTCAAATGTTAGTAATAGCCCAAATGTTAATATATGCTCAATGTTTCAAGAGGTATTATTCTCCCCTCTTCTTCAGGTGTTGCTGGCCTGATCAGTGACTGTACTAACAAGAAAATCAAACCTGGATTTTCAAGAATCTAAGGCTCCAGGTTCGATTCCCATGCTAGCACTGTCATTGGTCAGGCAAGCAACACCTGAAGTAGAGTGGAGAATAATACCGCTCTAACAATTACTTTAAAATTGAATATTCAAGAATCTAAGGGACCAGATTCGATTCCCATGCTAGTTCTACCATTGGTCAGACAAACAACACCTGAAGAAGATGGGAGAACATTGTGCATATACTAACTTGCATGCTATTACTAATAGATGACATTGTTTCATTTCATTTGATTATTATCATATATTTATTGATTTTCTTCACTCTTATTCATCAAATGTTATAAAAAAAAAATTCCTGACTTTGTCCCAATTGCATTATTTCAATCATTAAACTCTTTAACATGGTCATTGATCCATCCGTCTTGATCATCTTTTGATGTAACACATACTTCATTAACTTCTTTTCCATGTTCTTTAAACAAAATAAAATTTTTATAAAAGGATTCAATACTTATATTAGATGATGGAAATAGTCCAATATATAAATATAACCAAATATACTATCATCTGGTAATTATTGATTACTCAATTTTATTATAAGTGGCACTACAGTAGAGAACTAATCTTGGTATATTTATTATATATTAAAATAAAGATTGACGTGATTGTTATTATTATTAATAAATATTAAAAAAATAAATAAAACAATAATTTAAAAATAAACTTATATTTAAAACAGTCTCATTAGATTTTTTTTTACTGAATAAGTTATAACTTGTCAGCTTAATTTTGATTATTGATTTATTTATTTGTAGATTATAAACAAAAAGACAAATGTTTTTTTTATTTCAAGTGGCAGTTTGTAATAACAAAGTAAATGATTATTATCTCAGTAAATGATTGAAGAATAAAAGACATTTATATTAATATAATTTTATTATATTTTCACTTTCATTTTAATATCAATTTTCCATTTATAAATCACAATGTGGGGTTTGTAAATCTATTTTCTGTTTTATTCATATGTATTTTTTCGCTTTGGTAATTATCGTACATAAGATGAAATATGTGTTCGCAAGTCTGAAAATCTATATGCTTTATAAGTTTTAATCAGACTATTACGACAGTGATCAAAGATTATTGTTTTTTGAAGTATTCAATTTCTTACTTATATATAAATACAAGTATAGTGTATATATTTAAGCTAGATGTAATTAGAGGGGATTTGAATCCAGGCTATGAAGATCCCTTCAGTCATCCACTCCATCTTATACAAATTGATACACATGACTGCATACATGTAAAAAAGATGGGCAATATACACATTTCATGCTGAAGCAGCATTCATCAGTTCATCTGGATTATCATCTCTGACACCATACCTCTGTTTATATTAAGTTACCAAATCATCAATATTATCCACCGTTCAACTCTTTAGCCATTCATATCATTGAAAATCTGAGAATACATATGACAACAAAATTGGCAAACAAGGGCTTTGAACATGCTATTGTCAGATATTCAGTAATATGGATGACTGAAGAGTTTGAAGAGTGGAGAAGGTTGAAGCCTATCTATTAATGTTTGAAGATTTGGTATCATAATATAAACAGAGTACTGATTATATATGTGTGTCGTATATGATGATCTGGACCAACTGACAAGTACTGGTTTAGAATGAAATATGTATATTAGAGATTATTTATCATTTTTCACATGTACGTGGTCATGTGTACCAGTCATATAAGATGGAGTGGATGACTGAAGGAAGCTTGAAATTCTGGGTTTAAATCCCCTCTAATTACTAATTTCGTACTTAGTTCACCAGATAGATAATTTAATATATATGTACATAAGTTAAAATATGCTAAATTATTAGTGGAGGATTAGTTAAGTTCAATATTAAATATTTTCTTTTGAAACAAAAATATATAAAATATTGTATTCTTAAAATGACACTTAAAAATACTCATATTTATATAATTCACATTGTCACTAGAAAATATGGATTGAGCATTGTAAAGATATGGTTTCTTCAACATATCTCAAACAGTTTTATTTACCAATTACAATGTCAAAAAATAAAAGTAACGGTTTTATTAACGTCAATAATAATTAGAATTTATTGTTTTTTTATTTTTTTGTTCTTTAAAAACCATCTTTTTTTACAAAATTTTAAATTTATTTACTGTTCAGTTTTATTATTATTGTTATTATTGTTTTGCATCTGTTTTAAAATAAATAAATTATGGACAGTAAGCAATAGCTAGGACTATATATATATATATATTTGCCAATTGAATACATAGATAAAGAGAATAATTTTTAATGCTTTATTATCATAGGCTTCATTATTTTATGATGTAATTCTGAACATTAAAACCCATTAAAGAATATAATGAAGCTCTAAAAACATATGATAGACTAAATTATGTTGAGGCATTGCAAAAAAAAAAAATCTAGCCTATATCTTTAAACATTTAAATTAGATTTGGGATATCCCTAACATTTAGTAATCATATATATATATATATTAATAAATTACCCGAATTATAACTTAAAAGTATATATATATGAAAGGTCTTTAGAATATACTATAAACATCTATATAGTACGCCTACGATATAATATTAAAATATAGCTAATAAAAGCTAGATAATGATAATGATAATAAGACCTCAATGGAATAAAAAAGTAGTAAATGAAATTAATCAGATAACAAGATTTTAATTTGCATTTAACTAAATAAATATACAACTATATAGAGTTCAGGAAGTACATAAACAATCACATGTTTTATTGGTAGGAAAATCATAAAGTACTTAAGTATGACAAGAATGGGCTGCAATTCATAACTTTTAGCTACCAGGTCTGCTACGCTGCCATTGCCCTAAATCAGGCAGGAATTAATGATATTAACATAGATTCCAAAAAAAAAAAAAATCAATAAATAACCAAACTGAAAGAAAACATTGATTTTATGAAAGTGAATTGAAAAAAAACCGTAATTAAAATAATTAGTTGCTGTGAAGGACATGTGACACTTGAACATCAGAAATGACGGCTGAATTGTAATCTAGGAATCGTTAACTTTCGACTTGTTCACTGCGCTAAACTGCATAAGGAAAAATTCTATTGATGATTCTAAATGTTGTAAATCATAACGATTTAGTAATAATTGTAAGTGTTAGATAACTGAAGAATACAAGTGTTAAGCACAACCGACACATTAATCGCCACAGTATTTTAAAAATAGATGTTTGCTAATAACACCAATTATTGTAAATAAGAAAACTGAAACAATAATTACTTACTGTATATTATCTATTATGATTTGTTTGTTATTCATTCTAATAACTTACAAGTATGTCTTATTTAATTCTAAAAATAAATTTCGAAAGACAAAATATAGTTTTTTAAAACTAAAATAATCGTTTTTTTGCAAATAAGTAATTATTTTTTTAACAAAGTTATTAACTCAATAGGTTTTCTCGTCATTTAGAAAATGACGCTTTTTTAATATATATATATCTGTAATTTGCAAATGTTATTACAAATTTGGTAAACAATATTCATCAACAAATACGGTATGTATAGAATGAAAAAAAAGTAAAATAGACAGTATATCAAAGAAATATGGAAAAGATTAGTAAAAAAAGATATACTCCAGGCAAATTCACGAAGTGATATATATATATAAATTTATATAATATTGCTATTAATAATTTTATTGATTTATTTTGTTTATTTAATGTATTCAAAGATGAGTCTATAGAAAATATAAAAGCAGTAAAAGATTTTCATCTAATATAAAGGTTGTTTAAATAATATAAATAAAAAAACCAAAACATTACATATAATAAATTGATACATTATTAAACTTACTCCAGGCGTCATATCTTTGATACGATCCAATCTATATATGTAAGAGATAGTAACCTGTTCCAACTGATGAAAACGTTCAGCATGAAATACATCTTTAAGATCGTTTGTCATTTAAGATGCAGTTATTCCTATATTTCAAGAATGTGTGGGAAAGTGGTGGTTATTAAGCACATTTAGTGGCCAAAGATGTAGGATGCTAAGAATCATCTGATTGCAGACCCAGGCTGCCATTTGGTGATGACCATTTATTTAGATATGTACAACTGCAGATCACTTTCAAGTGAAGTAAGATTGTAAGAATTAAAGAACTGTCATATTAAATGGGACAATATTGGACTTTGTGAAGTGAGAAGAAAAAGGTGAAGAGGCAACTGATTTAAAAAGTTGACATGTACTCTATTAGAAAGGTACAAATATTGGGAGTACAAATGGAGTAGGATTCATTATAAATAAAAAATAGAAGAACAACATTATGGAGATTGATGGTGTATCAGAAAGAGTGGCAAGATTAGTTATTCAACTTACTAGCAGATATCAAATGCAGATAATTCAGGTTTATGTTCCAACAAGTTCTCTTAGTGATGAAGTAGTAGAAGATTTTTATATGGATGCACAAAAGGCTTTTCATCAGACTAAACAACATTATAAAATTGTTATAGGAGACTTTAATGCTAGAACTGGTACACAAATGAAAGATGAAAGTACTGTAGGTAAATTTAGTTATGGTAATAGAAATGAGAGAGGTCATAAACTTGTGAAGTTTGCAGAAAAAGAAACAATTTATATTATGAATTTCTTTTTTGAAAAAAATGTTAAAAGAAAATGGACATGGAACCATCCAAATGAAGATACAGCAGAATTGGATTATATTTTCATTAACAGAAAATCCATATTTTAAGATTGTAATGTTCTTAATAAATTAAACACAGGAAGTGATCATTGATTAGTAAGTTACAAGATATGTGTTAAGGTGAAACTAGAGGGATAAAAATTATTAAGAAAAACAACATTTACAGTTGATATTCCTAATCTTCAGAAACATTCTAATGAATTTAAATTAGAACTTACAAATAGATTTCAAGTATTAGTAGATTTTGAACATGATTGAGATTTGAATGAAATTAATAAGAAAATAACTGATATACTTTTAAAAAACTGCAACAAAGATAGCTGGTAGAAAAAAGCAGCAATTGACTAATAAAATTTCTATTGAAACTAGAGAATTAATAAAAAAAAGAAAGAATATGAAGATATATAAAAATGATGCATTAAAAGAACTTAATATTCAAATTTTGTAAAATGGTAAGAAAAAGAGTTGATAATAATATAAAAAGTATAACTGTAAACTAGCAAGAAAGGCTTTTGAAAAAAAACTAGCAAGAAAGGCTTTTGAAAAAAAATAAAAGTTTCAAGAGTGTAAAACATTAGGAAATGTATATCTGAAATAAGAAAAAAAAGATAGAACTATTACTAAAAAGAGAGACAACATTATGAAATGGATTTAAGAGTTCTATCAAGAATTATGTAGTAGTAAAGAACAAATATCTCATACATCTATTATATCTTCTGAATTGCCCAGAAATTTAAATGAAGAAGTGAGACATGCAATTAAATTTATGAAAAAAGGAAGAACTCCAGGTAATGGTGAAATTATAATCAATGCATTAAAAGAAGCAAATGAAGAAATAATTTTTTTTTTGAGCAAAGTTATATACCAAAAGTGTAAATAATAAAGTTGTCCCAAATTATTGGAAGAATACAGTATTAATATTAATATTTTAAAAAGGTAATAAAGAAGATATTAGAAATTACAGACTATCAGTCTTTTATCAGTTTTATAGAAAATTGTTACCAAGATAATTACAGCTCATCTACAGTGAACATTGGATTTCAACCACTCCAAGGGAACAAGCTGAATTTAAAAGTGGTTTTAGTACAGTAGATCATATCCAAGTATTGAGAAAAGTTTTAAAAAGGACCAATGAATATGAAATGCCATTGTGCTTTGGATATGTAGATTATAAAAAAGGCATTTGATTTTATAAGCATTTCTTCAATGATTAAAGCATTGAATCATTAAGGTATAGACACAAAATATTGTCATATTCTAAAGAATATTTATAAAAATGCAGTAGCAACAATTAGATTACATAATGATAATAAGAAGGTTAACATTGAGAAAAGTGCAAGACAGGGTGACTCAATATCACCAAATCTTTTTATAGCAGTGCTGCAGGAAGTAATTTGTTCATTAAAATGGGAAGCTGATGAGTGAAAGTAAATGGAGATTATTTATGTCATTTAGATTTTTCAGATGATGTAGTTGTTTTTGAAAATAATGCTTTAGATCTTAAGGAAATGTTACAGGAGTTATCAGATAAAAGTAAATAAACATCACGTGATCACTGTTTCTTATGCTTGCTTATAACTTATTAAAACAGGCAAAACTCTCTATATGTATTGCAACTCAGTGCAAGCCAGCATAATTAATGGATGTCAGAAGCCCTGTGCATAAAATCCCCATCTAGTGCCTACTCATCCAATATCCCCAGACTAGTTTATGGCTTGTGGCCTTCATCAGTGAGGAGCTTTGGAACTGAGAGCACTGCACTTAGATCTTAGGATCTAATTCAACCTTCCAGCAGCCACCTTTTAGGTCTATTTAACTACAGAACTATGAGTCTTAAATTAAAAACACTATAATATTTTCAATCCAAACTCATTAGCTTATATAGCCATATAGCTCTGAATTTAGTTCAGTACCTATACATTTTTGTGTTTTTGGTTCCTTAATAAACATAGCCACCATTATTTTATTAGGCAGGATTGGTTTTAAGCCAATAAACATCACATGATCACCATTTCTTATACTTTTTTATAATTGTTATTAAAACAGGCAATACTCTCTCAGATTTAAGGCTCCTCACTGATAAAGGCCACACACTAAAAACTAGTCTGTAGACATTGGATGAGTAGACACTATACACAAGCCTTCTCCCATCTATTGATTACTCTGGCTTACACTGACTATCAATATGTATAGATAGTTTTGCCTGTTTTAATAACAGTTATAAGCAAGCATAAGAAATGGTGATCATGTGATGTTTATTGGCTTAAAACCAATTCTGCCTAATAGGATAGTGGTGGTTATGGTTATTAAAGAACCAAAGACACCGAAATGTATAGGTACTGAAGTGAGTTTAGATCTATATGACTATATAAGCTAATGAGCTTGGATTAAAATATAGTGTTTTCAATTTAAGACTCATAGTTTTGTAATTAAGTAAAGACAAAAGGTGGCTGCTGGAGGGTTGCATTAGATCCTAAGATCTAGGTGCAGTGCTCTCATAACCAAAGCACCTCACTGATGAAGGCCAAAAGCTAGAAACTAGTCTGGGGATATTGTATGAGTAGGCACTAGATGGGGAATTTTATGCCTAAGACTTCTGGTATCCATTGATTACTCTGGCTTGCACTGAGTGGCAATACATATAGAGAGTTTTTCCTGTTTTAATAACACATGAAAGTAAGAAAGTTGGACTAAAGGTAAATGTTAAAAGGACTAAATAAATGCTCAATGGATTTTCTCAAAAGATAAAAATAAAGTTTGAAGAGTTAGAAGAAGGCAACAACTATAAATACCTTGGTCAAATTACTACTTTAGAAAGAAGTATAATGAATAAAATTATTCAGAATTAAACCTGGTTGGAGTGGTTTTAGTAGAAATAATGTAATACTAAAAGAAAATATGCCTATGTGTTTGAAAAGAAAAGTTTTTAATTAATGTGTTTTACCAATTCTTACTTATGGATCTGAGACTTGAATACTTAATAGAAGAACAAAACAGAATCTTCAGATCACTTGAAGAAGTATGGAAACTTGTATGTTAGAAATAACAAGAAAAGATCAAAAATGAATATATGGGCAAGAGAACAAACAGGTATTACTGACCTCATTGAAAAAATTAAAAGACTGAAATGGAGTTGGACTTGACATATTGCTAGAAGAAATGATAATAGATGGGCAACTGAAATCTTAAGCTGGATTCCAAGTGATTGTAAAAGACCCAGAAAGAGACCACATGTGACTAATGTATTAGATAAAAAAAATCCAACAACATGAAATTGAACATTAAAACTTGTGCCTTACAAACTCTTTACTTATATATCTAATATGCATATAAATGTGTAGGATTAAAAGAATACTACTGAACATCAATTATATTTAGTAATGAGAAGAAAAGAAAGACAATACCTTCACACAATAAATAAGTCTTTTTCATATTTATTATAGAAGAATAATCCTCCAGATAAATGGCAAACTCAAATCAGAATAAAGAAACATTATTTGAATGATCAATAACCTGACTAAAAACCTTACAAAATGCCAGATAGACAAGATAAAACTTAATGCATGCACAATCATATTTTTTGTTGTTTCTTTTCATGCTTTCAGTGTCAATCTGACTCCCAAATTTTTGAACAGATCTAGTGATGAATATTTTTGCTATGATGCCATATTTGATTTTTTTTGTATAATTAAATTATTTTTATGTATATTATAACTTTCATTATAGACTACATTATTAATATTTAAGTCTTCTAATAATTAAAATTCTAAAGTATAAAAATCTAATATTTTAAAATTGTGAAAATAAGTATCTAACTGAGGGTCTATCTATAACAAAGGAAAACATTGTTATTGGCCTCACAATATCCAATCAAAAATATTAAAAGAATGTAATATTAGATATTAGAATTTTATGTTATTAAATAATCATTTAGTTAGAATTGGTTATCATAAAAATTCTAAAAGTTAATTAACTATTAATTGCTACTGAAATATTTTTCTAACAGTTTTTACAAAAACAATTTCCTTTTTAGTCTGAAATGACTTTTCTATCATAATTTCTGGTTTTCATGACTTATTTTATATACTTTCTAAGAACTATTTTTTAAAAAAAATAAAATGTTTTCCAAGACAACCCCCATAGTAGTAGTAAGTTGATTGTTTGGTCAGCTTCAAAGAGTGAAATAATAATTTAAATATTGACTTATCAAAACCTTAGTTATATTATCATTAATTATTATGTCAATTATTATATTTTAAGTAAAAAAGTCATCAAAAATTAAATAATATTTACTCTATAAATTGATTCTGAATATATTATTTATGCTATTGTCAATTTACACATTTTTGTTTGGGATATTTCTGTAATAATGATATTGTTTGAATTTAATGTAACATTATTTTATTGTCACATTATTAAAATAAGAGTAGCTAGCATATAGATACTTTAAAAATAAATGTAAAGCATTTCTGATCTATAAAACTTATCTTAGAGTAGAATAATAGGCATGCTATAGTATAAATATCTTGTGAATTTTGTAGTGCATTGGGAGTTTAAGGTTTATATATACCCAGATAAATTATAACAATGATACATTAAAATTTAAAATAAATTTATTAATTTGGTGTTATCAATTGTAAGGAAGATAATATGAGTAATTTAGTAGAAAATATTGATGACTTGGGTGAGACTCCAACTATATTGTTCCTTGATACACAAAATATTGAAAAAGAACAAATCTAAATTATGTTATTCTCTAATCCTCAAATGGTTGACTTGGGAGACACCCAAAATATCATTTCCACTAGAGCTCAAGATTTTCTATTTCAAATACTTAGAAAAAATTTAATCTCTAGAAAATAGATTTGAATCTCAAAATAAAACTAAAATAAAAAATAAGAAAAGAGGATAGAATTTATCAGGAAAAAAGGCAAGAATCTCCAGAAAAGTCTAGGGAAGAAAATAAATATAAAAAATCTTTAGATGATAAGCTAAAATTTTAAAATAATAAGTTTGATAACTCTCTAAAAATGCAAAAGTCTTTAGATGACAAATTAGAAAAATCTTTAGTATTCTTAGAAAGTAAGTTGGATAACTCTAAAGAATGTTTAGAAAATAAGTTTATAGAATCCCAGGAGCAGCTTAGGAAAAATGATTTTGAATGTAGATTAAATAAAATATTGTCAACATGATATTAATATAAGTTTATTTTATTAAACAATGTAAATCTTTAATCTATTTAAAAATATATTTTATTAGAATAATAGGTTTTATTATTAAATAACTTGCTAAATATTTTGTTTAAAGATGATATAATTTTCAAATTAATTATTTTGTTTTGACTGTCTGTCTAGATGATTATCTCCATAAAGTTTTGGAATTATGTGAATTGCATTTATTTTTAGAATTTTGCCATAAATATTGAAAAGTTTTAACCTTTTGTTAATTGAGTCAATTGGGAATGTACTTCAATTGTCAATCAAATCAATCAAAGACAATCACATGACTTGTCTTATATAAGTCTGATGAGACTTACACATACCTATTATACTTATTTTATTCTATCTGGTTTAGACACCTATTTATTCATTTAAATTGTCTCAAGTTTTAAATTTTTTTAAACTAATTTAATTTTGATAAGTTAGCAATATGCATTGTTAAAAAGTATTTTTTATCAGGGAATTTGCAATTGAAATCTTTCACTGCTTTAAAGTTTCAACAAGTCTTGCATTATGGGAAATTCTACCATGAATGTTTTAAAAATGGAAATGTTTTCTTTGAATTTTATTTCAATAATAGAACATAATCAAAGATTATTATTCCTGCTTTGTAAAGACTTTGTTAATTTCACTTTTATATTATATTTAAATTTTTATTTGGAATGGATAATTTCCAAGTTACCTACAAGATCTTTTAATGTATTTTATTCTAATATTAAAGAGATGTTATTCATTCTTCTAATCAGCTTTATGAAATTCATATTTAAAGCAAGCCAAGTATTTTACTGTATTTGAAATATGTTCTCTTCTGGTATAATTTCATTTTTATATGAAATAAAGACTATTTAATTAGGAGTTGTGGAACCTTTAGAGCAATAAAATAATTTTTTAAATATTAAAATTTAAAAATAATGTATTTATTGCCATGACATAATTTTGATAATCGATTTTCATTATGCATTTGTTTTATTTATGAAATTTATGTGGCTGAATAAAATATTCACTCCAGAAAATAAAATTATATTTCAATAAAGATAAAACTCAACTTTTGACTTTATGCAGAGTACAGAGCATATTACTAATGAAGGGCTTATATTTAATTAGTATGCTTTCATCATCATCATCACCCATTATCAATCCACTGCAGGATGAAGGTCTCTCCAAGTTTAATCCATCTTCTCCGATCTTTATCTTCTCTTCTCCACATCACCCCTGCACACTTTTTTATTTCATCCATCCATCTTACATGTGGTCTCTTTCTGGGTCTTTTACAATCTCCTGGAATCCAGTTTAAGATTTCAATTGTCCATCTATTATCATCTCTTTTAGCAATATGTCCATCCCAACTCCACTTCAATCTTTTAATTTTTTCAATGAGGTTAGTAAGACCTGTTGTTTTTTTACCCATACATTACTGAGCAGGGCAAATTTCTAATGTCCACTCCATACATTCTTGTCATTGCAGCTGTTATTACTATGTGATTATTTATATAGTATATGAACATGGATGGGCTGCTCACCAACACGCATTAGCCAGTGTGGTTAGTTTATTGGCTTTTTACCTCTGAGTTTAAGATCAAGAAACACCATGATCTTTCTTCTCAGTTGCCTGATAAGGCAGAAATGAATGTTTGTGTAACTGATAAATAATTAGTATGCTTTATTATTATTTAAATACTTCACTAAAAATATAAAATGCATTTATAAATTGCTAATATTTCCAGGAAGTTAATTTTTTACTTCGATGAGTATCAAATGGCAACATTGTAAAATTATTTTTTCATGCTTGCATTAAATTTAGAGAAGGAAATATAATTTTTGACCTATTGACTCCAATATATTAAATTTATTTGTTTTTCAAAAATTTGTTATATTATTTATCACTATACCCAATCTATGCTCCAGAGATATTAATTTAAAAATTTGCTGTTAAACGTATTATGCTCCATTTTTGAAAATACTTGCCCTTCATTATAATCATCAATAAATTATAAAAGTGTGTTTTAAAATAAATTCTAAATTTATTTATATAATATTTTACATAAAGTGTACAATGTGTTTGTTATTCAAGTTCATTTGATTTGCAGCTATTAAGTCTGAATGGCTATGATTATTTGTGTTTGTGATTACAAATATTTGCTTCCTAATATTTTGTGAATTACTTTGGGTGTTAGTTTAATTTATAATGTTGTTTCAACATCCCAGAAAGTCTGAAAAATGGACAAGAACTTTTTATTGACTCTATCCAACACATTAATGAATATCTGACTCTTTTTATTTTTATTTGGATCTTGTATTTATTTCTATACATTTTTGATTTAATCTTACACATGATTTAAAAGATATTTTATGCTGACTTCTCAGATGTCAGTGTAATAATATTTTAAATGCATTATACTTGTCCCTTTATGAAGTTATTTATGAGTATGTTCAAATGCTGGAAGAATTTGGAAACTGATGAATATTTTTTAGTTTAATTATTATGCCACAAATTTATATTTAGTTATATTTAACTCTGTCTATTGTTTTCATTGGTTTTACACATCACTTAATTAGTATCAATTTTAAGATATTAAAACATTAGTGTCTCTCTTAAAGTTTATAATACCTTGCCAGTAAGTTTTAAAGAGCTGCAGCTTAGTCTTTCTCTTATAGATTATTCTGTTGCCATAATATTTTATTTATTTTGTGATATCAAGCTTTTAATGCTTTATTTAGGAAAAACTCTGTTCTCTTTTCATGGTTCATTTTTATTTTTTGACTACTGACAAAATTCTAGCTTATTTTTGTTCTCATGCATAAATGTTTTCTTGAGTTCATGCCATCATCTTATTTTGTCTTGCTTTTTTATTCCTGAATGTGGATTATTTTGTAATATATTTTGTTTTAAACCATGAGTACTGCACAATCGTGATTTTATTTTGGCATTTAACATTTTATGATGCTGCAGAATGCCAACCTTACCTTCACTTGTACTCTTGATTCAAATGAGTGTTGTTTTTGATGTGTAGGTTATGACTCTCTAGCACCTCAAGATTTCAAATCTGATAAATTGTTTAATATTAAATTTAAAATTGTATATGTGGTTACATAAAATAATATATATTTTCTTCAGCATTCATCACCAAACAAGAGTGATAAGATTATATTTAACTTAAGGCAGTGAATATTTTTATCTTTGTACTTGATATATGCAGGGAAGTATATTAAATGAGAGAACTTACTGAAAGTATCAAAGTTATCAAATAGTTTGTTAACTATTGAATATCAGTGCTATTTTTTCTAAAAGTGTAATATATAATTTTATTTTAAATAATTTTTTTAAAATTTTGTTTTGGGAAATTATTTTAATAATTTTGTAGGCCATAAATGACAAACAGCTTGATATTTGTCTATTGAATGTTGCTAACATTAATAAATATTAGCCTTATTATTACATTAACACTATTTGCATTTCATCTTCATCAGCATCTATCAGAAATCTAATAATAATATTTACCACACAATTATCACTGTTTATTTATGCATTGAAAGTTGATAAATACAAAGAATTTGACATGGAAGTCATTTATTTAAATTACATTTCCTATGTTAAGAGAATATCCCAGAAATAGATTATTTTATTTCATGAAAATAATAAAACCATTTATTTATGTGGGTATAACAGCACTTTAGTCAATTTCATTTATGTTGAAGATCAGTTGATTTTATTCATCATCAGTTTAAATGATAAGATTGTGTAGTTTTATTTTAGAAAACTAAAAACAAACCTATAAATGTAATATTTTGAGTAGCCATAAAATGACTTATCTACTCATGATATCATTTATGCCATCCTAGTGTATTATCAGTATTCTAAACTTAAAAGTTTTTCATGTTTAATTTGTCATAATTTTTATAATTGTTTAATTCATGAAGAAATTATCTTAAGAGTAAAAGTATGTCTTATTATCATTGTTGTTTTACTAGGATCACATTCTTTGCTAGATTTCAAAAATTAAAAAGAAGAATCAAATTATAAATTATGAGATTATTCATTACAAAAACCCTCAAATTTATTTCATTTATAAGATTATTTAAGAAAAAAATGTTACATTTAAAAACAAATATTTTAAGAAAGAGTTGTGTGGCAAATATAAAAGAATACATGTGTTAATTTAATAAAAGAAAAATCCAATCATTGAAGAAAGATAATCATGATAATAGTAAGATTTGGTGATATTTTGAGGATGTGTTAGTGAAAGAAGATTTTAAAATAACCGAACTCTTTTGTGTCATATGCTTATAATATTAAGAGTTATTATAGTTTAGGAGAGAGAGTACATGAATTCTCCTTTTCTTACTTTATTGTGTTTCTGATTTGTAATACTATTGTCTATTATTTATTATGCTAGGTTTATATTAGCATATGCATAACCCTGAGCTTAGCCCATAGATGTATATATTTTTGTAAAAACTTATTATTATAACCCTTGAGTATTGGAGAGGTGTAGCACAGCTAGCCAATTTTTAATTTTTAATATATATATATACTGTTTCATTTTCAACACACACACACACACACACACACACACACACATATATATATATATATATAAGTATAATACCCATTATAAAAAAATATTATATAATATATAAATTGTTTATATATATATATTAAAAGGAATAACCATCAAGTGAAACATATATATATAATCATACACAAAAAAGCTTTTTTCAGCAAATATTAATTTTTGCTCTTTTTAATGTATTTCAAGTAATTTATAATATGATGTACATTGTATATATAGTGATATCTATCTCTTTTTTTGTTTATAAAATTATCTATGACCTATTAGAAATCATACAGTATTTTTAAAACATAAAATAACCTATATAAATGTATATGAAAAAACCTTCCATTCATTTATCATTAACTAATTATTAGTCAAATTAAGTGATGTTTTACATATGTTCATGCAATTATTTTTCTTATAATTAATGTAAGTGGTTTCATATGTCTTTCACCTATTAGGTTGTTTAATATAATATAAAGATTTTATATTTTTGACACCATCTATTTATGTCCATATTTTAAATAATAAATATATAATGCAGACTTATCATCTCTTCTATTAATAGCATCCTATGTTCTTTCCCTATTCATCTAATTGTTTTCCTGTAAGTCCATAATAAACCATACAACTATTTCTACAAGCAATTTTATATACAATTCCCTTTTTAATTTTCATATAATCTCTTATTTTTTAATTAGTTGTTAATTTGTCAGGATTTTTATTATTTGACCATTCTATGCTAATGATTTTATCTCATAATTTTTACTTCTTAGTAATGTATGATATATTTTAGGGATGTATGAAATTTACATCCATTTTTTATTATTCCTAGATTTGCTATTATTATTTATAATACATTATTATTAATATTTGAATTAAGTAGTTTATAATTAAAAAATATATTTTCAATACTCTTACAATTATACCTTAATTAGTATATAATTCAATAACTTGATCCTTTTATAAAGTACCTATTATATCTGTCATTTTTATGTTTAAAATTTTTAATAAGTGCCATTTTTTGTATCCATGCCTGTTTTGAATCTATAGAAATGATCTTTCTTAATATATCATCTTTAATGAAATGTTTTAATATAATTTTATCATTATCTATATTAATCTCTATATCTAAATACCTTATTTTAACATTCCATATTTGTAGATTTTATATTGTATACATTAGTATTAAATTCTCTATAAATATTATTTATAGCTCTTTTGTTACCAATTATTAAAGTATCATCAACATATCTAAAATATGTGTTATTTTTTGATTTATTATTCTTTTTTAACTATTTTCATTTCCAATTTATCAATAAATATTGATGATATTAAACCACTAATTGCACAACCTATTACAAATCCTTTATGTATACTCTAATATTTATTATTGTATATGAAATATAAGCTATCATGTATTAATGTTAAACATTTTTCTATAATATTTATTATATTTATATCATTAATGTACATAGATAATTTCTGTAATAATATTTCTATACTCTTAATTCTCGAAATACCAGGATACATTTTCGCAATATCCATTGTAAAAATATCTTGGTTTCTATCCAGTTATATCTTATTTAATTTATTTATGAGAGAATCTGTATTTTCAATGCAAAATTCCCCATAACCAATAATATTTGCTATCCATTTATTTAAATATCTACAAAATTTCTGTAGAATGAAATCACTAAAATAAATAATAATCTCAATGGATTTTTATCTTTATGAGTTTTAACCTTAGTAAATATATATGGATTCTCATAAGAAGGATACAAAAATTTATATTGATTTACATTTATAATTTTATGTATTTAGTTTTTATAATATTAGTAGGATCTTTTAATAAATTATCATATCCTTTTATATTTCATATTTTATTCTTTCTATGAAGGCAGTAATAATCATTAGACTATGAATATCATATAGATTAATGCTTATTATTGCCTTCATTTTTATATATATATATATATATATATATATATATATATATATATATATATATATATATATATATATATATATATATATATATGTCACAGATGGCGTCCTACCAAGACTGCCAATCAAGCGTGTTTGTTTACATAAACGTCAGGTAGTTAGTATTCACTATCTCTAACTATAATTCCACTTTCAGATCATGATTTCAAGCTATTTGCTATCGGCAGTGAAAGACAGGAATAAGAAACTAGATCTGAATACAAACTCTGAGCGTTTATGAAACAATTTCTATTCAGCTTGAAGCGTGATTTTAGACACGTAATGTCTTCAAACTCAGCATAGCAAACCAGATAGCTACATGGGTCTGATCTCAGTTCAGCATCACCACAAGTAGAAGCCTCTGCAATCTATATCATTGCAAGAAAGACCTCAAAGGTACATTTATGATAAACAAAAATGCAAGTTAAAACTTGCTAACGCTGTTTTATGTCCACAGATGGGTCTACCAAGCTGCCAATCAAGCGTGTTTTGTTTCATAAACGTCAGAGTGTTAGTATTCACTATCTCTAACTATAATTCCACTTTCAGATCATGATTTCAAGCTATTGCTATCGTCAGTGAAAGACAGGAATAAGAAACTAGATCTGAATACAAACTCTGAGCGTTTATGAAACAATTTCTATTCAGCTTGCAAGCGTGAATTTTTAGACACGAATGCTTCAAACTCAGCTAGCAAACCAGATAGCTCATGGGTCTGATCTCAGTTCAGCACACCACATAGTAGAACCCTGCAATCTATATCATTGCAAGAAAGACCTCAAAGGTCATTTATGATAAACAAAAATGCAAGTTAAACTGCTAACGCTGTATTTATGTCCACAGATGGGTCCTCACTGCCAATCGCGTGTTTTGTTTACATAAACGTCAGAGTAGTTAGTATTCACTATCTCTAACTATAATTCCACTTTCAGATCATGATTTCAGCTATTTGCTATCGTCGTGGCGGAATAGAATTGAATACACCCGGCGTTTATGAACTTTCTATCGCTGAGCTTTTGCCTAGTCAGGAAGCAAATAAGAGATCTGAATACAAACCTGAGCGTTTATGAATAGAATGTTCTAAACGCTCAGGTTTGTATTCAGATCTAGTTTCTTTATTCCTGTCTTTCACTGACGATAGCAAATAGCTGAAATCATGATCTGAAAGTGGTTATAGTTAGAGTAGTGAATACTAACTCTCTGACGTTTATAAACAAAACAGCTGATTGGCGTCTTGGTAGGACCCTGTGGACATAAATAGTAGCAAGTTTTTAACTGCATTTGTTTATCATAAATGTACCTTTGAGGTCTTTCTTGCAATGATATAGTTGCAGACTCTACTATGTGGTGATGCTGAACTGAGTAGCCATGTAGCTATCTGGTTTGCTATGCTGAGTTTGAGCTTACGTGTCTAAAATTCACGCTGCAAGCTGAATAGAAATTGTTTCATAAACGCTCAGAGTTGTTTCAGACTAGTTTCTTTATTCCTGTCTTTCACTGATGATAGCAAAAGCGAAATCGATCTGAAAGTGGATTATAGTTAGAGTAGTGATCTAACTACTCTGACGTTTTGTAAACAAAACACGCTTGATTGGCGTCTTGGTAGACACTGTGGACATAAATACAAGCGTTAGCAAGTTTTTAACTTGCATTTTGTTTATCTAAATGCCTTTGAGGTCTTTCTTGCAATGATATAGTGCAGAGGCTCTACTAGTGGTGATGTGAACGAGATCAGACCCAGTAGCTATCTGGTTTGCTATGCTGAGTTTGAAGCATTCGTGTCTAAAATTCAGCTGCAAGCTGAAGTTGTTTCTAAGCTCAGAGTTTGTATTCAGATCTAGTTTCTTTATTCTGTCTTTCACTGACGATGCAATAGCTTGAAATCGTCTGAAGTGGAATATAGTAGAGATAGTGAATACTAACTCTCTGACGTTTATGTAAACAAAACACGCTTGATTGGCAGTCTTGAGGACGCCATCGTGGCTAAATACAAGCGTTAGCAAGTTTTTTAACTTCTTTTTGTTATCATAAATGTACCTTTGAGGTTTTCTTGCAATGATATAGATTGCAGAGGCTTCTACTATGTGGTGATGCTGAACTGAGTCAGACCCAGTAGCTATCTGGTTTGCTATGCTGAGTTTGAAGACATTACGTGTCTAAAAAATTCACGCTTGCAAGCTGAATAGAAATTGTTTCAAAAATCGGAAGCTCAGAGTTTGTATTCAGATCTAGTTTCTTTATTCCTGTCTTTCACTGCGATAGAAATAGTTGAAATATGATCTGAAAGTGGAATTATAGTTAGAGATAGTGAATACTAACTACTCTGACGTTTATAAAAAAAAGCTTGATTGGCAGTTTGGTAGGACATCTGTGGACATAAATACAAGCGTTAGAAGTTTTTTAACTTGCATTTTTGTTTATCATAAATGTACCTTTGAGGTCTTTCTTGCAATGATATAGATTGCAGAGGCTTCTACTATGTGGTGATGCTGAACTGAGATCAGACCCATGTAGCTATCTGGTTTGCTATGCTGAGTTTGAAGACATTACGTGTCTAAAAAATTCACGCTTGCAAGCTGAATAGAAATTGTTTCATAAACGCTCAGAGTTTGTATTCAGATCTAGTTTCTTTATTCCTGTCTTTCACTGACGATAGCAAATAGCTTGAAATCATGATCTGAAAGTGGAATTATAGTTAGAGATAGTGAATACTAACTACTCTGACGTTTATGTAAACAAAACACGCTTGATTGGCAGTCTTGGTAGGACGCCATCTGTGGACATAAATACAAGCGTTAGCAAGTTTTTTAACTTGCATTTTTGTTTATCATATATATATATATATAACTTGGTCTTTTATGTGGTAGATAAGTTTTACAAAAAACCTGCATGAAAGAAATCACACAAAAATAGACTTGACTTACATTGAAAAATGTGGGATACATTCCATAATTTTCAAAAATTGCATAAAAGCAAAGCAACAAGGTAAATAAATAAGGAAATAAAAGTATGACTAAAAAAAAATTTCAAATATTTGAAAAAATTGATACAAGACAAACTTTTTTTACTTTTTTTATTAACTATTTAATTTTATTCAAAACAATATAGTTTTATATGATTAAGTCAAATAATTTTTTACTTTTGGGAAATATATATATTCTAGCATGTGTGTGTGTGCAATGCAACTGTTCCCAAAAGCTATAAAGTATTAATATAAAATAGATAACTAAAAACAAACAAGCTGAGTGCTTTCAAATGATCTTGCCTTCATAATCATAGCTTGCTACTATGTTTAATGATATGCAAATATGCTAATTCCATTTCTTCAATAAAGCATAAAAGCAAATGTAATAGAATACAGAGATGACTTATTGAATCTAGGGTTCAGGCAGTTCATTGTTGACAAATTTTTTTTACATATTCAGCTTAACACTCAAATCACACAGGATAAACCCAGATTATTGCTTCCATATATATCCAATTTACACAAGAAATTGCATTCCATCCTCAACAACAGATATCAGCTTTGTTTCCAAACTCCTCCAAACACTAACAATTTAACTAACAACACTAAAGACCAAACTCCACTTTTACAGATCCCCCCCATACAGTATATAATATTGCATGTTCCAACAATAATTGTAAAGGCATATATTATAGGGAAAGCAGAGCATCTTTGTCCACACGATTAGCACAACATAAATATTCATACAATAGAGCTCGCAATGATCCTTCTACCTATTCAGTTTTCTACCAGCACCAGGGCACAAGTCACCATGAGTGCATTCCAGACTATCCCACAATCGTGTGTAGAGAGAAACATGACTTTAAAAGAAAAATCAAAGAGGCTTTCTTCATCTCATGAGACAAAGATGCCAGAAATAGAAAGAACATGTGCTATGCTTTATCGAAGAAATGGAATTAGCATATTTGCATATCATTAAATGTAGTAGCAAGCTATGATTATGAAGGCAAGATCCTTTGAAAGCACTTAGCTCATTTGGTTTTAGTTATCTATTTTATATTAACACCTTATAGCTTTTGGGAACAGTTGCACTGCACACACAAACACACACATGCTAGAATATGGTTTTATGTGTAATTTATTTTACATTTTTTCATACATATTTTAGTCATTATCACTATTTGACAATATGCAGGTACATTAAAAATCAGATTCATTGCAAGCGGAAATACAATTAGTGCCAACATCAGTCTTATGCTGTGTTTAATAAGGTGCATCAACTGAAAATTTTTGCTCATGGCTTCAAGTCACTCTAAAACTGTCAATTTTTGCATTATCATAGTGAATTTGTGGGCATTTTTAAAGCTTAAAACATACTGTAAGGCATTGATTTGTTGTTGCTCATTTTGAACTAAAGGGAATGCTTGACAACAATTTTGACAGCTCAAGTTCTTTGTTTTGATATTCAAAACAAAGATGTATATTTTAGAGTATTTTTTTGTATTTTTTTTACATATTATAAATTGTTTTGATAAAATATGCTGCAAATATAATTATTTTAGAAAAATAGTTAAGATTTTAGTAAAATTTTTTTACTTTTTCATAAATGTAAATTGAGAAAGAAATCAATGACACATGCAACATTTTTTAATAGTTTATGAACATTGTCTTTATGTTTTCTGCTATAGAATATTTTTATAATTATACATAGAAATTTATTTTTGAAAAAACTTTCATTCACTTTCATAATCTGATGAATTATTAATTTGCTTTTTATAAACAAATCTAATATTAAAAGACAAATATATTTTTACTGCTGATTCCATAATTGAACCAATCAAAAGTTTAAAACTTAAATTCACTCAGCCAATAAAAAATTTTGCAATCTAAAAGTTAATGGTTTTCTGTTGACAATGTAAATGGTGATTAAACTTTGAGATGATGATTTTACTAATTGTTTATGAAGTTTATGATTACCAGACATACAATTATTTAGCTCTCCTTGGAATTTAAAAGCTCATTTATAATTCATTTTATTAACAAAAAAATGATTGTCCAATTGATTAGAAAGTTGAAGACTTCTTCGTATTATTTTTGCTGTGAAACAAACAGATTTGACTTCTGTCTCTATCTAAATTTATTGCCAAACCTTTTTCCAACAGGCATTTAAAGTATATAAAATATAATGTGTGTATATAAAATGGGGAAATCTGATTTTAAATGAATAATGAACTTCTTTATCACATAAAAGAAAACGGTATAAAAAGATGTTAAGAAGAAACATGAATCACATAACTTCAAAATTGCAATTAAAAATCTGCACAAAAAGAGACCTGGATGTATATGATATTCATAGGCTAATGCTTATTACTACCTTCAATCAAGATATATTTATCTAGATTTAAAATGATTACTGCCTTCAATCAAGATATATTTATCTAGATTTAAAATGATTACTGCCTTCAATCAAGATATATTTATCTAGATTTAAAATGATTACTGCCTTCAATCAAGATATATGTTTATAATCAAGAATATATATTGTACCGAGACAAAGTCGGTACAGGTATATACGCACACACATGAGCAATGTAAACACTCTATATTTTTTCTCTTCTTTCACTTTCAACTTATGATAAAAAATAAATGTAGTTTTCTTTCAATGCGTTATAAAATACACTGTAAAATAAAATGTTAATATTTCTGATTAAATAGTTAAGGCTTTCATATAATCTATTATAATAATATTCTCTAAAAAGAAAACAAAAAAATAATAATAAAATATAAAGTACTATTAATATGCCATTTTAAATCTCAATAAGTGATTTCTACTTGTATATGCCGTGGGGGTAATTAAAAGGGGTTTGTTTTAGATTATAACTGTAGTGAAAGTTAAAAGCTTATAGAAGTGATTTTGAGACAGATTAAATGCTCGACTTTTAAACTAATGTAAGTTAAATTGTTATCTTAAAACACGCACACATGTATGTATAAAAGGTGAATAATTATGAATTTTCCTAACTGAGATTGCAATGTGAGATTGCATAAACCTAAGATTGCCTCAAGAATATGGATTGAATGAACATTACGTAGGACACGGACCCCAACGACAACTCAAAGAATATTGAACTCTAGGTGGAGATTGGATCCTCAGATAATAACCAACCCATATAAATATGAGTCTTAGTCTTTGTCTTTATTCTTTTACACTTTTTTTATGCTTATGCTTATAGTTTTTTTTGATTCCTACGGAAGCTACAACTAGAACTTTTCTCTTT
Organism: Epiperipatus broadwayi; assembly: GCA_028023455.1. Taxonomy (NCBI): domain Eukaryota; kingdom Metazoa; phylum Onychophora; class Udeonychophora; order Euonychophora; family Peripatidae; genus Epiperipatus; species Epiperipatus broadwayi. Next base: position 3,479,881 of record JAQFVV010000085.1, on the reverse strand, counting down.
TTGCTATCCGGTTTATCCGATATGATCACTATGAAATTAACATTTAGAGCGTCGATCATCAGGATGGGCTAAGAAACCCTTCAGTGATTGATCGACGCTCCGCCACCAGAACATCTTCACAGCTATGAATGATCAACAACAGTGCCGTCCGAACATCGTACTCCAACCAGTCCAAGGGCGTTGTTCCGTTTAATATACAAGAATCGTCCAAACATACTACGCTGAACTTATATGAAATGAATAACCATTTATTATGGAACATTATCCACCAGGTTCGAACCCTCGCCAAATTAGAAGCAGCAGAAGACTACGCAAAATCCTAGGTAAACACTTTATTTCTTTTATGCTCCCATTCATTCTTTACGTAGACTTTAAAAGGCAATCTCATAATTAATTAAATTCGACTTTCGTAAATCAAAATATAAAATGATCCGTAATCCCTCACATTTGAATCTTAATATTTTAATCTCAACTTTCGTAAATAAAAAGATATCAGATGCTACATAGTTCCTCATATTTAAATCTTAGGACTTTTCCTGTTATGAACTTTGATCATAATTATTATTTTCTTTCGCAGATAAACTATCACACACACCTAATTTCAAATGTAAAGGAAGGAAATATATTTTATCATCCATGTTTATTATGCATAATATGTTCTTTTCTGTGCGAGTGCGAGAATGCGTGTATGTGCATGCAAATAAAGCTATTAATCAATGTTTCATTTTTTTTATATTCAAATAAATTCTTTTTTTATTTAAACAAGTCGAGCATTCCTCAAATCATTCTCTATAATTAAAATATATTTTTTTAATTATTATAATCAGCATTTATTCATGCAATTAATTATTTTACTTTTAAATTTGTCTTTTTTGTATTTTTTCGTTTTGTTTATTTCTTTAAATTTCATCGTGCCGTAAGTCACGATGTTTATTTACTATGTAGTTAAGATAGGTTTAAAAGTTGGGAGGGCCTATTATTAATAAGTATAAGTAAATGTCAATAAAAATAGTGTGAATAATTTTATTGGACTGTATGATAAAGGGGGGATGATCTTATAAGCTTCTAATTTGGTTTATATAATGATGCATAAACCGAACATTCATATTAGTTGCAAACAACCAATGACCCGGTCCAATATTTGGACCGATCTGTTAATCAATCAAGATTCTTCTCCATTGGTTAGTATTGCGTCTTTTGCCAGAATAATAGTCTTGAAAACAATTACATCGCGACCCTGAGTGACCCTTATTGGTCCATGCTGGGAGTTTGAGCTTATGGGCGGGGATTAGACTTCGAAATCATTTTGATATGATGTAAGGTGATGCGAGAAATTAAATTGTAAATTAAATCATCGTATCTGGCGCCCCCTTGTGTTGATAATGAACAACTATCGATATAGGAAAATAAATAAAGCTTTACGCTATATCATGTTTGTTACGGAGCTCTCAATCCCTTTAGGAACGGTTGAATAAGGCGACCGGTTACAAATGGCGCTTCCAAACGTGAGGCTAATACAAATAATGTTTTGGAGAGAAGCAAATCAAGACATTAGCCAAAAGCGGCCGAACCTCGTAAAAGACGCAAAACTTTTTCACGTAAACAAAAGTTTGGACGAATAAAAAAGAGAAAAAAGGGAAAAAGAAAAATTATGGATGGACAACGAATAAAGCAAAGGAGAACATAGCGGGAGATGGAGGCGCGGACGTCGATTAATCACTTCTTATCATAAATAAAAAAATAAAATAATCACGTTCCTTTAGGCATCAACAAAAAGTTGTAACATTTTAAATATAAATAGAGAAAGGGAAGGAAAAAAAAAATTTTTTTTGTTTCCTCTTTATCAAATCATAAATGGACAGCAATAACGATACTGCGTGGGAGGAGACAGGGGAGAGCCCTATAACGTTCAAAAAGATAGATGTTAAAGAAGAGGCTGAATCAGAAATAAAAATGCTTCTTAGAATGATGAGCCAAATGATGATAGAGATGAGGGAAGATAAAGAAGAAAGAAGGAAAAGAGAAGAGGACAGAGAAGAAGAAAGAAGGAGAGAGAGAAAGGAGGAGAGAGGGGAATTCATTAGGGAGATACAAAAATTATTGAAGGGAGACACAGGAGAGTCAGAGGAGGACCAGAGCAAAGAGGAAGAAATAGAGATTGACGAAGTAAAGACTGAAATTACCTCAATAAAAATAGAGATCGGCGCAGCAAAAGCCGAGATAGAAGAAGCGAAGACTGAAGTGATAACAGCAAAGGCAGAGTTGGAAGACCTAAGACAAAAGGTGGACACGATAAATAGAAAGGTAGAAGGAATCGAGCCACAACAGAACATACCGAGAGAAATTATGGCCAAACGTCTGGAGGAGTTGGAAAAGAAATTTGAACTGAGAATAAATGTGCGAGAACCGAGCCAGTCATGGGCCGAAAGGCAAATAAAAATTGAGATCTTCAGGGCAGGTGAAAACGAGAGTCCGATGGACCACGTGGAGAGCGTTCGGAACCTGTTTTCTGAGCCTTCAAAGCCGGAGCCAGACAAAATCAATATTGCCAGCACATACCTGCAAGGGCCAGCTAGAGATTGGTGGCGAACGATCGAGTTTAAACGCAGATCATTCGTAGAATATCGAGAAGAGATCCTACGAAGCTTTTGGAATGCTACCAGACAAGAGGGGATCTACTTTCACATCACCAATGAAAAATACGGGCTCAAACCTAACGAGACGATAACGCAGTTCTATTACAGGCAGGTGGCCGGCCTCCAGCAGCTACCGGCGTAACACATGACGGAGGAGCAAATCATCTCGACCATTAGACACAACATGCCGACAGACATCAGGCGGATGATGCTAAGCCGGGATGACGAGGGCATCCACGAGATGGGGGACGCCATAGCCAAGTTCGAGCGAGCGGAAGGATGGGAAAGGCAGATAGAGAGGCCGAGACAGGAACCATATAGGAGAAAGCTACCACCAGATCGATACTAATGAAAATTTAGTCTAAAAACATGTTGACGAACACGGATTTGCCACAGGAATACGATTACCGGAGCACGCTTTATAAATAACGGTAACTGAAGGAAAATGACCTCGGACCAGAAAGGACTTACACATCGCATCACATCATACAATAACAAGGGGGGAAGGGGGGTTGATAAAACATTATTTTAAACCAAAGCAGACCGCAGATAACTAAACACGAAAAAAAAAAAGAGAAGGAGAAAAAAATATATAATTTAAGGAAAGAAAAGGAATAAATGTCATAACTCTTCTAAAGAAAACTATTCGAGGTAAATAAGTTAATATTTCTGAAAGCCAGTTTAAAAAAAAAAAAAAAAAAAAGAACGTCGCCGCCTTCGACTAAAATATATGTTGCTCGAAAACACGCGGAGAAAGGAAGCGGATGCCGCCTAAAGAAAGAAAGAAAAGCCGGATCGCGAGAGTACACTATTATTGTTCCTTCCCTCAATATTTCCTATTGTGCTAGGAGGTACAGAGCTCGGATATTTTGAATGCTTATGGTTCTATAACTCAGATTATTTGCTACCTCTTAAATGTTGTCGTATTTTGCAGAGGGGACTTCGGAAATGACCATCCTCCTGCCTTCCATTAGATAGACCGTAAGAAAATGCCTATATGTTCGTAACGTTGCATCGCGGGACTTCGGAAAGGTCCATCCCCATGCCAACCTTCCACCCGGGGTGCCTGTACCAGACTGGGCAAGATATCTCCAATTATGGCACGCCCGCTCTTCGTAAAGAAAAAAAAAGGGAGGAAAAAAAAGAATTTTTTTTTTGAGTTTAGTTCGCAAACGTCAAGTGTCAATCCGAGCCTGACCACATGACCTACCACTTCGTTTCTTTATATGAGGGGGAGTTGAACTGTAGGATAGTCGGCTAAAATAAATGATTAAAAAATCACATGAAGTGAGGTCAAAAATAAGGAATTTTATGGTGAAAATTAAAATGCCAAGCCTCTCATTTTAATTTTTAGACGGATCGCGGGGATATGTACCGAGACAAAGTCAGTACAGGTATATACGCACACACACGAGCAATGTAAACACTCTATATTTTTTCTCTTCTTTCACTTTCAACTTATGATAAAAAATAAATGTAGTTTTCTTTCAATGCGTTATAAAATACACTGTAAAATAAAATGTTAATATTTCTGATTAAATAGTTAAGGCTTTCATATAATCTATTATAATAATATTCTCTAAAAAGAAAACAAAAAAAAATAATAAAATATAAAGTACTATTAATATGCCATTTTAAATCTCAATAAGTGATTTCTACTTGTATATGTTGCGGGTAATTAAAAGGGGTTTGTTTTAGATTATAACTGTAGTGAAAGTTAAAAGCTTATAGAAGTGATTTTGAGACAGATTAAATGCTCGACTTTTAAACTAATGTAAGTTAAATTGTTATCTTAAAACACGCACACATGTATGTATAAAAGGTGAATAAGTATGAATTTTTCTAACTGAGATTGCAATGTGAGATTGCATAAACCTAAGATTGCCTCAAGCATATGGATTGAATGAACATTACGTAGGACACGGACCCCAACGACAACTCAAAGAATATTGAACTCTGGGTGGAGATTGGATCCTCAGATAATAACCAACCCATATAAATATGAGTCTTAGTCTTTGTCTTTATTCTTTTACACTTTTTTATGCTTATGCTTATAGTTTTTTTTGATTCCTACGGAAGCTACAACTAGAACTTTTCTTTTTTTGCTATCCGGTTTATCCGATATGATCACTATGAAATTAACATTTAGAGCTTCGATCGTCAGGATGGGCTAAGAAACTCTTCAGTGATTGATCGACGCTCCGCCGCCAGAACATCTCCACAGCTATGAATGATCAACAACAGTGCCATCCGAACATCGTACTCCAATCAGTCCAAGGGCGTTGTTCCGTTTAATATACAAGAATCGTCCAAACATACTACGCTGAACTTATATGAAATGAATAACCATTTATTATGGAACATTATCCACCAGGTTCGAACCCTCGCCAAATTAGAAGCAGCAGAAGACTACGCAAAATCCTAGGTAAACACTTTATTTCTTTTATGCTCCCATTCATTCTTTACGTAGACTTTAAAAGGCAATCTCATAATTAATTAAATTCGACTTTCGTAAATCAAAATATAAAATGATCCGTAATCCCTCACATTTGAATCTTAATATTTTAATCTCAACTTTCGTAAATAAAAAGATATCAGATGCTACATAGTTCCTCATATTTAAATCTTAGGACTTTTCCTGTTATGAACTTTGATCATAATTATTATTTTCTTTCGCAGATAAACTATCACACACACCTAATTTCAAATGTAAAGGAAGGAAATATATTTTATCATCCATGTTTATTATGCATAATATGTTCTTTTCTGTGCGAGTGCGAGAATGCGTGTATGTGCGTGCAAATAAAGCTATTAATCAATGTTTCATTTTTTTTATATTCAAATAAATTCTTTTTTTATTTAAACAAGTCGAGCATTCCTCAAATCATTCTCTATAATTAAAATATATTTTTTTAATTATTATAATCAGCATTTATTCATGCAATTAATTATTTTACTTTTAAATTTGTCTTTCTTGTATTTTTTTGTTTTGTTTATTTCTTTAAATTTCATCGTGCCGTAAGTCACGATGTTTATTTACTATGTAGTTAAGATAGGTTTAAGAGTTGGGAGGGCCTATTATTAATAAGTATAAGTAAATGTCAATAAAATAGTGTGAATAATTCTATTGGACTGTATGATAAAGGGGGGATGATCTTATAAGCTTCTAATTTGGCTTATATAATGATGCATAAACCGAACATTCATATTAGTTGCAAACAACCAATGACCCGGTCCAATATTTGGACCGATCTGTTAATCAACCAAGATTCTTCTCCATTGGTTAGTATTGCGTCTTTTGCCAGAATAATAGTCTTGAAAACAATTACATCGTGACCCTGAGTGACCCTTATTGGTCCATGCTGGGAGTTTGAGCTTATGGGCGGGGATTAGACTTCGAAATCGTTTTGATATGACGTAAGGTGATGCGAGAAATTAAATTGTAAATTAAATCATCGTATCTGGCGCCCCCTTGTGTTGATAATGAACAACTATCGATATAGGAAAATAAATAAAGCTTTACGCTATATTATGTTTGTTACGGAGCTCTCAATCCCTTTAGGAACGGTTGAATAAGGCGACCGGTTACAATATATATATATATATATTTGTAGACTAATGCCTATTACTGCCTTAAATCAAGATATATAGGATATTCATAGTCTAATGCTTATTATTGTCTTTAATCAAGATTATTTAAAAGCTCAACAAAATATGTAGTTAATCAACTTTAATTTTTTAAACATATTATACATATGATTTATATTGGACTTTGCCATGTTGTTAAGCTAGAAAAAGAAGTTTGTGTTAATGAAAAAGTGATTTTTTTCATTTTTGTTTGAAGCCTTAAAAAATCACACAGAATAGCTTTCATACTATGTTTTAATTGGAGCTGCTATTTCCATGTGATCAGTTATATTTTAAATGAATTTAAATGCCATTTTATTCCTTGATTTAACTCTAAAAAACACTATAACATTTAATCTCAGATGCCAGAGATTTCTTAACTGAGAAATTAATTGGATATTTTAAGAAAACAAATAAATAGTGTACATGTATATAAATGAATATCCTATTTTATATTTATAATTATAATAGAGAAAAATAAATTATGATCCTTATTTTTAGAGACTTCAAAGTTATCAGGCAAAACGATGGTTAGGGCGAAAAGCAGACATTGCGAATAATTTCTGGTTGTAGACCAATTCAATCATTTTATTTAGTTACTTGTAATTTTTGGCTGCAGAAAGGAGTTTGCTATTAACTGAAAGAAGACCCTTTGATTCCTCTTGGAGGCCTTAAAGGAACCGAGCAGGGCAAATTCCTAATGTCCACTCCATACATTCTTGTCATTGCAGCTGTTATTACTATGTGATTATTCATATACTATATGGACATGGATGGGCTGCTCACCAACATGCATTAGCCAGCGTGGTGAGTTTATTGGGTTTTTACCTCTGAGTTTAAGATCAAGAAACACCATGGTCTTTCTTCGCAGTGCCTGATAAGGCAGAATGAATGTTTGTGTAAATGATAAATATTTTCCCCATACATATATACAATTTATGACAGACAAAAATAAAGCATGGCCCTTATTCCCAGGAGGCTGTAAAGTCACCAACCAAGGCAGCGGTTGGTGGCTGAAGGTGGAGGGTGCTAAGAATCCCATTGTGGACCCAGGCTGCCATTTGATGACAACTTTTTATTTAGGTACTTACAACTGCAGATCACTTTCAAGTGAAGGAAGATTGCAAAAATTAGAAGAAGAACTGTCTTATATTAAATGGGACATTATTGGACTTTGTGAAGTTAGAAGAAAAGGAGAAGAAACAATTGATTTAAAAAGTGGACATATACTCTATTATAAAGGCACACATATTGGAAATACAAGTGGAGTAGGATTCATTATAAATAAAAAGTGGAAGAACAATATTGTGGAGATTGATGGTGTATCGGACAGAGTGGCAAGATTAGTTATACAACTTAATAGCAGATACCAAATGCAGATAATTCAAGTTTATGCCCCAACAAGTTCTCATAGTGATGAAGTAGTAGAAGATTTTTATATGGATGTACAAAAGGCTTTTGATCAGAGTAAACAACATTTTAAAATTGTTATGGGAGACTTTAATGCTAGAATTGGTAGACAAATGAAAGATGAAATTGCTGTAGGTAATTTTGGTTATGGTAATAGAAATGAGAGAGGACATAGACTTGTGGAGTTTGCAGAAAAAGAAAAACTTTATATTATGAATTCATTTTTTGAGAAAAATGTTAAAAGGAAATGGACATGGAAGCATCCAAATGAAGGTACAGCAGAATTGGATTATATTTTGACTAACAGAAAATACATATTTCAAGATTGTAATGTTCTTAATAAATTTAACACAGGAAGTGATCATCGATTAGTAAGGTGTAAGTTACGTGTTAATGTAAAACTAGAGAGACAAAAATTATTAAGAAAAACAATATTTACAGTTGATATTCCTAATCTTCAGAAACATTCTAATGAATTTAAATTAGAACTTACAAATAGGTTTCAAGTGTTAGGAGATTTTGAACATGATTCAGATTTGAATGAAATTAATATGAAAATAACTGATACACTTTTAAAAACTGCAACAAATATAGCTGGTAGAAAAAAGCAGCAATTGACTAATAAAATTTCTACTGAGACTAGAGAATTTATGAAGAAAAAAAGGAATATGAAGATATACAAAAATGATGTATTAAAAAGAATTGAATATCTCGAATTTTGTAAAATGGTACGGAAAAGAGTTGAAAATGATATAAGAAAGTATAACTGTGAAATAGCAAGGAAAGCTGTAGAAGAAAATAAAAGTCTCAAAAATGTTAAACAACATTTTGGTATTGGTAGGAAATTTATATCTGCAATAAGAAAAAAAGATGGAATTATTACTAAAAAGAGAGATGATATCATGAAATTGGTAAAAGATTTTTATCAAGAATTATATAGTAATAAAGAACAAGTACCTCCTATATCTATTACATCTTCTGAATTGCCCAGAATTTTAAATGAAGAAGTGAGACATGTAATTAAGTTTATGAAGAAAGGAAAGGCTCCAGGAAATGATGGAATTATAATTGATATATTAAAAGAAGCAGGTGAAGAAATAGAAACAATTTTAGCAAAGTTATATACCAAATGTCTAAATGATGAAGATGTACTGGAAGATTGGAAGAATGCAGTAATAATATTAATATTTAAAAAAGGTGATAAAGAAGATATTAGAAATTACAGACCTATCAGCCTTTTATCAGTTTTATATAAAATTTTTACCAAGATAATTACAACTAGGCTACAGAGAACTTTGGATTTCCACCAACCAAGAGAACAAGCTGGATTTAAAAGTGGTTTTAGTACAATAGATCATATCCAGGTATTGAGAGAAGTCATAGAAAGGACAAATGAATATGAGTTGTCATTATGTTTTGGATTTGTAGATTATGAAAAGGCATTCGATTCTATACACATTTCTTCAGTAATTAAAGCATTGGATCATCAAGGTATAGATCTAGGATATTGTCATATTTTAAAGAATATTTATAAAAATGCAACAGCAACAATTAGATTACATAATGATACTGGAAAAATCAACATTGAGAAAGGTGACTCCATATCTCCAAAACTCTTTACAGCAGTGCTGCAAGAAGTATTTTGTGGATTAAAATGGGAAACTAAAGGAGTGAAAGTAAATGGAGAGTATTTAAGTCATTTAGATTTCGCAGATGATGTAGTTGTTTTTGCAAATAATGCTTCAGAGCTGCAGGAAATGTTGCAGGAGTTAGCAGATGAAAATAGAAAAGTAGGACTAAAGATAAATGTTAAAAAGACTAAAGTAATGTTTAATCGATTTGCTCAAAATATGAAAATAAAGATTGATTATGAAGAATTAGAAGAAGTTAACAGTTACAAATACTTTGGTCAGATTATTAATACAGATGGAAACATAATGGAGAAAATTAATCATAGAATTAAACTTGGTTGGAGTGCTTTTGGTAGAAATAACTTGATACTAAAAGGAAATATGCCTATGTGTTTGAAAAGGATGGTTTTTAACAAATGTGTTTTACCAGTTCTTACTTATGGTTATGAGACTTGGACACTTAATAGAAGAGCAATACAGAGACTTCAGACCACTCAAAGGAGTATGGAGAGATGTATGTTGGGAGTAACAAGAAGAGATCGAAAACGCAATGTATGGTTAAGACAACAAACAGGTGTTACTGACCTTATTGAAAAAATTAAAAGATTGAAATGGAGTTGGGCTGGACATATTGCTAGAAGAGATGATAATAGATGGACAATTGAAATTTTAAACTGGATTCCAAGAGATTGTAAAAGACCCAGAAAGAGACCACATGTGAGATGGATGGATGAAATAAGAAAATGTGCAGGGGTGTTGTGGAGAAGAGAAGCTAAAGATCGGAGAAGATGGATTAAACTTGGAGAGAGACCTTCATCTTGCAGTGGATTGATAATGGTTGATGATGATGATGAATTTTAGATTATTTTTAAGTGAATAAAAACTATAAGAACTGCAAAGTTGTCTATTTTTGCATAGGTCTCTGTTGAACTTTATAGAATTAGAATAAAAGGTTAAATAAAAAATGATTTAAAACATGGACATGAAATTTACGAAAAGCAAAAGTATTTGAAGTATAATAGTAGTAGTATCTATCATAAATAAATTAGTGAAAAGTAGCCAGATTGATGATATATCAGGTGGAATAGTAAGATTAATTATTGAACTTAATGGAAGATGCCAGTTGCAGATAAGTCATTATTATTACCAACAAGTTCTTATTATGCAGAAGTAGGATTTATTTAATATATATAAATGTTGCTTTACTTTGTTTAAAGTTTAATTTTTTAAGATTAATTTAATTAAAACAAAATTGAAATTAATTCCGTTTTTATTTGCTTAATATTTATTTGTTTGTATTTTAAAAATAACATAGCCCGTATGCCAAAACAGTGTCTCAATATATATATATATATATATAATAAAACCAGTTGCATATTGATGGATGCAATTCAAATATAGAAAAATCACCATCACCTACTTTTACATTATTTCATTAACAATACCTGGAAAATCTGAATATAGAAGCATCGAGAAAGCGCATTATTTCTTTTTCAGGTTGCACTGTTGAAATAATGTACTGGTAGGTAATAATGATTTATATACATATAATATTTACGATTTTATGATTTGAAAGCTTCAACTAGATGGTTAAAAATATTATAATTAATAGTTACACATACTCTTAAATCTTCTTAATCTAGTGAATTTCTTTACTGTATTTTTAAATATGACCAGAAACTCTCGTATTCTTGTATATAAAAGTAATCCCATAAAAGCAGACTAATAAATGGATATTTCTGTAAGATTATATTTCCTTTTTACAACTGTCAGAAACTCTAATAAAGATGTGTTGCAAACCATTTTATTTTTATATTATAGATTTTGTGGTCATAACATGAAGGCTTTGAAAGAAAGATATATATATATATATATATATATATATATATATATATAGTGAAATGGGTATAAGAAACAAATGAATAATAACAAATTTTCTAAAAAATGTATATATTATAATGAAGTTGAGAATAGTTTTCTTAAAACAAATAGACACAAATTAAAAATGATCACAAGAATTATATTATTCACAACTTTGAAATAGATGTGATGAAAATATGACATTATAGAAAGCAACTATGAGATAAACTAAAGTATTAAACTTTTTAAACAGAAGTTGCTTTAAAAGAAGTTAAAAAAAAGTATTCAAAATATTAAATAAGCAAACTTTATGAATAGTGTGGGAAGTGCATGGACATATGTGTAGGTTACACTTTGTTTAGTTATGCAAAACCCAACTCATTTTTAACATTTTCGGTTATCTTTCTTTTTTCCCTATGGGTTTAAATCCCTATATTCATTGATAAATGTCTAATAATAATACAGTCACCTCTCAAATTCTAAGACTGATTGGCAAGTCAAATATGTCTTTTAATAAAAATTAATCTATAATACTTTGAGTCATTCATTACTAGATCACACAAAGTGAAAAAGGATTGAAAAATATTATATGCCATACTTAGGTGTAATCTTTTTCATTTATTGATTAATTATTTCGCACTAAAATCTATAAGAAATTTAAGCTTTCTTCTTCTAACAATATTTTATAAAAAGAATCCTTATACACACAAACATATATATATATATATATATCCTTATACACACAAACATATATATATATATATATATCCTTTTTATTTTGCTTTATTTTTTTAATTACGTATTTTAATGTAATATTTATTTATAATGGGTAAAAACAGTATAGAACGATGGTAGAGACAGTTGATCAAAGTCTTAACAACAGTTAAACAATTTCAAGCGGTGTGGAAACAAACAACCATTAATTACTACTGTATATTAAGTTAGTTTAAATTCATTAAATTAGAACTTATAATTCAAGTACTAGTAGATTTTGAATATGATTCAGATTTGAATGAAATTAATAAGAAAATAACTGATACACTTTTAAAAACTGCAACAAATATAGCTGGTAGAAAAAAGCAAGTGACCAATACAATTTCTACTGAGACTAGAGAATTTATGATGAAAAGAAGGAATATGAAAATATACAAAAATGATGCATTAAAAAAGGATTGAATACATAGAATTTGTAAAATGGTGTAGAAAAGAGTTAAAAATGATATAAGAAAGTATAACTGTGAATTAGCAAGAAAAGCTGTAGAAGAGAATAAAAGTCTCAAGAGTGTAAAACAACATTTTGATATTGATAGGAAATTTATATCTGCAATAAGAAAAAGAGATGGAATTACTACTAAAAAGAGAGATGGCATCATAAAATGGGTAGAAGACTTCTATCAAGAATTATATAGTTACAAAGAATAAGTACTTTCTATATCTATTATATCTTCCAAATTGTCCAGAATTTTAAATGAAGAAGTGAGACACACAATTAAATTTATGAAGAAAGAAAAGGCTCCAGGAAATGATGGAATTATAATTGATATATTAAAAGAAGCAGGTGAAGAAATATTTTTTTAGCAAAGCTATATACCAAATGTCTAAAAGGTAAAGATGTACCAGATGATTAGAGAAATGCAGTATTAATATTAATATTTTAAAAAGGTGATAAAAAAGACAGTAGAAATTATAGACCTATCAGCCTTTTATCAGTTTAATACAAAATTTTTACTAAGATAATTGCAACTCATCTACAGAGAACATTGGATTTCCACTAACCAAAAGAACAAACTGGATTTAAAAGTGTTTTTCTGAAGGTTTGTGATGATGGTGTTCTAGCTGTATTTTTATATTGGACTATTTCCATCATCTAATATGTGTGTTGAATGTCTTTAGAAAAGTTTAATTTTTAGTTAAATATTACTAACAGTTAGTGCATATACTAACCTGTTTGCTGTGATATTATTAACATTTGTTTGCTGTGATATTACTAACAGTTGGTGCATATACTAACCTGTTTGCTGTGATATTACTAACAGTTGAATGCATTTGGAATATTTAACTAAAAATTAAACTTTTCTAAAGACATTCAACACACATATTAGATGATGGAAATAGTCCAATATAAAAATACAGCTGGATTTAAAAGTGTTTTAGCACAAAAGATCATATCCAGATATTGAGAGAAGTTATAGAAAGGTCAAATAAATATGAGTTGCCATTATGCTTTGGATTTGTAGATTATGAAAAGGCATTTGATTCTATAAACATTTTGAATCATCAAGATATAGATCCAGGATATTGCCATATTTTAAAGAATATTTATAAATATACAACAGCAACAATTAGATTACATAATAATACTAGGAAAGTCAACATTGAGAAGAGTGTAGTAAGCCAGGATGATTCCATATCTCCAAAAGCTTTTTACAGCAGTGCTACAAAAAGTAGTTTGTGGATTAAAATGGGAAACTAAAGGAGTGAAAGTAAATGGAGATTATTGAAGTCATTTAGATTTTGCAGATGATGTAGTTGTTTTTGCAAATAATGCTTTAGAGCTGCAGGAAATATTGCAGGAGTTATCAGATGAAAGTAGGAAAGTAGGACTAAAGATAAATGTTAAAAAGACTAAAGTAATGTTCAATGGATTTTCTTAAAATATGAAAATAAATATTATGATGAGTTAGAAGAAGTTAACAGCTACAAATACCTTTGTCAGATTATTAATACATATGGAAACATAATGGATGAAATTAATCATAGAATTAAACTTGGTTGGAGTGCTTTTGGTAGAAATAACTTGATACTAAAAGGAAATATGCTTATGTGTTTGAAAAGAAAAGTTTTTAATAAATGTGTTTTAACAGTTCTTACTTGTGGATCTGAGACTTGGACACTTAATAGAAGAACAATACAGAGACTTCAGATCACTCAAAGAAGTATGGAGAGATACATGTTAGGAGTAACAAAAAGAAATCAAAAATGCAATATATGAGTAAGAGAACAAACAGGTGTTACTGACCTCATTGAAAAAATTAAAAGACTGAAGTGGAGTTGGACTAGACATACTGCTAGAAGAGATGATAATAGATAAAAAATTGAAATCTTATACTAGATTCCAAGAGATTGTAAAAGACCCAGAAAGAGACCACATGTGAGATGGATGGATGAAATAAGAAAGTGTGCAGGAGTGATGTGGAGAAGAAACGCTAAAGATCGGAGAATATGGATTGAATTTAGAAAGACTTTCATCCTTCAGTGGATTGATAATGGTTGATGATGATGATTAAGTTAATAATTGTATAAACAGGCAGACTGCGATTGATGTAACTATCTGGAATCAACATAATTGATACTTAAAAGATGGTAATAATAATAATTATAATAATTTAATAGCAATAATTCGAGTACTATTATTAGTAGTAATTGTAATTTGATATTATTGGTTATCTTATTAATTATATTTACTTTATCTTTTTGCTATGTTATTAATTCTATATTTATTTTATTTTATCTTCTAGAAATGTGGTCAGAAGTTGACTCAGCGTTTGAAGAAAACTACAAGTGAGTGAAAGTTTTATAACTCAAATTTTTTAATTATGTTAAAAAGAATAAATCAGTCTGGAAAGATCTTAGTAGAAAATATAACTCATCAAAAAAAAAAAAAAGCTTTAATTAATAAGTCATAGAAATGAGATCACAGTTACTAATATTATTAAGTTGAGATTATCATTCAGAGATATTTGCAAAAATCAATGTTTTTTTAAAAAAATATAAAAAGAATGATTATTATAATAGTGAAACAAAACATAACTCATAATATGATATTCAAATCTAGATAAAACAATTGTTTTTTTAAGTTCCAGCTAAATTTATAATTGTTTTTCAGATAGCTAGCATAAAATTGACTAACAATATGCAATTCGTGGTTAAAAAAATAATGTCTAGCTATTCTTTTTTATAATTAAAACAAGAAATGAAAGCAATAAATGTTCATATTTGGCATTCGATTATCCATCTAAAGATTGCCTTCTGTTGTTTCTCGGTAGATGGATAGTGGAGAGGTCTTTATCACACAGTATGCTGTTTCCTGTTGTTTTACCATTTTACCTTATCTTTTGAAGATCTACTGTTTAATTGTAATGAGTTATAATTGACAACTAAAAATATCAATGTGATTATATACTAATTTATGACAGATTTTATAAGAGTTGTAAATCCAAAACTACACGCTCACACACTCACCTGCGTAAACACACACACACACACACACAAAAGTGTAAAAACAATGTTAAATTACCTGTTTATTTAATATTTTTTAAAAGTTCGTTTTAAAATAAAAAATCTTTTATTAATATTTCTTTTAAATATATTAATTTCAAAATAAACATCCCCCTCCCCCAAAAGGTTATTTCAATTTAAAACTACTTTTTGTACTAGCAAATAGAATGACATTTTTTATTATTATTTTTTTTTAAAAAGATAATTTAATAAAATGCAAACAAGTTTTTAGAAGTGAAATATTTATTTAAAAAAAACAATCTTATCTTTCGAATGTAATTTTTATAATTATAATTTTAAATGTTTATCATTTAACGTTTCATTAACTTTAGAATGAAAACATTTAACATGTCATGATTTATGTATGTGCTCACATTAATACATATATATGTAATAGTGAAAAAAGGCTTACGTAATTCAATATTACCAATAAACTAATATGAATTTAAAATGTTACTTATTTAAAAATAAAATAGTTTTTAAATCTTATTAACTTATTGTTCTTGTAATTTTTACGCAATTAGTTACTGGCGTGTTTCATTATATTGAATCGATATTAATTTAGTATTTAAAAAAAAAAAAAGAAGAAAGACGAAATTAGAATAGCGTGTGTAAAATAAAATATTCGTATAAAAAATAAAAATTAAAGAAAAATATACCAATTATCATTTAATAAATTAATAATTATAAATAAGTTAAAAATAATTATCTTAAAATTTAAATATATTTTTTCTTATTTAAAATTTCAAATTTTTACAAATTTATCTTAACCATTAATTTTATATTTAAAGTCATTTCATATACATGAGAGTAAATTTTCTATTTTTGAGCTCTGAAAAATCATTTTAACATATACGCGCATATACAAACATTATTAGTTAAACAAGTAAAGTTCCAACAATATTTAAATATATACATTTATTTTTAGACATCTTGAAATTTTATGCTTGAGAAATTATTTTACTAAAATTTATAATTGTGTTTCTTTTTACGCTATTCTGAATAAATTATAAACTAATATAAATGCATATATTAAAACGAATATTTTATCGGACAACAGACACAAATGACATCTAAACGGATGAACCCGGTATAATATGTTATTTGATTTACATATACTACACGTGCTTTACTTTAGCATAGCTTTTATTTTGTAAATTTAAAATTGACTTTTCGCATTCTTTTTAAATCTTTTTTATTTTAGAGCTTAATTTTTCCCTCAGAAAATTTACCGAAACAAACAATAATGGATAAGAATATGTCAAACCTCGTCTCTTGACTTCTCTTTCTTTCTCTTTCTATATATATATATATATATCTTGCGTATATAATACATTTTCTACTATTTATATGTTCAGTAATCTTTCGAATCCATGTTATTTGGTTCCAAATTATACCATTGATAGTGAAGTATATGGGTAGTAGCAAAATATATAATCATATTTATATTAGATTAACCACATATTCAGATATGTTCCTATAATATTGTTGAAAACAGATTATTAGAATCATGGGTATGTACATCGCAAGTACAAAGAGAATAATATATGTATATAGTTCTATAGTTCCTCTCCATAACCATTATCATTTCATTACAAGTCTTTGCATGCACACCTTAAAAAATGTGATATTGTGCATAATAAAAACATGTATGCTTGTCTTGCATTGGTGGTCGAGAGGTCAGCGCAACAGCTTTGCACTTGCAGGCAGTTGCCCGGGTTGCGGGTTCGCATCCCGGCCGATGCTATGACACTTAAAAAAAAACATGTATGCTTAACATATACAAACTTCGCAATACAGTTTAATTTTAAAATTTAGATATTTAGACATCTATAATAATAATTAAGAAAAAAAATAGAATATTGCAGTTATTAAAAAGACAATATAGTGATAATAAATCTAGAGAGAAAGAAAGTATAATAACATCCCACTGAGTGTGCAAAATAGCCAAATAGCTGATTAAGGTATGAGTCATGATATAAAATAGAAAAAATAAACTTTGTTCTTATTATTTATTTCTATTTAAAACTGTCAATAGCTTAAATCATGGGTAGATAGTGAATCTATGGATGTAGTAGTGCTACCAAGGATGTATATGTATATTCTAGTTTCAGAAATATATTACGACTGTAAAATCAAGTCATAATATTCATGATAAAAAAAACTAGCAATAAAGTCAAATAAATCATCAAGGTTTAATAACTAAATATAGTTAAGGATAATTATGTTGTGATATCAAGTTTTAAAATAAGTTAAATTATTTTATATAGCGCGATATTATAGTTAAAATCTGCAAAGCACATGTCCAACAGTTTAATGCTGTTTAAATATTAAAATAAGTTAAAGTAAAATCAATTCAATTCAAAAAAATATAAATGACCTTCTGTTAAAGTAAGAAAGTATAGTATAGACATGATATTTTTCAGTAGCTCTTGTATTTTAATTAAAAGTATTTATTAATAAATATATTAGCCTGAGGCAAGAATAGTTGTTAATTATTGTTAAAATTATTCATGATTGTAAAAAAAAATATTAAAAGAAACAACAAATAAATGCCACATTTTCAGTATTTATTTATTTTTAACATATGTTCATAGATACACAGCCCCCAAATTACAATAGTTTTAATATAGAGAGAAGGTGACACATTATATGCATGTCATAAAAAGTTTGTTATGTAAAATATGATTTGGTTCGTAGATTTATATATTTTCATATATATATAACAAGAAATTGTTAATTATTTTTGATATTAATACTGCTAATTATATCACTTTGTTAAATTTATAGTATGCCTTTACAGATGTCACTATAAGTTATTCTGTTATATTTTTATATTAATACATATAATGAAAATATTTTTTTATCTTATAATCTCAATAGTAATAAAAAATTAAGCCAATAAACATACATGATCACTATTTCTCACTGATGAAGGCCACAAGCCTGAAACTAGTCTGGGGATATTGGATGAGTAGGCCCTAGATGGGGATTTTATGCACAACCCTTCTGGCATCCAGTGATTATTCTGGCTTGCTGTTTTAATAAAAAAATTCAAAGGAACTCTCAAATGCTGATTTAAAAAAAACAATGGACAATTGATTAAATTTACTTGATATATATATATATATATATATATATATATATATGTTAAAACGAAAATTTATATATATATATATATATATATATATATATGTTTTTCTAGACAATTTATCAATTCAATGATTGTGCTTGAAGACTGTCACAGAAAACTTTCTAATAACAATACTATATACATACAGACTAATTTGAGAATATGAAAAATGTCGTTTTGCTTTTAGGTATTAAAATTGCAATTGACATTTTGTAAAACTTTTACTGATTAGTTTTACATTAAATATTTATTTAATAATCATTTTTCTTTTCATATATACATATATTATAACAATATGATATGGGGTACAGAGTTAAACAAAAACATCTACCTCAGATAAATCCCAAAATGAGAGTCCTGTGTTAAAAAAAATCTATAATTTACATGACCCATGAGTTAGAGACTATGCTAATACTTATGGGATTTGTAATTTGAGATAACAAAATTATGCTTGATGACAATAAAACCATATGCATATGTATAAAAACCTAACTCCCTCACTCAAACTATCACAATCTAAACTTATTTGATTAGTAAATATTGCTAGTGCTTATAACTAAATCCACTATCGGTAAAAGTTCTGATGATATGAATTGGTGTTCAATGGCATAGACCTGAATAATATAAACCGAAATAACTAAAGCTAAAATTTTAATTTAATAAAATAAATATTTCATATATATTGGTAACTAGAATGTAGGTCATGAAATTGCATATTAAAATAACATTAGCTTAAAATAACTAGTATGAGTGTATGACGTCAAACAAAGTACTTAATGATGAGAATCAAAGGAAAGTACACATCCAGCTTAATTTTACTGATAATAATTTAGTGCCAAAAGCATTAACTTATTATGGTCTATATCCCTTCTCTTGGGTTCAATGCAAATTTGCATTAATGGCTTTAGGTCCCTCGAAATCGGTCATTTTTTGAGTTATGGTGATGATTTTATGCTTGTTTGAAAGCTTAGAAAAAGCCCATAAGATGCTGCCCTCTCTTGAATTATTTTACAAGTAAAAAATCAATAATAGGAAGGTTTTAAGTCTTACAAAAGGAAGAGGCTGTCCATTCTCAATGCTGGTTTGCTGAGGCCATCTGTTCTCAATGCTGATTGGCTGATGATTATTTGGTCAAAAAGAGACTTTTGATAAATATTTTTCATCGCTGAAAATATATGTTTTAGAGTGTTTTTTTTATTATTTTTCGTACATATTATAAATTATTTTCATAAAATCTGCTAAAAATATAGTTATTTTACAAAAGTAGTGTTTTATTAAAAAATTGTATACTTTACATGATCGTAAATTGAAAAAGAAACCAACGATAGCAACAGCTTTGACATCCTGTCAAGAGTTTAGATTGCTCCAAGCTGTTTATTTGATTTTCAAACAAAGATTAATATTTTAGAATATTTGTCTGGCATTTATTTACATATTATAATGTATTTTGGTTAAAATATGCTGAAAATATAATTATTTTTAGAAAATCCGCTAAGATTTTATTAACAAATTCTTAACTTTTTTAATAACATAAATTGAGGAGGGACACAATGACATTTACATAGCTTGTAATTTGCTATGATCTTTTTTTTTATTTTTTCCGCTATTGAATATTTTTATAATTATAAATAGAAATATATTTTTGAAAAAACTTTCGTTTACTTTCCTAAACTTACAAATTATTAATATACTTTTTGCATAGAAACTAAAATTAATATAATATTAAAAGATGAATATATTTCTATCACTGAGTTTGTGAATGAACCAATTAAAAGTTCAGAGTTTTACCTCACTCGGCCAACTGGAATATTTGACAATGAAAAGGATATTAGGGATTAAATCTACATAAGTTATCTTAGCAAGTATTGGTCAATAATTATTTATTTTTTTGTAGTTTAAGGCAGCTTTCTTTAATTGAATATGTAAATGTTATAATGTACTTTATATAACATACTTTATATAACATAATACATAAAAGATTCTTTAGCACTTGTATATAACATAAATTAAATAAAATTAAAGACAAAATTTGAAGACATCACTGAAATATTTAGCATTTAACTAATCACTATACTGGGTAAAGTAATCAAATTGGTATAAGAATTTGCAGGTACCCAAAATGAGATAATAATAGCACTAATAATTTGATTACAGTTTCTTTGCATAATCCAATATAATTTTTTCATCAGTAGTTTTGTGCTTTGAGTCTTCTATATATATGTTAGGTAACTGGTAGTTATGTACTTCACTTTCATTACATATATAGGTATATCCAAAGGAAAATTTTAATACACAATAATTCTTGTATTATGTAATAAGCTTGTAGGATCATAACTCCCTTTAATGTCTGCTATAAGCATTCATCTATCTATTATGTTATACACAAACATTGTAATATAAGTGTTAGAATTCCAGCATGTGCACACTGAGTATGTTTCTAGTTGGATATAATAAACTACCTTACCTAACATTGCAGGTGATGTTACGGTCTCGTGATTAAAGCTATGTATATTTGGTATGCTATATTTTGTTATCTTCCTCTAGTGAACAATTCTTAGGATAGTTGTTTAAAGTTAATTTGAAGTCTTCTATGAAATTTACACTTTATTTTATTTATAATGACAATACTTTACTCATAATATATGTGCAATTATATCATTATATATGTGTATTGTAATGGCATATAACCCGTTATATGCCCATTACAGTATAGTCCCAAACTAAATGGAAATTTCAATGAACATTTTACTAAAGACAAGAATGAATTTATAATGCACTGGAAATCATGGTTTGCTTAATTAGATGATCTTAATTTAAATCCATTGTCCTTAGGAAACAGACTTCAACCTGTTTGAATCTAGCACTCCATTTTTGTTGTTATTTTTCTAACTGGTTTTACAAATATAAACATTTCAGTAAATAGAATATGCTAATTAAAATATAATTTCTTCTAGATAGTTAATCAGTGTGTGTGTAGATTCTCTTAAAAAAGAAAAGTATCCAATAAAGGTAATAAAAGGGTTTCCTTTTTAATCCAACTTATCAATATGTTATTTTTAAATATATCAGCACACACTCACATACAAAAATTATTACATATGAAGCATAACATGTATTAATCATTTATTAATGTGCAAGCAAATAATGGTATTTAATAAGATAATTTACCTAAAACTAAAGTGTTTTTGTTTTCTTCTTTTCTATTAGTGATTTCAAATATAGAGTGATTGCAAGTTAAAATTGTTATTGAAGTTTACGGTACTATGTATTCATACTAACAGCATTCTGATAATCCTTCATTGACTTTAATTTGAATTACTTTTAAACAAAATAAGTAATAAAAAAAATATGGTTAAGATATTAATTAAAATCTTGTGATAGATATAGTTTTTTTGTCGATAAAGTTATCAATCAGCAACTCTAGCGATAATTTTTTTTTTCAAGAAAATTTTATTATTCAAATATATAAGATACAAAAAACCTATCAGTGAGCAAGAATACTCTGCATTAACAATTAAAAAAAAAGACCAGGATATATATGTTAACAGGTCAAGTTAAATATGAATTTCTATTGGACAAATTCAGCCCTGGGTCAACAATACAAAACCACTATGTTGATAGTTTTAATATAGGGATGATTTCACATCAGGGAAAAATGTTTTTAAGTTAGCTTATTCTGGACCTTTCAATGTCTATTAATCCTCATGTGTTCCTGAACATTATTTGAGAAGCTATATGATTGTCTCTTTGTTTAATTGTCTTGATTTTCTGGATTAATATTATTAGGGGATCCATGCAACTAGAATCAAATAGGAGTGTACATCACATTAGTGAAACACTAAACAATAAGAATGTAACACTCCTTATTTCTGCAAAATTTCCTGATTTGATGCTTTGGATCAATGTCATTATCAATGTGTTTTTCTTTTTATAGATTGAAAAAATTAAGGTTCTACAGGTTTCCAATTTAGCACATTTGTCAAAAATATGATCAATAGTCTCTTCCATATACCCAAAGCACATTTGTCATCAATATATGTATATATCCTTCACTTTTTGTAAAAAATCTACCTGTGGATAATGCATTAAGATTGATTTTTATCAAAAATCAAAATATTTCAGCTCCAGGCACCATTTAAATTTTTTTTTAAGAAATTAAAAATGGTTATGTTGAGTGTTGAACTGATAGGCACAGTTGTTTCATGAATGAGGTTATATGCCTCTCAGTATCAAATTTTTTGCAGATTTTGCTTGATCCAGGATTAAATTTTATTTTGTGATTTCAGATAACAAATCAGAAAAACAACACTTCATACTAGTAGATGGTGTGTATGTGGGATGCACATCTAATGGATAAAAGTTTTTAGGGATAAGATAATTAAGTCTGAAAAAAGAATGAAGGCATGCTGGAGCTGGGAGACCTGACATGAATGTAGTTCCAGGCCATTCAATATGGGAAGTCTTTGCATTTTCCCCAAGTCTAATTCCTACAGTCCTACCCCCCAGGAGCCAAAAACAATGGAATTGATGCCTTGAATGAATTTTCCTATGAATTTCATGAATGGCATAAAGTAGGTAATCCTAGGGAACAATAACATGTATGGGAGGGCCATCATGGCATATAAGGAAGTATACACTTTCTGCAATGAACCAATAATCTTGTTAGCAGCTATCATTATGGAATTTTGGACCTCTCTTTTCATTGCAAATGGGGAGAAGTTAAACAAAAAGCTGGGAATTTAGGTGGTTTAGCTGAGAAGAGGGAGGAGATGTTGTTCCTTGAGGACAGCTTCCATGCCATTGATTTTGCTAAGTTGAAACATAGTCCTGAGTCACTTAAAAATTGTGGCATTAGTTTTATTAGCCCAGGGATGTACTTATGAGGTTGTAAGAACATAGCCAGGTCATCCATGTATGCAATATGATAGATGGATTTTTTTATACTGGGAATGAAAACTTCAGAAAGATTCTGTTCAATGGATTTTAGATAGGAGTTCACATACAAAATGAATAAGAGGGCATTCAGAGGGGAGCCCTGAGGAATAGATTTAGTAAAGATAAATGATTCAGATAATTTACCATTCAATGATATTGAAATTTGCCTATTAATCAGAAGATTAGATATGATATTAATTATCATGGGGGGAATGTCCAATTCACCAAGCAGTTGAACAAGGTGAGGAATTCTGATAGAGTCAAATATCCTGACAATGTCCAGTTGCACAACAATGGGCTTAGAAATCCTATGTCTCCTTGTATATTCTACAATTAATTTGAAGAGGCTAATGGCCTCTGATATAAAGGTTCCTTTTTTTGGCAAACTGGAAACTTGATATTTTCCAACAGAATCTGATCCTGGAATTTATCCTTGATTGTGGATTCAATGATCTTAATTATCAGTGGCATCATGGATATTGGCCACAGATTCTCAAGAGGAAAAAGGGATCCTCCCCCTCTTGAGAAATGGGACCATGGCAATTGGATAAAGCCTGCCAATCATTATAGGCCAGAAGCTAGGAAATTCATCATACTGAGAATTATAGGTATTGTAGGCTTCAAGGTGCTTGAAGATGAAAATAGGGATATCATGAATACCTGGGTGAGTTCTGTCAGGCAATGAGGCTATTTTAGATTGAACATCAGCCTTAAGAATGCCATGAATCATATTGCTAGGTCATGAATTAACTCTTGCTCAGATTTGAAATTAGCATCTGCCAGTTTGCTGTTATAGTGAATTAGGATCTTCATCAACATGGGGATCCCAATATAGATGTCATCGCCTATCTTGATAGCAGTTGGCATTTTGGATTTGTTCTGGCAACCACAAGCCTATCTTATGTAAGATTTTGGGAGATAAAACATTGACTTCTTGGTTGCCAGATATTCTAGAAGAGTCTGCTGTACACTGAAAAACTGTTGTTTTAAAGAGATCACTGTTAATACTGTAGAGTGTGTTGGAGTTATACTCTTCAAGGTTTTTTGGAGTTGATACACACAAATTTTTTTTTAAATATACATAATTTCATTTTGAAAGAACCTTCTAACTGATATATATATATATATATGATCAATAGATGGCGTTTTACCAAAACCATCGAAACAAGTGTAAAATTTGTTTACATAAATGACAAAAGAGTCAGAATTAACTATCTCTTTTATTTTCTCACCCTCAGATTAGCTGATTTCAAGCTATTTGCTATCATCAGTGAAGAATACAGTTAGAAATTAGATCTAAACACTGACTCCAAGTGTTTATGCAAAACATTTCTATCAGTTTGCAAGCGTGAATTTTTCAGACCGGTAAAGTCTTCAAACTCAGCCTAACAAGCCAGATATCTATATGGGTCTGATCTCAGTTCAGTTTCAGCACATAGTCAAAGTCTCTGCAGTATACATCATTGCAAGAAAACTTTAAAGGTACAGTTACATGAATAACTTGGTTTTTGTTTTTCATAAATATACCTTTAAAGTTGTCTTGCGATGATATATATTGCAGAGACTTTGACTATGTGGTGAAACTGAACTGATATCAGACCCATATAGATATCTGGCTTGTTAGGCTGAGTTTGAAGACTTTACCGGTCTGAAAAATTCACACATGCAAACTGATAGAAATGTTTTGCATAAACACTTGGAGACAGTATTTAGATCTAGTTTCTAACTCTATCCTTCACTGATGATAGCAAATAGCTTAAAATAAGCTGATCTGAGGGTGAGCAAATGAAAGAAATAGTTAATTCTGACTCTTTTGTCATTTATGTAAACAAATTTTACACTTGTTTTGGTGGTTTTGGTAAAACGCCATCTATTGATCATAAATAACAAGTGAGCAAGTTATGTGAATAACTTGTTTTTGTTTTTCATATATATCCATATATATATATATATATATATATATATATATATATATATATATATATATATATATATAAACTGGTGAACCTGGGGTGATGGAATATCATCTTCATCAATCCCAAGTCAATGACTCAAAATTTAAACATACAAATAGTATAATGAGCATGAGGCAGAGAATAGACCTAACTATAAGTTGACCCAGCATTACAAATGGATAATAATCATTCATCATCATGAATGTTTAAAAAAGTCAATGTTGTCACTAGATTTAAAAGTGGTCCATTATAGCCCAGGCTAATTGTTTAGCCATTGCTAATTCTGGGAAGATTATTTTAACAATAATTTGGATGCACAAACTTAAGTGCTAATCCATAAGAATGTAACAGTTAAGAAATAACACTGGGATACAAAAACATGGTGATCATCAATGCTCTGGCAACTTAGCACAATTAATGTACTGCCCAAATATAAATTAATTCCTAAATAAAAAAAATCAAATGAAAAGTAGTACATGAACTGTAAAGGATATCTCTTTGTGCCATCCAGCATTAGTGAAATAATGAAATCATCATCAACTGGATGTCCACATAACACTACATGTAAACCTCTTTTCATATAACAGACCATTAACCATGAATTCAGCTCAGTGAGCCAAAGTTCTATAACTGTTTCTGTGAGCAAGAGATATAATACAAACATATATTATTCTAAAACTATTTTAGGATTGATTAAATCCACTAGAATAATTTTAACAATGAAATATAAATTTAATAATTAGAAACAATAAAATGAAATTAATGTCTGCTGAGTATACTGTAAATATAAATTTGGCATTCTGATTTTGATTAATATAAAAATAAATAAGCTATCATATTGTGATTTACAAATATCTCAATAGGTTTACATAATAAATCTCTACATCAATGCACAAATATGCCGTATAAAAGAATTACATATCAAAATTATGATAAACTAATAACAAAATTCAATAATTCATTTTAATAATTCATGAAGTATAATCAATTTTAACACACACACACACACATATATATATATATGTACATGACACCCACCTATATAAACACAAAATAGTTAATAAAATAAACTTATTAAACAATATTATATTTTCACAAGACATAATTAATTAAACATCAAAAACATATCCATAACCAATGCACACATATATACATATTATTATTATTTTCTTACTAATCTAAGTTATTGGTACATTTTAAGTAAACATTTTTTTTCTTAAACAAAAAAAAAATATAATTTTTTTGTCATTCCTTCATAAAAGTTTTTTTTTGGTTACTCTTAATTAATTGTAAATGTCTAAAAATATTCTAGAAAGTTCTTTTATTCTCTAATCTAAAAAGATTTTGTTTGAGTCTTCCTTTTTTAATAAAATAAAACTGGAAATGCATCTTACTTTTAGTTGAATAATTTAGACAAAAATTATTTACTTCCAAATCTTATAAATTGAAGATTTTAACTGCAAAAATATTTAAAATAATGTCATTTTTCAATAAAATTACTCATCAAAATCTGTTTATGATGTTGATGCTATGTGCACCATATATATATATATATATATATATATATATATATATATATATATGATGCTATAACTTTATCTGTGCTTCTATGCCTATAGATAAAGCAGCCTCTGACATAACATGGTATTACTGAAATCTTTTGGTAAGCTGGTCGATTTAGGGGGCATATAAATCAAGTAAGTGATGGTAATCATTCAGCTCTATTTAGTCTCTGTTATTTGATGGACTTCAGACAAGCCAGTTGTCTAATTCACATTATGGTCTATGGAATACAGAAAAGAAGACCCTTTTCTTTGATGTAAATCCAACTCTACCATCATGATCCTAACAGCAGCAGCAGATTTGTACTCTCTGCATGTTCAATTATAACTTCATCATAATAGCGGTGGTAATGTCATACTCTGTCTTCTAATCCTTTTTCAACCTTTTTATAGTCAGGGTGAAATTAAAAAAAAACAGTAATTAAAAATAAGTTTTCTTTATCTTGAGTGAAAAAAGTTAATGACTCTTTTCAATTCACCTTATTTTTTTCAAAAACAACTTTGTAGGATTTTTATCACAATATGTTATATAAGCTTTAATTAAAAAAATTTCTTAATCTAATGAAATAGATATTGAAATTTTATAATTACCAGTATATCTATTGTAACATTAAAACATGCTTGCTTTTATTTCAAAATCAGAATTAATAAAACATTAATTAGACCTTTTTAAATGTTTGATTTATAATAAATTTTTTTAAACTCAACATTATTTAATCCTTAGCTTATTCCAGTGTAATATGAAAAATATCTACAAAATTTTTTTTTGCGCTTATTTCTACATTTCCTTTCAACTTTATTTATATACGTGCACACATACTACTATGTTGTTGTATGCCATGACACATAACCATCTCGATATATATATATATATTGTAACGAGCACAGATGACATTACATTGTTTTTTTATTATTAAACATGAAGTTAAAATAAGAAGTTCGCATTTAAAAATTTTCTTTAAGAATTAAAAATTGAAATTAAATATCATCTTAAACTCGTATATATAAATCGCACAGATAAAAAAAAAATTATTAAAATAAAACTTTATTAAAAATAGAAAGGTATTTTAAAAACAAAAACTTAAAAAGATGTAGAGATAAAATATATATCTTTAATCTTGGAAAACACATTAATTAATCAGAAATGGAAATGATTGTTCTAATTAGTTAAATGTAAACCAGCCTTGGGCATTTAAATGTAAAAACATCGGTCAGATAGGAAAACAATAGAAACTTTTAGCAAATAAAAAGAAATCCCTATGGAATCGGACCTCAGTGAAAGGACCATTGCATCGATGATGTAATGTAAATTCAATCCTTCAAATTAATATAAAAGGACAAGTTTGAAAATTATTAGATGATAGATTATTTATGATGTGACAGATATGTGTTAGTGCTGAAGTGAAGGAGAAGGGATTGAAAAGACGCACTCTTCAATCCCTTCAGTTCTGCTAAGAAAGAAAGAGAAATGAACTATCATTTTCTACATTGAGGACTAGTTAAAGCAAAAATCTCCGGATGGATAAATAAATCAGCCTTCAGAATATCAACCTCTTTAGGATGGCATGGGAATTCATGATCATGGCAAGCAACGGATAAAGTTGGATGTTTTAAACAATAAGAACTCTAAATTTTAAAACTTTTTAGTAAATAATGCAATAGAATCCTATCTGACCAAACTAAATTCTTTATTAATAATGTTATTTGATGTATTTGTTATTTATTTATTTAAAATCATTTCCATTTATTTAATTTTGTTCTTTAAGTTTATTTATGATTTCTGTTTTCCGATAAATTAAAATATATGAATGTTAAACTTAAGTTGGGCGTGAATGGCTGTATAGATTTGTAAAGTTATATTAGGGGAGGGTAATCTTAGGTTATTTGTGTCATTAAATTGGGTCAATGGATTGGATATATTGATGTAGTTAGTAGATGTAGTCAGAGATTCGCTACTGGCAGAATCGTTTGTATATATGCCGCACTCACCCGGTTGCCTATGGAAGGAATTATAAGATGGAGAACGCAGTTCCTTTCTATGGAGTTTTTTTTATTGTTCTTCTCATTAGATAGATGTAATATTCCTATCTGATGAGAGTCAATGTCTTCTCTTAATCTTTTTGGTGCTGCCATATTCAATATATCAGATGAATTGATGCCAGTTTGACTGCGAATTTTAGCCTAAGGTTAAATAGGGATATAATATTTTATTTTCAAATGCAAATCTATGTAGTCTATACATACTTGATTCTAAATAAAAATGCATTAAACTTAAGTTGTTTATAGATGCTTGCATAGATTGGTTATCGGTTAAGTATGTTTTGGGTTTTCATATTTGATCAAAATATATAGACATTCGATAAATAATGATTCCTTACAGTGAGTATCTATAATGTATTTATTCAGATGTCTTTTAAGTTATTGGTGACAATGCAAGTATCTTATGGTGAATACTATTGGGTTACTTATAAATTTCACTCTGCAATTGTCGGTATCAATGATTTTATATTTTGATCGTTTATGTTTATTTTGAAATGTTTTTAACCGTTGTAATCTATGCAACCAATCTATACTCAACATTTTAAAACAAACTTTTATAAACTCCTCTGTGTGTACTTATAAAAAATTAAAATGTAAAGTTGTAAAAATTAAAATGTAAATTAAAATCAAAGTTAAAAATGTAAGTTAAATTTTAAAAGGTAAACTGATGCTAAAATAATTTTAAATCTTATATATGTGCGTTAATAAATGTTTGTATGTTAATTACTGGCAGTGGCTTATTTTATTCTTTTTTATATACTCTTAGATTATATTATTTAATCTCTGCTTTTCCACTGAGCTAGTGACATGGGCTAACGACCAGAACCAAAATATTTAAAAAAAAATTATTTTTTTTTTGACTTACGTATCTGCCTACTTTATAGATTTTTCTAGGTTCAAATGCCTTGATGGCGCCCTGTTGTGCAGTTTACGTAAGTCTACCTTCTCCGGATCATTACAATATATATATATATAAACAAATTAAACAGTGGGGTCATTTTCATGCAAATTATCTTCCAATGTGTTTTAGCAGTGATGTTGGATAGGGCAACAATCAATTGCTGATAATAGTTTATTTCTACTTTTTTCTTTCAATTTTATTTATATACATGCGCACACACTAATATGTTGTATATTATAAGACATATAATCAACTCAATATATATATATATATATATATATATATTTAAACAAATTAAACAATGGGATTATTTTCATGCAAATTAACTTCTAATGTACGTTAGCAGTGATGTTGGATAGAAAAACTATCAATCACTGGTGATAGTTCCCAGAGTCTAAACAACTTTATTATTCTATTGTTCATAAATATTTTTTTTAATCATAAGTTTAATTAGAAATAAAAGTAGATCAATGGATTTCAATTCAGAAATCTATTTTTATGATCTAATTTTATTTCTAATTAACCCCATGATAAAAAGTTATATGTCAACCATAGAGTAAAAATGTGTTTTAGTCTCAAGAACTATCAGTGGTGTTTGATAGTTTTCCAAACAACATCACTGATACAACACATTTGAAGCTAATTTACCTGAAAATGGCTTCACACTTTAATTTGTTTACATTATAAATTTATAAATAAAATTTCAAAATAAAAGATATAATTATTATTATTATTACATATTTATTACATATAAATGAAATGAGTATTTTGTCTTAATACTCATATAACAATTTTGTTCTAATTACTAAAATTTAAAAAAAAAAACATTACAATATTTTTTTAATATTATGAAAATTGATAATTAAAATAATTTGTGTTATAAACATTTAAAATATAATGGTAATTTATCTGTCTAATAACTAGATGAATGCTCAGGTATGATGTAACAAAACAACCAAAAATTAAGACAAGTACCGTAAGCTGAAACCACTTTATCTAATACCAGCAATAATATTAGTATGACCTGCATTAAACTAAATATTAATACTCAAACTGATACAGTTAGTAAATTAAACAAATGCATTTCATATGTGAAAATTTGAAGTACAATTTCTTTGACTTTTCACCAGAAAACAAGGATCACTCACAGAGACTACATATCCTAAATTAATAATTTTCGTTGTCTTAAGATGTAAACAGAAATATAATAAACTGGATAAAACCTCAGCTCTGATGAAATCAAGCAACTATAAATTAAAATAGGAAATGCAAATTGAAACCATATTATTACTGATCATAATAGAATTTGTTTGATTTACATTAAACTAAAAAAATAGAGCATTTCTAGCTTAATACACTAGCTGATATATGAGTAATAAATCAGATCAGATAACCTCTTCTCTCATTATATCATATAGAGATTTTTGGTGGATCACCAACTTTACTATAAAGACACAAATATTGTAAGCACAAGTGGAAAAGATATAACAATAACATGACAGAGATTAATAGTAAGTCAGATAGAATGATAAAATTAGTGTTTCAAATTAAAGAGTGATATCAATTGCAGATAATTAAATTTTATGTCTCAATATGTTCTCATTGTAATAGAGTTAAGTAGCTCTATATAAATTACACAATGGTTTTGATTTGACCAAACCACTATTTTAAAATTATCATGGAGACATCAGTATTATAATTGGAAGAATATTGAAGAATAAAAATGATATGAATGAATAAGTACATTTGTAGAATTTGAAAAAAAAAAGTATTGTTGTCACGTGTTGGTGGCCTAGTGGTTAGCATAGCTGCCTTCCAAACAGCTGGCCCAGGTTCACTTCCCGGTCAACGCATTTGACATATGGAAAAAAAAAATGTATTGTTTTTTTTTAAAACTAGATCAAGTAAAAATAGAAAACAAAATTATCTTAATGAAGATATAGCTAAATCGCAGTATATATTAACTAATCCTCCAAGGTTGTAATATTTTTAATCAATTCAGTGCAAAAAATATTAATCGATTAGTGAGTTATGGGGTAATGTAATGTTAATGCAAAAACAGAATGTCAAAGATTATTAAAAAAGATGTTAAAAACATTCAGCAACGAATTTGAACTTGCAAATTACTTAAAAATACTAACATGCTTTCAAGATTGATTCACTTTTGAATAAAAATAACAAAAATCAATCGATACATTTTTAAAAATTGTAATACAATTAGTTAATATAAAACAAAAGCAATTCAACAATAATGTTTAAAAAAAAAAGCAATATATGGAGAAAAAAAAATTAAGATATTTGAAAACGACTGGTGTAAAAGAAGTGAATATGTATGTTTTTTTTAAAAAAATAATACAAAAAGATTTAATAATGACATAAGAAAATATAATTCTGTAATGGCAAAAAAAGTTATGGAAGAGAATAAATGTCTCAAAAGTATTAAAATCATAAATCTTCGTGTTGAAAGGAAAATTGTTCAGCAATAAAAAACATATAACAGTATTACTAAAAAAAGATTATATCACTGAAGTTTGGGGAAGATTAAAAAATAACTTTAAAGAAATAAAGAAAAACAACTAGCCCTTACAATTATGATTATTTTTTAGATGGGCAAATATTTTAAATAAAGAAATGAACATAAGATGAAAGCAAGGAAGTATTAAAAACTCCATGTAATGATGAAATTATTATCAATATTTAAAATAATTAGATGAAAAAATAAAGTATACTAAATGTTTACATATGAAAGATATACTAGATAAATAGCAATATTTATATCTAAGAGTGATGACATGGAAGATATTAAAAGTTAAGAATCTGTTAGTATCATCTATTTTATACAAAATTCATCTACAGCAAGCTTTGGAATCAAACCAACTAAAACTTTGATCAAGCCGAATTTAAAAAAATATGTAGCACTTCTTCCGTATAGAAATTTGAAAAAAAAAATAAATAAATATTATGTAGTTAAATGTATAATTGTCATTTGAAAATAATGTTCGAGAATTTGGAAAAATTATCACCAAAGCTATCCATAGCTACAATTCAATGTACAAGTACCAAATTATCTGCCCTCATACTTGTGTCACCATCCACTTTAAATAAATACAGATAACTAGTTTAATTATTATTACTAGTCATTTATTAGGCTAGATATTATCATATCGTTTTTAATCCGGATTGTAAAATTTAAAATCATATCTAAAATTATTGTTGTTGTTGCTGCTACTGCTACTGCTGCTGCTGCTGCTACTGCTGCTGCTGCTACTACTACTACTACTACTACTACTACTACTACTACTACTACTATTATTATTATTATTATTATTATTATTATTATTATTATTATTATTATTATTGTATTTCAATGATAAGCTTAGAAAGTTACAAGGGTTTTACATAGCTTGGTTTGGTGTGTTTACATTGGCAACCCATCATTGTAGGCTTACATACATAAAAGTTGCTTTCTTCATTTACACATATATTTATGTTGTGGATTAGTTACAATGGTTTTATATAGTTTGCATTGGTGTGTTATATATATATATATTTTTTATTTTTTTTTTTTTTATATATATATATATATATATATATATATATATATATATATATATATATATATCTGTTGTTGTAGGTGCACATATATAAAAGTTAATTTACATGAGATTTCAGAAACTTTTACATGCAGTACAAGGGTTTTATATAGCTTGGATTGCTGTGGTTGCATAGGAAATCCATAGATGTATATTTTATGTATGTAAAAGTTGATTTATGCAAGATTATGAGAAATTTTTATATGTTCTGGATTAGTTACAAGGGTTTTACGTCACTTGGATTGCTTTGATTACAGGGACAAACCGTAGTTGTAGGTTTACATATGTAAAAATTGATTTATTGATTTACCCAGGACTGGAGGAATTTTTTATAAGCAGTGGATTAGTTACAAGAGGTTTACATAGATTGGATTGCTGTAGTTACATTGGCAATCTGTAATTGTAGGTTTACATATGTAAAAGTTGATTTATTGATTTACACAAGATTATATGAAATTTTACATGCTCTGTATTGCTGTATTTATACATCCAAACAAGGTTTAGTTTTATATGTGGTTGGGTTGCCT
Source organism: Epiperipatus broadwayi (assembly GCA_028023455.1). NCBI lineage: Eukaryota > Metazoa > Onychophora > Udeonychophora > Euonychophora > Peripatidae > Epiperipatus > Epiperipatus broadwayi. The sequence goes on along the minus strand of JAQFVV010000085.1, from coordinate 3,445,793 downwards.
GGGTAACTTATGTGAGGGACTATGATTTTCCTGGAGGTGTGGCAATTGATCTGCAGACATTGATATTAAATAAATGCAACTTATTTTTGACTCTTTAGGGTGCATAATTTCTTTGGGTAATCAGGTTTTTTTCTTGGTTTTGTTGGTGGTTGTCTGTTGGAGGTGTGGTGGTATGTGTAGGAGGCATGATTTGTTTTCATAATTGATGAAGAGGTTTTGTTAACTAAGCTATGCCGGTTTTCTGATGCATTTGAGTAGATGATTATTTCAGAGAGGGTTATTAGTTGCAATTGTTGAATTAGATAGGTTGGTTGAACTCTGGATCTAGCTGTGTTAGAGTTGGAGACTGGCTATGAGACTCATGGGTAGAAATACATATCTCTAGAGGAGGATATTAGAATTGGTTGCAATTGATGAGTTGGAGTTTGTGGTAGGATGATCAGACTCTAGGTCTGGCTGTGTTAGAGTTGAGGCTGATATGGTTTAACTATGAGATTCATAGGTAAAGGATTCAGATATAGGGAGACATGGTGAAAGCTGGGTAGGTGGTTAGACTTGGTACTGAAAGTGGCTTATGTTTTTAAAAATTATCATTAGCAACTTGGATTTAAATTGAAATATTTGAAAGAAAAATACAACACAAAAACAGGAAATAAATTATCAATTGATTGGAAATTTAAAAAGATAAATAATGTTAGTTAGTTGTTTTTTTTCACTTGTTATCCTAAGGATTTGAATATTTTATTGCTGGTGAACCTGAAATCAAATTTTTATTACCAAACAAAAATCACAGTTTACTACAATAATATTACAAATAAGAAGCATATGCTTGACTGATCTTTGGACTTTGAAACTTTGCCTTGGTATTATAGTCAACAGACACTGGACATGTGATGGCTTTTTAAAAAAATTATCATTAAGTAATTAGATTTGGTACTCATCCATGGCACATGACCACTTGATGGTACTGGTTTTTGACAAACACCCATTAATATACTGTTTGTGCAGCGTAACTTACAGCTAAAACTATAGCATTGTTGTTGTAGACATGACAGGCCACCTGATGGTGATGATTTTTATACATACATAACAAAATCCTACATTCATTGTCTTGTGATAGTATTCTCAAGTGAAGGCAATTGACAGATCACTACTGTATGATTTGATGATGTTCATATTTTAAGCATGTGAAATTTCTTAAATGCATTCTCAAATAATTATAGTAGGTAGGAAAAATGGTCAGCATGTCACCGACACCTTGCTATGATTTTTAACTGTCCACAAGTTGAGAAGGTTAGCGTGAAGAGCTGTGTTTTACCAAATCTCACATGAAAACATGTATTTTCACATTAATACATGTGAAAACAATAAAATGGCAGACATTGTAAAAAATATCTATAAGTTTAGTGAATTTCTGGCCACAGAGGTTGATGCTGTTGTGTTTTTTCAGGTGAAAAACATTCTGCCCAACTCAAAGCTATGTGTTTGTGGCAAAAGCATGATGATAGTGAATTACAAATAGAGGGATCTTGGGACTTCCTGGGTGGCATGTGTTTAGAATATTTGCTAGTTTTTCTAGAAAAATACTTGTGTCAAATGAGTTTTTGTTTCTGCTGGACCAAGCAGATTAAGTGGCTTTTTGAGTGATTGTGTCACTTGCAATATTTGTTTGAAATGCTCATATATAGGCAATATCATATTATGGCCTGAATATGTTCCCTGGTTTGTCTGTATTGCCAATGGAACTTTGATGTTGGATGGGTTTTTTAATGCCCATCTTTATGTATTGTCTGATCCTGGTGTGCTGTTGCTTGAGACATATTCTGGTTTTTTAACTCTTAGCTAGTCATTTAGTGGGTCACATGTATTGTTATATGCATGCATAAGCTTATATATATATATATATATATATATATATATATATATATATATATATATTGCTGGGTATGATGTGATGGCTTCATCATGAATATCTGGCTATGAAGCTCTTTTGATAGTGCTAGTGGTTTGGATGGTGGTTGTTGTTTCATTGTTATGTGGTTAATATTGAAGGACAGTGTGTTTATGTATGCCAGGTATTATTGTATAGGATTAAAATGCATTTTTTGTATTTTATTTAACATAATATATGTTTCTAAGAATAAGAAATTCTGGGGTAGCTGCTTGTAATAATATTTTTATTGTTCTTGTTTGAAAGTATTGATCTTTGAATTTGTACAAAGTGTATTGTTATTATTTGTGCAGAATGATCTGAGAAAGTTGAGGATATGGTTTTTGTGATTAGATGGTGCAGAATTGGGGAGTAGAAACAAAGATCAATAAGTGAAGAGAGATGGCTATTGTGGAAAGTTATTGTGTTGCTTGGTAGAAAGAGCTATTGGTCCTCATTAGTGGCATTGATATTTTGTGTAGCCATTACTATGTACATTTTTTGTATGTCATGTTGTGGTTTCCTATTATTACAGTTGGATTTGATGTAGTGGCTAGTAACAAATTGTGTTCACAATTATGGTATTAATCCTTTGTACTATGGGGGCATGTATATGAAAATGAATTTGATTGTTATAATTTTATAGATTTGAATCTATGAATATTATTTTAAATGATGTGAAGAAACAGTTCATGGAAATGATGAGTCCAGTACTTCCTGAGGGGATTGATGAGTCTCTGAAGCATATACATAAACCTTCTTTGTTTATATGTTTTCTGGGATCTGTTTGAAATCAGACATAAATTTTGGCTTTTAGTAGTCTGAGTGTGTGTGCTGCATGCTTTTTATTCATTGTTTCAATTTGTTGATTACGAAGTTGAGTTTAAACCCCTTACATTAATTGCTGTTATTTTAACTTTCATAGGTATTGTGTGAGATTAATGTGACCATGTTTGCAGTCTGATCCATTGTTGTCATTTGTTCTTGGGCATCTTCATAGTCTGGTTCCATCTCATCAGTTGAATAAGTATGTTTGTTCAATATTCTCTCCTGGATCAAACTCTTCTGTTTTTATCTTCTTTACTTTCTTGTTTCTCTTTGGTGGTTGTCCTGGCAATCTTTTTGACTCTGGCATTGCTTGCATTATTTGAGGTAGACATACTTTGGTTGCTTCCATTATTCTAGTTGATGTGTTATTATTATTATTATTATTATTATTATTATTATTATTATTATTATTATTATTATTATTATTATTATTATTATTATTATTATTATTATTATTATTATTATTATTATTATTATTATTATTATTATTATTATTATTATCATCAATCGCCACCATTATCACTACTATCACTACTACTCCCCCAAGAAGAAATAATAAGACATTAGTTTTATGATACACAATGTAGTCTATGTGCACAACATATTTAAAATTTAAAAAAAAAATGTAGAAATAAACACAGACAAAATGAACATATAATTATTTAAAGAAAAATTTGGAATGGCTTAAATATTGATTAAGTAATGATATTTGATAGTTTTAAAATGCTGTAAAACAAATATTTCATTTTAATTCTGATTTTGACAAAAATATAAATTGTCAATTTAAAAATGAACAAGAAATGTTTTTGCCAAAAACAAAGATGTTTTTCCTTTTGTAATACATCTTAATTATAGTTAATTCAAAAATTTTTTATAAAGAGAAAAGTTTGAAAATATAATTATTTTCTCTTATTTTTAAATTTAACTCTAATATAAATAGTGGATTCAGATTAATTGATTTGTAGAAAGATAGAAAATATAGAGAGGATATATTATTGAAAATGAAGAATAATTGCTAGTTTTTATGTTGTCTGTATTTGAACTTCCAGAGAAGTAATGTGGTATATTTTCTGTTTACTTTCAAAGCCTATATGTGTTTACTAGACTACCACTTGCTACTTGTGATGTTCACATTGAGCCGAATAAAGTTATCCATCCCCAACATGTATCTTATTTAACCAGGACAAGTCACACTGAAAATTTATATCATAAGCCAGTCTATTGATCTTGAGACGCCATTGCTATATTTTATTTACAGTATGCAAAAAAACACAAATAAAAAAACTATCAGTCATATATTTATATATACTATCCATACATGAGAGAGCTATTTTACCTGTATAAAAAAGCAAGACAAATCAACTATTGGTAGAGGAGACAATAAAAAAACAAAAACAAAAAAAACTGTCAGAAATTTCAAAAATAAATTTCAAAAACTTTTGTTTGTGATTTAAAAAGAAATAACCTTATTTGTAAAGTAAAGGTAATTTAAAATTAGTTAGTGACATACTTAATTTTTATATTTATTCTTATATTAGAACAACATGTATGTGAGTGTGTTTGTATGTTGTTAAAATAGAATACTATTTATTAGCTTATTAATGATTAAATTATTTTGTATTACTGTGCACAGTCATCTGTATGCTTATATATGTATGTATATTTATTTCAGTATAACATTATGCACTGAGATTATTATATATATGAGTGTGTGTGTGTGTTACATGAACTACTTATTTACATAGATATATACATTTCATTGCTTGATAAATTTATTTATCATTATTTTAAGTTATTTCAGTTAATACTTAATGATAGACTATTTTAAGTAGTTCTTGGAATCCCAAAACAAGTTCAGTTTTGTGGCCATAGGTGGGATTATCTTTAGAATTATTTGGATTTGCTATGATAATAAAATTACCTCTGAAGTCGCCATACTTCACTTCTAGAATAATTAGTATTTTATTATTAGTCAATATACTTATGGTACCAAATACTCCTAAGCATTGATGAACAACAATGGTGTAATGACTCCAGCATTGTTGACGTACATTTCCTTTTATAGTTATTTTATCATTTACATATGTGCTGCAGATGAAATATTGATGGTTACTTTTATAATAAGCTTTAAGTCTAACATTGTCTAGAAGATGATGATTATATAGATGTTGACTCTTGATTATGGTTGGTAATGTTATGCTTATCACTTATATATTTCTCACTAGTAGCTTCTGATGCTGATTTCTTGCTCATTTTTTATGTTCAGTAAAAACAGTGATGCTTTTGATAATGTTGATTTCTATTAGCCTTGAATTATCCTTTCTATCTGTACCATTACATGTGTGTACATATATAAAGCAACCAGCTTATAGCATTGTAATTAGCCATTAACATATAAAATTTAGAAATAAAAATCTCATTAATATAATACAGCATTAATGCATGCCTCAAATGCAAAATAAAAAAAAATTGTAAACCCCAAACTTCCATTATAAATAACTGGATATTCTGCAAACATGAATTTAAAACTATCCATAGAATAATACAATTTTTATAAAGTAGTACATGTTTGTCATTGTTTTTTTTTTAATGGATATTTTGAGGTACTTCCTACTTTAGCTACACTCACTTTCTCACACAACATTATAGATAACGTTATATTTGTTAATTTCATCAACATCTTACTATTAATAATTCACATATCAGTATTATATTACGCATTATGCAAATATGTGCGAAGTTATATTAGACTGCCAAAATGAACATTAAAAAGAGAATTCATAAGAGTGAACTAATGTATAAAAATTGTTATTTTGTAGATCAAAACTTATGTTTAAAGAACAATTAGTTATTTGTAATGGAAATTGTTCTTTTGTCAATGTTTTTATTTCACACATGGAAAATGATCTTAGGAAAAAAAAATCAAAGAGCAATATTTTATAAATATAATAAATAATTTATTAAATGAGAAATATAATTGTATACCTATCTATAAATAAGGGATAGTTATTTATTTACACTTGACATTAACGTTGTGTGATATTAATGAGATTTTGATTATTTTAATTTCTAAGTGTAAATTTGCTATTCAGGTAGCAGTTGTACCAATTTTTACTTATTTGTTTACATACATATATACATTTGTAAATGAATAATTATATATTTCTTAAAATTTATTGTATAAAGTATAAAAAAATAAGAGAACAATTTATTAAACGTGTTTTTAAGTAAATGTGATTTGAATATTATTTACATTAATGTTTATATTCAAACAATAAATTAAAAACAAAATATTGAAAAATTTGTATGTTTACATAAAATATATGATAAACAATAAACAAAAAGTATATATTTAAAATATGTAAAAAATATATAATAATATACATAAATTTTGATTATTAAGTATAGCAAAATTTTATAAAAAATGATTATAATCAAATAATCAATTATTGTACCATAGATAAAGTTTTTATTAAAACTTGACTACCTATGGTTATAATTAAAACTTGTAAAATGTTTTTAAAATGAGTGAGTTACTACCCAATTATCTTTCATAAAAAGATTTTGCTGTAGTCCTATAGTTTTTTTACTTTCAAATTTATATTAGAGCTAAACTTAAAAATGACAATCAGAATAAACCAGTTTTATTTAAGTTAGAGTTTTTGTTTCTTTCTTTTTTTAATTGATAGTGGATTCAAATTTTTTTAGTTATAAAATATTAATATGGATTTTTGCCATGTGCTTGCATTAATATTTTTTTTAATTTTGTTAAATAAGTTAAATTTTAAAAATATAAGATTGTAATTGAAAATTTTAAAAATAAAATACCATGACAAATGATTTGAAAGAATAAAAATAAAAAATATAAAGATTATCCATAATAACTATATAAAATGTATAGATATATTTTAACTTTATTGATTTTACATTAATCATTTATATATTTATTAAAAAATAATTGTTGTGAAATAGATGCTTGTTACAAAAATGCATACTTATATTAAATTTATATTTTTTTAGTGGCTAAATATTTTTGATGTATGAAAAGCTGAATAAATAATTCTTTAAGCATATTTTGGTGGAATATATTTATGGATCCTTTCTGTTCAGTTATTATATTTTTTCTTTTATTTATATCAATTAAATTTTTCACAAATCATTAGTTGAAATAAAAAAAATTAAAAATAAAATGTCAAATTTATAAATTAACAAACAATGATAATATTATGAATGCAAAAACATATTTTCAGCTTTATTCTAAAAAAATTAGTTAATATTTCAGTTGTTTATCATGCTAGCTATTTATTGGCACATGCAATCTACATGATTTAAGTAGCGGAAATTTATTTAATGAATTTGATTGTAGAAACTTTAATTAAAAAATTACATGATTTATTAGCTTTAAATAAAGGGATTAGATGTTAGAAGATAAAAAGAATCACAAAAATAACAATAGAAAAAGTTTATATCCAATTATAGATAAAAAAATATTCTATTTATGATTCAGCACTTGTACCCTGATGTATTTTATTTGCATTATGAAAAAAGTTTAAATATTATATCTCTATTGTTTTTATTCATTAGTTTTTGTTAAATTATTAAATATTTGTTGTTAAATAAGTACATGATATTTATATTAAGACGTTATTGGGATATAATAGCATTTTAGAAAGAAATTAGCTAATTAAATCTTCATTGATGATAGAAAAAAAAATGAAAGCATTTCCTGTTAATATCATTTATATTATTTTTTGTCAATTTTTTATAGTTTGAAAGTTAAATTTTCATATTTTAAAAAGAGATTTAATTTTTTGAAGTTATACATCATCAAATTAAATATAAAATACTACTTTTTTGAATAATCAATTTTTATTTATTAAAATTTATATTTTAGAGTGATGGCTAAAATAAAATTTTTTGTTTTGAGTATTTATTTTGTTTAGTAGTTTTTTTAATATACAAAGATGATATTTTACATTTTTGATAAATTTCATTAATTGAATTTGTTTTTTCAATAAATTTTATAAAAAAAATAAAAGAATAAAAAAAGACTTTATGCATTAAAATACAACCTAAGTACAATGTAAAAAAATGCAAAATATGATATAATTAATAAATATAAATTCTCAAGTTTTTTTGTTCTACATAAATTTAACTAAAATCATATAATAGTAAAAGCAAAAATGATCTTAGAAATATTAAAAATCAACTTTTCAACTTAGTAAATAATAAAAATAATTAAATAATTATTGACAAAGATAATTTTCTATTTTACATATTATATATTTTTGATAGAAAATTCTCATAACGATTACACATAATATAAACAAACAGAAACACATCTGTATTAAAAATGTTTTATAAGAAAAACATCATTAAAAAGTATATTACTTTTTTGTCAGCATTGATAGAACAATTTGTCTAAATAATGAAGTAATCATTATGAACTAGTCAACACAGTCAATCTCAATATAGATAACAATAAACAATCTCAAATGGTTGCCAAGACAACTTTTTAAAAACAAAGGTTGTTAAAAGGTTACCTTGAGATCTATATTGGGTTTGTCTAAGTGTTGACTGGTTTCTAATGGTTACTTATAAACCAATTTAGCCATGAGAATTATTATTTAAGTAATATTTACTGAGGCTATAACCTTGATAATATGTGTATGAAATGTGATAGTGGGAACCTCTACAGGTCCTTTCAAAAAGAATTTATTGCTTTTCCCTTGACATACTGATAATGATTGACATCTATAAGCACAGTTACAATATTAAATTATTAACTGCTGGAAGATTATCAACTGTGTTAAAAGATTAATTTTTTATTGAACGTTTTTATTATTGGTGATGTAAATAGATTTATTCCATGTAAATTTTATATTGCATATTGCAATATCTGTGGGAGTTTGTCAAAATGTTACAGCTTAAGGTTTAAAATTCATTTCGGTTAATGAAACTTCTTCAATGATGTTAGACGTTCCATATTATTTTTCAAACTTTATGCATTGTATTTTATGACAGAGATGTGCAGAATTTGAAAAACTATACAGAACATTGTTTAACTGGAAAACAATTAGTTCAAATTCATTGTATGAGACATTTAACATGTTTCCTTTCAATGTCTGCAGCCATATATTTAAAATGAAAAAGTCAACAACCATTTAAATATATATTCATTTGTATGTGTATATGTGCATGAAAATAAAAAAATAAACCATTAAATAATTCATTATAGAAAAATAACAGAAAATTTTAGGCTAACCAAATATGGGATAGTAAATGAAAATTTAATATTTCTTTCATTGTTTTAACTTCTAGAGAGTATAGTATATATTTGATACAGAATAATATGGCTTTAAAATTTAAAAAAAACCCACACTAATTAGCTTTTAGCACTTTCATGCTATGATTTTGTATACATAATGCTCAATATTACTTTTTTGTTGTGACAGTTATTACAATTAGTCAAACTTCTTTCTAGCCACATAATTTGATAATTTATGCAAAAAGAGAGTAGATGCTTTTTACCATGCTCTATCATATTTATATTGATGATTTTTTTATAATAATGGCCACTTCAAGTGAATAATGTTGAGTGTTACACATATCTGGCATTGGAACTGTTTATCATTCCACACATGCAGACACTTATACATATATGATGTAGTAATTATTTTTAAAACAATACCTCAGAGCTTCAGAAAATGTCACAAAAGCTATATAATAAAGTCAAGAATGTGAGACTAAAACACTGGAGTTATGTACAGTGATTTTTTAAGAAACGAAAAAAAACAAAAATTGTTAATAATAAATTTAAAAAAGTTAATAAATTTAAATATTTTAGTAAATTATGAAAACAGTTGAAATATAATAACAATAAAAAAAGAAATTAATCATAGAATTAATTTCTGATGCAGTTCTTTTAGCAGAAATAATATTAAAAGTAAATATTCATTGGATGCTAAAAAAAGGTTTTTAATAAATGTATTGATACAGGTAATTATGGATATAAGATGTAAATGTTTAATAAAACATTTGGGAGCATCAAGAATAGATAATGAAATACATTTTTTTTTAAAAAGATGCAAAAATTACTACTCTCATTAAATGAATTAAAAGATCAGGGTAATGTTAGGCTGAAAATATCACTAAAATAGGTGAGAATATATAAAAAATTAAAGCATGATTGCATCCTCCAAAATTAAAAAGACATTGATGATTTAAATAGAATAGAAGAGGAAGTTTGTTGGAGTAATGTGAAGAAGAGAGCTTATGAGTTGAAGAAACAGGATTAAACTTTGAGAAGCTGACATCCAGATAATGTGTGGCATTATCCATTTATAATTACTTAATTAGAAAGCACTTTACATAGAAGTGTAGTTAATGAAATCCATTTTTCCAGATCATGAACTATAGTAAAATTGTCATGCTGATTGCATTCAAAAAGGATACATATATAAATAATCATCCCAGTGCATAATACTATACTAAAATAAATATAAAAATATTAAATCACCCACATATATATATATATATATATATATATATATATATATATATATATATATATATATATATATTTGCTTATACTAAATATTTCCTATATATGTAATTAAAGAGATTTGAAATCAGGATTTTTTAGTCTATTCAAGCAAACAATACATATAACCACATACATGTGAAAAAGATATGTAAAACCTAATATATGTATTTTGTACAGAACCAGCACTCATCAGTTGAGATCATAATATTCCATATATATATATATATACACACAACAAGTGCTCAGTTTACATTAAGAGAGCAGTTTCTCAAACTTTAATGAAAAAACTTCAATCATCTCACCTTTCTAATTATTTAACCAATCATTTCATTGAAAAAACAATAATGGAACACTCAAAGCCTTGATTTGATATTATAGTCATACCCATGTAGACATTTCATCAATCTGACCCCTGGTATTATTGGTATATTAGTAGAGAGATATAATGTAATTTGCTTATACTGAATATTTTCTATGTATGTAATTAAAAAGATTTGAACTCAGGATTTTAGTCAAATTAAAAAATAGCTTGAAGATTGAAGAAACGAAATACTGCAATAAATTAAAAAAGTGATTCTAATAAAAGAGCGAATGCACACACAATAAAAAAATCTTGATATAAAAATAGTTGCAACATATTTGAACACCCACCTAATATATTAATTTGGAAGGAAATAATGCAATTGATTGCATTGTTTAAATGTTAATAATCAAAAACAGGAAAGATTTGTTGTTGCTAATTTTGATTAGTAATCAATATTTGGAAAAGTGATATTAAATTGATAAACTATGTTTAAACATGTACATGAGTTTATGAAAGATATTCATGTATACAAAGTTGTAAAAGATTGTACAGACTACTAGACTAATTATCTCTTACGCCCATGAATTAATTTAATAAGCGTTAGGGTCTAAATCAAGAATTACTTCAGTAAACAGATTGAATGAAAATGATCAAAATATAATAAGGTAATAATGATCTATTCAGCAGCTACGGTTAAATAAGGTAATGCATAAAAATGACATTGAATTTAAATAGGAGAGCAATTCTTCAATAAATAAAGTTTATTGGTAACTGGATGCTATTAAAGACAATGTATATGTAAAAATAAGACTATAAAACATATTTGTGTATTATAATGCTAAGTAAACATTAATAATTAATTTTATGTAAAAGCTGGTAGCATTGAAATTTAAGCTCCTACTCTTATATCGTATAACAGTGTAAATTAAAAAAACAACAACTTCAAAATACAATTAAAGTTAAAAATGAAACAAAAAAAGTAATTTTTAGTTAAATTGTTTTTGCATATACAGTATTTTAATTAAATTTGAAATTCAGAAAGAGTGTAATTTAGAAATTAATTCGTCAAAAACAAGATAAGATGTATCTAATTGAGTAAATATTTTTACAAACATGTAGATTGATTTTGTTGTCTAGAAAATCATAGATCTATAAACAAAACAAAACAACACTAGAGACAATTGTTAAAGTAATTTATAGTAAAGAAAGGGAACTAAGTGCAATAAAACACTGAATTTATAATTTTTCAGAGAAATAGAGATAATCACAAGAATGGAAACCAATATCAACTTTATCAATGGAATAAAACTAATTCAATATTAAAGAACCATAGAATTTTAATATTTGCAATGGTCACTATGACATTCTTTGTATATATATTGCATAAGATTATTTTCTGAGTGCAAAAAGTAAATGAACAGTACATATGTGATTTGGAAATGTAATGGCTAATGCAATATTGGGTTTAGAGCTTAGTGATGTAATATAGCCTGCATACTGTAGTATTTTATTGATAAAATGTACCCCTGAGTTAAGGGCCTGTTTTCAAGAAATACCATAGCTAAAGCAATACTCAGCAAAATTAATGACATAAGATTGCTTCTAAAAAGAAAACCAACACTTGAAATGAGAACAATTAAATCTTGAAAAATTCACCATGCAAAGGATATTACTTTGCAGAATCTCAAAAAGGCATTTCCCCATAATTATGTTATGTAGAATGATAGTAAACAATTCCAAATTGATAAGAGCTCTCTTTCAATTGTACTTTTAAAAATCTTCATTAATTATAGTTGATTAAAATAATTAATATTTCATGATAACACTTATTTGGATAAGAAAAGGAGTAATTAGTAAACTTTTTATTAATGATTTTTTTAAGTTTTACTTAATTGTTATGTTTATTGAATGTAAAAATGTTTAACTTTCTTGCATTCTGACACTTTCAATTAATTTGTTGGGTGAAAATTTTCGGAAATGCTCAACATTTCTGTTTTTATAAAATCTTTATTTTGTACCAAAATTCAATAAACTGGATTACAGTTCCTTTTAATTTAATTTTATAAGAGAATAGAATTCTAAAAAGTGACATTTGGCTGTTTTAAATATTTAAAAACTGACCTGTATATATATATCCAATGTACCATAAACTTCATAACAGATATTTACATAAACACTAAAATTAAAAATGAATAAATTCTTTTTTATTTTAAGTTTGTTTTTTTAATGTGAGTAAATACTGTAAAGTCTGATAATTTCTTATAATAAATTACAATATTTTAAAAGATTTTAACACCAAGTTTCTTTTCTTTATATTATAGTCACGTATTACTAAAAATAAAACATAAATAAATAAATTAAAAATTTACCTGTTTACTTCTTTATAATAATCAATCAATTAGTATGTAAAATTAATCAAAAATACTTTATAAACAATGTAAAATTTTTTAAAATTATATGTCAAAATATTCACATAAAAACTAGACCATTAGATCATGGACATGTAGATTTTTCTTCTGTCAAAATAAAAGTTAAGCCTTTTAATATTAGCTACAGACTATAAGATGCTGTCTCTTCAGGTTTTTTAAAAAAACTTTAACATCAATAAAAGTAATAAGTTAAAATCTATTTTTTTTTAAAAAAAACCCAAGGTCATTATTACTTAGGATAAAGATAATACTATGATTAAAAGTTGCAGAACATCAGTGATTTGTGTGAGGAAACTTTCAATGATTTTCAACAAACGTGACATTTTACAAGTTAACAAAATACACTTTTACATTAAAAATATATTTTATTAACTTATTATATGTATTTAATAAGTGATTTGAAGGAATTTGTGCATTATAAGCATGTATCTTTGAAAAAAAATGTTATAAAAAAGTTATTCTTTACATTCTTTATTATATAATATTAAAGTTGTTTAATTAAGAAATTAAACTTTGCCTGAAATATGTGAAAATATGCATGCTAATTAACATATAAATATGAAGTATACATACAGTTATATGTGTTTATTCTGTGATTTGTATTTTAAATTTCTTTATTTTTATTTTTTATAATTAAAATATTATTTTAAAATTTAATACTAATGATTACATCTCTTTTTTCATATAATCTCACTCTAGTTTCACAACATACATTATTTTTATATTTGCAATTATAAGTCATTGTATGTGTAAAAGAGTGTCAAAATGCTTCCAATTACTCTGGGTTATAAGTAACATAGCAGTAGAGAAATAATAAAAATAGGAAAATTAGTTCTTCTATGAAAGATAGTGACAAAGAGTTGAGGAAAATTTATACCTATAATAAATTACTAATGATTATTGTTAGGGAAATATAACCATTTTATCTGTATTTGATTATTGAGATCATATTTTGAATAATCACACTGCATAAATTGATAATGATAGATGGTTCTAGTAATTAAATTAATACTGCCAATTATTGGAATGGATGAATAAAGATTTTGATGGTGATGAGAATTAGATAATTGATATGAATCTCATGTGAACAATTATGACTATCTATGTCTGACACCTTCTTCTTTATCATCAGCTATTATGTCCCTATTTATTATATAATGGCTGCCCTACATAATGCAAGAGATCAGCATGTTATATATATATATATATATATATATATATATATATATATATATATATATATATATATATATATATATATATATATATATCATTAAAAACCTGTCACTACTTAAAAATCCAATAACAATCAACAATTTAAACTGTTAAGGCAACCTCCTTTTAACAATAATATAATCATTTCATCTGCATTTTATTATTGAGTGTGCAAAATATTTTTATATATATATATATATATATATATATATATATATATATATATATATATATATATATATAGTATGCAATAAATTTACACATTTAGCATTATAGTGTACAAACCCATTTTATACTACATTGATATTAAATAAGAGCAACTTAATGATGTAAAGGTCTTATAAAGTAAGCATACAATTTCCAATATCAAAATGCTAAAATGTATGTTATTGAGAAGTGAAAATTATAATAATAAAATTTGTTGCTTGATCTTAATTTTTTTTAAAAATTAATCATCTGCCTATGCAGTGAACATACATACATAAATAAAGTACTAATTAAGTAAAATATATTTTCCAAAAAAAAATAAAATAATTAGCTCACTTTAAATTATGTTATTGCATAGTATATATTTAAAATATATTAAACACTTGATATTTAGTGTAATAGTAGAATAGCTATTGACTTTTTATAAACTCTGAAGCAGTAACCACAGAATTACATATTACACATATTTTTACATAATATTGCATACATAAAAGTAGATTTCTACTGTTTTAAAAAACTGGCTTCTGTGATTGAACCACATATCCTTTTATAAGTCTGTTACTATTACTATTACTACCACCACCACCACCACCACTACTACTACTACTACTACTACTACTACTACTACTACTACTACTACTACTACTACTACTACTACTACTACTACTACTACTACTACTACTACTACTACTACTACTACTATTATTATTATTATTATTATTGTCACATAAATGATATCTGTTTATTCATAAAATTTTTGACCAGTATAAAATTATATTCCAAGGTTGATTAACTATGACCTACTACTACCAATAATATTCCAAATCATTGCTGCCCAATATAAAGATTAATAATAAGACTATATAATAATAAAAACAAAAACAAATAAAAAATAAGATAAAATAAAATAAAGATGTATACATAAAAGTGCCCTCTTATAAGGATTATTAGGATGAATGATGAAACTCACTCAGTATAGATTTCAGTATAAAACAGAACCATAATCAATAGTTAGAAAATATCTCATTTTCTGGAATTTTTTTAGTTTTGATTATTTAAAATTGTAAACATAGAAATTATATATTCACAGACGTGCATTAATGTATATATATATATGTTTAAAATAATTTTAGAATTCCGAAAGCAACAATTTAAATATTCGTATATTAAATTAACACGAGTAATAAATTTAATTAAATGATTAATGTTTTAATTATTCTAATTTTTATATTTGATAATGTTTAAGTATATTTACTTTACAGATAAAAAATAAAATAACAGGTGTTTTTATTAAAACAAAACATATTTATAATATACCGTTTATTAAATTGAAAATTTCTTTTCTCTCTTTTTATTTTACATTTTCAAATATATGCAATATTTGTAGAACGATTTCTGGATTATTCCAATTTTTGTTCTTAGATATCATTTTTTCTTTTAGAAATGATCTTACTTTCTCTATGATCGGCGTATTAAACTTCATTAAGGTTATAAAAGCCTAAATAACTTTCCATTAAAGTTTTAAAATATTTTTGAAAGCTATTTTCAAAAAAATTTTCCCTATAGGCATACTTTGGAATTTTGTGAAAATCTGTTTTGGACGAATTAATGTTAAATCTTGCTATGAGAAATTTTTAGAATTCATATAAATTGCAATGTATTTTATTTAGAACGTAGAGATTACTTCCTTTCGGCAAGTAATCATTTATTTTTAAGAATCCTTGTTAAATTTTTTTAATCTTCTTATGAAATATATAGTTTATTATTATTTTTTATATATAAAAATGATAATAATGTTGTGTGCGTGTATTTTTTTATTAGTGTATTTATAATCTAGATTTAAATCCAAGTCAATTAAAAATATTTGACCACTTTTAAGTTTAAACCCAAAGGATTTTTTTTTTTTTACAATTATTAAATTTAAACTTCTACTTATAGTTTACTGTTGTAAAAAAAAAAAAACGAATTAAATTAAGTAAATAAATAAAGACAGCTAAAAAGAAAAAAAAATTAAAATCTTTTTTAAATGTTATTTTTATTAACGTTTCTAGGTAAAGATTAAGTCTCATAAACGGCATAAGGCTTTCGGTCGCAAGCGGAAAATATAATTAAATTTCTTTAAAAAGCATTTTCATAACTATTTTTTAATTTTATTTTTTTTATTTAATTTTTTTAAAGGAAAGTAGATTAAAAGTAATAAAATCTATCAAAGCTTTGTTTTTCATAGCATAAAATTTATGTTACATTTAAAAAAAATACATATTTATTAATTTGATTAGGAAAATATGAAAATAAATTAGATTTTTTTTATTTTGTAAATGACACACATGGATATATATTACACACACGCCCATATATATATGAACAGTTATATCATTTGCAAAAATATTAGTTTAATCCCTAATGAAATATATACATATATAAGAAAACAAGATATAGACATACATTAGAATATATGTTCCATTTTAAAAATCTAATCATATATATTTTTGTTTTAATATTTTTAAAAGCATATTTATAATAAGAATAGCAAATTTAAGCTAAGAACAATTATATGTACATTAATTATTAGCTCAGTAGTAATGCAGGATTAGAGAGCTAAAGATTCTTGAACTGGTTTTATTCCCTTCAATTTATCTTATAATCACTCCCTTGTAAACCTTTTCTAATTGTATCTATTTTTTTTGATGAATAAACGTTCATCACTGAGAAAAAAAAGATTATTGAACTGGTTTTAGCCGAATAACGTAAAACAACAACAACAACAAAACTTGTTGTAATTGAAACAAACCAATACCCAATCTGTAACATGAGTGAATGTTACGTGACCCCATGTGCAATTAACTATATCACTATTTTAAAATTTATTTACATTATTTTATTATTATGATAAATTTGGATTATTCAACTTTATAATCAGATAAAAAAAGACTTGGCAGAAAAAAACATTTGCAATGCTTCTATTAATTTGTAATATGATTATAATTTGCATGTCAAGCGTTGTTAGCCTAGAGGTCATCGCAGCCGCCTTGCAAGCAAGTAGTTGGTTGCAGACAGTTGTAGGTTCGCCTCCTGGCCGATGCTATGACATATGGAAAAAAAAACTTATTATATTCCGTATGGAATGGAGATAAATAAATTTAAACTAAGGTATTATTCATTTTCAAAATAGCTTGCATTTATTGGAGATCTAATATTTTGGATGATGTCAAAAATTACATGGGGACATTGTTTGCACTTGAATTCTCCAAATGTTTAAATAATCTGAAAACTGAAATATATTCATACAGAATGGTCATGGAACCTAGATAAGACAAAGTCATGTTTCCAAATACATATTTCCTTTACCTGATTTTGCAGATGAAAAAAGATAGCTTGGGCTGCTTGTGATGATGACCAAAAAAAATGATTGAAAAACCATAAACAATATTCCAAACTACCATATGCTATGATTTTGCTCATCTGTATCTAATAATAAAAAATAAATAACTGAATGGCTTTATTATTCTGGAGTTCATAATAAGTCCAAGTACCAAAAGTGTAAAAACTGTATTCAATCTGTTGCTTTAGAGTTTGATACTCTACTATTTCATTAACAATGCAATCAAATTTGTAAAACTATCCATATTGTGTTAAAGTCTTTCTACCAGCTTTACTGCAAATATTGGCTTGTAAAGTTCAAACCAAATTGTTTTGATAGAAGCTGGGGTGTTCTCATATTTATAATCTCTACTATAATTTCTTCCATTGATACTATATTTTAATTATTTAAACAAGTCTGAATTGTGCATCATTAATACCACTATAATAACATTTTAATCAAATAAGCAATAAATTACTTCATTTATCTTGAGTAGCAACATTATTTGTATCAAAAAAATGTAAGATTTCATTAACTTTGATTAGTTGAAGATTTTTGGCAAGAATTGTTCTTAGATAATTTAATCATATTATAAAAACTTTCACTTGTGGGATAGTCAATAAAGGCATAATAAATGCTACATGTAATGCTTAACATGCATGAAACTGTAATTTGGGCTATAAAATTAAAATTGATAAACTACATGTGACACATACTGACTTTGAGGTGTCATTAAACCTTATAAATTGGAGCACTTTTATAATTTATTTACAATATTTTATTCCTCAGAAACCATTTATAGTATTAGCCACAGGAAATTATCTGATCAATAAAAATATAATAATTCTGTAAATTCTTATGTGAGCTTTCTTTTTTTATCCCAGTAAAATTTTAAAAGAGTTTAATCTATATTGTCTAAGTTTTTTTTTGTAGAATTAGATAATTCATTATTTTTATTGTCACATTTATTTTTTTGAATTCAGTGGGACTCTTGTTTGAATTTGATGGATATTTGTCACTTGACTATAGTGAGGTCTTAAAAAATAGAATTTTGAATTAATATTTTGAAGATTTCAGTCTCAAATTTTAGTCAATAGAGTGGCATCATATGTATAGCAATAGGAATTATGAATTAAGACTTATAGTGGAGTCTGCAGTATTGCAATAATGATCAAAATTAGTAAATTTGTAGTATGGTGAATATGTACCACAACACTAGCATCTTATTCTATTTCAAACTAACAATTATTTATAGAGAACTGTTGAAAAATAGAAAATATTTTTATATATCAATGTATTAATATTTTTGATGACAATATATATTTTTTAATCTTTTAAAATCAGTGTATCTAATAATATTTGTCAGATTTTAGAAATCAAATTAGTGTAGTTCTGTAATGAACTATATACATAAATAATATGTTTTAACCAACATTTTGTCTAATCTTTCAATTAAATTGAACATAAAAAAATTAAAAGCTTAGAAATATATTGAATACTTTTTCAAAAAGTAATATAATTTTGTAAAAGTATAAGGAAATGTTTCTTTTTTAAAATTTTTATTTCAGACATATTATCACTGAGATTAGAGAATGCAGGAAGTGATGAAACTGATCTAAAAAATATTGTGCAAGATATTGGATTGCTGATTTATGGAATTCTGTTATTAAGTTGATACCCTCAGTTCAAGTTGTGCTTGATGGGAAATTGACATTCTGGGATGTTTATAAATTAAAATTTCCACATTATACTCCTCTTTTGACTTCATTAGATGTTTCAAGTAAAGTTCTCTTGCATAAAATGAGACTTTTTTTCATTGAAGCAAGACATGTTGATTTTATACTTAAACTGAATTTAAATGCTCTTCCAACAAGTTATTTTTTAGTGACCAGCAGAGGCTTCATTAGGATTTTGTCTCAGTGTCAGTTGTATAGATTGTATGATGAATCAATACACCATATTTTTTATATTTGTCCTGCTCTTAAGTCGATTAGGGCTTTATTGTTGCAAATATCTCTCTGGATCTTAGGGATGCTCTTTCTGTTTGTAATAATCTCAAGAAGGGGTCTTTTGAAGCAACAAGATTATCTATCTTTATAACATTTTCTTTATGGTTGACGCATTGCAGACTCATCTTTGGTCATTCTCAGGACTCAGCTCTAACTGTCATTATCAAGCTCCTTGACCAAGTCAAGCAGCGAGACTTTCTGCTTTCGCCTGTGAGTCTACATGATGATACTTGGGTGAAAGTTTCATTTTCCTCTTAGTCTTATTAAGATATCTTTTTCTCTGCATTGACCTTTTCAAGTTTCATTCTGAATGCTATGTAATTTTTTATAAAGTTTAAATGTATATTACTATGTTACTATGTTTAATAAATTTATTTTAAAACAAAAGCATTGTGCATGAAGATAGAATTGATGGGATTCCGAAAACATGATTTAGATTAGAATTTTTTTTAACTGTCATAATTTAAAACTTTTATCAGTGATTATAAATTTAAATGGCTGAGCCATTACTGATAATTTTACTTTATTTATCTATAGGATTTTAAAATAGGACTTAATACTTGGAGTATTTATTTGTTGCTTTATTTCTGATAAATTCAAAAGTGGCTGCATATAGGTTTGCATGCTCTAAGGTCTTTAATGTAGCATTTTCAGTTTTATTATCACTTTTTTTGCAGACGTCAATTGAAAATTTGAATAATCATTGGGCACAAGCTGATAGTATTATAACAGCATTCTGAGATTAATTTTTAGACGTCAATTGAAAATTTGAATAATCATTGGGTACACGCTGATAGTATTATAACCAGCATTCCGAGATTAATTTCTTATTAATCACCTTTATCTAAAGCTTCATGTTATTTATACTTAATTACCCCACATAAAAGCTTTAACTTTTTAATACACTGAAACTAAGAAACTAAAATTTAAAAATGTCCTAATGCTTTGAACTCAAGCCATATATTTATATAGACTTGATACTAACCAGTGATTTTTTAGTGATCACAATTTTATAGTATTTGTAGACACTTTATCTTTTGGTTAAAATATCGTCCACCTGCAAAATATCAAATAACACTTTTATTTACACTTAATGTATGCTTTTAAAGATAGAAATTAGCTTCCTTTACTCTGTTTTATATATATAATCCTATGTAATAAGCTACATTGCCAAAACAAAGTTTCTTGCTGTTTATGTTCATCAGACAGAAATGTCTAGATTGTAGATTATAGTTTTAGCTAGTTTCTATTGATTATCAGACATTATAATATATAGTCCTGGACTATGAGTGTAAAATACTGTTATGCAGGCAATAAAAACTTAGGTGTCTGATTTTTAGCGGCATGCTAAATTATGTTTTGATTGCTTGAGATGTTTGAATTTATTTATTAATTTTTATTTGTTTAAAAACATAGTAAAATTATGCATCTATTTTTTAGTAATATCACCATCAAAGCAATTACCTACTTTATTTTTATTTTAGTATTTTATAGTAAAGTTTAATACCAATAAAAATAAGTTGACATTATTTTTTTGAAAGTTAATGATATTCTTAGCTACTGTCAAAAAAAAAAAAATTATTGTTTTTCTAAGTAAAAGTTCAATTTTTTTTTCATTTTTAAAAGTTTTACTGAAGTGAAGAATGGACACAAATTTACACTATAGCAGAGGTGGGAATTGTTTTGGCTTGGGGGTCAGAGAAATTGGCAGAGGGCCACATCAGGGACCACTTTGTGGAAGTAAAGGTTAGCAGAGGCTGCACCTTTTTTTCATGACACAATAAACACACTGCTTATTTCCTGTATTACCAAAGAAATATTTGTTTGTTCATTTTTCATTAAACACACAACATTCATCACCAATTTTACATTTTTTCGGAGGGTTCTTGATTTCGCTAAAGTTGGAAATGTATACATTTGCTAATGCAAAGACAAAATTGAAATTAACCAGATCAATTAGAAAAGCACTGCCATCATAATTACACTGCGCATGTGTATTGATGTGTTTATCCTATTGGAAAAAGTGAGATGAATCTTTGGTCATGCACAAGAAAGAAATCTCAGTTGAAGGCGGATTTTTCTTAGTAGGCCACATGTGGCCCCTGGGCCACTATTTGCCCACCCCTTCTCTATAGTAATTGTTATATTCTTTGTTTATTGTTTAAATTTAGACAAAATTTCCAAGGATTTTAAAATGATGTTAGCAAAAGCTTTATATTAATAACTTATAAGTAATGACTATGATAATATTCTAATGTGGAGAATTGGAATGCAGTAGTAGGATATTTACATATAATCCACATCTATACCACTTAACTCTAATACTAACACTTGGATATGGATGTTACCCACTGATTCAAAATGTCATAAGATCATAGTTACTTTGTACAAGTTTGACGACCTCAAGATAACATCTTTATAAGAACAGTGGTAAAATAATGACGGTTCCAACAGCAAAACGTACTTTAAAATTGTATAAAAGAAATTAATGATAAATCATTTCTATATAGTTAGAAAGTCATTTATATATAGCAGTTGAAAACGACATTAGAGGAAATAAAATAAAAATCACTGAGCTTAGGATATTAACTTTTATTATCTTCACAGTGATAAATTTACAGATACGAAAAATAATAGCTTTACTTGGGAACGATACTCAACGTGCCACTTTTAATTCTTGTCACATGACTTCCTGAGTGACTAATTATATGACTATTTTTATTATAATATAATTAGTACACACACATACAAAACACATATACACTCACTAACTTTTATAATAATCAAATTATGATTATATTTTAACTTCACTTATCTTTTAGTAAAAAAATTGAAAGTTTACTTAAAGACAACTTACCTTTAACAAAACTTTGCTAAGATTTCAGCAATAAATCTTTATCTTTCAATGTCTTTTTTTTTAAAAAAATTATTGATTGTATAATCTTTTAAACTAAGGATTGGTAAGATGTAGATATATTATTAAACATATTAGCTGACGTTGCTTTAATCATTCAGTCTATTTGCTAAAATTTTCACTTCAAATCATTTCAGAAATATTAAACATAATTAATTTCATGATTTTTAATTATTGTAAATTTTTTAATTTATTTCAAAAACAATCTGACCCATTTATTTCTTTATGTTTTCATTCTTGCAAGAAAAAAATATTTGCTTAACTCATTCAATATAACCATCTAATATAATATTAACTATTATTGTCATCATTATTTATTTATTTTTAAAATTATTTCTCTTTATTGGTTTTAATGACTAACTTTTTAAAAGTTATTGATTGTTAATCAATTTTTAATATTCAGATTGAGTTATAATTTGAATATACATTTAAATGAGTTTGACTTCAAATTAAATTTTGAGAGTATTTGCTTTTTAAAATCAATTCATTCTTAGATAATTAAAAAAATCAAATAGTTTGACTTTTGAGAGTTGAAATAAAGTTTGAATACCATAAGTACCAGAATTGAGTTTTGTTCCACTGACTTTGAACTTCAAATTCTGCTACTCAAACACTGAACTTATGTAGAGTGTTTTTTATATTATGTAAAAAAATTGTGTACCAAAATGCTTTGCCACATTTATAAAATATTTTTTCTCTCTTATTTTAGTTGGAAATGGTTTTGTTTAAAAAAAAAACAATTAGGATTAAGAATAAATAAAGAAATTACCTTTTTACTGCAAATATAAGATACCTTCTAATTTAAGACACAGTAAAATTTTAAGCCTGAATATTGGACCTCATTCCCCTGCCCAAAACTAAAGATGAATATATGTACTTAAATAGAAAACTAATATAAATTCAATTATGTCACCTAATAATATTGAGAATCTTCTTCAGATATATGATACTTTCTCTTTCTACATCTTCACTTTTAGAATCTGAATTATTATCCTCACTATTCCACCAGGATACATCATTTTTATGCCATTTAAATTGCAATTTCTTTGGTAATTTGCTTTGTGTAAAAGTACACTTTTCTATTAAAATCTGAATCATTCTTCTAAAATAATTTATACTTTTGCAAATATTTTCTGGAAAAAATAAATGTGTAAAAAAGATTCTAAAATATTCGTTTTTAAGTTAAAAATCAAAACAAAAATATTGGAACTATCAAAATTGGCAAAATAATGTTAAAAGATTCTAAAACATATATTTTCACTTTAAAAATCAAAATGAAAATATTGGAAATATCATAATCAGAAAAATAACATTAAAATATTTTAGAACATATGTTTTCATTTTAAAAATCTAAATGAAGCTATTGAAAGTGCCAACATTTTCTTAAGATTATTTAATAGAGTTTTCTCAATAAAATAACTGTAAAATTGGCAAAATAACATTAAAAGATTTTAAAACATAACTAAGCTATTGGAACTGTCAAAATTTTGACAAGCACTCTCTTGTATCGGGAACAAGAATCAATCAATCAGCATTTTGGAAAATAGGCTTTTATCTCATTGTTATATTGATTTGTTAATTACAAAAAATCTAAAGAATATTTGGTAGAATTTTCTCAATAAAATAATGGTAAAATTGGCAAAATAATATTAAAAGTAGCAGTTTGAAAGAGAGTTAAAGCTGTTTATAAATTAATTCAAAAATATTGATTAAAAAGATTTAATAAACTATTCTACACAAGTAATGATCATAATACTATGTGCGTGTATAGCATAAAGCAAAGATCCATAGAAATAAAATATTCAAAATCTGTTTTGAATTTAAAATGCACCTCTTTTTTATGAGTCCAAAATTTGGGGGGGGGAATGCATCTTACATTTAAAATAATACAGTAATTAAAGTGCAAAAAATATCTAAAATACTTGAAAATTATAAAAATGGTGAAATTCCTTTTGTATATGTAAAAAAGGAGTGAGAAATAAGATCTGATGAAGACTGCTGGAAACAGTCAAAACTGTTAGCAAATTAATAAATATATTTTGCTAAAAGTGTAAAAGAGTGGAGGTTTGATGTTATATATTAAAAAGCATGTTTTGATAAAATAAAGATATTCTAGTGAATATTTTGGGAAAAAACAATCACTATATTTATATATATATAAGAAAAAAGAATATTAAAAAATTGTATTCTGATTAATTAAAACTATTAATTTAGTTACAAAAGAAGATACCAAATAGTAATTTAAAACAGGATTGTATATCTTTAATTGATAACATTTGAAAGTGAATATTGCTGAAAAATTAATATGTATAGTTTGTTTATCATTAGGTCAATATCATACAGGTTCTTAAGTGACAGGTTGAGTTCAATGTTTTGGTTAACTACAAAAGTTGAAATTTGTAGTTTACTTAAGTGAGAATTTCTGTTAAAACATTTAATTTTAGATTGTTAATATATGATTCACTCAGTGTGAAGATGATTTAAATTCATTAAATTGATTTAAAAAATAAAAAATTAACATAATTTTTAAATTAAATATGCCACTAAGAAGTCATTTGATGTTCCAGAATTAAATATTACAGATTAAATTTTGATTTTGAAAATAGAATTAATAAAATTTTTAATAAACTTATACTATTTAGTAAATATATTTGAAACAAATCTGATGCAAAATAGAAAATAAGGATTAATAAATAAATGTGTTAGTTTATAGATAATGAAGGAAGTTAATGCATTTAAAGATAATTAAGTGGTAAATGAATTAAATTTTTAAAATTGCAATGGATAAGTAGTCTTTTTAAAATCAAACAAACAAAAAAAATTACTGAATTAATATCAGTTGAAATTAGAATTAAGAAATACTTTTTTATTTGTTTTGCTTGAATTTAGTTTTAAATTATATAAAAAAATTGAACAATTTTTTTTAAAAAAGGAGAATATAATAAAAATAAGGTACTTACATAATAGTCAGGCAGTGATAAAAGTCATCAACACAAGTAAATGTGTATCTAAAGACCAAAATTAAACACATTTTTAATTTTCTAAAAAAAAAAAAAAAGAATTAATTCCGTAGGTGAATATTAGATAATATTCCAATGAGGAGAAAATTATTAGTCAAATTGTATTTTTTTTTGGTTTGGTTCACTTGTAATAAATTTAGATTATTAATAGTTTACATATTGTTTGGAAGATTATTTTTCGCAAAAAATATAAATGGGTGCTTGTTTAATTTTTAATAAATAAAGTTATAGGTAGCTATTTTTCAAAATAAAAAAAAAATTAAATTTAGATGGTAGAAAGTAATTTCTCACACATAAAAAAAAACGTAAACCCGTGTTAGTAGATGTTTATATCATTTTCAGTAAATAAAGTTATAGGTCGTCATTTTCTCAAATTCATATTGGTGGACTATTAAAATCTTACCGGCCGTACTAATACGTATCAAAAATAAAAGAGATTATGTAGTATTATGCAAAAAATTGCCAAAACATACTGTTTAGTCAAGCGTTCGTGGCCCAGTGGTTAGCATAGCTGCCTTCGAAGCAGCTGACACGGGTACGCTTCCCGGTTATATGAAAACAAAATACTGTTTAATTCAATCTTTCAGCAGTTATAAATTTATTCATGAAATAATTTTTTTTTGTATTCTATTATGGAACTTTATGAAAAACTTCACTTCTTAGTCAACTTTTCATTTATCAAATTTGGATAATTAAAAGATACAAAGAAGGCTGAGCAAAATATAAATAAATAAATAGCATAACAAACAGAAAAGAAATTTAGAAGAATGACATTTACGCAATATTAAAAATTAAAACGAATGCATTAAAAATGATGAGTAATATATGTGAATAAGAATGTATGTGCATGTTAAAACAAAAGTTTTTATAAATGAAAGATTTGAAAACTTTTATGTAAACTGTTACTTCTTTTTATTATTATATCATGGACATTTCATGTAGATATTACTTGTCATTACCTGAACATATCAAGTAAAACAGGCAAAACTCTCCATACAGTAGTGCCACTCAATGCTAACTAGAGTAATCAATGGATGCCAGAAGGCTTGTGCAAAAAATCTCCATCTAGTGCCTACTCATCCAATATCTCCAGACTAGTTTCTGGCTTGTGGCTTCATCAGTAAGGAGCTTTCGATCTGAGAGCACTGCAACTAGATTTTTGGATCTATTGCAACCCTCCAGCAGCCACCTTATATCTCTACTTAACTACAAAACTATGAGAATGAAATTGAAAACACAATAATATTTTCAATCTAAGCTCAATAGCTTATATAGTCATATGGGTCTGAATAAATGGTTTCTTATTACTTGATATGTAAAATCACTAAACATCACATGATCACCATTTCTTATGCTAGCACATAACTGTTATTAAAACAGGCAAAACTCTCCATACAGTAGTGCTGCTCACCAATCCTGCCTAATAGGATAGTGGTGGCTATGGTTGTTAAAGAACAAAAGACACCCAAATGTATGGGTACTGCTAAAAGATAATAAAAAAACACATGCAACCTGTATTTATACATACACAAAGAGATATATGAAAAAATCTCTTTTAGAGTAGTAGGAAAGGACTGAAAGTAAAATACATAGGTACAATGTTAACTTAAAGAGTAGAATTCTGGAAAACTTTTTTTAGTACTTCAGTTTGCAATATGAGGTTTCAACAGATAAAATTCATTTAAATCACTTACAAATAAACATTCAATAAAAATATAATTTTTAAATTCACTATTAAATTTTTTAACCACTATGATTTTAATTGTACTTATTAAGAAATATATTACATTTTTATGTTTGTGCAACTTCTTACTAATGTTGACAAAAAAGAAGTACATATCTTTTATTTATTTATTGTTTTTGTTTAGTAAAAAAAATTGAATATTATTTCTTTAATGAGTATGTGATTCTATTGAAAATATATGTGATATCAGACAAAAATCGTCTTTGTAAAACAACTTTATTATTTTTTATATTGGAATGTTGACTTTTTAATTCATAAGATTAATTTCATTATTTGTATATATGCTTTTAATGAAATTAAATGTAAAGATTTCATTAAGAATAAGGTTTTTGTTTTCTATTTAGTAAATTTTTTGAACTAAAAACTGCTATGAATTTCTTGGAATTGATTGTATTATTTTTATTTGTAAACTTGATCTTTTATTTCTAAGATTATTTCATTATGTGAAAATATGCTTTTAATAAAATTTATCTCAACCACAATAATTTACTGAAAAATAATTATTTTTCAAACAAATATAATTCAAGGATAAAAAACAAAACAAATAAAACAGTCCTTTAATATGTTATAAATCAACAGGTTAAGCAAAAATTAAAAGTCTGAGATATAGTCGGGATAAATATGTTTTAGATGTCTCTAGACTGAAGAATTGGACTAAATCTTAAATAGGATTTTAAAGCCTAAAAAGGAGCACATATAATATGGATGGATGAATTAAAAAAAAAACTGGATATGGTGATATAAAGAAGAGAAACTATGAATCAGATAAGTGGGATTAAACCCAAAAAAAATATCTTGTAGTGGATGGATTTGTATTCATTGAAAATGATTATGTATATCTGGATATTGTTATATTTTCATTTACCATTGCCAAATTCCCTCCACTCACAACTTTGACGCCATCCATTTCAGATAATTACACTAATGATTATTACTAATCATTTTCGAAACTAGAGATTATCTCTAGCACAGATATAAACTTTAAACCTCAGTTAAATATGCCACATTAATACTAATATAAAAAAAATATAAATCAAAATTTAAATATATTTATTAAATTATTAGCATCAAGTGTACTTTTGATGGTTTCATGTCATATTCATGGTTATTCTACTGAAAAAGAAACCTATTTTCTGTTGATTTGAAGACTATTTGTTCTCTGACTCATTGCGTATACATTTTTTGTAATGAACCATGTCCTTTGATTTTCGCTTTCGATTTGTTTCTTTTTACACATTATTTTAACATAACATGAATCAAAATTAAGGCTATATTCTCTTTCGTGATTGTAAAAGACAAAAACGATGTATTCATACTCTTAGCATCAGTTTTTGACTGTGACTTTTCATACATTAGAGAATTCTGCATCATTCTTGTTTTAAGTTTAGCCATAATTTCGTATGGCAGAGCTAAACGATAGAAAACGAAAATCAAAGAGGGGGAGTTCATTACAAAAAATGAATACGTAATAAATCAGAAAACATATAATATTCAAATCAGCAGAAAATGTTTTCTTTCAGAAGAATAACTTAAATATGATACAAGGTGTCAAAATATATTTGGTGGTCATAATTTAATAAACATATTTAAACTCTGACTTAGTATTATATATATATATATATATATATATATAATACTAAGTCAGATATATATATATATATATATATATATATATATTTGTTTAATTAAAACAAGTTACATTTATATATGGATGTGTGTATAAATTAATAGCAGAATGATTTTTAAACTAATAAATGTTTATTTAAAATAATTTATTATTAAAATATTTAATATATAGGGTATATGAGCACAGACTTTCACACGACCCACCACTCTCCACACTATCTCATAACACTGATACACTTGAACACATATATGTTGAAAAGATAAATAATCACCAATATCCGTATTTCATGCTAAACCAGCAATTATCAGTTGGTCCAGATTACCATCTCTATACATATATGCTATAAGTGCTCAGATATATATTAAGATAGCCAATCTTCATACTTTAATGGACAGTCTTCAATCCACTCCAACTCTTCAACCATCCATCCAATTGAAAATCTGATGATGGAAAGCTTGTGGAGAGTGGTGGGTCGTGCGAAAGTCTGTGCTTATACACCCTATATATTACATATATAGACACAGGTATATAATAAGCCTGTGTGTTTCAGTTATTAAAATATTTGTAAGTTGCACTTATTGTTGAGAAAAATTTAAATTTAATTTAAACAATTAATGGTAAAAATTAGAAATCAAAATCTGAAACTACGTTATTTCTGATGGATGTATTAAGCATATAAAAATAGAATTTTATATATATGTTTTTTTAAGAAAGAGAGAGATAAAATATGTGGTTAAATAGTTTTTTTAAAAAATGATAGACAGCAATTACATAAAACAGCTGTTTTTTATTATTTTTATTTTTTTGATTTCCGATTTATCACATAAATTTGTCACCCATTGCCACTTTCAGTACTACATCATTAAGCATAGTGCTTTCGAATGGCGGATTTAAAAGCTAGAGGTCTGTAAACCAGTTACCAGAAGAGAAAAGCAAAATCTCAGTTTAGCCAAATAAACGAAGCTAATTATATGATTTTCTTTTTAAAATTGTATATTATATACTTTTTTAAATTCTTATTTGTAATAATCAGTAATTTTTTTCATGTATGGAAGCTATTTTTTGTATTATTATTCATTGGATCTTGTATAAATTTATCTAGTAAATTAGTTTTTTTTTTAAAAAAAAAAATAGTTCTTTTAATCCACTAGGTTATTTTTACAATTTTTTTAAAATCAGTTATAAACAGTTTATACTGCATCAAGACAGCTGAGGTTTTGTATCTTCCTATTTCCTTTATCTGATTTTGTGTTACTACATTATTATTTATTCTTGATATTCTAGTTTAATTACATACTTATTAAATTTCATCTAAATATGTCTTCCAAACTGTCATCAGTTGTGTAGTTTAGTTTGGTTATCTGATAAAATAATTCATAACAAATTTTCATATGGATGTGTACGTATATATGTATACAACGTAAACCTGTCTTTCTCAGGATACAGACTATGGATAAAGAGGACCCTACATATTAAACAAAGAGTCAAAAATAGAATGAATCTACCTATTCTTGGAGAGTTTGGTCTTTATAAACTTACTTTGCCAATCATTGGTGAAAATTCAGAATGAAATAAATGCATCATCCAGATGAAATATGGCATTTAATGGATATTAGACTAGTAATCACCTTTTCAAAGATTAAGTTAGATTCTCTTTTTTAATCTTGCTTAAGTAATCTATTATATATATATATATATATATATATATAATATATATATATATATATATATATATATATATATTAAGCTTTGTTAATTTCATGACTTCATTTATAACAGAGAATAAAAAAAAATAATTTAACAAATTAAATATACTTTCAATATACTAGCATCATAATCATGGCTAACAACTAATAATAATTTTAAATCAGCTTATATATTTTTAATGTAAATTGATTTTGAAATGAATAATATTAATTTTACAGAACAGAGATATTTCACTCACTTTTAAAAGTCTACAATCATTAGATATTATACATGTATTGATAAATAAAATGTATGCAAAGTCACATATTTACTTAAAAATATTAACATCATAGTGAGAGGTCAGTTCAGCTATTAAGTACACTTAGTAATTATTACTCGACTTTACATATACAAATACCATATGCACACACACACATATAATATAATCATTAAAAACAGTCAATTCTTAGACACTCCCAATATCAATAACAATCAATAATTTCAAACTGTTTTTAAGGTATCTTCTTTTTAACAATAAAAGTGGATTATCACTTTTTTATGGTTTAGTATATTTATAAAGGCACTAAAGGGTGTAACTTTATCAAAGATATTGAAATTATTAATACAAAGAATTTAAAATAAACCTTCTTAAATAGGTAAATATAACTTGCTCTGAATGCAGACTAATAATAGTCAATTATATAACATGACAAATTGCAATAATAAGATTCAAATTGTACCCAAAGTATTACTTAAATAATAAGTGCAATAATATTCAAGGCTAAATGGGTTTACAAGTAATCATTAAAAACCAGTCAATTCTTAGACAATCCAAATATCAATATTAATCAACAATTTCAAATGGTTGTCAAAGCAAACTCCTTTCAACAATAAAAATGGAATCTTACCTTCATTTATGATACAATATATTTATATAGATATTAAAGATTGCAACTTGACAACAGAGATTGAAATTATTGATACAATGAATTTAAACCTCCTTAAACAGGTAAATATAACCGGTTCCGAATGTGGACTAATAAACAATCAATTACTCAAATAATAAGTGCATAATCGTTTTGATACTTTTGTGATCTTAAAATCTCTGATAAGTTAGTATATTTCGGTGTTTGTATTAAATAAGATATAATTATCATGAGAATCAAGTATATGTACAGTTTGTACTGAAATTTTATTAATTTGTATCTGAATTAGTATGGAAAAGTATCCAAGTCTTTACATCAAAATCATTTCTTTTCTTGTTTTAGCAAAAAGTTTGTTATATTTTATGAATCACTGATGATATATATTTTTTATTGGCTTTTGAACATATTACAATTAAATGGTCTTTGAAGGCAATAATAGTATATGCCTTTGACTTACGTTTGAATTAGAGGCAGATAAAACTGAGTGTATTTTATAATTTTTTGTTCATCCATGTGGGTTATATTTAACTCAACCAATTTTCACATCTTGAATTTTTAACTATAGGATAAGAAAATAAAACTGCTTGAAGAATCACCACCCGATTATTCACAAGTTTGGTAAATAATGCATTTTTCTTCATTTTGCTTCTATAGGAGAAAGGCTTTTGAAGAGAAACTATGTAATGGAATACTTATTTATAGAATAGTGTAATTAAAATTAATACAATAGAATTTATTTCCAGAGTTTAATATTTATATTGAGTTTTGTATTAATGATAAAACACTGTAAACTAATTTGTAAAAAGAAATTATTTCACACTCAGCTGCCTACTATATATATACAATTTTAATGCACAAATCAGCGCATAACAGCAGAGCTTCTTCAAATTAAATCACAATTTATTATAAACTTAATATAAATTATAATACATAATAAATAATGCCTGAGTGCTTTCAAGAGAACTTAGCTCTCATAATCATGGGTAACAAAGAGTAAGCTTAACAAGGTTGCTATGTGTAAATATATGCAGATATGTGTAAATTAATTGAACTATATGCGTAAATCTAATTAACCCATTTCTTAGAGATTTTATAACACGCATCTTTCCTATTCATAGCCTTATCATCCATAGCAATAAAACATGCCTCCTTCACCTTTCTCTTAACATCATTTCTTTCCCTACAAACTATTCTTGGATTTTCAGGTTCACATGAATGACCAGTTAATTTCTGATGCATTGCGAATATTGAGTTGTAATCTGGGTCTGCTTAGGTCTTGTTGTAAGAATATCTGTGCTGGGACAATCTTGTTGAGAGAGTTGCTTTTGTTTCTCCATAGTATGATGCCATGCAGTTATTTTCTGGGCATGAGATATTATAGCCAGCCTGAGAAATGTTGTTGGGTGTTACAATATCTTTTGCATTGTTGATAATTCTATTGGTATTAGGGGGTGTGTAAAAACATAGTTGAAATTCTCTATTAAACACTGAGTAAAGTTTTCTATGGGCGTTTGCAAGGTATGGCAACAATATTCTATTTTTCTGCTGCTTAATTGCATAGTTATTTAATTTACTGTAAAATTGTCTAATTTTCCTATCAATGCTATTTTGTTTGAAACCGATATTTAATAAATCGTTTCTATATAAAATCAAATTTGCCCTTTTGTCTGCTTCAAATCTGCAAAGGTGCTCATTCCTATGTAAGAAAGACATCAATCCTGCGAATTTATGAATAGGTGGTGTGTTTGAAAGGGGTTGTATATGGCCTCTTTTTTCTATTGGTTTTATAATCATCTTATAATTGAGTTGTTGACCTTCCCTTACTCTTTGTTACCCATGATTATGAGAGCTAAGTTCTCTTGAAAGTGCTCAGGCATTATTTATTATATATTATAATTTATATTAAGTGTATAATAAATTGTGATTTAATTTGAAGAAGCTCTGCTGTTATGCGCTGATTTGTGCATTAAAATTGTAAACTAATTTGTAATTTTATTGTATATTATAATATACAAATCAGATAATATAACAAATTAAGATTTTTCTAAGGCAGACGTGCTTCACTGCAAACTATTTTTTCTTTTATTAAAATTATTATTTAACTAATCAAATATTTGTTGATTTTTAGAAATTCTTCTTCTCATTCCAATATGTTTTTGTTGCAATTTTTTTAATGATTGGATTATGAAAGTTTTAGGAGATACTATTCCTTCTGGGCTTTTTATTACTACATTATCTTTATCTGGAGATTCATTTATTGAATCCACTTTATAGTGTATTCATTTTATGGCATTTTGCAAGCCAGGAGATGCACATTTATTTGGTGACCAGATGAATGTCTGTCTATTCCTTGACTTTAAAACAGAATAACTTATCCAGAGATATTGTATATGTCATATTCTTATTAGTTTTGAGCCCAGGTTTTATTTATAACTTTTTCTATCAAATAACTAAAGCCATTCTTTAACAGTTCATTTTGGTCTCAGACTATTAAATATAATGGATATTATCAAAATTTGAATATAAATAAAGTTCTTAATAATCAGAGATGGTGCTATTTTGTAAGTATCAGCTGAACTGATCAAAACTGAAAATTGATTCATGAAATTAAAAAAAAACACACATGTCTTTGAAAATAATGTTCATCCATGTTTTTTATTTGTAAGTTCTCTAAAAGAAACTGGGCTGACTATCTAGGCAAAAGAATAAAATAATTTGTAAGATCCATACAAATTTATTTTTCCAGATTTAACAGTAAAACGAGCTGGATTTGAATTTATTATACTTTATTGGCATCTCATTATCAGAACACCAGATCATTATCTTTTTCTTCTTTAAATGTAGAATTTATGTAACTGTGATCAAACAGCGGCAGAAATGAATAGAATTCTTGATTGGAATCTTTAATAATTTTTCTATAAAATTTGCTAATAGTTATTAATCATCTATAAAATAATCTATTTGGTAAATAAATATAAATACTAAATGTATTATAACAATAGTCAAAAATCATTTTTTAAAAGGTTTATGTACACTTTTGAAATCCAACATAACTATAAAAGAAAGTAACAAAGTTGCCAGTAATATATAAATATTGTTATAAATAGTTCATATAAAAAAGCTTGTATGATTGAAAAAAGAAAAGAACTGGAAATTTTTGAAGTATAGATGGATGTAGAGAAGAATATAAAAAATATATTGAAAAGATAATTACAGCAATGTAAAAGTATTTTAAAATATAAGAAAATATTGTCAAGAACTTTCCAAGATAATTATAAAAGATATATTAAAATAAAGGAAATTAATTGAGAGGTAAAAAATTGATTGATTATCTTAAAAAGAATACTAACTGAAAATTTGAGATGCAAATCAACAGACAAAAAAGTTGGAAAAAGTAATTTAGTGTAGGGAGTGGAATTTGTTTTTTGGCAAGTAATCAGCGATTTAAAGAAATACTATATATAAACATTTTATTTTTTGGTTAGTCATTATTTAAAAAGAATGGAAAATTAAAATTAGCCTTCTATACAACCTACTGACAAATTCTTTTTTTTTTTAATTTGACTCTTTTAATTTTTTTGTAGTTAAGCAGTGGTGACATTAATTTTCTTTTGAGCACCAAAGTGAAAAAAGGCAACAGTTTTATTTAATTAGGTATAGGAATTTTCTATTTATTCACTTTTCCCATTTAAGGATATTATTGGAAATATTTGCTCAAGTACCTGGCCCTTCTATATATTACATTAAAGTAAAGATAGGGTGTTAATTAAATTTAGGATTTCATACATTTAAATAGTGGTGATATAGTTTCATCATTAATATGATGATTTATGTTTGGAATCACATCTTGAGTAGAAATTAGTATGGACTGGCCTATGATATTACAATTTTCTCATCAGTAATAAAGACCAGAGAGATAATACAAACATATTTTAATAAGCCATTGGTACTTGTATCTTGATGAAAGTCAAGTATTTATTAGCTTGTTAACTATGGAATCGCTGGTTATTTTTTTGGAATATATTAATAACAGTATATAAGGCAGGATATTGAAATTAGAAACTATAAATATTAGCATACAAAAATATCAATTAAAATAATGTCTGAAAAGTGTAGTTCATGATAGAAGCAACACAGAACTTATTTGATAAAGTTTCAAAATTGTAAATTTTTCTAATACATGTTCAGATTATTTTAATGAAAGTATTTATACAGAAATTATTTTCTTAATGATGGTAATGTGTGTGTGCATATTAGCCATTAAGCAAAAGAACGTTTTGATTGCTTCTCATATATAGAATGACTTCTTGCTCCGAGTAATTTAGCCTAACAGTAGTAAGACGAAGATTTTCAAGGGTTGCATTTATAAAAGACATATTTTGCGGGTTCATCCATGTTAAAAAATTTAAATATTGATATACTGGATGTTTTGACTTAATCACACAAGTCATCTTCTGGGTGATAAAAAGTAGAAAGATAGTTGTAGAGGTGCTACAATCACTGATTTGAAAAAAAATGTTAAAGTTCCACCAATAGCAAATTCTTATTTTAACATTTTTGCTATTGGTGGAACTGTAACGTTTTTTTAAATCAGTGATTGTAGCACTTCTACGACCATCTTTCTACCTTTTATCACTCAGTGGATGACTTGTGTGATCAAGTCGAAACGTCCGGTATATCAATATTTACATTTTTTTAACACGGATGAACCTGCAAAATATGTATACATAGTGATTGATGCAACAAAAGATTTTTTAAAAAAAGTTCATTTGGTGGACTGAATAGAATTTTGGTCATCATCTGATTACTCTGTGCTGAACGTCGTTTTAACTCCAAGGATCTGAACCTACGAATTTTTGTGTATTTTTTATTTTAATTTGGGGCATTTTAAATATAACATTAGATGTATTAGCTGTATTGACATTTTTCATTATGAACCTTATAAATGTTCTTGGTCTGAGTCACCTCCACATCTATATTTTATTATTCTCGTTTTATTCGAATAAAAACGACTCTCATAGAAAAAATGTAGTCTGATTTTTTATAGAATGAGAATTTGATAATTATGACAATTACCATTTCCACAAATATACATAACAGTCTAAGAATTTATTAAAGAAAAATAAAAAAATCAATTGTTTTACGTGGTTTTTTAGATATCAACTTCTAATAAAATTAAATACATTCAGTAAAAATTAAAATATTTTAAAATAACCTTCTTAAAAATGGAGTAACAAATATATTTTAAATAAAATAAGAAAAGAGTGACATAATTTATTATAATTTGTTATTTATTTCTATTACAGTGAGTAAAATTATAAAATTGTGTGTGTGTAAAAAATAGTAAAGGTATAGACAAAACAACGTAAGTATCTTACTAACGGATAAATGCTTCTGCAATTTTCTACCGAAGAATTGCGAAATAAAAAAAGATATTACTCGCTAATGTTCTCCTTTTTTGTCTTATTTTCTAATTAAATAAAAATATTAATAATATATCTATGTAACAATCAAAAAACTGGATGATCATGAATATTGGATCGAAAAAAATCCATGCCACACTTATTTTCAAACCTCAGGTTATGTATAATATATATTACAATTTTTATAAATTAAGAATCAGGTTTTTTTGTGCTGAAATATAAAACAAAAATAATTTCATAATGGCATAAAACAATAAGTAAAATTGCAAAATGTCTGTAAAAATTTGAAGAGCATAGTCAAGCGTTGATGGCCTAGCGGTTAGCATAGCTGCCTTCCAAGCATCTCTCCCGGGTGCGCTTCCCGGTCAACGCATTTGACATATAGAAGAAAAAAAAATAAAAAATATAAAAAAGTTATAATTCGCACTTATCGTAAACCCGGATATAGTGTATATATTTTGTTCTATTTTTAATGAAATTAATGTAAGAAATTATTATTTTTTTATTTATATATTACATATTCTCTTTATATATATATATATGTTCACGCGATTGTATGTCTTTATATAAAAGCAAACATTTTCATGGATATTTTTGTATTTATATACATTTGTAAATATATATTAACATAGTTGAAAGACTAAATAAATATCTATTTATTAAAGTGTGTGCATAAATTTTTGCAAAGATAGATATGCACGAAAACATCTCAAGAATTTGTATATATATATTTGTATATTTATAAATATAAATATATTTATGTATAACATATTAACATTCATTGAATGACTATATAAATATCTGTTTATCAAAGTATGAGTATAAATTTTTACAAAACTAGATGCACATAAACATCGCCATATATTTATGCATAATTTTTATTCTTAATATTTTTTACATTTTTTTTTCAATAAAATTATTTTTAATATTGCGAACTCTTCTAGACATTCTTGATATTACGATTAATCCTTCCTATAATTTAAATGCTAATCACACTCAACGTAAATCTTTAATTCAAATCTTTTCTTTTTTTTTTTTATTTCTGGTATTTAAGTTTTGTGAATTAAAGCAATCCATATTTTAAAATTTATGTCATGAAATGATTACTTTTACTTTCTTTTCTTTTAATTTCAGCGCGAGTATAATAATTCAAAGATTCATTTGCTATTATAATATTGCACTTTAAAGAATTACTTCTATAAATAGAACTTTCATTAATCCGATTTTTCTTTTTATTTATTTATTTTTTGTTAAAAATAAAAACAAAAACATGTAAAAACATTCATTTTAATTTTATATTAATATAAAATTTATCAAAAATAAATTGTTTTAAATTAATATTTTCTTTTTATCTTGCAAACATTTTAAATATATGTATATTGTGACCTAAATATAAAATTTATACAAGCACGCGCACTTGCGCACTCGCAGTGTATGTGTAACCTAGAATCTGTATGTAGGTGTGCAACGTAGAAATTTATATTAATGCCAACTTGAAATTATTATTTTTTAAAAAAAATAAAAATGAAAATAAAAACTATTTTTATAATGAAGTAAAATGTAATTCTAAGACAGTCTGTAATTTGCTTATAATGAAAGTTTCTTATATATATATATAAATAGAGGAATTTGAACTCAGGATTTTTTAAGTCTATTTATCCTCCACTCTACCTCAAGTAACCGATACAAATGACCATATATATGCGAAAAAGACATCTGATCCCAATATAAGTATTTTGTGCGGAACAGCACTTATCAATTGGGCCAGATAATAGTCTCCCACCTATGTATGTACAATAAATGCTCGGTTTCAACCATCAATTTCATTCTAAAACCAACGATGGGATGCTCAAAACTCTTGTTGGATTTGATATTATAGTCATACCCATGTAGATATTATGCCAATCTAACCCCAGTTTAATGTTTGGAAGAATGAGAAGATTGATGCCTATCCATTATAGTTTTGGGGAATTGCTACCTTAATATAAACCTAGTACTTATTGTGTGTATATATATATATATATGAAAGATTACAATCTAGCTCAACTGATGAATGCTGGTTCTGCATGAAATATGTATATTGGGGATTATGGTTTTTTCCGCATATGTGTGGTCATGTATATTTGTTGTTTGAAATACAGTGGAAGATGAATAGACTGAAAAAATCTGAGTTCAAATCCTTCTATTAACATATGAAATAAATTATAAATTAATAATGAAGAGAATTGCACGTATGTATCTTAAGATTTCTGGCCAGATGCAGGTGAAGATAATTAAACAATACGATACTATGACAAGCAAGAGTAGCATGCTATTTTTAATTACTCTTAATGCAATTTAATATACTATGTCAATATTTAATATAGTCCTATAAACTTTAATAAGACTTTTACAGAATTAAGATGCATACTGAAAAATATAATAAAATTATTGATTGAAAATTCTCTTCAAATATAAAACAATAAATCTCAAAACATGAAGAGTCCAAATATAAAATAAAATTCTAAAACAAAAATTAAAATAACCCCAATAATTCTATAATTATTTTAAAATTAATAGAGGAAAAATAATCTGACAATCCAATTCCAAAATTATGATAATTTCATAAATAAACCAATTATCAACACCAGCAGGAACTATTCACAAACGAGTATAACCCATTCTAATTTCAAGAAGAAAAGATATAAAGACAAATAAAAATACATAGGAGATGAGAGTTGCATGATTATGCAAAACCAATTCATGCATTTTATAAGTAAATTCATTATCAACACCAGCAGAAAACACCTATTCTTACGTTAAGAAGAAAAGTCATAAAGACAAATAAGAATACACAAAGGATGAGAATTGAATGATTTTGCAAAATCAATTCATGAATTTCAAATTAAGTTCAGATGTAGAACATGCTGGCGCATTATGCTGTTCATTTGATATTATGGAATACTAACTTTTAAATTTAGTTTGGCACTAAAGTTTTCGTTCTGAAAAAACTCCAATATCTTCTCCAATTTTAAAGTCACCATTGTATTCTATTCTTGGACCATATCTTCTCACTGAGACCGATTAATATTGCACAATTTACAGTGTTTTCTATGAAAATTATGATCAAATTCACTATAATTTTTTTTAGAAGTCTTGTAGTATTCATTCCCTTTACTTGTTCAACCCAATTAAAGTATAGTGGACTCTATGTATCATAATTAGCAAATTGAAAAAGTTATTGATTAACTTTATCTATCAGCATATTTTTAAAATTTTACAACCAAACTAAAATGAATTTTTTTTTAGTGACTTTATAATAATTTCAGTAGAAGTCCAAGTTTCACTTCTATACTATAAATTACACAAAATAAATGTTGTCTATATCACTTACTTTAATCACAATTATGTGTTGTTATAGTGGGTTTCTACTTTAATTCTAATAGTTACTTGACTGTAATGCAATACTCTATTTTTAATTTATTAGCAGCAACAATAATCAAAATCCCCTTTTACTTAAAGAGCTATCAAGATATCTAAATTGGTTAATATCATATCTAAATTGGATATATTTAACGATTTAAGCTAAAAGTTGCTGAAGATTTTTCTTTTATTACTGAATGATGGACGATTAGTTTTTTTAAACGCTAAACCAAACTTTTTTATAAGTTGAATCCAAAATATTAAGTATTTTATTTTGCTTTTAATCGTTTCAAGTAAAAAAAAATCATCATTAAACCTGTATCACATTTTCCATACCTGATTTAATCGATAATAAATTGAGAGGTTGCCAATCTCGCATGTGCCTACTGTTGCTTCTCAGACAGCCAATCAGATATGAAGACAGCAGTCTGAAGGTCAATCAAGCCGCAACACATGACAACATTTTTGATAAGAAAAGGATAGTTCCACTCTTTTGTTAACTTAACTTTATATATATATATATAAGCCAGTCTTAAGCATCCAGTAAGCTGACAAATACATTTCCAAGACTACTGCCTTAAAAATTGAAAATAAAATTGGGGCTATTTCTTTTGCTATTGTTACCAGATTTATTTCAGATAATTCAACTTGTATCTCTGATAATAATACTTTCTTACATTCTATATTGTAGAAGTTGTATAATACTAATAAATTTTGGTGGATAGTTAAGAAATTTCAAGCAATGGCATAATTGAGCCTTGAACAAACCAATCACATCCATATATAAATTACTTCTTTATTCTTCATACTTTTCTTGCAATAAAAATTGTCTATAGAACTAGCTGATACTTTAAGACACATTGAGTCTCTGATAATCATTCATCTAAGACTGGAAACAACCTAACCAACAATATCTTTAAAAGTCCATTTGCTGTATTGAATAACAATTATATTATACAAATAGTTATTGCAGTCTTCTATTCTCTTTATTTTTAAAAATTGAAATAATAGAAGCATCTTAAAAATCAGGTAACACAACTTCATGATTTTATAGCTTTCTAAAAAATTCCAAAATATCTTAACCATGTTATCAAGACCTTATAATTTCCCTTTTTTCCCTCCATATGTCATAGCATCAGCCAGGAGGTGAATCCGCAACAACTGTCTGCAACCAACTGCTTGCTTACAAGGGGGCTGCGCTGACCTCTCAGCTAACAACGCTTGACTATTTTCCATTTTTAAGATTACAAAAAGCTATTTTATTTCTACTAAATTAGATATCGTTGATCAAACCTATTTTTCAGATAAAATGATTGTAAATAAAAGTTGTCGTCTCTATTTTTGTATTATTATTCAAAAGATAATTAAAATAATTTTTGTGTATTAGAAACATCATTGTCATAATTTAAGAAAATGGCATTCATGGAATTAATTAGTACTTTCAAGGCAGCAAAAAAGAATCTATAGTAACAAGATCAGTAAATATCTGCATCTCCTTTGCTATTTTAATCCATCAATGATTTTTAAGCCATCTTATCTACCATTGAAGTTTTGATTTTAAATGTTTATATTTTAAATTAAACATTTAATTTATTATTCTCTCAAGCAAAAAAAAAATAGCGGTTCTTTTTAATTAAAAAACTAACAATAAGATCAT
This sequence comes from Epiperipatus broadwayi, assembly GCA_028023455.1. NCBI lineage: Eukaryota > Metazoa > Onychophora > Udeonychophora > Euonychophora > Peripatidae > Epiperipatus > Epiperipatus broadwayi. The sequence continues at coordinate 3,403,565 of JAQFVV010000085.1, read as the reverse complement.
TATCATAAAACCGACCATGACTTTTTTAATGAACCCAGAATCGAATCACTTATATCCATAACTCACTCCTTAAGAGTATTCTGTGCCTCAACAATAGGACAGTGCTGAAAGTTAAAACTGATAATTTACCATGAACAATTGAATATTTGTTTACAAATATTATTGATATGTGATATCCTGGAAGGATTTGACAGTTGGTATAGTGTCTAACTTAGGATAATGAGATCCCAAGATCAATTTTGACCTCTTGGTGCTTGAGCTGGAGATCCCAGATTTGATTCTGGTGCTCACCCTTCATATCAACTCACAAGCAATAAAGCCATATATCCTTCTTTTATTGGAATACAAAATAATTTTTAATGCAATAATTTTTTTAAATTTGGAGAGTACTAGTTTTAATCTTGGAGATAACTTACAACTGCCTAAGTAATACAAACTTCTCTTGCATCTTGATTCTTAACTATAATGTAAACTATTAAATTTGATTGTTTTGAGCTAGGAATTCATTCATGTTTATTTATAACTATTTTCTTGTTTGAATAAAGAGTTTGTGATAATAAATATAACTTGTGCAAAAATTCAACAACAGCAGACTGTGTACTTAAATTTACAGCACTAATATCATTATTTTCAACAACTTTTGGACAAAGTCTATAGCTTGTATTAATGCTGTAATATTACATCGATACTCCTAATAGTATTGATGTAACAATGCTATTCGGAACAAAATAAATGCTTTCTTTTCTAAATTCTCTTCAGAAAATATATTTTTTAAAATGAACATAGGTACCATTATACAAACCAAGTTTTAACAGCATTAGCTTTAAATGAAGTAATTCCAAGAATAGAAAATATTTATTTAGATTTTATAGCAATTCCAATAGCACCCATTCACCTCTCACTGATTCACATTCCCTTCCAAAAACATGTGACCATTTACTTGGTTTTTAAATTTCATTTTTCTGGAAAAGATATTTTCCTAAATTAGCTATATCAATCTTAAATCTGGATAACGACTTATCAGTTCTGATTCTATTCAGGTTTTTTGATGAATTTGCATCAAACAAGGTTTACGCATTTTATGCACTGGCTATTTTCCCTTTGCTACTGATAATAAAAATATTTTTATGGCTTTAATGAGTAATCTTTTAAGGCATGATAACTGAGTGAGATATTGCTAATATAAATATGGTTAAAACCATTTTTATAATTTTTTTTACATGTGTTCATATATATATATATTAATCTGTTATTATTTCGCCAGATAAAGAATTATAGTTTAATTTATATTATTAATTTTATGCTTAAAATAATGTAAGAGTGTCTGCTTTCAATAGAAAAATGTGATTACGTTATCAAATCGCACTTAATTTAACCAAATACTTGCATACTTTATATATAATTACCATCATGAGTCTTCCAAAAAGAATGTCCAGTTAATTATTTCAAGTCCCATTCTATAACTTACTTTGTCTAATATTTAAAGATATCCCCCCTCCCCCCAATTCCTCTTTAGATATATCTTTTATCAACTTTTTTCCTGTTTCCTATTTATTACCATTTTACATAGATCTTTGATAATTCTTCTAACTTTAAGCTCGTTTATTTCTGACGAATTTTAATTTTTTTCTTTCCAATAACTGAAAGCACTTTTGCAATTAAATAGTTATTTGTAATATTTATTACCTCCATTATTAGTTGATTTTATTTTATATATAATATTCAAATATAAATATATTTTCTATATCAAATTTAATGCAGTTATAAGGGACTTGAACTTCGACTTTCAAGCTCCCTACAGCTATGTACAACTGATACACATGACCACATACATGTGAAAAAGTTAAATGATCTCCAATGCACATATTCTTGTTGAATCAGCACTCATCAATTGGTCCAGACCATCTTCTCTCACACATATATGCAACCACTGCTCAGTTGTATTAAGATAGAAAATCTTCAAACTTTAATGGACAAGCTTCAATCTTCTCCATTCTCCAATTCTTCAGCATCAATATAATTTATCATCAGATTTTCAATGATATGGATGGCTCAAAAATTGGAGAATGGAGAAGATTAAAGCTTGTCTATTAAAGTATAAAGATTTGCTATCTTAATATAAACGGAGCACTGATTGTATATATGCTTGGGAGATGATGATTTGGACCAATTGATGAGTGCTGGTTCAGCATGAAATATGTATATTGAAGATCATTTATCTTTTTCACATATATGTGGTCATATGTATCAATTGTATAAGATGGAGTGCATAACTTTAGGGAGCTTGAAAGTCTGAGTTCAAGTCCCTTATAATATATATATAAACATAAATAATTAACGGTATAAACAATATTGTAGTTTAAATTCTTTTGAAGCACTTTCAGTTAAGTAGTAATCCTTGTCAGCTTCAACTGAATTTCAAATTTTTTTAAAATTAACGTTACATATATTTCCATAAGCTGTATATGGCCATATTTGCAACTTGCCTATTGATAACATCATCCTTATATTTATTGATCAAAATTGCCTCTTTAATTTTCCTCTTTTATGATTCCTTTCTTCCATTAATATTTTTATTTCATTACTAATAAATGTAAATCTATAATTACAAATTTTTCATGGGCAAAGAATACTGAAGCTGTACCACATTGACTATTTATATTATTTTTAATTTGATTATATACTAATTGATGCTCCTTCAATCTTTTTTTTCACAGAACATCTCGATTCACCGATATGTAATTTCTGACATCCACATGCAATCTGACAAATTATACTACTTCTTTGCAATTTAGGAATTATACTTTTCAAATTATTAATCAATCAATTAACATTGGAGGAACACAAAATGAAATTATACTTTTCTTTAAATATATTCTTAATTAATTTAGATTGCATGTTATTTATAAATAGCATAGATATCCATTTTTTATTATCTAAGGTAACATTGCAAACCCTCTTCTTATTATATATAGAGTTCGCAAAACAAACTCTTAACAAGCTTTGAGAATACCCTCAACCCCAGACTGGTTTCTGCATCTAGTGTCGTCAATGAGGTGCCAGGATATTCATTAGATTAAAAATACTAGGACTAGCCCAGCACTTTATCTAATGTATAACTACTGAGAAAAAAATCTGAAACTTTCAGACATCTATATGTCTAAAAATCCAGCTATCTAACTCAAAATAGCCATATGGGACTGAACTAAATTCAGATACACCCTATTTTTGTTAATAAGGTTTTGGCGATTTCATATTGCTAGAGCTATTAATATATGGTGTATCTGAACTTAGTTCAGTCCCATATGGCTATTTGAGTTAGATAGCTGGATTTTTAGACATATAGATGTCTGAAAGTTTCAGATTTTCTTCTCAATAATTATACATTAGATAAAGGGATGGGATAGTCCTAGTATTTTTAATCTAATGAATAGCCTGGCACCTCACTGACGACGCTAGGTGCAGAAAACAGTCTGGGGTTGAGGGCATTCTCAAAGTTTGTTAAGAGTTTGTTTTGTGAACTCTATATATAACATTTGTAACACGAGCTTTATTGAAATTAGGTCATGTAACATCTGACTTGATTTTTTTATCAATTTATTTTTTGTTACTAAGTCTTTTGACGATTTTATATTGCCAGAGCTATTAATATATGGTATATCTGCACTTAGTTCAGTCCCATATGGCTATTTGAGTTAGATAGCTGGATTTTTAGACATATAGATGTTTGAAAGTTTCAGATTTTCTTCTCAATAGTTATACATTAGATAAAGTGCTAGGCTAGTCCTAGTATTTTTAATCTAATGAATATCCTGGCATCTCACTGAGATGCTAGATGCAGAAACCGGTCTGGGGTTGAGGGTATTTTCAAAGCTTGTTAAGAGTTTGTTTTTTGAACTCTATATATATAACATTTGTAACACGAGCTTTATTAAAATTAGGTTATGTGATATCTGACTTGATTTTTTATCAGTTTCCTCTTCTTATTATTTATGGTTTTATATATATTTTCTATAACGGGTATTGTACTATTACATATATATATATATATATATATATATATATATATATATATATATATATATATATATATATATGTATTGGTAAACTACAGAAATAATTTGTTGTTAACTAAAAAGAGACCCTTTGATACCTCTTAGAGGCCTTAAAGGAACCGAGCAGGGCAAATTCCTAATGTTCATACATATGTTCTTGTCATTGCAGCTGTTATTACTATATAATTATTCATACAGTATATAAACATGAATGGATTGCTCCACCAACACACACTAGTCAAGATGGTGAGTTTATTGGCCTAATTACCTCTGAGTTTAAGAACCAAGAAACACCAGGATCTTTTTTCTTAGTTGCCTGATACGTCCTAACTGAAATATCAGTTGAATTTATTTAACATTGGAATGAATGTGTGTGTGAATGAATCTTTCTCTTTCTTAATAGATTTTTACAATCATAACAGACAAAATTAAGGCATGGTTTATATTCCCAAAAGGCTGTAAAGTCACTAGCCAATATAGTAATTGGTGGATGAAGGTAGAAAGGTTACAAATCTCCTGATTGCAGACCCAGACTACCATTTGATGACAACCTTTTATTTATACACTAATAATTAAAAATCACTTTCAAATGAAGAAAAATTGTAAAAATTGGATTAGATCTATTTAATATTAAAGTGGATATTATTGGACTTTGTGAAGTTAGAAGAAAAGGCATTTAATTTAAAAAGTGGGTGTAGTGTACTGGTAAAAACAAATATTGGGAGTACAATTATCATTATAAATGAAAAATGGAAAAATAACATTGTAAAGATTGTCAATATTAAACAGAGTGGAAAGATGAAGTATTCAATTTAATGGTAGATATCAAATGCAGATAATTTAAGTTTATGCCCCAAACAAGTCATCTTTGCAATATAGAAGTAGATTTTTAAATGGATGTATAAAAGGCTTTCAATTAGATCTAACACCATTTTAAAATTGTTAAGGGAGACTTTAATGCTAGAATTGGTAAACAACTGAAAGATGAAAATGCTATAGGTAAACTTGGTTATGGTGATAGAAATGAGAGAGGTAATAAATTTATAGAGGTTGCAGAAAAAGATAAACTTTATATTATGAAATTTTTTTGAGAGAGAAAGGACATGGAAGCATTCAAATGAAGATATAACAGAATTGTATTATATTTTATTTAACAGAAAATGCATATTTCTAGATGGTAATGTTCTTAATAAATTCAACACAGTAAGTGATCAATTAATGGGATGCAGGATACCTGTTAACGTAAAACTGGAGAGGCAAATATTATTAAGACAAACAATATACACAGTTGATATTTTCAGAAACATTTTAATGAATTTAAATTAGAACTTGCAAATCGTTTTCAAATATTAACAGATTTTGAACATGATGCAAATTTGAATGATATAAGAAGATACTTTTAAAAATTGCAACAAATACACTTTTTAAAAATTGCAACAAAAATAGCTGCTACTAAAAAGTAGTAATTGATCAGTAAATTTTTTTATTGGGACAAGACAATTTATGAAGAAAAGAAAAAATATGAAAATATATAAAAAGGATGCATTAAGTATTGAATATCTAGAATTTTGTAAAATGCTGTGAAAAAGAGTCGATAACATGCAAGAAAGATAATTGTGAATTAGAAAAGAAAGGTATAGAAGAAAATAAGTCTTAAGATTGTAAAACACCTGCAGTAAGAAAAAAAGAACAATGATTAAAAAACGAGATAAAAATAAGTTTTAAGATTGTAAAACACCTGCAGTGAGAAAAAAAGATGAACAGTTATTAAAAAAAAGATGATATCATGAAATGTGTAAAGAATTCTATCAAGAATTTTAACATAATGAAGAACAAGGAAAAATATTTACTAAAACTACTATATCTTATGAAATGTCCAAAATTTTAAATGAAAAAGTAAGAAATGCACTTAAATCTATAAAATAGAAAAAATCTGAAGTAATAATGAAGTTATAATTAATATCTAAAAAGAAGCAGTGAAAAAATAGAATTTTTTTTAGCAAAAAGTATATACAAAATGTTGCAATGATAAAGATGCACCCAATGATTGGAAGAATGCAGTATTAGTATTAATATTTTAAAAAGGTAATAAAGAAGATATTATAAATTACAGGAATAGTCTTTTATCAATTCTACACAAAAAATGTTACTGAAATAATTACAACTCATCTACAGCTGAATTTGGATTTCAATCAACCAAATGAACAAGCTAGATTTTGTGTGAGAAGTTATAAAAAAGACCAATGAATATAAGTTACCATTATGCTTTGGATTTGTAGATTATGGAAAAGCATTTGATTGTATAGGCATTCTTCAGTGAGTAAAACATTGGATCTTCAATGTATAGACCCAGAATATTATCATACTCTGACACACAATAAAAATTAAATAACATAATGATAAAGTGACAGTTAAGATTGAGAAGGGTGTATGACAGGATGACTCCATGTCTCCAAATTTTTTTACAGTAGTTTCCCAAAAAGTATTTTGTGGATTAAAATGGGAAGCTAAATAAGTAAAGATAAGTGGAGAATATTTAATTCATTTAGACTTTGCAGATGATGTAATAGTTTTTGCAAATAATGCTTTAGAGTTTCAGGAAATGTTGCAAGAGTTATTAGATGAAAGAAAAAAATGAAGAGTTAAATATAAATGTTAAAAAGACTAAAGTAATGTTCAATGGATTTTTTCAAAAGAAGAAAATAAGAATTGATAATAATGAATTAGAAGTAAGTTAATAACTACAAATACTTTAGTGAGATTAAGTACTGTGGATGGAATTATAATGGATGAAATTAAATACACTTGTTTAGAGTGCTTTTGGTAGAAATCACTTAATATTAATAGGAAATATCTTATGTGTTTTTAAAAAGCAAAATTTAAAAAAAAGTGCTTTATCAGTCTTTATTTATAGAGCTGAGGCTTGGACACTTACCAAAAGATTAATATAGAGATTTTAAACAATTAGTGGAGAAATGCATGTTGTTAATAATAATAAGAGATTAATAGCAAAATATATGGGTGATAGAACAAATGTGTTATTGACATCCTATGAAAAAATTAAGGGATTGATGTGGAATTGGGGTAGATATTTTGCTAGAAGAAATGATAATTGATGGACAGGTGACATCTTATACTTAGGTCCAAGATATTGTAAAAGACTTAAAAAGCAGTCACAAGTGAAATGAATTGCTGAAATAAGTAAGTATGCTGAGGTGATGTTGAGAAGAAAGGCTAAAGATCAAAGAAGATGTATTTAACTTGGAGAGATAATTATCCTACAGTGAATCAATAATGGTTAAAAATGGCGATGGTATATTGATAATTTAACATAATTTTCCATGTATATCTTTTTAGATAAATTTTATCTATTATATAATTGGCAAACAAATATTAAAAATTAAAAAATGGCCTTGAAAATTGGGATTATGTTATCTTGCAATAAAGGCAGTGACAAAATTGGTATTCAAGATAATGATAAAATAATTAATTTTTTTTTGCAGATGATGACTAGAGTTATTTATCATCTAAAAATATACAGGAAAGTTATGAAAATGATTATATAATATAATCAAACCTCTTAATAATAGAGCAGAGAACAAGAAGATATAATGAAAGCTATTTGCAAAGAGAAGCAATTATAAATATATTGTGCAATAAATTCTAAAAATATATTTTTTTAAAAGGAAATTTTATTCTATTGCTATATTGAATGCTACAAATATAAAAATGACATCAATTATATATGTTTTTGAAACATAGTAGATCCAATCATCTCCCATGTTGCTCTTGTGATATAGCTTGGAGCAATTAGTTGATCTCTCTTCATGATTTTCTCCATGACATTCTTAAATTTAGTAGTGTGTGGATCTCTCATCCCTTACAATCATTATTTTACATCTGATGCACCACAGGGCATAATTCTCAAAAATCATCACTATAGACCCTGATCTATATAGTCTTTAATTGATTTATAGTTTCCATTCATATTGCTGTACCATTCATGAGTTGTCAATCTGTAATTGGACATACTGGGACATTTAAGAAAGATGTGGTCAATTGATTGCTCCTCTCTCTCACACATCCAGTCCACAGGATTGATCTTCTTGAAATTTCTCCTGTATGCCAAAAATGTGTTCATAATGAGGGAGTCCAAGTTGATTTTTATTAGGAAATCTTGAAATTTTGCCTCAATGAACCAGAATTTTGATCTTGAAATCAGTTGCTGATTGGTAATCCTGAGAGACCCTTTGTTCATGTTATTTTCCCATTTGTTGTTTTATGTGCATTCCAGTATTTAATTTTTGATATAATTGGATTTTTATTGAGGTCAACCACTTTCTGAATATTGTCAAATATCCATTGGTGTGACAACTTCTTGATATGAAGTAGTAGAATATAACAGTAGGTTATAGTTTCTTTGGAATATCATGGTTTTGATACAATGGAGTGAAAGGCCATTGAGCCTTCTAGGCATTTGGAGTTTTTGAAGGTTGATGGCAACAACCTTTCAACCCAGAATAGTTTTGCACACAGAGAGTTATTTTTTTGGTAAATTTTTTGGAGGGACAGATACCAGATAGGAAATAGTTAATTTTCAGAAATATCAACAGGTTTAAAAGTCTTACCTTACCATGGAGTGAAACATATATCTTAGAAAGAGATGTCATTGTATAGTATATATCTATTAAAAGAGATTCTTCAATTTGTCTCCTCATAGCACTATTCAATTTTAAAAAATTAAAGCCTAGGAATTTATGAGGATCAGCTGTAAAATTGGAAGCAATTATCCTCCCAGTTAGCAAGTTCCAGGAGGCTGAGTTGTCCTTATTGAATTTGAGTTTGTATTTGTCTGAGTACCAAGCTAGTATCTTCTCTAGTTTAGTGATATATTTCTTGAGTGGTAGACAGCTGAATATATTGTCCATATAACTGAGTTGTTTCATCTCTCTTTCCATGGCAGGTACAAACATTCCAGGTAATGATATCTCAATCTCCATCAATAGCGGATTGACATAGGCTATAAAATATAGTGCTAAGTGGAGATCCTTGAGGAATAGAGATGGAGGTCTCAAACCCAGGTGCAATTTTTCCAATCATTGTAATGTGCATGATTTATCTTCAAATAACAGAAAATAAAGCATGTTCTATATATTTAGTTAATATTTCAATTAAAAGAAAGTTTTTTTTATAAAAGATATAATTGTGAAAAGAAAATGTAATAAATTTTTAGATTTTTTTTTGAAATAATATCTGAAGTTTAATAGTATTTAGGTTATGTATAAATATATACCAATATTTTAAAAATATATTAACAAATTATTACAATATATTATTTTAATAATAAAGCACCTTAGTTAATACCTTAATTATTGCTGGGTGCATAATAGTAAGTACTAAATATTACTACTTAAAGTTAATTATATTGACTTGTATCTTAAACTGACATTGTTTTAAAAATAAACCACGGTCTCATTGCTTGTAGAAGTGTAAGATCTCTAGTAAAGGGATAAATCATATTATCGTTATGGTTTGGCACTGTGCTAGTTGAGTTCAAAGTTCACGGATCTCAGCCAGTGCTCCTGAGTAATAAATCATTTAATTATTTTTTATATAATCATATTGTTTATTTATTTTATGTTTACAATAAATGAATTAATTCTTATCTGATTAATTTATATGACATATTTTTTATTCACTCATTTAAATATAAGTCAAAATCTATTTACACAAATGCAAATAGCATTCTTCTCTTACTAAGCCAGAGTTGGGTTTTTATGTAGAAAAAAATGAAACAGTTTATATACTTACATTTTCTTTTAATTTTAAACACAATATAAAAAATGGTAATATTAATAAATTGCATTTCAATAATATATTAATTGTACATAATAAAAATATTAATTATATTATATACTCATATATATTTTGCTATATACTCATTTTTTTTAATCCTCTTGAAATATATTTTTAATTTGATTTTTTTAATTTCCGCATATTGTTTCAAGTTTTAATTCAATGGGTAAACTCTTGAATAATTTATAAACTTAGTGATTTCTTATTCTAATTCCTTATTTATTACAATATTTTGAAACTAGGTACCATCTGATTTCCTTAAACACATTTTAAACTGTTTTGTATTTTTTTGAAAGAATTATCAAAAAAATTTTTTTCTATAATTATTTAATACATTGTACAGGCTTAAACCTGCATTTATATATGTAATATATGTCGGATTTGAACTCAGACTTTCACACGACCCACTACTCTCAATGCCATCTCATATTGCGGAACCACTTGATCACGCACATGTTGAAAAGATAAATAATCACCGATATACGTATTTCATGCTAAAAGAAGTTGATTGAATAATAAAATACTATTTTCGTATCCAATTTATATATATATATTTAATGTTTTCACGGTTATATGATGTAAATAAAGTAGTTTTTGGGTTAAACTGTGTGTTATTTTTGATTACTTTTCAATGTTTCAACGAATAGCATCCGCCATTGTCCAGATTAACTTTCCTAAGAACCGTTAGATCTCAAATAATAACGACATTTAGTGTGAGGTAAAAAACGAGGCTGAGGGTGAAGTAGTTGAGCATTCAGAATATGTGGATTAACAAAATATTTATTTTCTGCAGTTTCACGATTAATTGATTTAAACTTTATATCAGAAAAAAGAGACAAAATAAGTGGTCTCGGTGGAATACTTCATCAGCTCTATTTAAACCACTTAGTCTTTTTAATATTTTAATCAACTCCCTCATACTCAAATCATACTTTTCCAAATTAGCATATATTATCGCATTGCACTTAACTTCTGATTAAAGACATTTTTATGTTCATTAATTCTGCCATTATTTCATCTATTAGACAGAACCTACATAGCTTTTTGAACCTTATGAACATAGAATTCCACAAAGACTGTGATATTCCAAAAATATTCTGTCTTTAGGTTTATGAAAAAATTACCAATTGTTTTACTAGTAGAAAAGGTAGTCATTATGTTAAAATTAGATAGATTTCTATGGGTTTCATTAGTGACTCCTTTATTATAAAATAAAACCCATTCTATAATTAGTTGAATTATCAATTTTATCCTCTTTCTTCTTTTTAGTATAATGCAATGTAATGCCTTTATATATGATGTTTTTATTGTAACCATTAGCAAGTAGAATATTTTTGTTAGTTCTATTTCTTGAGTAAAGTGATCCTTATCAGACAAACTACAAGCTCTCATCAAAAGATTTTTTGCTATAGAAAATAATTGTGCAGAATGATGATGAGAAATAAAATTAAAATATCTGTTTGTATGTGTGGATTTTTTGTAAACTGATATTGATAAGAAATCACATTTTCTTGTAATTAAAACATCTAGAAAAGAAAGTGATTTGTTATTTTCAACTTTCATAGTAAACTTAATATTAGTGCCAATCATTAGGAAAAACCAGAAAGACTTCAAAGCATCAATACCATGAGGTCCCTGTAACAAATGCATCATCCACATATCTGAATCAGTTAGAAGGTTTCTTTGTAGCTGCATTTAATACTTGATTTTCAAAATTATTCAGGAAGAGATCTGCAATTACAGATTACAGTGGAGATCACATAGAAAGTTCTTTAATTTGTTTATATTTTTGAAAATCATGAATAAAAAATGTATTTTCAAGCAATGTTTTGCTAATGGAATAATAAAATCAGGCAAATTATTGTATTGAGCTATTATAAATAATTTTTATTCAACAGGAATACTAGAAGGCATAGAAAAAACATCACAACTAACCAACAAATCAGTTTTAGTTAGTTTTAAGTTTTTAATTATAGAAATAAAATGACTTGAATTTTTAATTGTGGATGGAATGTTATCTATCAATTGTTGTAAGTTGTCTAAATATCTAGTCAAAGCATGTGTCAAAGAACCAATAGCACACACACTAGGCTGCAATGGGACCTCAGGTTTCTGAATTTTAGGCAAACCATAACATTTAGAGAAGAGCCGTCTCTTAGAGAGGTTTTAATTTTTATATCTTCATCTATATTGAAGCATTTTATAAAATATTTTGTGTGTTTTTTTTTAATTTATGTCAACAAATCTCTACACAATTTTTTTAAGTGCCATTGTTTAAAAAAATTAAAGATTTATTATTATAATCTAAACGATTAAGTACAACAGTCGAATTATCTTTATGTGCAGGAATATTTGCAATAGAATCATCATTTTTTAAATTATGAAGTGCAACAAATTCTCTTTTCAATAAATTGCTTTTTGGTGGTTTCATATTTTTTAAGACTTCCACAAATCTTCTGATTTTATTAGATTTAAGATTTGTGACATCTTAAAAAATATGAAAACACCAAAAAGCAATTTATTGAAAGGAGAATTTGTTGCACTTCACAATTTTAAAAAAGATGATTCTATTGTAAATATTCCTGCGGATAAAGATAATTCGACTGTGTACTTAATCGTTTAAATCAGCAGTCAGCAAACGGTGGTCTACTAGTAGTCCCTGGTGTAATTTTAGTAGTCCTTAAAGAAATTAAGATATTATTTAAATTCACTAATCTTATTTAATACAATTTTTAAAAAAATTATTTAAGCTGTATTATTATATGTAAAATAGAACAAGAACATTATATTGTTAATTGATTTATTACAAAATACTACTGTAACTTGCAAAACATCTACTTCAAAGGCGTTTAATTAACCCCTACTCATCGGCCTAGAAAAAGTAACAAAATAAGAATACCAAATTCTGTACAATTGATGTGATGTATTTTGGCTTATCCTTAAACGAAGTCAAAAATAACTCAGCAATTATGCCCAGATAAACCTGTTAGCCACTTTATTTTCCATTCCCCCACTCTAACTCTTCCCATAATCTGCCTCATCCCATTTCCACAACATAATCTTTGTCAACTATATGGGCTTTATATCTAAATCCCTCTTATCTTTCTGCAAACCCAGCATAAAAACCAATAATTCACTTTCTGTATAATCACTTTGTTCATATCTACTCTCCCATAATTTCATTATCTGTACCCTTTCTGCTTTCAAGCATTTACTTTCAATCAACAGATGCCTAATATTTTCTATACCTTCCTTACACAATTTTCACACTAAGTCACTCATAGTTTTCCATTTGAATATATATTCCCTTGTTGCTAAAGATCCCGTTTGAGCTTTAAACAATAAACTACTTTCCTTACTATTATCATAAATTAACTGGATCCAATGTTTCGTTTACTTCTATATATATTTAAACTATTCTTACCCTCCATACTAGTTCTCCATATCTCCAGATCCCTATTTTTTATTAATGCTTCTATTCTTTTATCCCATTCCTTACCACTATAACACTCAACAATCCTCCTAACACAATCATCCCACCTTTTATATAAGTATAGTGATATAAATTCCTTATCCAAATCTTTTGCATACCACATTACTTTTCTCACCCATCTTGTCACCTGCCCTTTACTCATAACCCAATTTAACACTATTTTGGCTATTCTTTTACTATCCATAAACTGCAACTTACCAAACATTTTCATTTTACTTTTTGCATCTCTCATATAAAAACTTGACCATCCCATTTCTCCTTGAATTGCCTCCTTTGCTGTCCACATCTCTGCATGTAATGCATGTCTTCCTACCTCCTTTTGTACTTTCTATAAATAATCTAAAACCCTTTTACTAACACATAATGCAGCATTACCATATGTTAACCCTGCTACTGCAACTCCCTTCCATACAATTCTAGCTACATCATATTTATTATATGAAAATACTGTTAGTTTCTTTATCAAACCCTTTCTTTTCTTTGCTTCATTTACCAATTTTTTCTCCCATTCATCTAAGCAATTTTCCTGATTACATAAGACGATTCCCAAATACCTATATCTATCCACCACACTTTAACTTTATATCCCCCAATAAGAATTCTACATCTTCTCTTTCCCCAGTATTAACCATCATTATATTTGATTTTTCTTCACTAAATTTAAACCCCATCTCTTTACCCACCCTTGCGCATGTCCTCAACATAATTTCCATATCTTCTTTTCTTTCTACAAGATATCATCCAGACCCGACAAAGTATATATTCCCTTGCGACCTATTAACGGTATTTGACTACGGCGCACTCTTGGTAATTGGGTGAATTAAAACTCAAAAATTTTAGTAAGAATTTTGAAGGAAAACCCATCTATAAAAATTATTAAAGAATAGAATAAATACTATTCGTTATTAATCTTAAATAATTTTTGTAAATACGAATTAGAAAATTACACTTATAAAACGTAGCACATACATATTTATACATTCATTTATTTTTATGAAATAAAATGAACATTATATTAACAAAAAACAAAATAAAACACAATTCTTTAACAAATTATAAAACATATAAATATTAATATATAAATAAATATATATGTATATCATACTCAATTGTCGTATTAATTCGTATCTTTAAAAAATATGTTAGTGGTCCACAACATCTAAAAGATCGACCGCTGGTTTAGATTATAATAATACAATTTTAAATTTATTAAATGATGGCACTTACAATAAGATGGTTACAGATACTCTGATATATTTAGAAAAAAAGACAAAATATCTTTTAAAATGTTCAAGTATAGATGAAAATATGAAAATTAAAATTTCTCCAAGAAAAGGCTCTTTATTATATCCTAAATTTTATGTGGTTTGCCTAAAATTAGTAAACCTGAGGTATTTTTGTAGCCTATTGTGTAGGCTATAGGTTTTCCTACACATGCTTAAGCTAGATATTTAGTCTAATGCTTACAACTATTGGCAGAGAACATTTCCATCCAGAATTAAAAATTCAAGTTCTTTATTTCTATACTTAAAAACTTAAAATAAACTAAAACTGATTTAAACAAAGCAAAACTCTCCATAAAGTAATGTCATCTTGTGCCAACAAGAGCAATCAATGGATGACAGAAGGCTTGTGCATAAAATTTCTATCTAGTGCCTACTCATCCAATATCCCCAGATTAGTTTCTGGCTTGTGGCCTTCATCAGTGAGGAGCTTTGGATCTGAGATCACTGCACCTAGATCTTATGATCTAATGCAACCCTCCAGCAGCCACCTTTTAACTCTACTTTAACTACAAAACTATGAGAATGAAATTGAAAACACAATAATATTTTCAATCTAAGCTCAATAGCTTATATAGTCATATGGATCTGAACTCAATTCAGCACCCATACATTTTGGTGTGTTTGGCTCTTTAACAACCATAGCCACCACTATCCTATTAAGCAGGATTGGTGTTAAACCACTAAACATCACATAATCACTATCTCATACTAGCACATAATTGTTATTAAACAAGGCAAAACTCTCCATACAGTAGTGCCATCCTAAGATCTAGGTGCAGCACTCTCAGATCCAAGGCTCCTCACTGACAAAGTCCACAAGCCAGAAACTAGTCTGTGGATATTGGATGAGTAGGCACTAGATAGGGATTTTATGCACAAGCCTTCTGGCATCCATTGATTGCTCTTGTTGGCACAAGATGGAACTACTGTATGGAGAGTTTTGCTTTGTTTAATAACAATTATGTGCTAGTATGAGATATTGATCATGTGATGTTTAGTGGTTTAAAACTGATTTATTGGTTAGTTTTGATATATTTCTTCTATGTTTACTAGTATTCCTGTTGAAGAAGCTTTATCTATAATAGATCAATATAATAATTTGCCTGATTTTATTATTCTATTAGCAAAATATTGCTTTGAAAATACATTTTTTATTCATGATTGTTAAAAGTATAAACAAATTATAGAACTTTCTATAGAATCTCCACTGTCACTTGTAATTGCTCTTCCTGAATAATTTTGAAAATCAAGTATTAAATGCAGCTACAAAAACTTTCTATTTGATTCAGATATGTGGATGATACATTTGTTACAGGTTCTTGTGGTATTGATACTTTGAACCCTTTCTTGTTTTTTTTAATGATTGGCATCCTAATATTAAGTTTACTATGGAAGTTGGAAAATAAATCATTTTCTTTTCTAGATGTTGTAATTGCAAGAAAATGTGATGTATCAATATTGATTTCCATCCATATACATAGATATCTTAATTTCAATTCTCATCATCATCCTGTGAAAATGTTTTCTGTAGAAAAAAAAATATTTTGACAAGAGCTTGTAGTTTTTCTGATAAAGATCACTTTATTCAACTAACAAAAAATATTCTACTTTCTTATGGTTACAGTAAAAACATCATATATATAGCATTACATAGCATTGGTACTAAAAAAAAAAGAAATAGAATAAAATTGATAATTCAGCTAATTATAGACTGATTTTATCTTATATTAAAGAATCACTAACAAAATCAGTAGAAAACTAACTAATTTTAATATAAAGTATTTTTTCACTAACAAAAAAATTGGTGATTCCCCCCCATAAACTTGAAAACAGAGTCCTTCTGGAATACCAGGGTGTTTATGAAATTCCATGTTTACAGTGCTTGCAAAACTATGTAGGTCAGTCTAATATATGAATTAATGTCAGAATTAATGAACATAAAAATGCCTTTAATCAGAAGTTAAATACATCAGCTTTTACTTCATATTTTGATAATACTAATATACTTGCTAATTTAGAAAAATATGATCTGAGAACCACGAGGAAGTTCATTGAAATATTAAAAAAGATCACCTAGTTTAAATAGCACTGATAAAGCACAATTTATTACAACTTTACAGAGATCACTTATGCTCTTTCTTGTAATATAAACTTGAAATCAGTTAATGGTGAAACTGAAGAAGATACAATTTTTATTAATTCACATATTCTGAATGCTCAACTACTCCATGCTGAATTTCATTCTCTACCTCACATCTAATCATGTTACTATCTGAAACCTAATAATATTTTTTGAAAAGTTAACCATGACAATGGTGGTTGCTATTTCATCAAAATGTTGGGAACTAATCAAAAATAACACACAGCTTAACCAAAAAACTACTTTATATATATATAATTTTCTCCTATTAGCTAATTTTTTTTTTTTTCAGTAATGCTAAACTATTAATATAAAAAAAAACTTGCAAAACTGAAAACTCTCTTGAACATTTATATATAACTATAAGAATATTTAAAGGCAAAAATGTAGTTGACTTTGTAGAGTAATATTATAAAATATTTAAATTTTTTAATTAGTAGGTTAATGTGATGTTTCCAAGACTTCTCTTTCATCTATCATCCTTTCATATATTTAATTAATTTTGTTTGTTCTACTTTTATACATTTATAATCATTACATATTGCATTATTATTATATATGCAATAATGTGAATGTGGATTTATATCAAATCAATATTTGTATATTTGATGTGATGAGAATATATTAACATATATATATATATTTTCTGCATTTATATAAATTCTTTTCTTAAAGCACTAAAAGACAATTTTGTTTAGACCTTTTTGATATTCTTAAATTGCAATATTTATATTATTATTTACACTTTAAATAATTGTATTATCTGCATACTGATATATTGAACCTATTCCTAATAGTATCTCAAGACTCTTTCATAAATAAATACTAGATAATTAACTATATGGCTCTAACCAATAATATGAAAAAAATTATACCAACTTAAGATAAGAATCACTGTTTTTTTCATCTTTTTTTAATCTGGCACAGACTTTCAAATTATGTTACATAATTATAATGCAATATAAACTTTGTATAGAAATTTACAACAATCTTCATTTTTATGCATAAAGTGTAGCAAAACCTATTGCAAATGTCAGATACAATATTATTAACTGGTTAAGTATTCCTTTGACAATTTACTTTATTTCTTTATAATTAAATTATAAGTGCTAGAAACGCTAAATAAGAAAAGCTTCATTGTAGACGTGTCTTAAAACTTGAGCTAAGCGTTTTCAATATCTTGGTTATGATATCATATTCATAGCAATGAGTGGTGCGACAGGAAGATGGTGGATATAAATGAGATATAAATTTATCTAAATATGTCCAAATGAGCTGTCCATTACTCATTTCTATGAATAAGATATCATAATCAAAGTGCTTAGTTCAAGTTTTAAGATATGTCTACAATGAAGCTTTTCTTATTTAGGATTCATAGCTTTTAGAATTTAATTACAATTCGTTCAAGAAAAGTTTATCAATTTATATAATTAATTTTTTATAGTAAATTATGCTACCCAAATCTTTATTTTCCATATATAGGTTTTTTCATTTTCATTTGTAAATTACTAACATCTATCTTACATGTAAAATATACAAATAATAGGTAATGTTTGTTTATTAGTTTTATGATCAATATATAAATATTTTATTCTTAGACTATTATTTATTGGTAAACCAATTATCTATAGCATTCATTATCTTGTGACCATATTTCTAATATATTAATAGCAGATTATTTTTATAATGTCTTTTTTCTTTTTTTCATCCTATAGTATAACCTAAAAAGATAAGGGAAAAATACACGAAAGCTCTAAGAATATAATTTCAAAACCATGTAAATAAACATTTTTTTTTGCAAATTACAAAATATTTAAATACTTGAAGATATTATATTGTTTAATGATCTACAAACTGAACATAAGCAGTTACATTAAAAATAATGCCAAATCTAAATAATCATCCTAGAATTATATGTAATTATACCAATACATTACCCACCACAAAAAGTTACAACCAAATACTTTTTATCTTTGCAATTATATGATTTAGATAATTATAAAAGACAAGATCTAAAAGCTAAAGTTTCACAACAACTCCTACTCGTGAAAAAGTAAAAACAAAACAAAAACACAACTTTTGATTGGTCAATTGAATGGAAATATTATGTTCAGTGACTTCTTTTTAATATTCAATTTTTAAATGACTTCCTGAGAAACAATTCATACTTATCTTATCATTATATTGTCTTAGAAAATGTTTACAGGTAGATAGCCTAATCAGAAGTTTAATAAATATTTACAAGTTTTTATTCTGATGGGCTAATGTGTTATTATATTATTATCTAATTCTGACCAAATCAGAATTGGATAAATATAATAAACATTTTGCTCATTTAAAGCATCTGATGAATAAATTGGAAGAAGGATGTATGGCATATGGAATGAAGATTAATATTGAAAAGATTAAGTGTTTATGGATAGGGAGAGATGCATGCAAAAAGACTGCAAATGGGAATCTGTGATGATATGGTTCAACAGGTGAAGGGATTTAGATATTTGGATAATTGGTTGATTGAGGATGGAAGAAGTGAAGAAGAAGTTAAAAGAAGAATAGATTTGGCAAAGGAGACATTTATAAAGAGAAAAAAAATATATTGTGGATTTTTGAAGAGAGAATTAAGAAAAAGATTGATTAAATGTTATGTGTGAAGTGTACCAATATATGATTGTGAAATTGGACAATGAGTAATAAAATTACAAAAAGATTGGAAGCCTTTGTGATGTAGACATGGAGAAGAATGGAACAAATCAGCTGGATGAATAAAATAACAACTGAAGAATTTTTCAAAAGAGGAAATGAAAATATAAGATTGAGGAAATCAGAGAAAGAAAGAAAAACTGGATTGGACATATATTAATAAGAAATTATAGTTAAATGAAAGATGTCTTGGAAGAAATGATAAGTGAAAGTAAGAAGAAATAATAGAAGAGATTGACATTGACATAAGAGATGAAAAAAGTTATGTGGAATTATATAGATGGACAATAAAAAGAATGGACTGAAAATTAGATGAATTGATGATATGACTGCTCTCTGGACCTGTCCATTCAACATAATACTATTGTTGATGATGAAGGCCTCTGTCTTACTAATATGCATATGTGATGCATTTCTAAAGATTATTTAACTTCATGAGTATAGTTGAGATTGAATGTGTTTTGTTTTTTATATTACAATGTGGATAGCCCTAATTTTCTGTTATAAATTTGGATTATAAATTCATGTTTTTTCTTTGGGATTGATTAATTAGAGATCAACAATTTTTAAAATTTTAAGCTATTTTTTTTCAACAAAATTATTATTTTAACTGTATTTTAATGCTTTTTAAAATTCTTAGATAGGCAAATTATTAATAATTAATAAAAATTGAAATTTAATTATTACAAGATTTGGTTGGGTTTAATGAAATTCGTCTTTTTTTTTTTAATTTTTCACTTCCATTTTCTCTACAATGCTCTCAAAAGATGTGATTTATTCTCTGAAGGTTCATTTATATTTATATACAATAAAAATAAAAAAGCGGTTATAATCTTACAAATTTTAATACAGCAAATAAAACATGGTTTTAATCTTAAAAAATTTAATATATGGATTAAAAAATATTAAATTTTATAAGATTAAATACATTTTTTTTTAATTTTTATTATATACAAATTATATATATATATCTTAAACCAAAGTGTGCATAGCTAATCACAGACAATACTTAAAATAAACCAACAGATTATCAACAATCTAATTTTTATTTGTGATATGAAAATTGTCTTGACCACAGATTGCGATATTATTATTACTGTATTGATATGATTCATTTGTCCACATTGAGTATTTTTATAAGCATTTATTATTTAAAAGTTTTTAAATTATTTAATTTGTTGTGGTTTCAACTTTACAATTATTTACTTCAAGTGGAACTTTTTTTTATTAATAAAGAATGTAAATTTTTATATTGTACTGAAAATAACTTTCACTGACATCTTTTGTAATTTCAAAATCATATTTTATCGTTACTCCCATTTCTCCTCCTCCTCCTCCTCCTCCTCCTCCTCCTACTACTACTACTACTACTACTACTACTACTACTACTACTACTACTACTACTACTACTACTACTACTACTACTACTACTACTACTACTAATAATAATAATAATAATAATAATTATTATTATTATTATTATTATGTTTCAGCAATAAGATTTATTCATCTTAAAAAGTTACAGGTATTTTATATAGCTTGAATAACTATGGTTACATGGGATAGTTGTAGATTTACATGTAAAAGTGATTTATTGATTTATATAAAATTACAGGAATTTTTACATGATCCAGATTAGATACAAGAGTTTTATGTAGATAGGATTGCTGTGATTAGATGGGAAACCTGTAGTTGTAAGTTTATATATGTAAAAGTTAATTTATTGATTTACACAAGATTACAGAAATTTAAATGCTCTGGATTGTGTATTTACACATGCAAACCAGATTTACAGTTTGATATTCAATTGGGTTGCCTGGGTAATATAGATCAATGCTCTTAGATGTTATTCTTATTGTGATTTTTATTGTTATTATTGTCATTATTATAATGATACTTATACATGGATGAGTTCTTGAGCATAACTGTGATGAATGGAGCTGGACAGTTCAAATATTGTAGTTGCTATTACTATTGTGATAATGAGTGTTGCTGTTACTATTGCTGTGATGAAGTCTTTGGAAGGATCTTGGTTAAATATTTGATATGTAAGCAAGCAAACTTTATTGTTTACTATATGAAGAGGTTCATATCTATTTGTGTTGGGTTTGATATATAGCTGAGTTAATAGCTAGGTGGTGAAGTACATTGTGTTGGATGAAATTTTGTAGTGAGAACACTGGCACATTTAAAATATGGACACAATGATTGGTGGACTTACATATGGATTGGTTAATGTTGATGCAGCTAGTGGTGATGGGTAAATTGTGGACATATAATTGAGAGCTTGACAATCATTAAGCTGTTTGTGTACATCTTTAGGGAGGGAGCAGCTTTTGGCTGAATTTTTGAAACTATATGTTAATGACATTGGTGGCAGGCCCTACCTGGTAATGTGATGACCCTGTCACCATATGTTTTTTGAACTATTGTTATTTCAATTGAAAATTTCAATAAAAATGCAACACAAAATGAGAAATAATTTATTAACTGCCAGGAAATTGAAAAAAGTATATAAAGTCAGTTTTTTTATATCTTCTTAGCCTAAAGACTTTAAAACATAAAATACCAGAGCTTGCTAACTTTATTGTATGCAAATGATTGCTTTCTGAGAACATGAGATTAGATTTTTTTTACTAAACAAAATTCAGAATTTTTTAGATTAAAAATGAGCAAATGTTTGATGAACTTCAGATTTTGAAACTCTGTCCTGATAATTGGCAGTAATCACTTGGTTATGTGATGGCTTTTTTAAAAAAAAATATTGTTAAGGAATTTTAATTTTAATTAAAAATTTGAATAAAAAATATAACACAAAGTTAGAAGTAAGTTATCAAGTTGGAAATTGAAAAAGATATATAAAAGTAGTTTTTGTTCCTGTCAGTCTAAGGTTTTGAATACTTTTAAGCATAAAAAAAACAGAGTTTGTTAACTTGGTTGTAAGCAAGTAAACTGTCTACTGGAGAACTTGCAATTGAATTTTTTTTCAAACAAAAATCAGAATTTAATACAATAAAATTAAAAATAAGGATATGTTTAACTGAAGTTTGGACTTTGAAACTCTATGATGGTATTACTGATGGCAGGCATCTAATCATATGATGGTTGTGTCACAATAATGTCTTTTAAATGTATCATTGATTAACTTGATTTTTACTGAAATTTTGAATGAAATATATAATACAAAATTAGTAATTAGTTATCAACTGATTGGAAATTGTAAAAGATATATTAGGGTAGGGTTTTTCAAGCTTAGGTTTTGAGTACTTTTAAATTATAAAAAACTAGAGCTTATGAACAAGTGAACTGCTTGCTGCTTCTTCTTCTTCTTTTTCTTCTTCTTTTTTTTTCTTCTTCTTCTTCTTCTTATTGTTGTTGTTGTTGTTGTTGCTGTTGTTATTATTATTATTTTATTGTATTAATGTATGATATAAATCCATTTCCATTATTAAATTTGAACTGCATAAATTTCAATTCTCCTATATTGGGGTTTCCAAATATTTTTAGATAAGCCAGCATTGCATCACAAATAAGTACTCAAACTATAATTTCTAAATTACATGCATTAATGAAAAAGTTAGCTTATTAAAAAAATGAGATTAAAATATGAATGCTATGTGAATTCATACTTTTAATTATACATGGCATATAAAAACAAAAACTTTTAATTCTATGTTAAAACATTTATTTTCATATACTTAAAAAAAATTAGAAGACATAGGACAAAAAAAAAGTCTGTGGTTTAGTTTTCTCTTAAAATACATTTCTACATAGAAATTAAACAAATTCTTAAGCTAATAAAAATACAATTATCTGCATAAAACTCCCCAAAAGAATTATGTTTCTATGCTAAAAGATTATTTTCGTTATCAAATGAAATAAGTATTTTTTTTGTGCTGGTACTTTAAAGGTCAGATTTCAGAATTATTAGTATATCAGCAAAGATGAAAAAAAACATGATAAATTTAACGCGCGTATTATATTCTTATAAAGGAATTAAAGTTATTTCTAAGCTGTATGAAATTTTCCATTTTCTATGCAGCTATTCTAGTTAAAGCAAAAAATAATAATGATTTTCCATATTAAAATTAATTAAAAAAACAATTGGTAAAATATAATTATAATTTAATATCTCACTATGTCTGTGGCAATTATTATAAATCATAATTGAGTGAAAAAGTAATAAATCCATGTCACACTCTTTTGTGAAAAAGTGAAATCTATCTATAATCTGTAGTAATAAACCTAATTTTCGATATAAGGAAATAGAGGGATTTGATTTTAAGATTTTTCAGTCTATATTTGTCCTCCACTCCAGCTCAAACAACTGAGAAACATGACCACATACATGTGAAAAAGATAAATGAATCTCTATATATGCATTTAATGCAGAAACAACACTCATTAATTAGGGCAGATGAGCACTGTGTGTATGTATATATATATGTGGGAGATTATGATCTGATCCAAATGATGAATGCTAATTCTGCACGGAATACATATATTGGAAATCATCTATTATTTTCACATGTATGTGGTCATATGGTTGATTGTTTGAGATTGAGTGAAGAATAAATTAAGAATGAAAAGTCCTTAATTCAAAGCTGCAATAATATACATTTACAATTCTGGAACCTATCTACATTACAATCAAATAAAAACAGAAAAATAGTGGATTTATATGTATTTCTTTTACTTAATTTTTTAAAAGTAATACTGGTATAGTATTTAATAATAAATTGTACACATTTTTAAGCATTTCTCTTTTTAGCACCATTTCCACCAATATGCAAAAATAGTACAAATTTTATTACAGTACTGTATTTGGAATTCAGCCATTTAGCGCCATAAATTTTTTATAATGAAGTAAATGTAAATAAGAGATATTAATTTATTTATTTTATTGTTTATTAAAGTAACTTTTTAATTAGTATTCTCTAATATGTTAAATTTAAATTACATTAACGCACTTCATTTAATTTTTAAATATTTTTCATTTTATTAGATGTAAAATTGTATTTGAAGGATTTTAAAATTTTCTGAATACAAAACAGGATTTAAATCCAAGTTTTTGAATTAATGTTAGTTTAGCAGCATTCAAATTTATAAATAAAATGTAAAATATTGCAATATATATATATATATATAGTCATATTTTAATATGCTTGTTATAACTGTGTATTTTTATGTATGTGTAGTTATTACATATGTATATTTAAATGTGTTTATATTCATGATGAATATATATATTTATTTATTTCTCTGATATTATTTGTCTTTGTTATTGTTTTTTCTGTTTGTTTGCTTATAAGTTTATAATGTATTATATAATTAGTCTTTGTATATATATCTATGAAGTATGGAGCAAATGGAAGAATGTCAATACTGAGGAACAGCAAAATAAATATAAAAAATAATAAGCTAAGAAAAGAAATAGATTTAGCAAAAGAAAAGTAGTTGGAAGTAGAAATGCTTAACAGTTAAAAAGGTATGATCTGGTGCTTGATAGAAGTAAAAATGTCACTTGAAAAAAAAAAAACAAATTGTTAGCAATTGTGGACGAGAATGAAAAAAAATTAAGTGATAGCAATGATATATTGGAAAGATGGAAATAATATCTTTAGTATCTATTAGAAAAAAAATTCAATTAATTATGGATCCTGAAAGTAAAAAAGATATTGAAGTAGTTGATAAAGGTATGAGCATATTGATAGATGAAACAATAAAGTCAATTTCCCAAATGAATATTGATAAGGCTATTGGATTTGATACAATATCTACAGAATTTTTGAAAAAAATGGGAGAATTTACTATGATGGTGGAGTTTGGCATAAATATATTTTAAGGACTTTAATGATTCCAATGGCAAAAAAAGAAAGCTGTTAAATGTGAAAAGTACAAGACAATAAGTTTGGTATCTCATGCTTTTAAAGTTCTATTGAAGATTTCAGCTCAAAAAATTTATGGGAAAGTAGAATATTGTATTGGAGAGCAGCTTGGTTCTCAGAAAAGAAAAAAATATAAAAACTTGCAGAGATATATATTGAAAAAATAAAATAAAATTAGTATATGTTTTGTGGATTTGCAAAAAGCATTTGATAGAGTAATCTGGAATATACTTATACCCATCTTAAAAGGTGCAGGAGTATTTTTGAAAGAGATTAATTTGGATCATATATACTGGGTAAAGGATAAAAATTAGAATGGAAAATAATGAGACTAATGAAGTGAATATAGAAAGAGAAGTTAGAAAAGAGTCCAATAAGTTACCTATTCTTTTTAATATTTATTTAGAAGACATGTTAAATAATTATTTAGCCTATGGAGGAGCAAATATTTATGGTAAGAATAGATGATATAGCTCTTATATCTGATAATAAAAAGTGTTTTCAGAATATATTGAATAAATTGGAGGAAAGATGTATGGAATATGGAATGAAGATTAATGCTGAGAAGACTAAGGGTTTATGAATAGGGAGGAATACAAAAGACTGCAAATTGAAATTCATGATAACACAGTTCAACAGGTAAAAGGATTTAGATATTGAGTAGTTGGTTGAGTGAGAATGCAAGAAGTAAAGATGAAGTTAAAAGAAGAATAGTATTGGCAAAGAAGGCATTTACTAAAATAAACAAAATATTTTGTGGACTTTTAAAGAAAGAATCAAGAAAAAGATTAATTAAATGACATGTATTGTGTTACTATTATATGGCTGTAAAACGTGGACACAGATTAATAAAATTAGGAACAGATTGGAAGTCTTTAAAATATAGTCATGGAGTAGAATGGATGAATAAAATAACAAATAAAAAAGTTTTGAAAAGAATAAATGAAAAATGAAGATTGGTGGAGGAAATTAGAAATAAAAAAGAGAAACTGAATTGGACATATATTAAAAAGAAAGTATAGTTTAATAAAAGATGTTTTGGACTGAATGGTGAGTGAAAAAAAATTGACATTGCTGGATTATATGAGAGATGTGATGAGTTTCATGGAATTGAAGAGCAAGGTAACAAAGAGACCAGAATGGCAAAATAGATGAATTGGTGATGTGACTGCTTTCTGGACCTGTCCATAAGACAGAATACTATTGACTGATGCACATCTATAGATTACATCAAACATTTGGATTTGTTATTTTATTATTATTATTATTATTATTATTATTTAATTTCTATTTAGTTATTGATCATAATTGCAATGTTTGCTTTAATTGTATTTAATAATAGTAGAGATCTTTATCTCAATTAATATAAATGCAACAAAAAATAATTTTAAACAACTAGGCTTAGCTAGTTTTTGACTAATAAAAGTCATAGACATCATGATGATTATAAAGAGAGAGTGGGTGTATATATAGATGATATGTGTTAGTTACATAAATTTACATATGAATGGTATGTATTACAAATGGGACATTTCTTTGAGATGGTAATGCAAGGTTCCTTCCTGTTGATGATGTACTTGCTGCTTGATATATGCTACACCTCCTTAATCTTTTGCCCTGCATCATTGTGCTCAGTGCAGACAATATCAATGGAGTGTGAACAAAAGAATGGCCAGTTGCAGAAAAATGTTTGAAAAATATAATGTGTTTCTGTGCTTGTACCAGCTTTATTGTATAGATAGATATGTTAAACTATGCATGTGGATAAGCTTGCCTGAGATTTGCCATAATAGATGGTAGAGCATGCAGAATCATGGCATTTGATCTTGTAAGCAATTTGGGAGTGAAAGTCAGTAGGCAAGGCATCTTTAAAGTTGTCAAGAAGGCAATAGAGGGAAGGTGCAGTGTGCAGAGCTATTTGATGCAAAATGTTAAATTTTTTAGTGATATGACGGGTTTTGGAAGTTGTATAGGGAATGGAGATCCAAGATTTTGCATTGAGCACAGAAAAGGGATATCATATTTTATTGTGAAAATTCCTGACAGTTTGCAGGAGCAATGGGTTATTATATCTGACATTAAGCTGACATTGTCTTTTCTGTCTTATTTGTACTTGCAGAAGTGTTGGTTATGATGCAAGAAAGCCTTAAGCCTGCCAAGTTTATGAGAACGTAAAGTGGTGATTTAGGATGAATGAAGCCGCAAATGTGAATTGGCTTGGTTACTATTTTGTAATATAAAGCAGCTTGGTGGCATTGTATGTGGAGGTCTAGGTATTTGATACAATTGAAATTGTCCTCGTTTTCTCAAGTTAAGCACAAAGAGGTGTGGTGAGTAAATATGTATTTAATGAATTAAATAATTATTATTAGCTTTGAATAATTTTGTCCAAATTTCTAATTAATAATGTGATTTTGTCATTTTAATGTTATTTAACTTAAATTGCTTTTCATATTCGATAAACTTTAATACTGACGCATTGGTATTATATATATTAATGTTTCAGACATTTTTTTTTTTACGATACTTCTTGCAACTTTTGATAAAAATAAAAAAAGTTAAATAATTGGTATTGATGGCTAACTGTATATATATATATATACACATCAAGGAAACTGTAAATTTTTAGAGATAAAGCTTAAAGGAAATTAAATTTATTCACTTAGCTTTAAAGCTATCAAATTAAACAAAATCTATTGATTAATTAATATAGTTAGTAAATTTTAATTGATTTTGTTTTAATATTAAATTTAGATTATGAATATATTTATTAAAATCAATATTAAGAGAAACAGGTTGTCTAAATATTTATAAATCTAAGTGTGGTTATTTTTTAATTGTTAAACTATTAATAAAGCAAAAAATAAATTTATTAGGCGAACTATCTCTGAACATGAAAAATAATACTAAACATAAGATCAAGAATTAAAAATAATAATAAAAGAAAGCAATAAAAATGATAATGTTTGTTTGATTTTTAAGAACCTTATATAATAATAAAATTTAAATTCTATTGAAGCAAAAAATAATTCCCAACATGTTTACATTTGCATGTATATATAAAACACATACGTACTTATATATAAATAAACGTGAGAGACCTTATAAAATAGTGTAATAAAAGAATCTACAATTCGAATTTAGTAATATAAATTAAGGCTATAACCTTAAGACTATGCGCCTAAAATCCAACAGTAGGGACCTTTACAAATCCAAAAACAAGACCATCGACTTTAAAAGACAAGAGCGACCCAATTTGTAAATATATATATAGGTGACTCGAATGTAGGTAGATGTTGCAGTATTTTATAAATATCTAAGAATTTTCCAAGCCAATTAAGAATTTTTTTAGATCAACTTCACTAGATATCTAAATTCATTGATAAATAAGCATCAAATTTCTTTTAGTTAGAAATTTAACAAAAAGATGAACACCGTAAAAATCATTACCCCATTGCAATTCGCTAGCTTTTTGAATAAAATGTCTTTTCTTTTATGAAAAAAATTGCCTCATCTTTTTTTTTCATATATCATAGCATCGGCCGGGACATGAACCCACAACCATCTGCAACCAAATATTTGCTTGTAAGGCAGCTGTGATGACCTCTTGTCTCATAGCAAGCTACGAATGGTAATATTATAATGTTTTGCCATTTGGGCCCCATTGATTACTCGGTCTTATAGTAGCTGAGTCGAGAATAGAGTGCAAAGAATTGCTTTAGATGACACAGATGTAAGCTAAAAAGGAAGTAATGTGATTTTATACTATACAATAAAATGATCAAAATTAATGTCAGAGTTAATTTATGTGATGGTATATATAAAATATGTTTATATGCATATTTGGCACAGGGATTTACCTATATATTTATTTTCCATTAAACACATAGATATTATATATAATAAATAAAATGGACGTTTATACCTCTTATGCGATGAAGAAAAATCAGATGATCTTTTAAATCAAACAAATCTCCATGCTGCTGATAAACTTATGAATAAATACTAACACAACCACATACTAGAAAGTTAATAAATGAATAGTATTTGAACAATGTTTCTTGAATTGTGATGGAAGCTTATATTATTTAATTTATTCACAAACATGTATACACATATTGATAACAACTAGAAGATCATCTACTCTAATTTTCCATAAGAACAGCATAATAAAGTCTTGCCAATGTTATTCCTTAATTGACATTGTCAATAAAGAAGAAGGAAATCCCCCTGCAGTTGTTATATATAATTACAAATTCAGACATCAACAACTTGTCAGAAAAAAATTAATTGTATATTAAATAGTCATAACAATAATATAATTATTCTGTAATTCTACTTACCAAGACAGAACTGCTAAGCACTCTTTGGAAAGACCAAATTGGCAATTAAATGTAATTATGATAATAATTAAAAATAAGTATCAGATCATATAATACAATTTTCCAAAAAAATATCACAGTAATGTTTATGAAAATGTTAATATCCAAATTGCTATTTTACAGAAGAAATAAAAAAAAGTTAAATTTAAACCAAACATTATGGAGGAAAAAGCTATGATATGACTGCCTTATATATATATAATATTAATAGAGAAACCAACTCTGAATGTGCTAATAATTACACAAGAAACACATTAATAAACTTGCAAAACATATCTACTTTATCATGTTAATGTTAATTTATTAGTTAGATAAACACATCTACTTTTATCTAACACCCATGCTGTTATAGATATTATGAATTATATATTGACACTCAAAATATCTTTTACAGAGACGTTCTTATAAATTATTAGCATTACATTGTTTAATAGCAAAGATTTGTTATTAAATTTTTAATAATAATAATAGTAGTAGAAGTCATAGTAATAGTAGTAGTAATAGTAATAATAATGATGATGATGATGTTGATGATGATGATGATGATGATAATAATAATAATAATAATAATAATAATAATAATAATAATAACAACAACAACAACAACGTTTGTGCTTTATGCATACTGGTGTACTAGATACACCTTTCTAATTAGTAACAATTTGTGACTTGTTTTATTAATTATTATAAGTGTACCCTTGAAGGCTTTTGCTATGTAATATTGCTTTAGCTATTAATATATGGTGAAACTGAACTGAGTTCAGACCCATATAGCTATCTGGTTTATAAAGCTAGATTTAAAAAAATTTACATTTCTGAAAAATTCGAGTTTTCAAACTGATAGTAACGTATTAAATAAGTGCTCTGAGTTGGAGTTTTAGATCTCGTTTCTGAAATCCTAACTCTTCACTGAAGTAAGCCATTAAACTCGAAACCAATTAGTCTGGAGATGAGGATAGTATGATAGAGATTTTGAATTCTTTCTCTGTTGGCACTTATTATTAAAGCTTGTTTGGAGTTAGTGGTAAGCTCTATCTAGTGAACATTTTAGCACAAGCTTAAAATAAAGTTGCACAATTTGTGACTTGTTTTATTAATTATTATAAGTGTACCCTTGAATGCTTTTGTGATGTAATATTGCTTTAGCTATTAATATATGGTGAAACTAAACTGAGCTATCTGGTTTGTAAAGCTGGATTTGAAGAAATTTAGTTTTTGAAAAATTTGAGTTTTCAGACTGATAGTAATGTATTAAATAAGTGCTCGGAGTTGGAGTTTTAGATCTAGTTTCTGAAATCCTAACTCTTCACTGAGGTGAGACATTAAGCTTGAAACCAATTGGTCTGGAGATGAGGATAGCATGGTAGAGATTTTAAATTTCTTTCTCTGTTGGCACTTATTATTAAATCTTATTTGGAGCTAGTGGTAAGCTCTATCTATTGAACATATATAATACTATGAATTCGTCATTTATTCATGGTAATATTAGAATTAATACATATATTGTACCAAACACCACACACCCAGTCAATTGAGGGTGACACCAGTACTGAACATATAATAATCTGGACATAATTAATATACTAATTGCTCTTGATGCTAGTTTTCTTTAGACTATGAAGGTACTAACTATTAAACAATTGATAGATAGGTAGATAAAAGCAAAACAAAATGGCTGGCAAATTTAAATAAAATAATATTTATTAATTGCTAGGTTTATTATAAAATATAAAGGAACTCCACATCTAAATAAAATGAAATAAAACTAATACTCCTTTATAGATGATTATACATTAGATAAACCCATTTGTAGAGTTGTTTCATACTGTTAATTTTATTTATACTTTTGGCCTAACAAAATCACTATCAGAGTTTTATAAACACTGATTATGAAATGATCATTATATTACTTAGATTTTAAGTTAACCTTACTTATTATCATTACTAACTCATGCAGACACATACAATATGCTAAGGCACAGTGTGATGGGATTGAACTCAGACCATGCAAAAGGAAAACAATGGACTTATCATGGGCTGCCTTATTGCACCAAACACCAATAGCTATATGTGTTTTATTGATACATAGTCTATGATAGCCCACCCAAGACTGACTTACATTTCAGTACTTATCATATACATATAATTATTAAGCATTTTAATACATTCTTTAAGAATAAATTTATTGAGAAAATATTAGTTTATGGATATTTCATTTTATTTTATATAAGAAGAATTTCCTTTGCTATGAGATTTGAGGTCATTACCAATATTATTGAATTATGAAAATGATTTAATTTAAAATAGAAATTTACATTTAAAATATTTTGTCATTCAATGGTATAAACTTTCTTTTGACATAACTAAGTTCACTGTTACTTTCTAAGTAAGCCTGAAATTATTATTTTTAATTTTTTAAATTTATTTATTTTGTATTATTCTCTTTTATTTTATCTTGGATCCTGTTTTCTTTAAGTACCTTATACTGATGTTACATAATTTCATTTATCTGCTTATTATACTCCCATATTACTTCTATCTTTGCTACTTTCTCCATACTATCTAATTTTATGCTTTCTAATCTTAATTGTTCTCTAATTTTACTAAAATTCTGTTCTACTTTTTTAATATATTTACTTAAATTTTTTTCGGCTGAATGTATTGCCTTCTGATTTTCATCTATCTTTTCATGATTTCTTGCTTCATTTCTTTTAACTCCTATTTTATTGTTTTTTGATTTGATTTAATTGTTTATTAACTCCTGTTGATTTATGCTTAATTTCGTCTTCATTTACTCTATCACAACCTGCTACAATTATATTTTGCATCACTGCCTTGTTAACTTTGTCTCATTTCCAATATCATACTCATCAGCATTGCATCTCTGAGAGCTTGTCTGTTTTTTTATCACTTCAGGATTTGTAAAAGTAATGGAAATACCTTCTTCTCATTCTGTCTCCTCAGGTAACATCTAATCACTTTTCCTTTCAGTTTTCATAATTAAAAAAATGAGAGCAAACCCAAATATCTATTTTAGAAGCTAAACTTTTCTATTTCAAAAAAAAATTAACTTCTTTCAATAATTAGTTTCTATTTAGTATACATTTTCTGATTCTCAAAAATGCTAATTTATTTATAAACAATGATTTTTTATTAATAACCAACTTATAAAATAATGAATTCTTACTCTAAACTACCTTCCATTTCCACACACATCACTTCTACCACTAACTGACCCTTTATTTTTATCTTAATACCTAATTTTTCCAACTTACTCCTAATATGTTCTATCAATTGTTTTTAAAAAATCTCCATTGGGTTTTATAAATTTATGTGGATAAATCACTGAACTCTATCTTAATCAAGCCCCATGTTGGGCACCATTTTTAATTATAATTATGTATCAGGCACCATATACACAGTCACTTGAAAGTGCTACTAAACCAGCATTCCAGTTGGGAAAATTTATTTGTGTAACTGAAAACATGATAAATATGACATATTTTAATATAATAATTTCTTCCAATGTTAGCTCAGCTTACTGAAAATTAAACAATTGATGGACAGATAACAAAATAAATAGCAGGCAAATTTAAATAATAAAAGTAATATTTATTAATTTCTATGTTTATCATAAAATATAAAAGAACCCTAGGCCTAGCTAATGATTTATAAATAAAGCTTTTATTATTGTTAAATTTCACCAGTCTGTCATTTTGCTTTCTGAGAATTCATTGAACGACAAGTACATACTTTGTTGATTTTGGTAGGTGTTTCTGGATGTGAGTTAGTTGAGAGAAAGGCTTCAATGTAGTTTGACACTTCAAGTGGTCAGCTTACTATGAATTTAGAACATGCAGAAAATGGAAATTATGTTTAGAGCATGGAGTCCATATTGATAAGACACATAGCCTCTCATATTTTGGAGAATTCCACTAGGATAGATTTGTAGGCACCTTTTTATAAAACTATAAGCTGCTTGCCACAAATTAATTTTGGGGTATGCTGATGATGAGTACAGCTTGTGTAGCAGAATGAAAAGTCCCAGCATTTTGAATATTAGCATGAATTAATGAATTAATGGATGAAAAGAAGCATAGAACATAATCCAATAGAATGTAATAGTGGTATAAGAATGTCATGATAATAAATTTTGGGGAGCTTTTATAAGATTTGCATTTGATTGTTCTCCTACACACATGAGAATTTTCTCAATTTACATTTTTAGATAAACCAGGTTTTTGATTAAGAAATTTTTGCATTATACACTAATTAATTTATTTATGTAAATTATCTAGACAATGCTTAACTTTAGATTTTTTATCACAACAGATTAAAACATTTTGGAGATTAAACATTGTTGTACAATATTAAAAATAATCTTATATATAAGATAAGAAAAATTTACTTATAAGTTTATTTTTCTTATAAGATAAAAAATACAGTACTTTAGTATAGAAAAGAAATATTTCACATATTTGTGTGTGTGAATTTATATACATAAAATTGCACTTTTATAACATGTTTTAAAAAAATACAAAATTTTCAAAACATATTTGAGACAACAAAAGTGTCTGTCTCAATATATATATATAATATATTTTTAGTGGATATTTTAGATGGAAGTATTTAATGTGTGAAGTTATCCATTTACAATTACTTAATTAGAAAGTTTTTTTTATCTAGAATGGTAGATAATGATATAATATAGTTTCCAAAAAATCTCAATGGTGTCTCTGATTTTTGTTTAATGGAAAGTGTGATAAATAGATAGTATCATAGTGTTTAAAGTATAATATTAATTGAATGAGAGTGATGCTGATGATGAATGCTGCTTTATTGCATTAGCATGCTCATTTGTTCTAGTACTAATGTTATAATTACTTGGAACAACATGAGACTCCACAATTTCCATATAGGATTTCATAACCTCTCTAGGCTTCAAGAGATATCAAGTTCTTAGATCTGGTCAGAATTTATTAATTTTTTGATTAATAATATATGTTATTAATACCTTTTAAGATTACATGCAATAGTGATTGTTATTTTTTTATATAAAAAATACAAGTTCTCATAACTATTATATTTTTATTTTATTTTTTATTAAGACTATTTTTGACTTGAATTAAAGCTTTATTTACAACCCCATCATTGCAACCATTAGTTAACAAGATATTATCCATACAATTTCTTTCTTTTTATTTGATATGATTTATATTAAAAATTAACTGCTCTAGTAATAAATGTTTGTTCTATAGAAATAATTTGAATTGTAAGTATGTATTTGAATATGTAATATTTAAATACAAGTATATTTTCTATATTGAAGTTAATATTACTAGAAGGGATTTGAACTCAGACTTTCAAGCTCCCTGAAGCTATCCACTTCATCCTATACAACCGACAAACATGACCACATACATGTGAAAAAGATAAATGATACAATATATGTATTTCATGCTGAACCAGTAATCATTATTTGGTCCAGATCATCATTTTGTCACACCCACATATATATAATGCTCAGTTTATATCAACATAGCAAATCTTCAAACTTTAATGGACAGGTTTCAATATTCTCTACCCTACAACTCTTTATAGTTATCTTTATTGCTAAAAATCTGATAATAAAATGCTCAAAGCCCTTGTTGATGCCAATCTTATTGTCATTCCCATATTAACTTTAAGTCACTCTGACTTTTCATGTATAAGACTTTAATATGTCCATTTAGATATATAGAAGAGGGATGGGCAGAATACAAGATGGTTCTGTAATATTTAAATACATGTATATTGTCTATACTAAACTTAATATAACTAGAAGGGATTTGAATTCAGATTTTCAAATTTCCTCCAGCTATCCACTCCATCTTATACAACTGATACCAATGATCACATACATAGGAAAAAGATTAATGATATATAATAGATTTGCTATCTTAATATAAACTTAGCACTGATATATATGTGTGTGAAATATGATGATCTGGTTCAATTGAAGAGTACTGTTTCAGTGAAAAATACATATTTTGAAGATTATTTATCTTTTTGTATTATGTGGTCATGCATAATGTAGTTTGAAAGTCTGAGTTCAAATCCCTCCTAATTACATTAAGTTCAGTATATATTACTCATTCAGTATCTTCTATGTATCTAGATGGATTTATTAAGGTCCTACACATGAGGGATCAGAATATCTTAAAGTTAACATGGGTATGATAGTGATTGGAATCAACAAGGGCTTTAAGCATTCCATTGTCAGATTTCTAATGATATAGATGACTGAAGAGTTGGCTTGCAGAGAAGATTGAAGCAAGTAAATTAAAGTTTGAAGAATTGCTTTCTTAATAAAAAATGAGCACTATTTATATATATGGAAGATGATTATCTGGACCAACTGATAAATGTTGGATCAGCATGAAATATGTATTGGAGATCATTTTTCTTTTTCACATGTATGTGATTATGTGTATTGGTTGTATAGGATGAAGTGTATAGCTGTAGGATGCTTGAAAGTCTGAGTTCAAATCTCTTCTATATATATATAACATTAAAAATAGTAAATATAATGGTGATTAACTATTATATACAATCTTTCAATCTGCAAAAGTACTTTTACTTAATTACTTAATCCTCTTCAATAGCCATTAGAACAGTTGAAGAGGATTAAGTAATTAACCAAATGCACTTTTGTTGATTCAAAGACTGTGTATAATAGTCAATTACCATTATATTTATTAATACAATATTTTTTTAATTAACAGACATTTTATTATATTAAAACACTTGCATGAGATTTTATAAATTATTCCTAGAATACTTTTACTCTCTATCCATTTTTTAAAATTATATAATAATAAGTTTAAAGCAAGAACTTTCCTTCAAGCAATTCTGATATATCTTAACAAGAAAAAAATAGAAAAAAATATTATCTTAATTGATAGTTATTAGCCATTTTCTAATAAAAAGGCAGCATTGATGAGTTTTTGCCATAGAAATAATAAATTAAATAATTTTAAAATAATGTATTGACTATAATAATTTAATTTAATTTCATTAATTTATTACTATTATTTAGTAAGATAAATTATAATTATCTAAAAATGTTGATGATTATGTCAAGCATTGGTGATCGAGAGGTCAGCAACAGCTGCTTTACAGGCAGTTGTTCTGAATTAGCAGGTTCACTTCCTGGCTGATGCTATGACACATGGGGAAAAATGTTGATGATTATCTTAGTAAAAACTTATTTTCTTGACTATTAATTTGTCAATTTCTAGGCTGATTATCCAATAACATAGTCATTTGCAGGTTGTATTAGTATTTATTTATTTTTTTTTTTTTGAGAAGAAAGATCTTGATTTTAATGCATTACTAAATCATTTTAAAGGATTTGTAGATAGCAAAAGTATTTCAGAAATTGTTGATAAAAATTTTTGCAGCTGTTTTAATATATACAAATCTTATGCTCATAGCCTAAGTTCATCAGCATAAGAAATATTCAATTTGTCATGAAGGGAAAATAGGACATTTCCTTGAAAATAGAACAAAGATTCTTGGTACAAATAAGCTTGGATTATTATCATGTGATTTACACATATGAACTATCTAGTTTTATACTAAGTTTATATAGAGATATAAGTGAAAGTAAATTAAGTCTTTATGAAAGAGTTATTAAAATAACTCATACATACCTGTATAATTGACTAAATTTTTGCTATTATTCTATGTAATATACAAGCCCTGATTGCTCAGACTGAACATGTGATGAAACAAAGTAGATATTATTTAATGATAATTTTTTATAATAATGTTGATCATGATTATGATATATTTATTGTATTGAATGAATGCTAAATAGCTAAAATAAATATGAAGTTGATTATATATATATATAAAATCAGCTTAGCAAAAATCCATTATATCTATTAAAAACAAGATTTGAAATACCAGGCACTCTTATGCCTGAAGACCAATTGTAAATATAGGGGATTTGAACTCAGATTTTCAAGCCACTTTAACCATCCACACTATCTCATACGGCTGATACACATGACTACACATGCAGAAACGATAAATAATCACCAATATACATATTTATGCTGAACTAGCACTCATCAGTTGGTCCCGAATATCATCTCCCATACATATATATAGTGTGTATGGTTAAAGTCGCTTGAAGTCTGAATTCAAACTCTTTATATTTCTACTAGAAATAAATATGTAGATAAATTATTATTACATTTAATAGTCAAAAGCAAAGCATAAACAACTTTTTGAACTTAGTGTACATACTCAACCATTCAACAAATGGAAAGTATCATAAAAATAGTTTTTCAAATTATTATTTATTAAGCAATCAGAATCACATGACTATCCAAGAATTAATAAATCTGAAAATTGATCATTGTTTATTTAAATTAGCACAACTGAATTCTTTTAGTTTTCTCTTGTTGCCATTAATTAAAACTGCTAACATACTGCTACTAACATTACGTTTGACAAATAAGAAAACACCAAAAAAAAAAAAAAAGGCTTAATCATATGGTTTATTTCTAAATATTTCTATTTAACTATACTTATTAATTTTTTTCTGAAGATTTTGTAAGATTTTCTGATAAATGAGAAATGGAGATTTGTATTCACTGATGTAAAACTACAACATTATGGAATACATAAAACTTTTTAGACTTTTTTTTATAGTTATGTTTTAGTTAATTTTATTTTGTCATAAAGTGACAATTAAAATAATATATAGATAGCATTTTGAAAATGTAATGTTATTTCAGCTTATTACATTTAGTTATAATGCCTCAAAGAAGTTGTTTATTTCATATTTTAATATAGATATAATTATATAAAGTTACTTAATAAAAATTAGTATTCTTCATATTTTATGTTAACTAATTAGATTTAAATCATTCTTTTTAAAAAATAAGAACTACAGTTTATTGCTTTACATTATAAAACAAATAGATAGTATTAATGGTTCCTATAAAAATAAAGTTTGATTATTTAAGAAGATTGGTCCTCTCTAATGGCAATTGAACAAAACTAGTTTGAGTTCAAGACCATAACTTATAGAGTTTGTGCTGATTTATTTGATATAAAGTAATAGTTAAAGTAATATATAGATATCATATTTCAATTTACTTCATTTAGTGGTTGTTGATATATGTATATGCAGTATATATAAATTTATAGTTAATTTCAGGATAAATATCTTTTATATTATTTAAATATATGCATGGATCTCTATCAGAGAGAAGATTAAGTAAATAGATAATTGATCAAATGTTAAATATCTTTTAATCATCATACCACTGTTTTCCATTTGCTTATTATAATTTATTATAATCATATATAGACACAGGTATATAATAAACCTGTGTGTTTCAATTATTATAATTTTAGAGCTAAATTTAAACTTCACTGAGTGTTTTATTTTTTTATAAAATAAACTTTACTAATAACGAATATATACAAGGATTTACAGATATACAAGTGGAAGAAAAAGAAGAGTATACATGACATATGATATGTAGCTTATAAAATTGTGAGCAGTGTTTGGGGCAGATAAAAATTATTCAGTTTCATGTAGATGAATGTATAAAGTATATACTTTATATCATTCTAAAGTAATGTTCAACTAAGAAAAATATTGTTCTGTCAAATTTTGCTGATAGTATTTCTAGGTAACATTTTAGAGCATATAAATATTATTTTACACTCTTTATTATTTTTTTAAGAACATTACAGAGCATCAAGAAAGTCACACTATTTTAAGAGTGTAAATATTACTATGACATTATAAGGATAACATTTTTAAATATTTTTCTTGAGAAATTGTTTAAAATTAATTATTTGCTTGGAAATGCAAAGTATCACAACAATGAGAAGTATGTACAGGTTTGAAAAATGTATATCATATCTTCTGGGTGATTATTGCCCCATACTGATGTAGAATCCAAATTTAATTTAAAATAGTTAATGAAAAAAGTTTGGTGGGAATTACATTAAATAAGAAGTTAAACAAAAATTTCAACCATGATTGATGAATGTACATATTTTGGAATCTGGCAATTGGGAGGGTTAACCATAAATGTCCATTAGGATATATAATTTTTTTCAAATCTTTAAATAAAACTGGACTAAAGATTTAATATTATAATTACCCAACAGATCTGCATATTTAATAGCATGATATGTAAAAAAAAACAAAAACTTGCATATGGTTGGAGGAGTAGCTTTCAAAATTGGACTAAGATTGTGATGTATACTTTAATTCTGATGTAGGAGACAAATAACTGGGGATATATTAGATTAAAATCACTTTTACAAATAGGAAAATAAGAACTTATAATTGCTAGATGTGATAAACCCTAGATGCGTGATTTTATAATGGACATGAGATTTTTAACAATAATCCTGAAAAGATGCATCCATGGACTATATTAAGAAAGTATAACACCCAGAATAGTATTAACAATACAAATTTTTACTATAGGGCAAATGAATTTTGGACAGAAGGTTTAAACTTGCTGACAACCAGATGATTTACACAATGACTTAATTATGTTTTAGATAATTGCTTAAAATTCCAAGAAAAGATGAATGTACCTATGATAAATGAAGGTATATTGTGACTTACAGCTATATGGAACATGATGACTTACAAACTAAGTCCTGTTAGTGTTTAGAATTTGTTCTAAATATGAAGAATGAGAGAGGAATGTTCTGTAGGTCTCTGAAGATTATTGGGTCATTATGAACAAAAGATATCATTTTAGCAGTTGAACTAAAATAAGGAAGTAAGAGACATTATGTACACTGTTCAATTTCTTTGATTATGGTGTCTATATATATTGTAAATAGTAGTGGTGCAAGTGGTGATCTCTATGAAATACCTTGGTTTGGTTTAAAAGATGAAGAGAGGCACATGTAATTTTTTAAGCTTGATATATTTTTAGACTAACTGGTACAATATATATTTGAAAAAGTTTGAATTTTTTAAAAACATTTAAAAATTAATATCACATGATCAGAATAGTTCAAAATATAATTACAGCTAAAGTACTATCATCACAAACTTTCAAACAAGCAAAACTTAGTATATGTATCTAAAATAATATTAATTTTTGGGTAAAATACAGTTATAAGAGATTCATGATTATCATAAATTAATGCTTTGGTAATTAACCATATTGTTTGAATTTTGGTTGCATACATTGACTGTAAAAACAACATGACTATTATAAAAATTCCTTAAAATGTAAGCTTTTTAACAATGAGTACATTAGAATTTAGAAAATTCTGATACATCATGCCAATCACTTAAAAAAAAGCTATTAAAATGTGCTATTTGAAGTTTAGAAAAATAATTTATTAAAAAAAAAATCAGCTAAAAAGAACTTTTAATTTAAGCCTTATTTAAAATATAACTTTGCTTCCTAATGTATTTGTGAATAAATTCATTGTTGTTTTCCCTTTCCTATCTACCAATCACTTGATCGTGAGACTTCCCATTATGAATTTACAAATAAAAATCTGCTGAACAAAAAAAAAATGGGATAAAAATTAATTTAATGTATATGAATCAATATTTTGGCTTTCTCCGTTTATTTTATTGGGGAAAATAATATATGTTCACATATTTGATGTGAAAATTTTCTCTTTATTGTATATATGTATTAAAATGTTTACATAATACTAAAACAAATTTAAAATTTTTGAAACAGCAAAAAAAAAAAATGCTAATCTGTAGTAAATCTTTCTTATATTTAATTATGTTTATAATTTTTTAAAATTTCCATTTATTAATTATGTTGTTGTTATTATTATTTAAAAGTATTTCTTATATTTAACCAAAATTCAACGCAATTAATAGACAATATTATTGTTGGCAAGTTTTCTCCAGAAATCATATTTTTTGGATTATTTATTATTATATATTTAAAGCATTTAACCATTTTAAACATTTATAAGGAATTTGATTATTTTAAATATTATTACAAGTATCAATATTTGATTTAAAGTGTGGCGGGCTTTTCAATAATTGCTTCACTTTAATGTTGGAAGAAATACTTTATTTTATAGATAGAATAAACGTTGGTTTTGTTTTATATTTAACTGTTTTAAACATTTATAAGGAATTTGATGCTTTTGTTTGAGACATATTCAATAGAATTTCTAATGTCAACTATTTTAAATATTTTTAAGTAACGGAAACTAATTTCTCTTTGTTAATAGAAATAACAAATTTGATTTATTATATCGATTTGGAGAAAGACTGTCCGATTAAGTTTCAATAGATATAAAATTTCATTTTATAAATAATTAAATACATAGTGACTTTGATATATTTAATAATTTTATTTTGGACATTGTTTTTATATATATAGTACAATCTCAGAATAGTAAGAGAGGGAAAAGAAGAAGTTATTCTCTTAAGGATATTACAGATTTATATATGTATGTTTTAAATTGATAAAAAATCAAGTCAGATGTCATATGACCTAATTTTAATAAAGCTCATATTTACAAATGTTATTATTTTTAATCCCTAACACCTCACTGACAATGCTAGATGCAGAAACCATGATCTGGGATTGAGGGTATTCTTAAAGCTTGTTAAGAGTTTGTTTTTGCGAACTTTATATATTGTAACAGGATGGGGGCAGGATCAGAAAATAAACAAGCAGTGAACCTGGGGTGATGGCTGGATTTTTGGACATTTGAATGTCTGAAAGTTTCAGATTTTCTTCTCAATTGTTAGGCATTAAATAAAGTACTAGGCTAGTTCTAGTATTTTTAATCCCTAACACCTCACTGACGACGCTAGATGCAGAAACCATGGTCTGGGGTTGAGGGTATTCTTAAAGCTTGTTAAGAAATTGTTTTTGTGAACTCTTTATATTGTAACAGGATTGGGGGGGGGTCAGAAAATAAACAAGCGGTGAACCTGGGGTGATGGCAAAATCATCAACACTCCCAGATTAATAAAAAATGAAATATCAATGATTTATAAAGTATATATAAGTATGATATTTATTTAAGAATAAAATGAGATTAGAGAATCTCTGTGAACATTGAGATCAGCCAGCTAACTCAGAAGAGCAGCTAAAAAAACTATACATCAATCATATATCAACCATCATTATAAAGTAAAAGTAAGTATAAGTAAATACCATTCATCATCATTAATAGGAATAAACAAATCAGTCCAATAAATCAGAGTAAAATCAACAGACCATCTTGTGGCTGGATTTAAACAATAAACAATATAAATCAACAGTCAACCTTGTGACTAGATCGGAAAATGGGTCTTCTTTGACCAGGCTAACTTTTGAGCCTTTGCCACTTTGGGCAATTATTTAAACATAACTTGGATGCACCAGCTTAGTGCCCATCCATTAAAATACACAATAATCAGAAATCAAAACAATAATGCTAAGACATTTAAAACATGCTGATCATCATCAATGCTCAGGCCACTTGTACTGGCCAACTATAAACTTAAATTTTTTTTAACAAGACTAAAGTAAAATAAAAGATAGTGCATGGGTTTTAAAGAGTATCCTCTTTTGCGCCAACCAGGATGATGATTGATCATCTCTGGATGCCCCAAAGCATTAAATACACATCCCCATTTATATATTCATCTTGTGCATGAATCTAGCCCAGAGAACACAAGCTCTATTACTGTATGTGACCAAGAGATGATGGAAAACATTTTTAACAATTAAATACAGGTCTATTAATAACAACAAAAAAATGATATTTAAGGTCTTATAAGGATTCTGATTTTGAAAAGTATTCAATAATAAAAGTCATCACAGCGTGATTTACAAGATTACTACAAAATTCAAGTTATTACATCAATTGCATTATTTCTTAATGGGTACTTATAAATGCATACACATATCCGTACACAGACATGCATTTTATAGTACATGATGAAGACATTTCAATTAAACATAAAATAATTATTACATTTGTGATTTGCATAATTACTATTCAAAATTTAGATTGTTACATTAATTTACAAAATTACAATTGACAATTCATGTTATTACTATGGTTTACATATATATGCATACAGACATGCAATTTATAATATACAATTAATATTCATTAACAAAAAAAATG
Source organism: Epiperipatus broadwayi (assembly GCA_028023455.1). NCBI lineage: Eukaryota > Metazoa > Onychophora > Udeonychophora > Euonychophora > Peripatidae > Epiperipatus > Epiperipatus broadwayi. The sequence continues at coordinate 3,359,617 of JAQFVV010000085.1, read as the reverse complement.
ATTATAATTTTACATATATGAGTGTGCATGTACACTAACTTTTATCTATTTCAACTTTTTACAGTAATATTATAATTTTCTAATACATAAATTTTCTACCTGCATATAAACAAAATGTATAATTTAAAATTTAATTTCAGTTTATAAGTTCTTTTTTTTTTTTATCAAACTAAATAAAGTCAACTTTTGTTTGACAGGTACTTATTGATTAATTATCAGTGTTCTTAGACCAATTTAAAAGATTTGCTTTTACGATTTTAATTCAAACAAAATTATACTTGCATTTGTATATTCTTTTTTTAATATCATTTTTTTTAAAGAATTACCAAAACACTTTCTTCAAAAATATACATCAAATCGTCTTTCTTTTAGACATTTGACTCAAGCAAATTATTTATGTGTTCAGTTTTAAGTCTAAGTTATTAATTTATAATTTTAAAAGTCATTTTAAGAAATATTGAAATAAAATAACTCACTGTATATACACGTGACATATTTATCTTGATTCCTTGCACATATAGATAAACAGTAGCATAAGTATAATTACTTCTTTATTCAGCTGGTATTCCTTTTGGGCAAGCTGTTTTTTGGTCAATCCAGGCAATTGTCATTATCAGGTAAAAGTACATAATTCAGGTATGGTTGGCTTTTTCCTTCTGTAGTCAGTTCCATTTATACTTGGATTTTATAGGTCAGCAAGCTGTTTTCCAGAACACTTTTAAGGCTATGAATTACAAAGAATCTTGACCCATTTCCTCCATGTAAATTCAAACTCCCCCATTGAACTGTAGAGTAGCCACTTCCTTGCATTCTTAAATCCTCATGGCAGTTTTCTTGATGATTATTCTAGCCATCTTTTCAGCTAGCTTTACTATGGCCATTTTCTGCTACAGTTACCAATTCTTCACAAAATATTTCAGCCAACTTTACAGCTAGCTCTTCTGCTAACTCTTACAAAACTATTATCCAGACTGGCTGATATTTTTTATCAGCTCTTTTTATAAAATCATGAGAGATGTTATAACAACATCTTGATTAAAGACAGAATTTTATTTTTATCTCTCTAATCCCTTGGAATCTATATACATGTTTTTACTTAGGGGATTTTTAATAGATAAAAAATTTGTTTAATTAATTAAAAAATTCCAAAAATAAGTATGGTGTTTTTACATTTCAAAATAATAATAATAATAATAATAATAATAATAATAATAATAATAATAATAATAATAATAATAATAATAATAATAATAATAATAATAATAATAATAATAATAATAATAATAATAACAATAATAATAATAGGTTTACAGCCTTGTTAAAACTATTACTGAAATAATAGTGAGCATTTAATAAAATTTATAATAATAATAATAATAATACAATATTTATATTTATTCAGACCTTTGAAAAGTTTAATTTATAAAACAATATTTTAAATCAGAGTTACTATTTATTTATTTCTATTTCAGTAAATGTAGAAAATATCTACTATAATTTTTGTCTATGTTTATTTCTACTTTTCCTTTATTTTATGTATATATATGCACATACTCTACATTAGTGTATGCTATGTAAGCCAACTGGTTACAATATAAATATATGTATGTTGTATGTGAATTTTTTTTTTTTAAGTTTTGTGTATATATGATTTGTATATGTTAATGAAAGATTTGTATATTTTATAGTTATATAATTTTTATTTTTTGTATTATAATTAATGGCCCCATATGCTGCTATATGTCCTTTGTGCGTATGTAATATTTACGGTAGACAAAAATATTTAAAATATGCTGGTTTTTGTGGGCTAAAATATTACTTTGATTGTTATAAATTAAGTGAATTTAAAATCTTTAATGATAATGATCTGGATTTTATATGTGAATTTTGTAATCCTAATTATAATAGTGAGTACAAGATAGATAATTTGGATAATTTTACTACACCATTTGCTGATATTAATATTAATAATGATCCTGACATTTTCATCATGGATTCTTCTACACATGGTTGTTTTAAATGTAGTTGGTGTTGAATGTAATTATTGTAATGTACAATTATCAGATGTGGATAGTGGAATTAAAGTGCTCTGGTTTTTGTCAAGGGTATTTTCATATATCTTGTTTGAATTTGTCCAGGTCTGATGCAAAAATTTTTGATTTTGTTGATTTGGGTTTTTTTCATTGTATTGAATGCAATCAATTATTGGTAGATATAATGATAAATATTGAGAATATTGGATCAGAAGATAATAAGGATTTTATAGATGTGGAATCTGAGATACATATTGAAAATATTTCTGAAATGGATAATTATAAAAAGGTAATGTAAAAGAGAATAGTGATAAATAGTTTAAGTATTGATATGAGTTTAAATTCTAGTTCTAATGTGGATATGGTTAATTTGCTTTAAGATAATAAAAGTAAAAAAGTAGATTTGGCTAATTTTACTTTGGAATTATTATGATCAATGTCTCTTCAGAAAGTATATAGTATGATTATGAGTATGGGAAAATTTGGTATGAAGGAATCTAGAATTATTAGTGATAGTGTTATTTCAGGTGATATATGTATACAATGTTATTTATTAGAAACACAGGTTTTTGGGGATATTGCTGAGGTTGATTTTGCTGGTGATGTTAATTTATCTTTTAGGGGTAATAATACCTTAGGAAAGTTACCTAAATCCTCTTTCTTTATTGGAAATAAAGGTAAAAATAGTTTTGGAAAAAAAGATAAAAATAGTAGCATTTATAATGGTGATTATAAAAGTGATAATAAGATATTGGATCAGAATTTTTATTCTTGTGGTGAATATATTGGATATGGAATTGATAATAATACAAGATACAATAAAGGAAAAGTTTATAAAACTAAAATTTATAGGCAGTCTAAAAATATCAAAAACAATTTTCTAGACTTAATGATGATGAAAAAATTAACAAGATTTTGGCATTTCTGTTAATAATTCATCATTGGGATATTATGATAATTTTCCTAATAAAAAATATGTATTCAAGAATGGATATTTACATTATGTTCCAAAAAAGTATAGTAGTAATTTTTCTAGTAATTTTTCTAAATGAAATTTCAGAAGCAAAAATTGTCTAGCAAATGCTGATAGGGGTTTTATTGCTCATAGAGCAAATTATTCACATTTCTCTAAATATAACAATTATATTGATAATGTGGATAATGTGGGAAATGGTTTGGGATGCTCTTTTTCAACTTCTGGAGAAAAAGGTAGACTACCTTATTTTCCATTGGAAAGGGGGTTTGGTATTTCTAAAATTCATAACAGTATTAATAATAATATTAATATAAAATGTAATAGATATTTTGTTTCTAATATGCCAATGAATCTTAATTCATATGATATTAAGTTATTTTTTGAAAAACATTTAAGAACTAGGATCGTGTGTCATCAAATTAATATGTATAATTCAAAGTCTTCTTGCTTTTATATATCTACTCCTGCTCATAAACATAATGATTTAATCTTTTCCAATTTATGGTCTCACAGTGCTGCCATTGGTTTTTTTTTATGGATCTTTGGCTAATTCTTTAAAACTTTAGTTGTATTTATTTCTTATTTTCTTTATTCACTATATTTTCTTACATTTTTCTTTATTTGATTTCATTTATTTATTTGATTTGATTTATTTTTGGTTTGATATGGTAGGTCTTTTTTGTTTTTATATGAATATTAAAGGGATGAGAACTAAGTGTGTCGAAATTAAACAATTCTTTGAAACAGAGCACTTTGATATTTTTTACAGAGATTTGGTTAAACCAACAATTTTCCAATTTTTCTTTCCTTGATAATAGGTATATTATTTTACATATGTATAGATCTTTAGAATATGAAGCTAGAGGAGGTGGTACTCTTATTTCTATCAGCAAAGATGTTTTATATAAAGATCTATGTTCTACTGCTTATGTATGTGAATCTACATGGTGTGAAGTTTATATTGACCATAATTTTAAATGTATACTAGAAAATATTTATTTTAAACCTAATATCTCACTTTTAGAGTTTGATTACTTCTTGACAGCACTTGAGGATTTTGGATTAGATTAATAATATTATCATTGTTGGTGATTTAAATATGCCTGATTTATTTAATGATAGGATTATTACACATTATTTTTTATTATCTTAGAAGGCTTTAAGAATGCTTAGATTTTGCAAATTTTTTGGGTTTCAACAATATAACCCTTTCAGTGTATCTTAGATTGTGTTCTGTGTAATGTACCAATAGTTAGTAATTTTCACTTTGTCTCTGTTACTTTTCCAATTGATGCTCATCATCCACCTATCAAATTTCATATTAAGATGTATTATTTTAAAATTATTTATTCTAATGTTGTGAAAAGGGATATGGGAGGAGTAATTATGTTGATCTTTGTAGAAGAATTGCTGAAGTTGATTGTAATAATATGTACTCAATTAATGATGTGAATTTTTGCTTGGATTATTTTTTGAGAATTTTTATGGTTTTATTGATGTATATATTCCTAATAAATTGTCTTTTAACAAAGGTTATCCTTCTTGGTTTTCATATTCTCTTATTAAGATTATTAAAAGGAAATCTTACCATCATAGACTCTATTTTAAAACACAGAATATAATTTACTATAATAACTTTATCAATTTTAGAAGATTGGGTAAATATATCTATAAAAGAGATTTACAAGAATATATAAAAAAAAATTGAAATTAATATTTCTTCTAATCCTAGAGAATTCTGGAATTTTGTTAATAATTCAGATTTGGGTAAGAAAAAAAGTTCAAACTAATCATGGTCTGCATTAAATGCAGATGATTTTTTTAAACATTTTGCAGAGTTATATTCTTCACAATATGGGATTGGTTCTAAAATCACATTTCTTGGCAATTTGTCTAGTGCTAAATGTACAATTGATCATATCTCTACGGAAGATGTTATTGTAGCTATTAGGAGACTTAAAACCCACTCTAGTTTAAGATATGATAATATTCCTTTTATTTATAAGGGGCTAGCTGAATTTATTGCAGTACCTCTTGCCTTTATTTTTAATCTGTCTTTTAATTCTTGTACTTTTCCTAGAGTTTTAAAATATGCTAAAATAATCTTGCTCTTCAAAAATGGTGAATGAGATTGTGTTTCTAATTATAAACCGATTTCTGTTTTACATACCTTTACATGAATTTTTGAGAGATGTGTTTATAATAAAATTATTTCAGATGTGGGTAAGATAATTTAACCTTCTCAACATGGTTTTATTCCTAATAGATCAATTGACACTAATCTACTAACAATTTATGATCATATAGCTCATGCAATTGAGGATCATCAAAGACTAGATGTTATTTATTTTGATTTGTCAAAAGCCTATTACAATTTTATTTAATTTTTAAATATAATCTATTATATTCAAATGACATGTATATCTATCTACCTTATTATTTTTATTGGTTTGAAGCCAAAGATTTTTGTAGAAAAAATGTAATGATTTTAGTGAAGATCCATATGAAGTATTATAACTTTATCTTACTTATTGCATTGCCAAATCCATATGACATTAATATCATTTATGTACTTTATTACTTTTACAATGCTTCATATAATTATAATCCACTATTGTCAGTTTTGATTGCACCAGCAATCTTCTTCAGATTTTATTCAACGTTAATATTTCCAGTATTTTTTATTTTGTTTATTAAGTATTATAACATCATCTTTCTTATTGAATTGTCAAATCCATATAATATTAATATCATTTACTTTCTTTATTATTTTTACAATGCTTCATATAATTATATGGATTTGGCTTAGCAATAAGAAAGATAAAGTTATATTACTTTATAAAGAAAATAAAGAATACTGGAAATAAAGTGGGATGGGTTCTGAAGAAGATTGCTGATGCAATTGAATCCATTAATAATGGGTTGTATGAAACATTGTAAAAGTAATAAAGAACATAAATAATATATATATATTTTCATATGTCAAATGTGTTGACTGGGAAGCGAACCCAGGCCAGCTTCTTGGAAGACAGCTATGCTAACCACTAGGCCACCAACACTTGTCAACATAAATAATATTATACGGATTTGGCAATGCAATAAGAAAGATAAAGATATAATACTTCATAAAGAAGATAAAGACTACTGGAAATAGGGTTGGATAAATTCTGAAGAAGATTGCTGGTGCAATCGAAACTGATATCAATAACAATCAACAATCTCAATTTGTTGTCAAGGAAGGTGTTATAAGTTTATATGGACATGCCTATTTTTCAAATCAACTTTTTTTAAAGTTTTCTTCTAATTTCACATCACAAAGTTAAAAAATGCTCCATTTAGTATTAGATTATTTTCCCACTTCATCCAATGTTTTTGTTTATGTATATAATTAAATGTCATTATCAAATGGCACCCTAGGTTATATATATATTTACAAAATATATAACATTCTTTTTTTTCTTCATTTTTTTAATTAGACCATTCCATTATATTTTTTTCCTTCAGTTTAATAAAATTATTTTCTAATTATCTTATTAATTTATTTATATGAATATCAATTTAGTTCTGCTTTTATTCTAGTAATTAAATCTTTTTAATTCTCGACATAGACAAGACCCCAATTACACAAGTTATTATTAATATTTATGTATCGTGATCTTTGGATGAATGACGGTTTATGGATAAAACACAAGCCTAGCAATTTATCAGAATTTATTAGTGGCATAATTAATTTATGACAAGATGAAGCCGCTTCTAAATTTTAAAATAAAAGCAGTGAATAAGGTTTTTTTAAAAAAAATGTTTTTCCCATTAACACCCCCTCCCTGCTGTCATTATTTAAAAATAAGTTACTGATCAGAAAATGAGATAGCGATTTAACAAAAAAAAAAAATGTCCGAGTTAAATGATGTATTTATAGACTAATCAACTATCTTGATTTCTATATTAGGCTGCAGATGTTTATTGTATAAAAATCAAGAATGTACCACTAAACAGCGAATCATTTAAGCTTTCATTTTTTAAAACAATACATACACTTTTATTATTATGTATGTATATTGCTAAAAAAAAAAAAAGTAGATAAACGTTCTTTAAATAGCTCACTACTGAGAAAAAATGTCAACAGTCTCTGATAGATGATCACCAGGCTCGCTGATTTCTGAATAGTTATGATTTGAGATGTGATTCACCTTTGCTATATTATCTAGTTATGAATAGCGAAATATCTATTTACTAACGAATAAAGAATTTTACCTAGATTGGGCTTGCTTAACACTAATCATCTTGTAAAAAAAAAAAAAAAGCAAAAATTACTGAACATTAATTAATACCATATTACAAGCACTATTACTTCATAATTATGAAAATAAGATATAAATTGTAAATATTTAATAATTTTAAATATTATGATAATTGTTCATTCTTTGATAAGTTATAGTTACTTGTGCAAGGTGTACTTATTTTTGCTTATAAATATGACATTAATATATATATATTAATTAATACAGTGCTCATATTATGTATGGATCGATACAGTAACCAAGAGCTAGTTATATATAAGTGCACTGACTACCCTCTATTTTCAAAATTAGAACTTTCCAGTGTTTACAAGAATAGCCAATCTCACAAATAAACTCAATAAAAGGGCATGTCCAAATGTAGATAAATATTAATAAAATTCCGGTCAATATTGTTAACAGTTTTACTTCACAAAGTAGAATAAATTTCTACTCATGTCTTTGTGAGTAAATATTCAAGTATCAAATATTTAAATACTATTTAATAGGAGTAATACCAACATGTAATCATCAATCCATATCAATATATCATCTACTGTTAGAATACACAGAAAGTATTGGACTTAAAGTAAAGTGCTACAATATAAAAACAGTACATATTACTTATCAAAAGTTATCTAAGAAAACACAGTTAATTTTTTAATATTTATCTTTATTACTGCCTAGCATACTTTCAATATATTTTTACTATATCATATCCAAGACATATAGTGGTATGATATGTTGGCTTAGTGAAAGAAAAAATTAGTAGCAATTGGTATTATCAAAAAATAGTTAACATCATAACAAAGCCTAAAGATTCAATCCCTCTTGAGGCTTATTGAGTTTTTGAAATTTTATGTGGCATTTGTAAAGTTTCTTGTGTAAGTATAAACAATCATCTGCATCAATATTAGAAGAGATGAACATACTAATGCAATTAAGTAATACTCAGCTCTCACTCCACATTATGAATTAAGGTCACAATGTTGATTTTTCTAATTTTGAAATTTTATCCAGACAGCCTCTACCAATGTAATATCAGAGATGCCATTAAGATACTAAAAATACAAAATTGTATCAATAAGCATGATGACACATACAGAATTTTTTCTATTTGGAAGAATTTAAAAAAAACATTCTGTATTTTATTTTTCCAATCTTATAAACCTGTTTTTATTATTGGTGAAAGTTTAACAGAGTCATAAACCAGTGTTTACAGAGTGTTTACAGAGTCTCTAAAGACATTTTTGAAATATTCTATTTATGACCCAGTTGATAATGTGTGATCAAGTCAAAATATTGGCATATTAATTATCAAAATCATACCAGATAAACACACAACATGTATCATTTATATAAATTGTATCATACCCACATGTGTTAAGAACATTGATCATTTTCAAGACACCACTAGGCTACTTAGTGAGGCTAAAAAAATTACATATTTACTAATGATGATAGGCAGGCCTAACATAAAATAAATTACTTGCTCCTAACACTAGCTCAGTTTAGAGTATGAGACTTAAAGCTATTGAATAAGGGTAGACAGACACAGTAAACAAACATCAGCCAAATTAATTTAATAAATATAATAATGTTTATTATGATTAAATAAAAATAAAGAAATCATAAAGTTAATTAATATTGCATCTATGGGTATCTTAAGAGAGTACTTTATTATTGACAATTTTGACAGTTAAAATAATTTCCTGATTCAATTATTTCAATAAAATAAGAGTATTACTGTAACCCTTCCATTTTTAGTTACACAATTTTAGCAGGCCAGAAGTCAAAAAATTGAGTTTCCATTTTTTGTTATCTAATGAGAAATTTTGTGAGCCTTTTTTATAGCTTTAAAATACCCATATATCTTTTATCTAATATTTTAATTTAAAATAATTCAGAAAACATCAGAATAATCAAATAAATGGGTCTTCAAAGTCCCCAATGATGGGTTCCTATTATATATTTGGTGATCTCAAACTTAGCAAAATTACTTCAAACATTTTTTATAATGGTCTAAAAATTTGATTTTTTGGAAAGTTTATGATCATTTTTATATAGCAATCAGGTAATAATTATTGGAAATCAAGAATATATATTATTACATTTTTTTTTATTTACAAAAATGTTATATTTTTGAATATGAAGGAATATATTCTGAGTATTATTACCATAGAGATTATGGTTGTGGAAAATACAACAGTCAAGAAATGTCACCATTAAGCAAACTGCTATAACATTTAGTGATATAAAAAATTACAAAACTAAGCATTTAACACAAAGTTTGTTGAAGAATTGGCAATCCTCATTGTTTATAACTTACAAGCTTAAAAGAATATAGTCATGTGATCTATGACTCTTATTTTAACAATTCATTCATATCTTTAAAAAAACATCTAACAGAGAAATTTTATTTATTTTGCAAACTGCATTTGCTCTACCTAAAATTTGATATTGAAACAACACTTTGTTTTGATTAAAATTTAATTTTTAAAATAATTCCATATATTAAATGTGATTTTAAAATGTATTTAATTTCTAAATAAAAATATCTATCAAATGAGATCAAAATTATCACATTCTGATAAATAATAATGGTTTAATATTAAATTGAAAGTTAAAAACTTAATATAAGTAAGAACAAAAAATCTGTGAGAATGCTAGTACAATATAAAAGGGTTAACATCAGTTCTTATAAAATAAGATGTGTAATCTATGGGTGAATAATTTTTGATTAAAAAAAAATTATCTTTTTAGATGCTTATGCATATATGCATTGGCAATAAAGACATGTGTGTGTAGAAATATATAAACCACATAATAATTATAAATAAAATGTGAAGGGCTATTCCATATAAGAGACACATGATAAGCTCTTTTGAAATTTGCCATGCAAAAACAAGCATATCAATGATTCAATAATTGGTAGCCCCATTTTAAAAGAATATGAAGTAGACCAAAATTTTATGGCCAGAGGCTCCAAAGAATTCACTACTATATAGCAATATTATAAAACAAAGCAGGTGTTGTAGCTATACCAAAGCCAGGCCATACCAAAGTAAATAGACTGTGATGGAGCCAGTTGACAATCCAGGCAACCAGAGGAAATGCACTAATAATATCAATCAGGTAGATTTTCAGCTAATTCCAGTGAAGTAAATAAAATAACAGTGGTCTACATATGGATTTTTTATATACAAGTGTTAAAAATGTTTTAGCAAATCTAAAATCAAATCACACATATATAAAATAAATTCATTAACACAATTTAAAAGTAAAGTCAATTTTAAGCATTATTACAAATCTTCCTTAGAAGATTTTACTGACTGATTAACTTCAGACTTATTTTCTTTTGTAGATTTTGTGTTGTCTGTTAAGTGAGAGGTTTTCATGTAGGATGGCTTTTTCTGAAGGACAGCTTTTCACAGATTTGCAAATTTAAGACATGTTGAATTCTAGAACTAGGCTTAGAGCTTAGAGTTTACCTTTAAAAAGTGCATAGATGCACATAATCTGGAAAATAACACTAGGAAAAATTGGTTGGTTTATTTTCTAACTGCAAGCCCTTTGTCACAAACTGTTGGCAGAGTATCAATAATTTTGATGAAAGATGTGGCAAAAAGTGTGGCTTGTCACACAGAATGAAAATTTCCTGCATCTGGAATATGATCTTGACTAGTTGAGCAAGAAAGAATAAATCATAAATCAAGAAATGCATCTGTCAATCAGTGAATCCTTGAAAGATTTCCACAAATGGATGAAATAATAAATTTTAGGGTGCTTTTATACATATTCAGTCAATTGTTTACCCATACAAATTTTTTATAATTTTCTACATTAATAGCTTAAAGTAGCCATGTTTTTAATTAATCAATAAGACTGCCAGATTTTTAATCAATTAAAGAACATTTTTTACATTTCATACTAATTCCATAACATGACTTATCTGAAAAATATTTTATTTTGGAGGTTAAGCATTGTTTTACAAAGTTCAAAATAATATTATATGCAAAGGTAAAATTTATTTACAAACTTTACTTTTTAAAAAAAAAATTACATTTATGTTTATTAACAATAATATTTAAACAGCATTAAACTGTTGCACATGCGCTTTGAATTTTAAATATAAAATGAATGAATACTAACACTTCAACCACATGATAAAATCTTTGGAAAGATAGAATGGCCATCTATCTTTTCGAACCCAACACTTTTGTATGGGCGAATCTTAAGTGTTTGAAAGTGAAAGTGTGAAGATATTAAATAATCTCTTTAAATTACTTTTACATGCTTGATTGAATGACGCTAGTGAAATTTATTAGAATTTACAATACATCATTCTTATTTGAAATTAAATGTATGTAAATAAGTCAATTATTTTATATAGCGTTATGTTTTTTATAAACAATAATATTTAAACAGCATTAAACTGTTGAACATGTGCTTTGGATTTTAAATATAAAATGAATGAATACTAACACTTCAACAACATGATAAAGTCTTTAGAAAAGATAGAATGGCCATCTATCTTTTCGAACCCAAATGCTTTTGTATGGGTGAATCTTAAGTGTTTGAAAGTGAAAGCATGAAGATATTAAATAATCACTTTAAATTACTAAGTAAAAAAAGTATTTTACTGATTTGTGTGTGTTCACATATATACATGTGATTCTACTTTTAAAACACATATCTGACATAAAATTAAATTAACAAAATTTCTAAATTAATTTGAAGTAGAATATTTTTAAACTGAAGCCCCCTCTTGATCTAACATATTTAAAACATAGAAAAGTTTCTGTTTCAGTATACATATATATTATATTGGTTAGCCAAAATATTCACCACTATTGAATTGATATGGTAATTAGAACTTTTCAATATGTTTGTATGCCAAGGTATACTGGAATAAAACCGATGACAAGCTATATTCTTATCTTCCAATTTAAGCGTAATAACTAAAATTGCATTCCTGCAGCACAATGTTATTCACAAACTGAATAATAGCTAGAATGTCTATTTACATACTTTTATTATTCAATGTGTGAATACAATGAAATAATATCAATGGAATGGTAGTATTTTCCCATAAATGATCAGTCTTATCATTCACCTGAACTGACTATAAAAAAAAGGATTGTCTAGTGCAAATTAACTTTATTTATTTTGAGGGAGAGATTGCGTGTACATGTATATCATATGGCACTAACTCTAGACTCAGAGGATTGGTTTATTTATTTTTATTACTTTTTGAATTTTTGTTTAAAAGTTATCAATAGTCCCAGAATTTGTAAACACTGAACTCTTTCCATGCATTAAATGATCCACAATCACATTTATAAGTAATCTATATGCTAAGCAACCAGTTTGAGAGTTGAATAAGAGATGAATATAATTTAATGCTCTATAAGTTTAAAATGTCTATTTAATGAAATAAATAATTATAAAAATGACAAAAAAATTTGAATATTAAATAAAATCATATTGTACTTCTATAAATCACACAAGTCACACTTGCATAGGTTGCCTATTTTCTTATACCTCTTGCTGGGTTTATTTAAACTCTCTCTCCTCACTATCTTACTTTCGGTAAAAATGTACTTTATTTAATATCTCACAAAACTTATACAGATTAAAAACGTTATAAAATCTTTAAAAAAGAATAAAATAGTCATAAAAATTTACAAAATAGATCTGTTATCAACATATTGGACATATTGAAATATTTTAGTTAACAATAATTATGGGAGATATAAAATATAAATTAAAATTATTTTTTATTGTTATTTACAGTATAATGCTATCCTTTTGTATTATTTTTGATATTGCATTTTCTTTTGTTTTACCATGCATGGTTTAATTTTGATAAACATAATTTTGATGATATTCAAAATATTTTTTTTTCTAGGTTAATCTCTCTATTTTAAAAATTTTTCTTCTATCTTTTGGGTTCCATAATTCTGCTGTATCATATCATTTATTGATTAATATTCTTCATATCTTTATTTAATTTGAATGTTTTTTTTGCCGGATTTCAGTTTTCCATAACTCTTTTATTGATAGCCAGACTATTGGTTCAAGGACATTATATCTTGTAGATAAACATTAGGAAAGTTATAAGATCTTTTTAGGCTCATTTCTACTATTTCACCAGTGATTACATTTTCAAATAGAAACAACTCAATTAAGATTTGCAATTAAGAATTTATTTTATAATTTATAGCATTAGTGAATAATGTTCTCATAGCTAAAACTGAAAACAATAGATAATGACAATAGACATTTGTTATATGTTGGCCTAAATTTATTTCACCTGTAATCTTGTAGTTATTTTTTTTAATTTTTTGGTACATACTTCTGTTAGTTGTATGGGGGAAGTTATATGTTTGACGCTTTCAAACACGGACGACTAGCAATTAATTATCTTTAATTAGTAACTAATGCAATTTAAGGTCACTCATTGGATCTAATAATTTTGTTATAAGGTTTAATACTTTCTCATCTCCACATTGCTATTTTGTGCTATCTGAAATTGAAAAACAAAACATGTTGACCTATTTATTAGACATAATGTTTATTTTTAAATCAGTTAAATAGAACATAAAAAAAAGTTAATTATATTTTCTTTTCTTGGCATTGAACAACTCTTTAATTTTTTAAAAACCGAAGTTTAAAATTTGAATTTTAAAAACTAAAAGTATTTTTATTATAAATTAATTATTAAAATAAAGAAAAGTAAATTCTCGACTTTATAAATAAACAAAAATTTCTTTTATAATAGCCATCTTAAATCAATACATTAATTTTAAAGATAGTTAATTACAGAAAACTGTGATCTACATGATTTAGTACAGGGATAGAGTAGCCGTCTCCAGATCTAAGGATTTTGGAGGATCTGGCCCTCAAACTTTATAAACTCCTTAGCAATAAAGTTATTCATTAATAATAATAATAATAATAATAATAATAATAATAATAATAATAATAATAATAATAATAATAATAATAATAATAATAATGATGATGATGATGATGATGATGATGATAATTATTGTTGTTGTTGTTATTACTACTATTACTATTACAACTACAGAAATGTATTTAAAATATCTATCAAAATTACATACATTGCAAAATTCTATTTATCACTGATGAATTTGTTCACTATTCGAAATCCAGTGCAACTTTCTTTTTTGTCTCACTTCACAATAATCATTAATTTTAATAATCATTTTTTTAATCTCCTCTAACTCAACTTTTATACTAAGGTCAATTTGATTTGTATTCTTGAATAAGTTCAAATATTTCAAAATTTCTAAAATAACTGTTTACGCTGTAAGAGATTTCAAATAGGCACATAGACATTATAAAAACATACACCTGTTAATAATACATAATATTACATTTGATAGCTTAGATTGCTGTATAAAGTTAGTAATGACTTAATTTTAAGATTCCAAGTTTGTTTTCAATTTTATTTATCAGGGAGTGTATTGTGAGATTATATTTTATATGCTTACTATGCCTTCTTTGTTATTACTAACTTTTGTTAAATGCTATTACTAACTTTTGTTAAATGCTTTGGCTGAGCTTCATAATTTTATTTTGCTCACCTTTCCCTCTTTTATTGTAATAAAATTAATTTTTAAACCCATTTAGTTTGCATTTCTTGCAAACCCCTGCAAATCTTGTGGCTGGCATTTTGTTGTGTTTTGTTATTCTAGTTTTTCTGTAGGTGGAGATTTTGTGTCATTTCCAGATTATATAAGATCATAATCATTTTTCAAGTTTTCACATCATGAGCTGTCCTACCAGCAAATAATGTTCTTAGTCTTGATGCATTATTCTGGGCCAAGAAATGCTTGCCAATGCTGTTTCATTGATTTTCTACAAGACCATATTGTTTTTTTTATATCTCTGAATTAGGAAACTAGAGTTGTTGTTCTTTTATAAATCATCAGCAGGAAAATACTATTAATTCCATTTTAAATAGTAGGTAAGAGAATGGACCTTTCTGTTAGGGCACTTAATGTTTTCAGATTTGCAGACCTCATATACACTCTCTGATGAATACACTTATAAAAACCTTGATCAAACTTTTGTATTATGTTTGCTAGATTTAATTTGTTTATTGAATTTAATAAAATTTTCAAATTAGTTTAAATTATTTTGGCTGATGTTTATCTCTGTGTTTCATTTTCTCAATTGTCTGAACAATAGTTAAGATCTCTTGCTGTCTCCCTGGGTCTAGTCAGTGCAAACTATCACAACCCTCCACTTTTGATCATAGTAAACAAATTTTCCAGATATCCAGTGATCTGGTGGCACCCTCTGTGATCAGGGGTAGATTAAGTGACTGTTACAATATTGTAACAATAAAGAAAATAATGATATCACAAGTTGGGTAACAATTGTAACTGTACAGAAATTAGGGGTTAATAAAGCAGAATCTAAGGTACATTCTCCCATACTTGGGTAGCCATTTGTAACAGTACATCTCATTATGGTTGATTTATGAGAAGAGAGGAAGCCATCATCTTTCCCAAATACACAAAATATAGAATTAAATATAAAAGAAATGAGCATGAGATATCAGAATAGAACTAACTATAAATTCTCCAGAATTACACATATGTAATAATCGTTCATCGTTATGAATGATCAACAATAAAAATAAATCACCGGTCAATCTTGTGACTGGATTTGAAAATGGAATACTATAGACCAGACTAATTATTTAGCTACTGCCAAACTATAAGAGTGGCAGCAATATAAACAATAATTATCTGGATCCACATACTAAGGTGCTACTTTATCAACTACAACAATAAGTCAAATAATTCTAAGATACTAAAAACCTTCTGACTATCATCAATGCTCTGGTCTACTAATACCATTAATGTATTGGCCAACTATAAACTAAATTTTTGAAGAAGTAATAAATAAAATAAAATTTAGTGAATGGACATTAAATGATATCCTTTTTGCATCAATCAGCATCACCATTATCTGGATGTCCATAACACTAAACATAAATCTCTCTTCCATGTAATTGATATACACAAATGTAACTCAGGAAACAAGAATTCTATAAACTATTACTGTGAGCAAGAGGTAAATAAATAAATAAATAAAACAACTTATAATAAATCACTTCAGGTAATTTCTAGTTTTACCATATTATGGGTAAATAGTTTTATTGGGATCATTTAAAAATCATAGAGTATTAAGCTGTTATAAAATAAAATCACATACACTGCAATTTATGAAACATGAATTATATAGAATAAAAAAGTAAGACAATTTAATAACTAGTTGATTAATATAAACAAAAAAATGATATGATAGTATAAAATTTTAAAGATTTATTTTAACAAAAAATTTATTTTCAAAAAAATTATAATCAATGAGGTGATTTCTATTCATATATTAACTTTTAATTAATTAAGTTATTTTTTAAAATAAACAAGATTTGGAAAAACAACATTTTCAAAATCAAAGAGCATTTTGTTAAGATTTTAGGAATGGGACATAATGTTTCGCTAAAAAAATTGAATGGACTAAAACATGTTACACAATTTGAAAACATTAACTTAATGAAAATATTTAAAATTATCAATTCTTACAAAAAATATTACTTTTATAATTTTTTTATACTATTAATAAAAATACAGTGCACACACAAAAATATCTTAAACCATGGTTTTTTTCTGTGTAGTCCTTTCCAATTATAAATTTCAGTTTTTTTAGTTGAGTTTTTTTCTTGAAGACTTTTACACATGAACATGAATAATTTGTCCTTTTCCTGGTATGCAGTATTTCTAGGTTAAAAATAGCAAGTTTTATTCATTTCTTTTCACTAAAATTTTCATGTAACACTAATACTTACAAAGAGTCATGTTCTTGATTGAAGGCAAGATTGCAGATTACTTCAGATGATAACTTTTCTACATTCTATTTCAGTGAAGACAGATTACATGGAGGAATATAATGTCTAGCTTTTATCTGAATTTAGCATATGGTTTTCATTATATAAACTATTTTTATGACAAAATGCTTGATTAAATCTTTTGCTATTCTATGCAATAGCTTGGCAAGACATCTGCTTCTTTCTTCTTTATCAAATGGATTAAGATTGACTGCTCTCTTTTCAACGGATAAGTTAGGAATCTCTCTTCATATCAGACACATAATTTACAATACATATTAAAATATGCATATTATAATTTTTAAAAAAGTTTGACAATAATTAAAAAAATGTCTAGAATGTTTCTATTATCATGTGGAAAGAAAAATAAAATATTTAACTAAATTCAGACACTGTATTATTATAAAAATATGCATGATAAAAATAAATCATATTTTCCCTATTAATTAAATAATTCTAAACTAACCCTGAGGAATATTTGTCGATTCATTTAATTATTTTTAATGCAGTTATATAACTAATTGGTTATAATATAAATTGGAATGTAGTTTTCATCTTAAATAGTATATTTTGGTCAAAATTTAGATATACATGATTTAATATATATATATATATATATATATATTAAATCATGTGCATTAGTATATATATATATATATATATATATATACTAATGCACAATCTTAATCTATTTTTTTTGGAAATGTAATTAGTTTCAGAAGTATACAAATAAAATGTCTATTGATTAAAAAATAATTGTAATAACAATAAAAATAATATAATGGTAATTAAGTATTATATACAGTCTTTAAATCTGCAGAAGTACTTTCAGTTAATTCTTATAATTTGGGGTAATTTGATTATTTATTGACAAGTTTAACTTTATGCTTTTAATGTATATGTATAAATGTCTAGGATATAAATGGTAGTGTAATTTAAATTAAGTAGAGACTTATTTTACATTCTTAAAGTACAAGGGAGTTATGTTTTTCTAAAGTGAAATTTATAATTCAAAATTTAGTAATTATTATTTTTAATTTAAAAATATACTTATCTCAAAATTCATTGCTTATAAATTAAACTCAAGTATTTATTTATAATTTATTTTCTTAGAACAATGGATATACATAGATAGATTCATCTTTAGTATATTTTTATTTTCATTAACTATATATTTTTTGTATATGAAGATTAAAGATGTCCTTAACTTTCTTATATTTTAAAAAATGCATATATGTTACTTCATGTCTATATTATTTAAATATTCATTTTTAGTTTTAGCATTTTATAGGTTAAGTTTGATATACAATCACTTATTTAATTTAAAAGAATTAATATCACTTGTAAGACTATTGCATAAAGAATAATTTAATCATACGTATATATTTTAAATGTTTATTTTCCATATATATATGATTTTAATTTATATCCATTTGTTGATAAATTTTGAATTAATTTAAGGCAAGTAAACTTGCTTCATTGTCATTCAATTTTACAAAGCAAATTTATTGATTAATCAATATTTGAATGTGATAATATTCATTAATTAATTATACCACATAATTCATTAGAAACAGTTACAAAATAGATTGAAATTCCAACCATAGGATGCATAAGGGTGTATAATTATATATCATTTTCTTCATATTGAATTTAATGTTCATTATCTGACCAGGTATAGATTTTTATATAGCAATACATTGATTTGACATTCTTAAATGTTTAATAATTAAAAACTTATTGTAATTATTTTGTTAGTAACAAGTAAGTTATATTAAGATATAAATTATATAGAAATTGATTTAATGATTGATAAAGGTACAATTATTATAATCTTTGAAGATAAGTAAAAGTAACTGCAAATAAATGTTTGCATATTTTATTTAAAATCACTTGATTAAAGCACCTATTATATACCATCACTATACAGCCATAAAGATTATAATCTTATTCATTTATAAAACTGATAATAGTAATATATTTTATTCTGTTATAAATTAGAGTGATTTTCTTTAATTATATTTAAAGTTCATTGATGTAGATCATAAATTCAGTTTAAATATTAAACTTTAATACTAATATTCAATTATAATAAACACTAATAATCTTTCATATGCTTTGACAATTGTAGTCTAAAGCTTTAATAACTTTCAATAAGTCTGATTAACTGGATATGATTTATCAATTGTGTTGGAATAAGCATCAAATAGGAATCTATCACTTATTTTATATACTGATGTGATTGGATATTATACATTATCTAGCAAGATGATTTTATTTTATAGTATTGTAATTTGGTAAAAGTGGAAAGATGGGGTAGGTTAATTAATTTTGTATTATCATTACATATTTAATGTTGCTATAAATCACTTAATTAATAAAAGTATATTGATAGAAGTAAAATAGCATGGCTAAGTTAGTATTATTTTCATTTTATTTAGTTATAATTAGAAATCAGTTGTTGAATTATATATTCATGTAGATATCATTGATATTGAAATTTGTAGGGCATAATAAAATTATTATTTCATCCATCCATGAATTATTACATTTACATATAAATATTATTTAACTTTCAGTATAAGTTTGTATTATTATAAACAGTGTTTTGAGTCATAAAAATATTAAGCTTTATCTAATTCTTTATCATTGTTTTTATTCTATTATAAGCAG
This sequence comes from Epiperipatus broadwayi, assembly GCA_028023455.1. Lineage (NCBI taxonomy): Eukaryota > Metazoa > Onychophora > Udeonychophora > Euonychophora > Peripatidae > Epiperipatus > Epiperipatus broadwayi. The sequence continues at coordinate 3,339,727 of JAQFVV010000085.1, read as the reverse complement.
ATTATATCATAGGCATAGATGATTATTTATAGGATAATGATATTTGGTTTTATTATTTTATCTTTAACATACTGCAAATAATGTTAACATTTTACAGTACTTTGAAATAATGATTTTGCTTGTTTTCTAATTCTTATAAATGCTATTGGGTTCATGAAGTTACAACAAAGATTATTATCATTGTTTTTTAATTAAATGTTATATTGTTATTAATTGATTGATATTCACTTTAGCTTAGTTCATTGTTTTTATTCTGTTACAAATGACATTACAATTGATGGGCATTATTAAAATAGGATTATTCTTCCTTGGATCATATTTTTTATTCTGTTGTAAATGATTATCAATAATTAGACTATGACTAAGAACACAATATGCCCCATATTTTTATTCAGTTACAAATGGCATTCAACTTCAGGGCATAACTTTATTCAGTTTACAAACAGTGACTAACAATTTTGGATATATTTTTAATCACATATTAAAGTTTTTATTTTCCATAGTCATCATATTTATTCTGTTACAATATATATCTATACAATATATATATATATATATATATATATTGGATTGATTATATAAAGAAATGAATATTTACAGATTTATAAGACTGTATTTTATGGTGAACTTGAACATGATTGACCCTGTTTATCTTATAAAGATTATTTGAAAGAGTCATAGATCACATGACCCTTTTTTGAAAGACACTTAAAAAGCCATCCTATCAATTGCTTTTATTGAAAACTTATGACTGAGGGTTAGATAATAATTACAATTAAACAAAATATTAAAGACTTTAATTTGTTCTCAACCAATTCCTCCCACACTTTTAATAGAAGACATACTGGCAGTTTCAGTCATATTTGCAATATTTCATTACAAATATGTTTGCAATGGAAGGTATTCTAAAAGTTAATATTTGAACTTTGCAAAATAGAAAAGTAAAATACTAAACTGAATACAGAGCAGTAAAAATGACTTTTTCATATTGACTTGTAATCTTATATACTTTTAAAAATTATTGAACAAAATATTCTTTATTTAAATTTTATTTTAAAATAGAAATACATTTTAGTTGAGATATAAAAATGAAAATATGTTTTATAATTCAAAATTATGCTTATTATCACAAAAAATTTCTTCAGTGATATTTACAAAGCACTTCTTTTTAACCAGTAATAATAATTTCTACTCTATAGTAACTACAGTATTTACAACTTGACTTTTTAAAAACAAACATTTTCAAATAAAATGTAATTGTTATCACAATTTTTTTTTGACTTGAAATAAATATTTTACAAATATATTGTGTAAATAAGCTTAAATATGTAAATAAATTACCGAAAATTACAAGTTTTCTTTCTGAAATAGTAAAAGTAAAAAATGACACTTGGAAAAAGTTTAAGGCTAAATAATCTATGAATTAATGGTGCTGCCAGTTTTTTGTATTATTATACAACCAATTGGGATCTCACTGGCTTTCTTTGAATTTGAAATTTGCAGATATTTGTATGAGATCTGTACAATATTGATATTTTCAGATTTTGTTTTAAACTAATAATTTTAATTCCAATTTCTGTTGCAAAAGAAAATGTGAAGTGGTAAACAAACAGTATAGATAACCACAACATAATGAAGAAAAGCCAAGGTGATAACAGCATCATTATATCTTCCCAAAAGGTGGCAAAATTAGCAATGGTGTGTAACTGAAAGGCATCCTGTTAAAAAAAATCACAGTAGAAATTAAAAAGTAAGTAAACATACTTTTTATCTTCTTTTTTTTTGTCCAGCTGTTAAAATAGTCATAAGCATTACTATTGCAGCTAAATCTATGATGAGTTCACTACTGAATTCTTTATTATAATTTAACAATAATGCAAAATATTCACAAATCTTAATATCTTTAAAGGTATGATTTTTAAAACTAAATCATTCTTACACAGACGTTGTGCGATACATTTAGAATTATAATCTTTGATAATAAGTTTCTTTTTTAAAAATGTTTTGTAAATTTATAATTTAAACATGTGTCAAAAACACAACTTATGATTTTTATTTCCATTTCGATTTGAAATTTTAAGTAAATAAACGAATTTATTTGTAACTTTTTATTTTTTGAAAGAAATAATGGGAAAGGTGACAGTTTTATACTAAAAGATTTGTCATTGATTTTTAAATATTATTTGCGTCAAGATGAATCAGAGAATTATAAGAAAAGGTGCCTATTATTACGTGATGACGAACAGTAATATAATCATAGGATACATACATATAATATATATTGCACATTTCGGATTAAAGTTTTAAGTTTTTTAATAAATTTATTTGAAAAATATTTGAGAGAATTCTGATAACTAATATTTAAAAAAAAAAATTGCAATATATCATGAATTTTAAACAATGGTGAAAATTCTTCACTATTCTATTCCCTACTTTTGGTCTCGTAATTACTAGTCTCGAGCCAACAAAGACAATTTTATTATGAATTAAGATTTTCCGGTTTTTTAATTAATAAATATTTAATCTTTATAACTTATTATAATTATTAATCATTCTATGAAAAAGATTATTTATTATTGCATCTTTATTATTTAGATTTTCAATCTCTGAACGACGCAGCATACAATACGCAGATTAAAATTAATGTATACCCCCCCCTCCCAGTTTATTGTCACATAAATAAAAAGTTTTAAAATAGACTTTTTTTAAATGATTACAAACAGTAAAAAAAATTCAATTAAATTTAGGATTATATTTTTCTACATAAATTCAAGATTAATTAGTGTTAACGTTAGATAAAATTGTCTAACTGAATTATCTGCCAACAATTATAAAAAGACTAAATAATATGGAACTAAAGTGCTTATCATTATCATTCTCATCAGTCAATCACAAAGGAGTATGGCCATTCAATTAAAAAATAATATAATAGGACAATTATGAAAAACAACAACAATATCAAAACATTACAAATGAGTTTTTTTTTGTTCATATGTCAAATGCGTTGACCGGGAAGCGAACGCGGGCCAGCTGCTTGGAAGGCAGCTATGCTAACCACTAGGCCACCAACGCTTGAGTAGAAATGAGTTTTATGATGACTCTGCAAACCAATCGACAAACCATAAATATTGCGAAATTTTGTTTGATATTGTCTTCTAATTTTTCGGCAATAAAAGATTTATCTAAAAGACTTCAACATATTATATCTAATTAGTTTTCCAATATATTTTATCTTCAGACATATTTTCCCAACGAAAGCAATCAATATTGTAATTTTTGAAGATAATATCTTTTAGGATAAACTATGTAAAATATACAAGTCTGTATTCATACACAAAAACCATACTTAAATTCACCATAAACAATAGTTTTAGAAGGTTTTGTATTGTTTATTCAATTAATAGAACCAATTTACAGTATGATTTTACTATAGTGGCTTCCATAGTATAAATCCAGCAAACTGAAGATCACATTGAATTTTTGGCATATTTTGGAATGTCCTTCAATAAATAAAAAAAATTCTTAATGTTATATACATAAGAAGTCCAGGTCTCACTTTTATACAACAAATTTATCTATACTAAAAAAATATTTAAAAATAAAAAAAATTACAATAAAAACACAACAAAAATTTAGATGGGGGCATAAAGTAGTTCATCTGTTATGTGGTTATAAAATAAAAAATCTTATCTCTCCTTTAAAACCTTTAAAAAAAACTCTTAAATCACTATTTATCTATTAATTTTTTACAAAAAATAAATTCAAAATTAATAATTTTCAAAAATTAGATTAATTTTTTGAAATCAAATGTGATTTAAATAAATTACCCACTAAGTAACCTTATATATTTAATATAATAATAAAAAATAAAGATTAATAAAACATTAATTAATTTAAATAGAAAAATAAAAAAAAATAAAAATAATATATTATTATAAAATAAATATTAAAAATATTAAAAATAAAAAAAAAAAAAAAAATAAAAAAAAAAAAAAATATATAAATATTAAAAAATAAAATTAAGAAAATAAGAAAAATAATATATATAAACAATTTTAGACATTCCTATTCTGTTAACAAAAAATATATAGTAAATACAGCATTATTTTTAATTGTTAAATGTAATTTTCGTCTTGACCAATGAAATCAAAAACTGTTGAAAGGTATTTCAGAAGTTCCACTTTACTAGAATGTTCATCCAACTCAAACTGACAAAAATTAGGTAGCCATTTATATTAGCATGCTTGGATATATGTAAGGATTATCAATTTTAGTATGTTTTAAATAGGGGGGGGGGTCATTACAATATAAATGAAAACACAACCGTATTTTTAAACTTTCATGGGACAGTAATTTTAGATCAAATATTTGTAATGTAATAGATAGAAAATCATTTTTAACTGTTATATGTAATCTTTGTCTTGATCAGTAAAACTAAATGCTGTTGAAATTCATCTCAGCATCCCTAGTTTTACTGGCTGTGCAATTTAGTAGGGTGGGGTGGTGAAATATCTTTGCAATGCAATGATTATTTATTTTTTTAAAAAGTATTAAAAATAAATAGAAATCAGTTTTTCTCACTTAATGGTAGAATATTAATCTATCAATTGTAGACATGATGGTTCACATATTTGAAATTTATAACTTATTCCATGTATGAATATTGTTTGTAAAATGCATGCATAGAGAGACCGAGAGGGTGGCCTGTTATTTGTAATAATGAGATGTTGCATTATGATAAAATTGATAAAGGATACACTGATAAAATTTTCCAAAATTTGATTGATCCACTGTAAAATAATGGCTGTTTCAAATTTAATCTAACTTTTCCAACTGTAGTCTATCTTCTCTACATCATACCATAAAAAAACTTTTCTATTTTTTCCATAAATGTCCTGATGTAGTCTTTTTTAGATTTTATTACAATCAGTTAAGATCCAATTTAAAACTGCAACTGTCTGTTTATTACCATCTTTTCTGGCAATACGACTAACCCAAATCTATTTTACTCTCCTAATATTTTCAATGATGTCACTGATACCTGTTTGTTCTCCCCTCAAATATTTTTTCCATATATCTATCCATATTTTGCTGATTCATTTAGTGTACTGAAAGTTTCTTATATAAATAAATAGAGGAATTTGAACTTAGAATTTTTCAGTCTATATTCTTTCTTCATTGCATCTCAACCAACCAATGCACATGATCACATACATGCAAAAATATTGATGAACTCCAATATATGTATTTTGTATAGAACCAGCACTCATCAGTTGGTCCAGACTACGCACCAAGGGCTTTGAGTATTTGATCATTGGTTTTTCAATAAAAGAAATGGTTGAATACATGGAAGGGTGAGAAGATTGAAACCTGTCCATTTAAGTTTAAAGAATTGCTATTTTAATGTTAGCTGGATACTGATTGTATATATATGTGTGGGAGATAATAATCTGGCCGAACTGATGAGTGTTGGTTTTCCATGAAATACATATATTGAAGTTCATCTATTTTTTGAACATCTATGTCATGTGTGATGGTTGTTTGGGATGGAGTGGAAAACAAATATAGACTGGAAAATCCTAAGTTCAAATCCCTCTATTTACTATCCTTACTTTATAAAATAGTCTGAAACCTATGAATTGTTTTTCAATTAAATATTCACAATTCAGATATTTCTTATTTAATACTAAGTTATTTCTATCAAAAGCAACTATTTCAATTTTTAATTTTATTATTAATTTCACCCATTATAGTTTCATCTCTATTAATAACTCACTAAGATATTTATTGTTATTAACATTTTCAATGTTTTTTTTAATTTGATAATTTTTGCAACATTTAATGCCAACCTGTAGCATTATTTTTGAAAATAACCCACATAATCTTAAGATTTAGATGACTTAAATAATATCCATATAATTTTATTGCCTTAACTTTTATTTCTTGTAAAAAGTCAAATTGACAGCCTATATTCATCAGTGTTAATATTCATAGTGTTACCATGTAATCTAATCACTACTGTTGAATTTTGATAAATATTCTACAGAATATGATGCCCCAGATTTGTGTCTTTCAAAGCTTTAATCATCATAAAATATTTATAGATATTATATACACCTTTTTACAATCTATAAATCCAATGCACAATCCTAACACTTATTAATTAATTCTTTATACAACCTCTCTCAATACTTGAATATGATCCACTGTGCTAAACTACTGTTAAAGCCAGCTTTGATGGATTAGAAGAGATGTAATTACCTTGATAAAGATTATGCATTGAACTGAAGGAAAATTAATAAATGTATAATTTCTAATATATTTTTGTTTTCTTTCTTAAATATTGCTATTGTATTTTCCAATAATGTAATTCTTTTTTGTCATATAATTATTTGGCATATAACTTTGCCAACAGTTTTTGTATTTCTTTATCTACTTTTTCTTAAATATCAATAATAATTCCATCATATTTCTTATTTCTTTATATTTCTTGCTTCTTTATAGATTTAGTTGCATTTCTCTATCTTCATTTAAAATACTTGACAATTAAGATGCAATAATTCTTCACAGAGCTTTTCACTTTTTAGTAATAGTTCCATCTTTTTTTCTTTTTATTTGTTCAATAGTTACAACATTTATTCTCTCTTATAGCTTTCCTAGTCAGATGACAATCACAATTTTTACAACATAATTTTCTTGTTTTCTATAATTTTACAAAACTTTATTATTATATTTTTTTATTGGTTCATTTTTAAATATTTTTATATTTCTTTTTTCTTACACTATTGTTTTGCTCAGTAGAAAATTTACTGGTAAATTGCTATCTTTTTGTATAAATCACCTTTCTTGGAGTTTGATTTCAGTCAAATTTGAACTATTTTCAAACTCTGTTAATATTTAAAATATATTTACATTTTTTATTTTAAATTTATGGGAATATTTTGGAAGATCAGAAATATCAAATATTTATATTGTATTTTGTAATAATTTTCATTTTTCTAGTTTTGCATTAAGACTATTTTACATTTCAATAATCTATGATCATTTCCTATGATAAATCTATTAAAACATTATAATCATGCATATTTTTTAATATAATTTAATTTTGCTGTACCTTCATGTGGATGCTTTCATGTCCTTATCCCTTTAAAATTTTTTCCAAAGGAAGAATTTATAATATATAGTTTTTCTTTTTCTGCTCAAATTCAACAAACCTGTATTTTTTTTATCATTTCTAGTACCATAAGTATATTCACCCACAGCGATGTCAGCATTCACCTAAGCTGCCATTTCTAGCATTAAAATATTCCATATCAATTTTAATTTGCTCTTTGTTTGTAGTTAAAGCATTTTTAAAATTCATATAAACATTCTTTACTTTGTTATCATAATAAGAATTTGTTAGAATATAAATCTGAACTACATGCATTTGGTAACTTCCATTAATTTGAAGATATATTTTTAATTGTTTTTTTTATTTCACAAAATCCACCAATGTCCAGTTCAATATTTAGCAGTTCTTCATATTTCACAAAATCCATCCATATCCAATTTAATATTTAATAGTTTTTCTTCCAATTACACCATCTTTTTTCATTTGAAATTATGTACCTAAATACAATGTTGTCATTCAATCTCAGCTTGGATCCATAAGCAACAAAATTTTAGTATCTTCTATGTTGTGCCAACAATTCACTGTCTCAACCGATAAGTTTACAACCTCCTGGGAAGAAGGGTTATAATTTAGTTTGGTCTGTCATGATTGTAAATATCTATGTAAAATGACAAACACAGTCTTTTTACTTCCAAAAAATTTTAATTGATATACAATTAAAAATTACAAGGTAATTAAAAATAAGGCAATAGTGTTTTTGATTTTAAACTCAGAGATAAAAAAATCATAAATTCATTATCCAGGCTGATATATATTGGTCAATTGCCTATTTATGTACGATTACCATATGAATAATTATATAGTATTAAATAGCTATAATGACAAGAACAAGAATGTATGTAATAAATATTAGAAATTTGTCCAGCTCAATTTTTTTAATATCTTAAAGAGAAATCAAAGTATTCTTTAATTAAAATCAAACTTCTTTTTATATCTATGTATGTTAATGATAGCAACTGAAAAAGGACAAGCTTATGATTCAAAAAACCGTGAGAATTAAGAAAAAAAATAGAAAAAGAAGAATGATCCTACTTAAATAAAAAACAAACACACATTTCTAAAAATGTAAATGTTATCCAAAGAAGGGAAGAAATTGGCAAATTAAGCAAATATATAACACTATAAAAAAAGAAAATTGAATTTGGAGTGTATTTATGTACACAATGAACGTATTGTAGTCTACTGTTATACTTTTAGATATAAAATGATTACAGCAAAATAAATTTAAAGAATCAGTAACTGTTACAGTTTTTATAAAAGGGGCAGAAAATACTAATTTGGGTATGAATTATTGACTGCACTAATTACTCCATTCTGAATCAAATCTAACTGATAGAGTGGATTGATGTGTTTACCAAGATATAAACCTTAATATATATATATATATATATGTGTGTGTGTGTGTGTGTGCGTGTGTAAATGGTGTGCTATTATTCCTAACAACAACAACAATAATAATAATAATAATAATAATAATAATAATAATAATAATAATAATAGTAGTTATAAAAATGTTAATCAATAGATCATTGATATTAAATGACACTAATTACACTCTCAGAAGGGCATTAAAATAGTATATACTCAGAAATATTCATCTTTAATTAATAGACATAACTATGGGTTCTGTAGACCATATCTTCAACATTTTCCCACAATATATACGTTTTTTAAAATATTATTATTTACACCATTTATTATTTTATGCCATATAATATTGAATATGATCATTTCAATTCCTGAAAGAATTAAATAAAATTAAAAAGATTAATTTATATTTTGGAATGATTACAGATATTACTTCTTGATCCACACAAATGTCAAAATATGTTACAACCTAGTCGTTTAGTATATTTATTTGGAATTTTGTGATCTTATTTACTAAACATTTTTGTGATAAACTTTATTTCCGAAGACTTCAACACATTATCTCTTGCAATTTATTTTTAATCATATACTTTCAGTATTAGCAATTAAAGTTTTACAACTTTTAAGGGTTTTAAGATCAACTTTGCGGCACAAATAGAAATCGAGCATTTTTATAAGTTTGTTATAAAGGTTTATTTGAATACTATTTATTATTTTTCATCTTCTGATTCATAACCATGCCAATATATTTTCAGAAAATTTCAAACCATTCTTACACAAATTTATTTCAATTCTTTTATAAAATATCTATATTAGATCCAAGGTTTAACACCCATATTCATGTTTTTTTAAAAAGCAACCAAGATTCTTAAAATGATTTACATTTGTAAACCGATAATTGACCAAGTCAAATAATTTAATGGATGACATTTTTTTTTCTATCATTGGATGATAAAGAGCCTAAGGATTTTGACTCTATATTAATGTATATTTTTTTAATTTTAGATATTTTGTTCATCATATGTTGAAGTGGACAAGAATAGAACAATACAAGCATATTTTTTATTGAGGAGACTGACTGAAATTTGTTTGTTTACTTCAATTATTCAAATTATAAACTATCTTATCCAATCTATATCTTCTCTTGATGACTTTTCCATGAATCCATTTATAAATTGTTACTAAGGTTAGAAAAACATATATGCTCCATATAATATAAACTACTTATAGACAGCCATCTATTCTAGAAATTGTCACAAATATTCTATTCTTTATTAAATGGACCAATGTAAGTACTGTATAAATTATACATTTACTCATGATATTATTGTTGAACTTTCCTGGCAACAAAAACTATATTTCTAATTTTCATGTTTCTTTAATTACTATTGATATATGACTGGAAACTACTCAATAAAATTTTTAAACATACTTTCAGTTAAGTGGATAGAAACAATATTCCACAATAATTTAGGCAGGCTTTTAATTCTCTTTATTTTATAAATAGAAAAAGTGAAAGTATTTTATTATTATATAATCCAATTTCACAGTTTTTTGTGTTTTTAAAGAACTCCCATAATTTTGAAGCTTACATATTGTCATTAGATTTTAAAACTTCTTTAAGAATATTATTTAGGGAACATGCTCTTTCCATTTTTAAGACTACAAAATTCTGTTTTAATTTGTTGAAAAAGTGGGTATTTCTCCCCAAATTTAATCTGTAGGATGGATGTATCATTAAAATAATTCACCCGAATATTTATAACATTATTCAAAAAGCGACAAAAAAATCCTTCCATATTCTAAATATCGTACTCATAAAATAAAATATTATATAATCTATTGATTTAATAGAATTATAATATTATTTTAAATCATATGTTACTTTTACAATGTCATAAATATAAAAAGTAAAAGTGAAGAGAAAATAAATGTAGGTTCTTTTCCGTGCTTCTCTACCGACCAACTATTTTGAAATCATTTTATCAATCGTGAATTTTCTATCTTGAAATCTTTACATTGTTTAATAAGCATAACATTTATTTTACTGTTTATCGAAACATAGAATTCCAGCTGTCTCTTTTTAATTATGTCACTAACATTAGAATTATTGTCAAAGAATCAATTGTAACTTTTATTTTTAGTGAAGACAAGAATTGAATTCGTAACATTCGCAAAATAACTTTTCAAAGAATTCTAATGAATTTAAATTAGAACTTACAAATCGGTTTCAAGTATTAGTAGATTTTGAACATGATTCAGATTTGAATGAAATTAATATGAAAATAACTGATACACTTTTAAAAACTGCAACAAAGATAGCTGGTAGAAAAAAGCAGCAATTGACTAATAAAATTTCTACTGAGACTAGAGAACTTATGAAGAAAAGAAGGAATATGAAGATATGCAAGAATGATGCATTAAAAAGAATTGAATATCTCGAATTTTGTAAAATGGTGCGGAAAAGAGTTGAAAATGATATAAGAAAGTATAACTGTGAACTAGCAAGAAAAGCTGTAGAAGAAAATAAAAGTCTTAAGAATGTAAAACAACATTTTGGTATTGGTAGGAAATTTATATCTGCAATAAGGAAAAAAGATGGAATTATTACTAAAAAGGGGGATGACATTATGAAATTGGTAGAAGATTTTTATCAAGAATTATATAGTAATAAAGAACAAGTACCTCCTATATCTATTACATCTTCCGAATTGCCCAGAATTTTAAATGAAGAAGTGAGAAATGCAATTAAATGTATGAAAAAAGGAAAGGCTCCAGGTAATGATGGAATTATAATTGATATATTAAAAGAAGCAGGTGAAGAAACAGAAAAAATATTAGCAAAGTTATATACCAAATGTCTAAATGATAAAGATGTACCGGATGATTGGAAGAATGCAGTAATAATATTAATATTTAAAAAAGGTGATAAAGAAGATATTAGAAATTACAGACCTATCAGCCTTTTATCAGTTTTATATAAAATTTTTACCAAGATAATTACAACTCGTCTACAGAGAACCTTGGATTTTCACCAACCAAGAGAACAAGCTGGATTTAAAAGTGGTTTTAGTACAGTAGATCATATTCAAGTATTGAGAGAAGTTATAGAAAGGACAAATGAATATGAGTTGTCATTATGTTTTGGATTTGTAGATTATGAAAAGGCATTTGATTCTATAAACATTTCTTCAGTGATTAAAGCATTGGATCATCAAGGTATAGATCCAGGATATTGTCATATTTTAAAGAATATTTATAAAAATGCAACAGCAACAATTAGATTACATAATGATACTGGGAAAGTCAACATTGAGAAAGGTGTAAGACAGGGTGACTCCATATCTCCAAAACTTTTTACAGCAGTGCTGCAAGAAGTATTTTGTGGATTAAAATGGGAAACTAAAGGAGTGAAAGTAAATGGAGATTATTTAAGTCATTTAGATTTCGCAGATGATGTAGTTGTTTTTGCAAATAATGCTTCCAGATGCAGGAAATGTTGCAGGAGTTATCAGATGAAAGTAGGAAAGTAGGACTAAAGATAAATGTTAAAAAGACTAAAGTAATGTTTAATCGATTTGCTCAAAATATGAAAATAAAGATTGATTATGATGAATTAGAAGAAGTTAAGAGTTACAAATACCTTGGTCAGATTATTAATACAGATGGAAACATAATAGAGGAAATTAATCATAGAATTAAACTTGGTTGGAGTGCTTTTGGTAGAAATAACTTGATATTAAAAGGAAATATGCCTATGTGTTTGAAAAGAAAGGTTTTTAACAAATGTGTTTTACCAGTTCTTACTTATGGATCTGAGACTTGGACACTTAATAGAAGATCAATACAGAGACTTCAGACCACTCAAAGAAGTATGGAGAGATGTATGTTGGGAGTAACAAGAAGAGATCGAAAACGCAATGTATGGGTAAGAGAACAAACAGGTGTTACTGACCTCATTGAAAAAATTAAAAGATTGAAGTGGAGTTGGGCTGGACATATTGTTAGAAGAGATGATAATAGATGGACAATTGAAATTTTAAACTGGATTCCAAGAGATTGTAAAAGACCCAGAAGAAGACCACATGTAAGATGGATGGATGAAATAAGAAAATGTGTAGGGTGATGTGGAGAAGAGAAGCTAAAGATCGGAGAAGATGGATTAAACTTGGAGAGACCTTCATCCTGCAGTGGATTGATAATGGTTGATAATGATGATATGGTTGGTTATATTGAAAAAAATAATTAGCAATTTTGAATTTTCTTTCTGGTAATATTTTTACAATGGGACATTTTTTTAAATCTTGCTATCATCTAAATTCTTATCATTAGTCTATAATCCAATTAGTAAATCTGCACCTATAAATGCTTGTGTAATAGTCAGATTTATTAAACTTCTAATTAACCATTGGAGCCAAAAGATTAATATATTTTCAGACTGGATTCCTCCCAATGACTTTTTCTTACTATATAATGAGTTTCTGATAAGCAATCTACACATATAACAAAAAAAAAAAATAAAGCTAGACTGCAATAATATAATTATCTTTAATAATTTTAGAAATAATAATTACAATATTCAATAGGACCAATTTGAACGCAATAAGCTTTTACAACAAAATAATATATAAAAAATTTTCTGAAGCTCTGAATGTAACAGTTATAAGCATAAATAAAATAAGTACAGACGCCATTGTACAAAACATTTTTTGAAATATAATTAGTATTTATTAAATGATGTAAAGCTCTAAAAATAAAAAACACTGAACATTAGAACTCTCAACAAACCCAGGACTACACAATCTTTATTTATTCAATAAACTTTCTTTACACAAAATCTGATAGCTTTGTACCTGTTTTATTAAACTTTTTTTTTCTGTATTTATGAGTTTTATTTAGATGAGTATTAAGTAAGTGAATAGGTAAGTCTCCAAATCTCACTTGCATAAGTAAAAACTGATAAAACGCCCATATTAAAATTTTTATTTTCAAGGATACTGAGATTTTTGAATCCAAATTGATATTCTGGTCAAATTTATAACTTTGAATCCATATCAACAATCATCTTTATCAATACATTCAGTTATAAGTTACTGTTAGACATTTTTAATCTTTGGAGAAATGAATATCAAATCAAATCAAATTACCACGTGATTATTATTTTTTTTAATGGGCCAGTCCTAGAAGTACTGCAATACCAGGTCAACCCATGATGGAGGCAGAGTAAGACTCTAACTCTCTACCTAATTCCAAAAATCAGTTTAATATTCTGGCCCTCATTAAGGAACGTATCAGATGTTAAGCTGATAAGAACATATACTACACTTTGATCTTAGCCAAAAGGCTGAGAAGCGATATATCCACTTTATTTTAAAGTCTACGACAGTATTCACGAATAATAAATTGAGTCATTAGAAAACGTTTTTTTTCCTTCAAAAACTAGTAAAAATGTTTTAGTTGAACTCAGTGATTATCACAATCGAATAATAGAAAGATAAAAATTAGATAAAATTAAACTAGAGTCTGCACTCATTTATGCCTGACACAGTTCTTACCACACCAACACTTGTCCATATTGTTTTGCTATAAACTTTAGCCTTCAACTTAAGGCTGTCTATCTAAAAAAACCCTTAAAAGACACTGGAAATTTCTTAGCTATTTAAAATGTTTCAAACTCCTTCAGATTTTATTTCAAGCCAGAGACAAGACCAATCTATTGCCTAAACAAAAAAAAAACAAAAACATTATAGTTCAGTAAAATATTTTTAATTAAAATTTTTGATTTTTATATTTTAAAAAAAAATCGATAAATTAATGATCGCAATTTCATAAACAATTCAAACAGATAATATAGGAGTATAATTCAAAGATATTAAAATTTTATTTATATCAGAAAATTCTAATTTTGACATATCTTATTTAATTAACAGATAGTTATAAAAATATAGCCGATTTTATATATTTGTATAAAATAAAGAATTTATTTGTTATAATATTTAGTAATGGCCTATGAAAATCAATGTAAGGATAATAGACCCCAAGGCTCATGAATCGTGATTCAATTTTATCCCTTTTTGAGCCTGAATACCATATGAACCCTTGAATAGAAACCATTCAGTGTGTTTATTTATAATAGTAATTATTGTCTTTTAATGAAAATCTTATATAATCATTTTTCTATTTTTCTAGGCTTTGCCTGAGTTGTTAAATTTTAGCAATTTTTTTTTATATTAAAAAATGTGTTCTCTATCATGAAGATGTTTGAAAAATTTCAGTAGGTTAAAAATATTTTAAATAGCCACAGTGAAATCTGAAATCTAACAATTATCATTTGGGTGCATTATCCAATCTCCTTTATTTATATATTTGTGCAAATGTAATTCCTTTTTTAATAAAAATACCTGTTGCATCAACCAACAAAAAGACTGCCATTAATATTCAGTTTAAAATTATTTTAATTAATATTAATAGACGTTTTTATGGTTAAATAATTGTAGTTATAAAATGTCTTAGTGTATATATCACCAGATCCAACAAATAATTACTGTATTTGGTGTTATAGAAATTTTAGTTATATATCAAGACCAAATATATATTTCGTTGGTATTACAATTGTTAGATTAAAAACATTGGATTTTCTCAGAAGAAAATAAAGACAGATAATGACTGATTAGAATAAATTAACATTTGCAAATACCTTGGATATATTATTAATACAGAAAAAACCCAATGGATAAAATTAATTACTGAATTAAAGTTAGCTGCAGTGCTTTTGGTAGAAATATCTTAATATTAAAAAAATATATGGCTATGTATTTGAAAAGGAAGTTTTTAATAGATGTGCTTTACCAGTTTATATTAAAGGATCTGATACTTGGATTCTTAATAAAAAAACAAATCAAAGATTTCAGATCAATGAAGTTTGAATATATATATATATATATATATATATATATATATATATATATATATATATATATATATAAACATCATATGCAAGGTTTTACATAGCATTAATACAAAAAGTAAGGGAAAAAGAATAGAACTGACAATTCATCTTTTAATAGAGTAATTTTACCTTATATCAAAAGGGTTATTGATAAAATCAGTAGAAGATTATCTTGTTTTAATATAAATACTACTTTTTCTAATGGAAAAAAAGGTGATTTATTACATAAACCTAAAGACAGAATATTTTGGCAACACCAAGGAGTTTATGAAATTCCATGTTTACATTGCTCAAGAAGCTATGTGGGCCAGTCTAATAGATGAATAAATGTCAGAATTAAGGAACATAAAATGCTTCTAATCAAAAAATTAAGACATCAGCCTTTACTTCCTGTTTTTTAGAAATTGGTCACAAAACTGACTTTGATAATGCAAAAATGCTTGCTAATTTAGAGAGATATGATTTGAGAACTATGAGAAAGTCAATTGAAATATTAAGGAGATCTACTGGTTTAAATAGGGCTGATGCAGTGCAATGTATTTGAGCCATATGGAAAACTTTTATTATATTTATGTTGCCTAATATTGACTTTAAATTAATGAGTGGTGAAACTAAGAGAAATATACATTTTGATAAACCTCATATTCTGAATGCTAAACTATTTCCGACTGATTCTCATGCTTCACCTCACACTCGGTCACATTACAGTTTGAGATTGAACAGATTTTTTTTCAAGAGTTTATCTTGATAATGGTGGATGCTAATTCATCGAAATATCAGGATGTAATAAAAAATAATACACGGTTTTACCCAAAAAGTCATTTATATACCGCATACAACCATGAGAACATTAAATATAAGAAATCAAGTTATATGTCACATGACTAACTTAACAAGCTTGCATTACAAATGTTATATATAGAGCTCACAAATAAGCACTTAACAAGCTTTGCAGAATATCTCCAACCCCAGATCAGTTTCTGCTACTGGCTCCCTCAGTGAGGTATTAGGATAGTAAAGCACAGACCAGTTTCTTAACTGTCTTCCTCAGTGAGGTGCTAGGATATTCAAGTTCTAATGCTTGAATATCCTAGCATTTCACTGAGGGAGCCAGTAGCAGAAACCAGTCTAACAGTAGATGGACAGTTGAAGTCTTAAACTGAATCCCAAGAGATTATAAAAGACTTAAAATAGATGAAATGTGAGAAGATGGGTGAAAAAAGTAAGTTCCCTAATGAATTGTGGAGAGTAGATACTAGAAGTTAGAAAAACTGGATTAAACTTAAAAAAACCATTATGAAGTGGATGAATAATGATGATGAAAAGTTGCCAACATTGATTTAAAATGTAGCTACATTTGAAAAAGATTCCTAAGAAAAGTGTATGCTTATGTTTGCATATTTCAAATTCAACCCCCAACATAATTATTTTTGCTTTAGCAACATTATTAATTTTTTAAAATCATACCTTTACCTACATCAGTTTTGTTTAACAAGATCTGATATCATGCAATGTACCACTCAGTTATAGAACATTTAATTCTTTAATCTGGTGATTATGAAGGAATAAACTTAATTATCTCAAATAATATACAGATTTTACAAGTTCATATAATCATAAATTAGTCGTCACCTAATGTTATATTGTAATATCATCACAAAGATTGTATTACATGCTGATGTTGATATTTAAATTAATAGATGAATATTAATCTTTATAATACAATTCTTCTATACATTAAAATGTTTAAATAATGTATGATATAATTTATATATGAAGGATGTAAAATGTATTGCCCTAAGAAAAATAAAGTTTGATAAAACATATTCTGTTTATTTTCTATTTGTAGGTAATCAAAACATAGAATTGAACTTCAACTTTACATCTCCAGACTGGATTAAATTCTGTTATATGTATAGATAAAATGACTCAAAATCTGATAAGAAGTTAGTTCCTGGATATGATTTATTGCAAATAATATAGACTTGGAATAGGGTAAGTACCATTAATTAATGCTTTTGAAACAATATTACCCTCACAACATTGACACAAATGACTTGATGGAAGTATATTAATAATTTTTATTACTCATTCCTTAGAATGGAAATTATATAACTATTACACCACTTTTGTGCAAGGTAGGGACTGGTTAATATCCACTTTTAACACCTTATGGAATAGTGTAATCATAAACATTAAGAAAATCCATTTAAAAAAATGTATGGTACCCAAGATGCACATTTCATGTTGAACCAGCACCAACCAGTTAATCCAGATCACAATATCTTACACATATATTTATTATTGTTCAGTATAAATAAATAGCCAATTACTGGAATTTGATTGATAAATCAAAGTTACTACCCTCAGAACGACACAAATCACTTGATGAAATATATTAATAATTTTTATTAGTTATTCATTAGACTAGAGATTATTCATTTATTGAATAATATTTCTGTAGAGTAATTTTCATTGCACCACTCTTAGGCAAAGTAGGCACTGGCTTCTATCCACTTTTAACACCTTATATTATTCATTAAATGGATAATCTCTTGTCTAATGAATGATCAATAAAAATTATTAATTTACTTCTGAAAGCATGGTTTGTTTTACTTCTCCAAGCTTCTGTCATATAAAAGAATTTCTATATATTTTGTAGAAATATTTAATAAAAATTTATAAGTTTATATTTAAAACTAATATTAATTAAAATTCTTTTCTGTTAGATATTCCTAAAATATTAGTTTTCATGATTAGAATAATATACAAATATGCATAAGTTTTTTTGATGTTTAGAATAGTAAAAAAAAATGAAGTAAGCTTTCAGTCTTTTTTGCAATGTTCTTCTTCTGTTATTTTAATTTTGACATCATTTAAAAGTTTTTAATTGTCTCTTCATGTAAAAAATATATGAGATAGGTTTAATGTAAAAATAGTTTAAGCATATGGCCCAATCCTTTCATTAATCTGGTTGAGGTATGACTAAATCTCTACTATTTATATTTTGAGAGGCATCTTTTTGCCTGGTTTTTATATTTGTTTTAAAATTATTTGTGTTTGCATGACTAATATGATCTACTTACAGATCTTTAAGATTGAAGTCTTAATCTTGTGTACTTTAAGGTAATATAGTTAAATAATACCTTGCTTGATTTCAAGATAATGTATTTAAATAATGTCTTGTGTAATTTCATGTAGTGGCTGAATGGCAGAAGCAGGAATTTAAAACAATTCCCTCTATTATTTCTATGCATAAACTCCGTATGACCTCCTGAGCAACTAATCATACAAATATATATATATATATATAATAAGTAATAAATAAATATAGACTGACATACTTATATAAATTTAATCAAAAGTAAATACTTTGAGTGATCCATTAGTAGATTGTATTCATACATCTGTAAATGCTTTATTAGTATTTATTGAGGTACGAGTAAATTATTGATGGATCACCGAAACTGTTTACTTCCATTTAAATTTACACGCATATATATATATATATATATATATATATATATATATATATATATATATATATATATAATTTTTTTAAGTTTATACATTTTAGAAAAAACCTTTACAGTTTTAACTAGTACATCAAAAAAGGTAATTGGTGTAATGGTTTTTGATCTTAAAATGTTTATTTGACTTCATAAGTATTAATTGCAATAAACAGGCTAAATTAGGAAACTGTTTCTGTTTGCAGTGCCTTTCCTGAAGAGCTTAACAGTATACAAATGAAATATACTAATATTAATGTAATAAAACGTTATACTGTTATTGATTTATATGCTAATAATTGAATTATGAATGTAAAATAATCTAATAGTTTGTAAATTAATTATTTTTCTTGATGTTCTAATGTCACTAATTTAAAGTACAGATATAAGGAATGTTAGAACCAATAGCCTTTTTAATAACTAACCTACTACAAGGCAAATACCTCCCTAAATAAGTCACCCTTATAGAGAGATAGTGAAGGAGAAGGAATCACTAACCATTCTTGACAACTTCTATTTGCTGAATGTTTAAATATTTTTTTCAGTTTTATTTTACTTTCTATATAAGAATATCTTGAAATGCGTTTACAACAAAATGTAGAATGATTATCTGTAGCTGGCGATATACAGCGGTATCCTTTAAAACAATTTCACTGGCTTGGATTTGAACCATATATTTCAAGCATATCAGAAATGTGCTATTTGTGAATCAAAAGATCTCTTAAATGTAAATCACAAAAATGTTTTAATATTTATTTGGAATGCTCTTAATATGTATTTGTAATTGTTTAATTTTGATATTCAATAATTAAGAGTATTTTTATACTATAAATAATCAAATTCAGTTAAATAAAGTTATGGATTTAATACGGACATTCTCCATCTAAAAATACATTTATATAAGATACTTATTGATGATTTTGCTCTTCATAATCTTACAACTATCTAGTTTCTTAATATGTTATTTTTTAAATCGCCCTTTTTTCTTATAGTTTATTGTTTTTAATACAGATCTAGCATACCTATTCATTCAATTTATTTAATAAATATTGATTTTTAATTAACTTTTAAATTTATAACTTTAGTTTTACATTTTCAAAGTTTGAAGATTCAAATCTTTTTTATCTTTTTCTAATTATTCACATTTCAGTTCTATATAGGGCAAAACTCTAAACAAAATTTTTGAGAAACATATTTTTAAACTTTAATGTTAATGTCCCATCTGTAATTTTATTCAGCAAGTGCTATCTTTAACTTTTTTATTTTTTATATCTATGTATAATAATGCTCAAGGCTAGATAGACTTATAAGTAATCATTAAAATCATTCAACACTTAGATAATTCAAATATCCATAACAATCAACAATTTCAATCTGTTGTCAAGACAACCTCCTTTATTGTTAAAAGGAGGTTGCCTTGACAACAGATTGAGATTATTCATTGTTATTGGTGTTGAAGTATTGTCTATATCTATGTTTATTTGTTTTAATTTTAGTTTGTTATTATAATTTCCAACTTTACATATTTCATCACTTCTACTTAGTATATAACTGAATATTTACTAATTCTTGTTCTCTAAAATATACAGCCCAAATTAGAGAAAGCCTGAGAAAATAAGTCTTATACTTCCAAAAATAAAAATTAGACAAACAAAATCTGTGCATCTATTAATACTAAAAAGTTGTATTTCATATTATATATCAATCCAATGATTTCATTACTGACCTCTACATTTTAATTTGCAAGTATTCATAGCATTGTGTTAAGTAACTAATGTTGTATATAGAGTACATAAAAACAAACTCTTAACAAGCTTCAAAAATACCCTCAACCCCAGACCGCAGTGGGGTCGAGGGTATTTTTAAAGCTTGTTAAGAGTTTGTTTTTACGTACTCTATATATAACATTTGTAAATACGAGCTTTATTAAAATTAGGTCATATGACATCTGATTTGATTTTTTATCAATTTAAGTAACTAAATAACATTCATGCTCTCAGAAAGTAGATATGTTATAAAATTTGACTCTTTTTATAAGGAATGTTTATTTTACAATAAAAGGTATGGTTTTTCATTAGAAAATAAATTAAACAATATATTGTCAACTTATCTGCTAAATTTGTATGCATTAATAGGTGATTAGAAAGATTAAAGTTTACAAGAATAAATATAGATCTCAGATTGATTGTGAAAAAACACAAACCTCCATAAATATGCTTCTGAAATTATTATTAAACTAAAAACAAAGAAGATTCTCAGATTCTTTTCAGCAAGATTTAAATAACATAGTAAAAGAAAATGAAATTTCAGATAAGTAAGAAGACAAAGTTAGCAGTGATGAGATGAGTAGATGACTTTAAAATTGGTAATGCATAGAAGTACTTGATTTATTTTATAATCTTGGGTAATTCATCACAACGAAGGATAAAGTAATCATAAAATCCATTGTACAACCACCTTGACCAAGATTATAATGAGAAATTTGGTAAGATATTTTACATATAGAAACACTTCTTTAAAATCAAAATCATGATTGTTCAAATTATGGTATTTTTAATGATTCACCGTGGATATAAAAAATTGATAATAAAAATGAATGATAAAAATAATGATGCTTTTGAATTGCGATAATGATAAAAATTTAATAACAAATGAATACACCATTTGATTAAACCTAAGTTCTTGCTTGAAATATAAGTGACCAAACTAGAATTGTCTATTTTTGTCATATTTTAAGATCAGACAACTTGCAAGGGAAAAAGAAGAAGATGATTAGAAATGAATGGGTGGTTTCATGATCACAGTAACAAGTCTTTAAGTAAGTAAAAATCTAAAAAAAATAAATCATTTTTCAAAATTAGTCATTTGTTTTACAGAGTCAATGATGATGATAACAGTGTAACAGTAGTCATATATATGTATAAACATTTTATTATATAACAGATGTATTTTACTATTTTGGTTATAGTGACAGAATAAAGATTTTTTTTTACTATTATATAAATATCACGTGACTTCAAGTAAAGTTGAGTAATAATCATCTGGGATTTTTTTTGGCTATTGAAAAATTTTGTAATCATTGAATCAAAAACTTCAACAAACATAAAAGTTTTTGAAAAGTCCAAGAATTTGTTCTTTGTAAATATTCTTTATCTTTTATATAGAAACTAAAATGTTATCTTCAGATTAGCAACTGCAAATACTGAATAATAAAGTTTATATATAATTATTTATCTTATAATCGCTATATATATATACACGAATAATAATCAATGGTCTTTCATTGGATAAAAAAAATATTACAACTCATCAAACAAGACATAGACATTTATTTATTTATTTATTTTACTAAAAGTCAGATGTCACTTTTTATTATTGATTTGCCATAGCTAAGTTTTCTTATTACTTTCCTTTGCTAATCTCAGGATCATATATTTTAAAATTATAAATTATTATTTTTACATTTTGAACATATGGTTGCAAACACTGGACATTTTTTAAATGTCTACAATTTACTGTTGGTAGTGCAGAAGTCGTAGCTTAATGAAAATACATATATATGAAATCAAATATTTTTTTTACTGTTTTTAGCTCTACCAATGTGTTTATTTGTTTGGATATCAACTATCACTCACTTGGCAATAAGAATGGCTCAATAGCCATTATTAAAAAATCTATTGTTGTAAGATGGCACCAACAGTGAATTGGATATGAGAAATGAATGAGCAATCATAGTTTTTTTAAAAAATATTTTATAGTGAATATGAGCATGGTTTTTTGTAGGAAAGGAAGACCTATTTATGTTATAAATATTATCTCAAAGTCATTCTAAAAAAGTTGATCACTTATTAAAAAACAGAACTGAGGATAGAGTGCAATGAAATGAATGAACATAGTCAAGTTCGTTAAAAATATTTAACAATGATCTTGAGCATGCTTTAGACACAGTCCCACTTATGTTATGTCAAAGACACTAAAGAAGGTGATTGTTCATATTGGAAAAATATAGCTGAGGATAGAATGAATTAAAAGCTTTAACTAGGAAAAGTGTACAATTTTTTTAAAAAAAGCAGTTGTTGCAGAAATTAAAAACAGCACCCAAAGTATTAAATAAACTGATTAACTGACCTGCATGTTTTAGTCGTAATGTATTTGTGATTGATTATCGATTTATAAACTTACCACAAACTCATTTCAATTTTTTTCTCCTTCTTTTTATTATTATTGTTGTTGTTGTTGTTGTTGTTGCTGTTATTATTATTATTATTATTATTTAATTTTTTTGAAGTTGTAATGATTATATTGATTGAAGATGATGTTAGTGATGTTAATTCATCATTCAATATTTTGAAGACATAAATGAAACACAGGCTAATGAAGACAATATATTGTTTGCTGCTTACAGAAAAACAAAACAACAAATTTACAAAACAGCAGTCATCATCATCAAACATTATCAATCCACTGCAGGATGAAGGTCTCTCTAAGCTCAATCAATCTTCTCTGATCTTTAGCTTCTCTTCTTCCCATCACCACTGCACACTTTCTTATTTTCTCCACCCATCTCATGTGCAGTCTCTTTCTGGGTCTTTTCCAATCTGTTGGAATCCAGTTTAAAATTTCAAGTGTCCATCTATTATCACCTCTTCTGGCAATATGCCCAGCCTAACTCCACTTCAGTTTTTTAATTTCTTCAATGAGGTCAGTAACACCTGTTTGTTCTATTACCAATATATTGCATTTTGGATCATTTCTTGTTACTCCTAACATGAATCTCTCCTTACTTCTTTTAGTAGACTGAAGTCTCTATATTGCTCTTCTATTAAGTCTCCAAGTCTCAGATCCATAAGTAAGAACTGGTAAAACACATTTATTAAACACCTTTCTTTTCAAACACACAGGCATATTTCCTTTTAGTATCAAGTTATTTTTATCAAAAGCACCCCAGACAAGTTTAATTCTATAACTAATTTCCTTTATTGTGTTTCTATCTGTATTAATAATCTGACCAAGGTATTTGTAACTGTTAACTTCTTCTAACTCATCACAATCTATCTTTATTTTCATATTCTGAGAAAATACATTAAACATTACTTTAGTCTTTTTAGCATTTATCTTTAGTCCTACTTTCAACTGATAACTCCTGCAACATTTTCTGAAACTCTAAACTAAAGCATTATTTGCAAAAACAACTACTTCATCTTCAAAATCTAAATGACTTAAATAATATCCATTTACTTTCATTCCCTTAGCTTCCCATTTTAGTCTACAAAATACTTCTTGCAGCACTGCTATAAAAAGTTTTGGAGATATGAAGTCACCCTGTCTTACACCCTTCTCAATGTTATCTTTACTACTATCATTATGCTATCTAATTGTTGCTGTTTCATTTTTATAAATATTCTTCAAAATATGACAATATTCTGAATCTATACCTTGATGATCCAATGCTTTAATCACTGAAGAAAGGTTTATAGAATCAAATGCCTTTTCATAATCTACAAATCCAAAGCATAATGGCAACTCATATTTATTTGTCCTTTCTATAATTCTATCAATACCTGGATATGATCTACTGTACTAAAACCACTTTTAAATCCAGCTTCTTCTCTTGGTTGGTGAAAATTCAATGTTCTCTGTAGATGAGTTATAATTATCTTGGTAAAATTTTTATATAAAACTGATAAAAGGCTGATAGGCCTGTAATTTCTCATATCTTCTTTATCACCTTTTAAAAATATTAATATTATTATTGCATTCTTCCAATCATCTGGTACATCTTTATCATTTAGACATTTGGTATTGTAACGATATATAAATATGTCGTTACATTAATTTAAAATAAAAACTTAATAAAAGTTCGCAAATAAAAGTAAAAAACTAAACGCTAAAATTAAAATATTGTTAAACGTATATATTCGCACAGATGCTAAACTTTAAAAATATTTTTTTCATAAACACAAAAAAAAAAAGTATTTGAACGTATTTTTTTTAATAAAAAAATACAAGATTGAAATATAAAAATATTTTAATAAAAAAATAACGTAAGTTAAAATAAAAACAGGTATTAATTAATTCCTGTAATCTATAAATGGAAATGATTGTTTATTAATTATCTAAAAGCTGTTTAATTAAAAAGTCAGATGAAAAGTTAGATAAGAGAAGAAAGAGATTTTAGCTTGACCAATGGAAGCAAATAAAGGCCCGGACCACAACGAAAAAACAGAACAGTGACGTTTTTGTTCATGGAATCCATAGGAGGACTATAAAAAGAAAAAATATTGAGTTCCAGTCAGTTTTTTCCAACTTGATTTTGGTGAGTCGAGCGACAAGACGCACTTGTCGTCCTCACTCACTTATTTTAAAAATGCAAAGACTGTGATACCAGAACAGAAACAGCTAATGCTACCTCCAAAATATCAGACCGGTCTTCCAGGAAAGTCTCTGTGGGAATTGCCAACGGGAACAGGGACTCTTCTACCGTAAGCAATAGAACTGAACAATTGTTAAAATCATAATATTAATTAAGAACTTTAAAGATTGATAAGTTAATTTAAATTTTATAAAAAGAACTTTTCTCTGATTTATGTGTCAACTCAATTGATAATGTGTAATTTTATATATGTTTGCGTTTGATAAAAAAATCATTTCCATTTATTATTTATTTGTATTAATATTTATTGTTTAAATTTTAAATGAGGAAATTTAAGGTTGGGTATAGACGTTGCATAGATTCGTTAGCGGTTGATAATGTTGTGGTTTTCACATTCGATTAGAATATATGTCAACGATATCACTGCAAGCATCTTACGATGAATGGTAATGGGATTTGTATATTCCCTATGCAAGGGACGTTATCGATGACTTTGTATTTTGATCGGTTGTGTTTAATTTGGAATGTTTTTGACCATGGAATCTGTGCAGCTGATCTGTACTCAACATTTTAAAACAAATTTTATAAAGTTCATTTGTGCGAATATATTTAAATGTTAAATTTAAGTCGGGCGTGAATGGCTATATAGATTTGTAAAGTTATATTAGGGGAGGGTAATCTTAGGTTATTTGTGTCATTGTTGAATTGGGTCAATGGATTGGATATATTTGTGTAATTAGTAGATGTAGTATGAGTTTTGCTACATGCAGAATCGCTGTATACACCACACCAACCCTTTGCCTATGGATGGGATTGTAAGTCGGCAAAAAGGATCGTGGTCCCTTCCTATGGAGTTTTTATTTTATTGTTCTTCTTGCTATACAGACGTCATATTCCTGTATTGGACAAGAGTCAATGTTTTCTCTAACTATACTGTTCAGATGTCCATTCCTGACAGTATAGTATATTGATGCTGTTGTATTTTCATGCTACATTGAATACATAAATGTATCAGATGGATTGATGCCAGTTTGACTGCGAATTTTAGCCTAAGGTTAAATAGGGATAGAATGTTTTATTTTCAGATGCAAATCTATGTAGTCTATTCATACTTGACCATCTAAATAAAATATTAAACTCATTGAAATTTATGTAAATGTACAATTAAAGAGTAATCTAAAAATCTAAAAAAATGTTAAACCTATTCCTCGAATTTAGAATGATTTTATATGTGCGTAAATAAATATTTTTTATGTGTTAATTTCTGGCAGTGGCTTTGAGTATTTTATATTTAAGATATAGATTTTTATCTCTGCGTCTCCGCTGAGCTAGTGACTTGGGCTAACGGTCAGAATATTTAAATAAAGTGGAATCTTAACAGCGTGTCATCTGCCTTCTTTATAAATTTTTCTAGGCTCAAATGCCTAGATGGCGCCCTGGTACTTGCAGATATTGTTTTTGCGGTTAGATTCGATCTTCACTTTCATTTCGATCGTTATAGTATATAACTTACTAAAATTTTCTATTTTTTCACCTACTTTTTTAATATATCAATTATCATTACATTATTACCTGGAGCCTTTTCTTTCTTCATAAATTTAATTGCATGTCTCACTTCTTCACTTAAAATTCTGAGCAATTTGGAAAATATAATAGATACTTGTTCTTTATTACTGTACAATTTTTGATAGAAATATTCTACCCATTTCATGATGTCATCTCTTTTTAGAAATAAGTCCATCTTTTTTCTTTATTGCACATATAAATTTCATACCAATAGTGTAATGTTGTTTTACACTTTTGAGACTTTTATTCTTCTCTACAGATTTCCTTGCTAGTTTACAGTCATACTTTCTTATATCATTTTCAACTCTTTTCCACACCATTTTACAAAATTTGAGATATTCAATCCTTTTTGATGCATCAATTTTGGATATCTTCATATTCCTTTTTTTCTTTATAAATTATCTAGTCTCAGTTGAAATGTTATTGGTCATTTGCTGCTTTTTTTATCAGCTATCTTTGTTGCAGTTGTTAAAAGTGTATCAGTTATTTT
The DNA here is from genome assembly GCA_028023455.1 of Epiperipatus broadwayi. Lineage (NCBI taxonomy): Eukaryota > Metazoa > Onychophora > Udeonychophora > Euonychophora > Peripatidae > Epiperipatus > Epiperipatus broadwayi. The sequence goes on along the minus strand of JAQFVV010000085.1, from coordinate 3,312,298 downwards.
CATATTAATTTCATTCAAATCTGAATTATGTTTAAAATCTACTAATGCTTGAAACTGATTTGTAAGTTCTAATTTAAATTCATTAGAATGTTTCTGAAGATTAGAAATGTCATCTGTAAATATTGTTTTTCTTAATAATTTTTCTCTCTTTAGTTTTGCATTAAAACAAATCTTACAGCTTACTAATTGATAACCACTTCCTGTGTTAAATTTATTTAGAATATTATAATCTTCAAATATGTATTTTCTATTAGTCAAAATATAATCCAATTCCACTATACCTTCATTTGGATGTTTCAATGTCCATTTTCTTTTAACATTTTTCTGAAGAAAAAAGAATTCATAATATAAAGTTTTTCTTTTTCTGTAAACTCCACAAGTCTTTGTCCTCTCTCATTTTTATTACCATAACCAATATTACCTATAGCACTTTCATCTTTCATTTGTTTACCAATTCTAGCATTAAAGTCTCCCATAACAATTTTAAAATGTTGTTTACTCTGATCAAAAGCCTTTTGTACATCCATATAAAAATATTCTATAACTTCATCACTATGAGAACTTGTTGGGGCATAAACCTGAATTATCTGCATTTGTATCTGCTATTAAGTTGTATAACTAATCTTGCCACTCTGTATGATACACCATCAATCTCCACAATGTTATTCTTCCATTTTTTATTTATAATGAATCCTACTCCACTTGTATTTCCAATATTTGTGCCTTTATAGTAGTGTACATGTCCACTTTTTAAATCAATTGTCTCTTCACTTTTCTTCTAACTTCACAAAGTCTAATAAGGTCCCATTTAATATAAGACAGTTCTTTTTCTAATTTTTGAAATCTTCCTTCATTTTAAAGTGATCTGCATTTGTAAATACCTAAATAAAAAATCCATCATCAAATGGCAGCCTGGTTCCACAATCAGGGGATTGTTAGCACCTCCACCTTCGATCACCAACTGCTGCTTTGGTTGGTGACTTTATAGCCTCCTGGGAATAAGGGCCATGATTTTTTTTGTCTGTCATGATAGTATATATCTATTGGAAAAAAGATTTATCATTTACACATACATTCATTCTGCCTTAACAGGCAACTGAGAAGAAAAACCATGGTGTTTCTTTATCTTAAACTCAGAGGTAAAAAACCAATAAACTTACCACACTGGCTAGTGTGGGTTGGTGAGCAGCCCATCCATGTTCCAATACTATAGGAATAATCATATAATAATAACTGCTGCAAGGACAAGAACGTATGGAGTGGACATAAGGAATTTGCTCTGCTCAGTTTTTTTAAGGACACCAAGAGGAAGGCTCGCTTTTCAGTTAATAAAAAATCTCTTTCTGCATCCAAAAACAGCAATATATATATATATATATATATATATATATATATATATATATATTAATAATTCCATTTACATACAGGATATAAAATCGTCATCAGCTCTCCCAACAATAGCAACAACAAAAAATACCTACAAACATAAATGAAATTATTTCAAATAGATAAACATTATCTTTAGAAAATGGAATCGTAATTAAAATAATTTAGAAAGATTCTTGAATATTTTTCAAGTTTAAAATAAAAATATAGAAAGTCTGTAGATGTAATGTCTTTCCTTCATGTTAGATTTTTAAATTTATTGAGAAATGATCATTTAATACTATTTAGCTTTAAAAATATAAGACAAATGTACAAATAGTGATAAATGTATTTCTTTTTAAGTATGAACTATTACTTTTCTTCACGACTTTAAACTATGGTGATAGACTTATTTCACGGTTTTTATTTGTTATTCGCGCACATTTTATATTCAGAATTGAACTAAATTTTATCTTTTTGTAATCTATTCGTATTCTTTTTGTTTTAAAAGGTCTCTGATATTAAACTCATTTTTAACACTAGACAGTAGAAAAATATATTGTTCTATATACTTACACATCTAATTGGAATTGAATATGTCGACTACATCAAATTTAAAATAACCTTAAATATTTTTAGATTGAATATGATATTTATCAGTAACAAATGTTATATTTAATATGATTTATATAATTTGTTATTGAAGAATCTAACACATTATAAATAAAAACAGATGTTATGATTTCAAAACGTACAAAAAATTAGCTATTACTTTGTAAAAATAATGATACGATAAAGAATTTAACAGAACATGTGACGCTTAAGCACCAAATTAACCATTTAGCAATAGTTTTCTTTAAAAATTTATATTAATTATCTAAAAATTGATGAAGAAACTCCATAGAGCATTGTTACATTAAAATAAATTTGTTTGGTTTTTTAAATATTAATGCGATATTAATAATATTTTAAATAAAACTACATAAAAAGAAATAGGTAAAAAGAAAGTCTTTCCTGGAATTTATATTCCTTTATTAAAAGAGAACATGTGCCATATTTCCTATATGGATGATGTGGTTGTGTTTCTCTCATCTCAGGATGAGTTCTCTAGACTTGAGGAACTCCTAAACCAGTTTGCATGTGAATTTGGCCTGGCAATTAATTGAGCAAAGTCGGCATTGTGGTCCATCCTGACAGGGAAGCAAATATCTGGTAGACTAAAAGCTTTCCCACAGAAATTTCTTGGTTTTAGTATTGCTTCTTCTCCAGCAGCCATGAGAAAAGAATTTGAAAATTCATTAATTTTAAAGATTGAAAAGACTGTTAATTCACTATCTAAAATTTATCTTTCTCTGTTTGGAAAGGTTGCACCCCTTAATTCTGTGATTTTACCAAAAAATATTTATTATCTAGCTGGTTTATGCAGAAAGCTGTGCTGTGGAGGGAAGACACCAGCAATAAGTCTTAATATTTTGCAAAAACCAAGATAGCTTAATGGTTTAGGACTGCACTCGATTAAAATTTTTCTGATACAGAGGACTTACAATGTCCTTGTTAAAATTTTCAAAGACAATGCAAACATAGAAAGTCCATTACCTTTTGAAAAAATAATCTCCACTGATTTTCCACCCCCTCATAAAAGAAATATGGATGCAACAACAATTCACTATTGTCTTTAATAGCATCAAAAGCTCTAGCTCCATGTTTGATGAAAAAAATATCATACTGGAATTCTTATCAATTAGTTCACTCTGGTAAATCTAGGACAGATAATCTTCTCCCAGTTGCAATCCCTTGTCTCATAAGGCTGACTAAGTTCCTGAAATTGAAACTAAAGTTTGTGTATTTTTTGGTTAAGGTCAACCTTGGAACCTTGCCTACTGGGATGTTTTTTTGTAATCAGAGGGGAAACAACATTGATACAATATGTACTCTTTGTAGAAGATTTGATGAATTCATTGAACACATACTCTATCAATGTGAATGGTGGACTTGGTTATGGAATATTGCCTTACAAAGGATTATAGGATACAATTCTTCAAATGTCTACCTTAATGATGCATTCAAAAAGTGGAAATTTTGGCTCCATCCGCCTGGCCATTTTCATAAATTTTATCATATGGAAGATTAGATGTAAGGTATTATTTAATAGAGAGTTGGCCAGTCCTATTGAAGAAATTTTTTTAAAGTTATTATATAAAGGTAAAGAAAGTGATCTAAGAACATGCCTGCCTAGTCTTGCTGAGCAAACATGAAGTCAATTAAGTATTTAGCAATGGCCATGTATATTATTTATTCATGACACTTAAACTTTACATGCCATGGGATTTATATGCCAAATTAGATCACCCTTGATAAGTAACATAACATAAAATTTTACTTTTAATCCTATACTCATCATGTAATTTAATAACTAATTAGTCTTTAATGTGTCAGACATGATTGTAAACATGAACTCTATAATGTATATTTTACTTTTTGTGTAAATAAAGATTATTTTGAAAAAAAAACGTCATTGTTAATAATATTTATTTTATCAATAAAATCACTTATGGAATCAGAAAAAAAGTATTACTGTATAATAAATATTTTAACATGTAATACTTAATAAAAATTGATTTGAAAGTTGTTACAACTGCTTATATATTGTAATGCTAATGATTAACAATTATAAAAGTATTATTAGTAATAAGAGCATAGTCCATGTAGTAAATGGCATTGAAATCAAGGAATAAGCTTACATTATAATATATGTGGTAGTTTATCTATGTTTTCCTTTATTATTTAGGAAATATTATATATATGTTGTAGCCATAAAGTTAATGATCTGTATTAAAACAAATAATATATTATTATTTAGCTTATTTAAAAATTAAAGAGGTATAACCTTGGAAGTAAGTCATTACAGAAGCATTGATATAAGTTATAAGAGAAATATATATATTGTAAAGTTATCACATGAAAGAAGCTACCAGCATACAACACAGATGATGACAAAACAGATGTACTAAATAACAATATGCCCTGTGACTCCAATATGACAAAAATGTATTAAAACAATACTAGAACTTACAGACTGGCACCATAATAACTATGGATTTTTACACACTTTAGAGTATAAATCCTCTTATAGACCAAATATACTATAATACAAACACAAATAATAAAAACTCTAGTTTTTATTATATCTAAATCTTATGTTCTTACTTAATCTCACATAGTTATTGAAATCTCAGATTCTAATCTTCCAAATATTATGTTCTTATTTTTTTTAAATATTGGATTCTTATTTTATCTACATCTCAGGGTTTCATTTATGCTTGATACATGAAACAATTACTTTGCTAAACATTCAAACATTATTAAATAAAATAACCAATTAGTTTCTTATTCAATAAACATCACATGAACACCACATCTTATGCTTGTGTATAACTGTTTTAAAACAGGCAAAACTCACTATACGTATCACCACACACAACAAGCTAGATTAATCAATGGATGCCAGAAGGCTTGTGCATAAAATCTCTATCCGGTGCCTACTCATCCAATATCCCCAGACTAGTTTCTGGCTTGTGGCCTTCATCAGCGAGGAGCCTTGGATCTGAGAGAATTGCACCTAGATCTTAGGATCTATATAAGCTAATGGGATTGAATTGAAAACATTAAGGTGTTTTCAGTTTAAAACTCATAGTTTTGTAGTTAAATGGAGATAAAAGGTGCTGGAGGGTTGCATTAGATCTGAAGATGTAGATGCAGTGCTCTCAGATCCAAGGCTCCTCACTGATGAAGGCCACAAGCCAGAAACTAGTCTTGGGAAATTGGATGAATAGGCACTAGATAGGGATTTTATGCACAACCCTTCTCGCATCTATTGATTACTCTAGCTTGCTGTGTATGGCAATACATATAGTGAGTTTTGTCTGTTTTAAAATAGTTTCTTATTCACTAATATCCGTAGCTTCTTATCTTTTATAATCTTATATTTCATTTTTAAAACAAATGAGACAGTAGCTATAAAAGGTATTTAAGTATCTAAATACTGCAAATAATTTTTGGCTAGCAATAAAAATCCTTTCAAAATATTTTCGGGTTATTCTTTTATAATAAACATATTCATATATCTTCTGTAAATCTTATTGAAGTATCTGAATGTATATTGCAGCAGTCAGAAAGAGTACTTTTATGTTACCCACTACATCATTGAGGATACTTGTAATAAAGACAAAACAGCACAATATCTTATTTTAAATAATACAGGTATAAACAAAAATGAATAAATAATTTTTAATGTGACCTATAAAATGTACTCTCATATACAATAATGTTTAATAATTTTAAATAATTGGATTTTCAGGATAAATTGATGCGATGATGACAATGAAGACATATAAATGCATTTAATAAATAAAAATATTTATTTACAATATGACAATATGTTAATATAATAAAGTAAATTTACAATAAGCATTAAACACAATAGAACAAATTTCTGCTGATTACCTAACTTAAAATATACATCTTGAGTAAGTCCATGAAAAATCACAATAATAAAATTTACATTATATTTAAGAAGATCTTAAACTTTTATTAAAAGAATAACCAACCATAAAATATGTACACAAAATAGCAAACATATGCCTGTAAACAGACCACTAAAAGAGTGACAACTAAATTTCCATACTAATGATGTTTAAAATCAGTGCATAAATGTAATTCTTATGATATTGCAAATATAGTTGGATACTATGCAAAAATAATTTATGTGAATGAGACATTTATTTTATATAGTACGATGTTTATGAATTGTAATAAATGAAAGATCAGCTTTTCAAGCTAATTCACATGTGCTTTATGAATCTTAATAATAAATGACTACTGTCACTTTCAACACAAGATAAAGTCTTTGTGAAAGAATAGAATGAATCAACCTATTCTTTCAACCCAAATGCTTAAGTATGGACAAATCTTAAGCACTGGAAAGCATGTAAGTTTAAATATGTAATGCATATAAGGGGCAGAATAATAAAAATAGTTCAATACTAATAATGTTTAAAAATAAGTTATAGCTAAGTAGTTTTATAAATGTATATGCCTTAAATGTTCTCGCAATAAATACTCACTAAGAAATAAAGCTATAGGCAGAATGAATGGGAATAAATAAATGGATACTTGATTACATGATCTTGCCAAAATAAAGCACATTCTTTTTTCCATGGAGGGGCTTAATAAATACAGAGCAATAGAAACCATCCATATAATTGTCAAAATTGATACATGTCAAATAAAGAAACAAGGCATGGATTATTAATAACATATGGAAATGTAACCTACATGCACTTTCATATGCACAAAACCCACATACTTTGAATAAAGATATATGCAAACTAATATGCTATAATTATAAGGCAATATCATACACTAAAAATTTTAAAAGCTATCTTAACTCACACACCAAGATCAAAATAATACATTCATTCACATACTAAACATGTAGTAATTGTTTTACCCTGTGCCCAATAATACTCTTTAATAATACCAGATTATAAACTCCAAGAACTCTTAATAATTTGTAATTGAAACCTTTTTATCTGGAAATTTTCATTTACCAATTGTAGCACATATATTATTACAAATATATCTACATAATACAAAAGAACAAATTAATAAACATACCAATTTCATAAAAAACATATTTATTTTACCCCATTTAAATAAGCTTGAGAGTTTGATAGATCTTTCATTAAATAAAATAAAAATAACTTTCTTAATTTAAAAGCCCTTCTGTTTTATATACAGATAAAAAAATAGCATGGTTTTAATTAAATGCAGAATAGACAAATAAATGAATATATCAGAACATGAGTTTCATGTAATATTGTCCTATGACAAGTATAACAATTAATACAGATAGACTTTTCAATGAGCCAGTAATAAACACATCAATAATAAAAGTTGAAACTATAGTTAGACAGAATCAACACATGAAGAAAATTCAAATTATTTATTTTCTTTAGAATAATACAACACATTTTAATTAGATGAAGAAATAAATTACTAGAATTCCAAGTTAGTATTTTATTTGTATTGGATGAAATACAAATATATAATGTCGTTTCCAAGATATTGAAAATATTAGCATGGATAATATTCTTTATCTTAATTAAACCATTAACCATCACATGATCACATTTCCTATACTAGCACATTAATTGTTGAGAAACAGAGCAAAACTCTCCATACAGTATTGCCACCTGTGCTAAACAGAGCAATCAATGGATGCCAGAAGGCTTGTGCATAAAATCCCTATCTAATGCCTACTCATCCAATATCCCCAGACTGGTTTCTGGCTTGTGGCCTTCGTCAGTGAGGAGCTTTGGATCTGATGCAGTGCTCTCAGATCCAAAGCTCCTCACTGACGAAGGCCACAAGCTAGAAACTAGTCTGGGGATATTGGATGAGTAGGCATTAGATAGGGATTTTATGCACAAGCCTTCTGGCATCCATTGATTACTCTGTTTAGCACAGGTGGCAATACTGTATGGAGAGTTTTGCTCTGTTTATCTTAATTAAATGAATAATTTTAAAATAATTATATTTTATTTCATGTTTAAATTTTCAATATTTTAAAAATAAATCACAACATTGATTTCAATAATTGAGAATATAATAATTTTCACGATAGCTTCTTGTAATAACAATAATTATATTTCAGTCATTAATGCTTTGAAGGCAATATTTTAACTCTTCTCACATGAACAAACTTAATAGAATATAAAAGGAATACTCTTTAAGCTTTGTAATTAGCTTATAAAACTTTAAATATTTTTAAAAATGAAATGTTAATAAATTAGCTTTGTAAAAAAATTATCTGAGTTATAAAACCTTATAGAAATGGTAAAAACATATGTTATACTTCTTCTGCTTATCAATTTCCAGTAGGATTTAAAAATATTTTTATAAAAATAAAGCACATTATTTTTCCAATAAACTATATTGTTTATGGGCAGAAGAGGATGTACAGTCAAAGTAGATTTGCTTAAGTGACTTTAAAGTTTCTAGCAACACATTATTTAACTAATAAAAATAATAAAATAGTTAAATGCAAATTGAACAAATAAGTTGAAGAGTTAATATATAAGTATATTATTTTGCAGTTTTTTTTTAAATGTATGTGGACTGGAGAAAAATACAACAGAGTTGATCATGTGGTATTTAGGAAGCAATCGGATATTGACATTGGGGCAGGCTTTTTAAAAATTAGTGCAACATTAGATTAATCAGGTCACATAAGAATACATTTGACCTTGAATTATTGTCTAGTCAGTAATTAAAACCAAATAAAATATATTTAATTTTGTTTTAATTATTAAATAAAACTATTAATTTAATTAAAATTAAATACATTTTTACTTTAATTCTTTAAGAGCTCCTAAAAACTATAATTAAAATCACTCTAAAATATCATTTATGAAATTTATTATTTTTATTATAAATAATTAATACTTTTAAAGATAATTTAATGCTTAAAATAATTCATTTAAAACTTTCTTTAAAATGCACACATGCATATAAATTCACAGACATGTTATAATAGATGAACTAGGAAATTATAAAATGGATTATGAAATCTATCACACAATTTAATAACTAATATTTTAAAAAATAGCAAAAACAAAATTTACTTGCTGAAATTAACTCAAAATATAAATCCATTTAAAGCTAACTTTACCCAAGCTTAACCTACCAAATTATAACAACTATTAAATAAATTAACTAATATTTTAGTAATTATTATTCAAATACATTTTAACACAGACATTTTATCAATATAACTTAAAGTATATAATAAATATTTTAAACAGTTTAAAAATCCCGAAGTTTATTTAGAAAAAGAGTTATTTTGACTTGAGTTTTTTTTTTAAAAACTTTTAAGATACTATTAAATGCATAATTCTGACTTAACCAAATATAAAGTTATAATATATATATATTCATTATAAATGACTTATTTTAAAATATAATATCAATACTTTTCCAGCTAAAATGAAATTTAAGATTATAATTTTTCTTATTAAAATACACTTTATTAATTTAAATGCAATTTAGATAGTATATATATATGTATGAAAAATGTATGTGTGGATAATAATTTCTATATTCATATATATTTAAAATTAGATTTTAAAGATTTAAACCAGCAATAATGATTTCAACAGTAATTGTCAAAAATAATAGACATGCAATTATTTAATTTACTTTCTTTAAAAGTTTAAACATTATTTATTTTTAAATAGATTTTATTTTGTTTTGTTTTAAAAATAGTATAACAATAAAATTATTTACTAGTGAAAAGAAGAGAGAGAAATGAATGCATCATTAAAAATGTATTAAGTTGTTTATTTGTAAAATGATGTAATTTACTTTAAAGGAAATTTTTATATATTTCAATTTTAAATAATTATTATTTAGAATTGTTATAGAACAACCTGAATGTGTATGAGAACATTTAACAGCAATTCAAATATCAGATAATGATTTAATGTGGCATTTGATGGTTTTCATCTTTATTTATTTATCATTGTTTGTATATACTGATGTAATAAGGAGAAAGTTATATAAGCATCTAAAATTGTTAGAAATTATACAATTTTTATTTACTTATTTGTCTTGTTTAATGGACATTTTGTTTTAAGACAAAAGATAATAAGATAAAAGTCAAACCTTTGTCCAACAAATCTAGGATGACCTCACAAACTATTTGTCAATCGATATTTTGACAAATTTGTATCTAAGGAAATACTGAAATTCTTCTAAGAATGTACAAAGGCAATTGTGAATAGAAAATTTGAATTTTTATTAATATGAAACAAATTATAAATCTCTGTTAAAATTAAAAAAAACTTTAAAATTGGTAAGCATTAGTGGCCTAGTGGTTAGCATAGCTATCTTCCAAGCAGTTGTCCCCCGTTCACTTCCCTGACCACACTTGGACATATATATATATAAACTTACATTAATTTGTTTATAAATGTTTCAGTTTTAAAGGAGGTTTCTTGAATAATGATAATAACTAATTTGAATAATAATATTTATCATGCTATACATTTCATAATTAAATCAGTTAGAATTGACTTGTTAATAGATCTTCAAATATCTACATGTCTCAACAATTTCACAAGAATTTCCAGAAGTAAGACTATGATGAAGAAGAGGCCTTTTCTATTTAATACTTAAAAAAAAAGTTTATTATTCAATTTGTGAAAGAACCTATATTTAAATATTTTATTACAAATAACATTTACTTTTAACTCTCTTCCAATAATCAAAAAGAGAGTTTCTGGATTAATTTATTCTATACAATACTAAACACTGTTTTAATAGAATATAAAATGATATTTTGAATTTCCCCTAGAAACTTTCATATTTATATATTAAATGAAACATTATTGGTCTTTGTGAACTTAGAAGGAAAAGGAAAAGACAATTGATTTAAAAAGTTGACATGTATTCTACTACAAAGGCGCAAATATTGGAAGTACAAGTAGGATTTGTTATAAATGAAATATGGAAGAACAACATTGTGGAGATTGATGGTATATCAGACAGAATAGCAAGATTAGTTATGAAACTTAATAGCCAATACCAAAATCAGATAATTCAGGTTTATGCCCCAACAAGTTCTCGTAGTGATGAAGTGGTAGAGGATATTTATATGGATGTACAAAAGGCTTTTGATCAGACCAAACAATGTTTTAAAATTGTTATGGAAGAGTTTAATGCTAGAATTGTTAAACAATTGAAAGATGAAAGTGCTGTACATCAATGTGGTTATAGTACTTAAAATGAGAGAGGACATAAACTTGTGAAGTTTGCAGAAAAATAAAAACTTTATATTTTGAATTCTTTTTTTTTGAGAAAAATCTTCAAAAGAAATGTACATACACGGAAGTATCCAAATAAAGGTACAGCAGAAATGAGTTATGTTTTGACTAATAAAAATAAATATTTCAAGATGATAATGTTCTTATTAAATTCAACACAGAAAGTGATCATTAATTAGTGAGATGTAAGAAACATGTTAATGTGAAACTATAAGGACAAAAATTAAGAAAAACAATATTCACTGTTGATATTCATAATCTTTGGAAACATTATAATGAATTGAAGTTAGAGCTTGCAAATCGTTTTCAAATATTAGCAGATTTTGAACTTGATTCAAATTTGTATAAAATTAATAGAAAAATAACTGATAAACTTTTAAAAACTGAAGCAAAGATAATTGGTAGAAAAAAAATTGCCATTTGACCAATAAAATTTCAACTGATACTAAAGCATTTATGAAGATAAAAGGAAATATGAAAATATATAAAAATGATGCATTGAGAAGGACTGCATATCTTGAAATTGTGTAAAATGCTGCAAAAAGAGTTGATAATAAATAATTTAAAAAAGTATAATTGTGATCTCGCAAGAAAATCTATAGAAGATAATGAAACTTCAAGAATGTAAAACAACATATTGTTAGTGGTAGGAAACTTATACCTGCAGTAAGAAAAAAAGATGGAACTATTACTAAAAAAAGAGATGACATCATGAAATGGGTAGAAGTGTTCTATCAAAAATTATATAGTTATAAAAAACAAGGCCCTACATCTATTACATCTTCTGAATTGCCCAGGATTTGAAATGAAAAAGTAAGACATGTAATTATATTTATAAAGAAGGAAAAAGTTTGATAATGATGGAATTATAACTGATACCTTTAAAGAAGCAGGTAAAAAAAAATAGAAAAAAGTTGCCAAAGTTATATACCAAATCTATAAATGATAAAGATGTACCAGATGATTGAAAGAATGCAATATTAATATTAATATTTAAAAAAGATGATAAAAGGATAAAAATTATGGACCTATCAGTCTTTTAAAATAGTAAATTTTATTATAGTGACAGAAGTGAGAAAAAGCAGAAGTTATTGATACTGCAGAAAAAATGTATATTAGGAATTTTTTTTTTTGAGAAAAATACTGAATAGAAATGAATATGAAAACATCCAAATGATGACACAATACAATTGGATTGTATTTTGACTAACATAAAATATCAATTTCAAGATGGTAATATTTTTAATGGATTCAAGATAGGAAGTAATCTTCACATCAGGAAGATTAAAATATATGTGTGCAGGACTATTAAAAATGAACAATATTAACAATTAATATTTTTAACCTTTATAATTACTTAATAATTTTTAAATTAGAACATTCAAGTCATTTTAAATATTAATAGACTTCGAAGATGTTTCAGACTTGACTGAAATCAATAAAATGGTCACTAATACTCTATTAAGAAATATAAAAATGGCAGCTGGTATACAAATATCAGCAATTTACGAATAAATTTTCTACTGAGTCAAAATAATCAAGTCAAAAAGAATGAATATTTAGAATTTTACAAAATGATACAAAAAAATAAAAAAAAGAGCTAATAATGATAGGTAAATTTATTTGGTAAAAAATGGTATAGAAAAGAATATGTCTCAAAAGTATAGAATAATATTTTGTTATTGGAAGAAAAATTGTTTCAGTTATAAGAAGAACAAAAAAGAACTATTATTACAAGAAAAAATATATAAGAATAAAAAGAGAGTGGAAAACATGATATTTGTGAAAGACTTCTATAAAAACATTATATAGGAATAAAGAACAAAATGACAAAGTATCACCTAATATTACTATATTTTCGCAATTATCAAATATTTTTTAAATGAAGAAGTGAGATATGCAATTAAATTTATAAAAAAAGGAAAAGCTCTGGAAAGTGGTGGAATCATTATTGATATTTTAGAAGTAAATGACGAAATATAAATATTATTGGCAAAGTTATACAGCAAATGCCTATAAAGATGTAGCAGATGATTGAAAGAAGGCAGTAATAATATTTATATTTAAGATAAGATATTAGAAATTACAACTCTGTCAGTCAGAAATTATTTATATACAAAATATTTATCCTAGATAATTACAATTCGTTTACAATGGACTTTATTTTGTTCTAAAAAAACAAAAGGACAAGTTTATTTCAAAAGTGGCATCAGCGCAGTGAAAGACACATTCTAGGAATTTGTAGATTATGAAAATGCATTTGATTCTACAAAAATTCCTATAATGATTTTAAAGCTTTGAATGTAAGATATAAATGCAGGAAACTATAATTTTTGAGCAGTATTTATCAAATTGTAACCACAATGATTAGATCGCTTGGTAATACTAATGATATAAATTTTATGAATAGTGTAGACAATATGCTTTCATATCTTCAAAACTTTTTACAATAAATATTTTGTAAATTAAAATGAAAAGCTGAGAATGTAAAAATAAATGACGATTATTTATGTAATTTAATTTTTGCATATGATGTAGTTGTTTTTGTAAATGATGCTTCGGAATAGATGAAAGTAATAAGGTACACTAGAGGGAGCCAAGGACTCCAGTTAACTCTCTTTCTGGCTCCTCGTTTCATTCCCTTTTTCCTAGTTTAGGGAATTAAATTTCTCTAAAACTATCGCTATTACAAAGGGGAGTTTCTTAGCTCTCTTTTCATATGCAAGCTATATCAACAATGTAATCACAAGCAAAAATAATTTCAACTCTTATAAAAACGCTATGTGTATATATGGCAGCCTTTGAAATTACAAAAGATTTTTACAGAGATTTCATCTTTTAATGAAAAGGTTTTGGTTCACTTAATTTTGTTGAACGAATGAGAGTCTGGTTGTTGGGATGGTCCCCAGAGGCCTAAATCCTAGTTCTTTTGAGGGAGGGGGCTGGGATGAGAATGCTGTGGTGATCGTTACCATTCTCATTCACAAGATAGAAACAATAATGTTATTTATGGCAATTTTTTTAACATTAATGTCATGAATAATTTTATCCATGTATTATTGCAAAATAAGTTGCAGTTTGACTTCATAATTCTAATTGCAAGTGTTTCACCTTATTAAATTTTATTACTTCCAATGTTGTTATTGATAGGGCTGGCCTTTTGCTGTACATGTGATTTTCGTGATGAATTAAAATGGTTTTCAGCAGAGACACTTTGAAACTTGGATTTTTTCCCCTTGTTCTCCACAGTTTTTCCATAATTTTTTCCAAAGTATTCAGGATTGCTCTCTTGTGAAGATATTCGAGGCCATTTGGAGGAACTGAACAGTAGATTGATTTAGTCCATATCTTATGTTATCTCTAAGGTTTTCCTATTTTTCAACTTATCTACCACAAATTGGATTTCTCAATATTGTACTCCAAAAACACTATTTATATTTGATTTCTAGACTTTACAAATAATTCCTAATAGTTTATATCAATCCACCTGAGCAACCAAGCCTATCAACATTACATCTTACCAAAGACTCTTCTTTGCCTGGACTACACACCCTTTCCATATCCCCTTCCCATTTCATATGCATTCCCTTCCTCTTTACCATATACTACTTGAATTTCATTTTGCCATGTAATTTTTCCTTTGTAAATCTTTCTAACTATTGTGTATTTTGTTTTTTTGAAGAATAAAAGTTTTCATCACAGAGAAAAAAAGTAAGAAAGTAGCACTAAAGGTAAATTATAATAAGGCTAAAGTAATATTCAATGAATATTTTCAGAAGAAAAAATAAAGATTGATAGTCATGAATTGAAAAATATTAAATACAATTATCTTGTTCAGATTATTAATACAAATGAAACCCTAATAGATGAAATTAATTATAAAGTTTAACTTGGATAGAGCCTTTGGCCAGAAATAACTTAGTCTTAAACTGAAATATGTGTATGTATTTAAGGAAGTTTTTTAATTTATATACTTTACCAGTTCTTATATAATACTCAAACATTTAATAAAACAGCAACACAGAGACTGCAAACCATTCAGTGAAATATAGAAAGATTATGTTAAGAGTAATAGTAAGAAATCAAAAATGAAATGCATGGGAGAAAGAATGAACAGAAATCATCGGTACATTTAAAAGAGTTAAAAGATTGAAATCAAAATGGGCTGATCAAATTTTTAAAAATGATATTAAATGAACAGTTGACATTTTAACTTTCAATTGTTTATCAATTCTAACATTAAATTCTATCATGTCAACCTTAAAATATTATATATTTTGGCCAAAAGCATTTTCTACATCCATATAAAAATACTTTACTTATTCATAATGATTAAAACTTGGAGCATAAATATGAATTAACTAATTTGATAATTTCAAACAAATTGAGTAACTAATCTTGTCATTCTGTGTGATATATCATATTCCACCAATCTCTATAATGTGACTCTTTCACTATTTATAAATAATAATCACTACTCTGCTTGTGCCTCCAATCTCTCATCTTTTGTAGTAATGAAAGTATTCACTTTTTAAAATAAATTATCACTTCATCTTTTCTTCTAACTTCATAAAGACCAGTAATGTTCTTTTTAATATTAGACAGTTTCTTTTTCCAATTCATGTCACTTAAGTGTGAGCTACAGTTGTAAAATATAATTATATAATGGCTGTCTAGGTCAACAGTCAAAAATTATTAGCAACTTTTTTCTCTGATAACTAACTGTTGTCTTGGATAATATGGAGCCATAATTTTTTGTCTATCATACCTGTAAATATCTTTTTTTTTTAAAAATCACACACTCACACATTTTTCCTGCCTTCCAAAAAAAATCAAATGTTATTTGAATTAAGATTGATCAGACAACTGAGAATAAAGAGGATGTTTTTGATTTTGAACTCAGAGGTAAAAATCAATAAACACACTACACTGACTGATGTGTATTGGTAAATAGTTATTTATTTACTATATGACTAATCTTGTAATAATAACAATTGCAATGCCAAATAATAGGGAATGGAATTTAGTAATTTGCATTGGTTCTATTAAGATCTCAAAGATGAATCAAAGGATTTTCTTTCAATTAACAATAAACCCTTTTCTGCATATATACACTCATATATAATATACATTTTTCATTTGCTTGTATATGTAATTCGTAGGCCTATGTATGCATATATATATATATATGTTTAACAAAGGGGTTTCTTTCTTATATTAATATCATAAAGCTGAGTGTACTTTTGGTGATGAGCACCATAATCAGTTAAGATTATGGTCATCATTGCCAAAAGTGCACCCAGATTTCTGATATAACAATAAGAAAGATATCACTTCATTTTGAATATATACATACATAAGCTAAAGAATTACACACACACACACACACACACACATATATATATATATATATATATATATAATGGGTGGCTAATACTTTTTTCATCAATGCATTTTTCACATCACTCCCATATTTACTTTCTTCATATTACAAACATCTACCAATACAAAAATTCAGATCATTCTCTAATTTTGAATACATTTTATGAATAATCTTTACTTTTTAGATGAACTACTTATTAAACCGCTGAATTTCTTAGCCCCTATTGACAACTCAGTGATTTTGACTGCATCACTCTCATGCAAGATGGATATTGGTTTCTATCCATTTTCAGTACCATGTGGACAAGTTATATATATATATATATATATAATCTGTTACACTTCTGGATATTCTTAATGGAATATTAAAGAGTATATTTGGAATAAAAATAATTTCTCATTTAATAAATGATTAGTAAAAATCCTTAATATATTTGTATAAAAAGCAGTTGGGAGTGCAGAATATTTGACACTTATAATGAAACTATAGTAATTTACTATCTACATATACCAAGGATAATATAAAAATATGTGTTAAGATTCAATAGGGGAAAAACATTTTTATCTTTATATATTCTGTTTAATATTTCATTTTTCTACTTTGCAAAATTGAAATATTATGTTTTAGAATGTCTTTCATTTGGAAACTTATATTTGAAATAAATAATGTAAATATTATCAAAAATAGTGCAAAAATTAAATGTTGCAAATGTGACTAAATTTGACACTAGGGTCTTTTAAATAAGAGTGGGAGCAGTTGGGGTTTTAGCAAGTAGTAAATTTGTTAAGTGAAGATAATATTCAAGTTTTACTATTTCCAACATCAATAAATAAATGCTTAAAACTATCAAAAACTTAAAGAATCTATTCTTTGCATTTATTACAGTTTTCTGAGTTATTACTTCCATTTAAATTTTAGATACATTAAGCTGTGCACATTTAATATTTACATTCACAAATTGATTTTTCATTAATATTATAAGATTACTAAAAATGAGATGCCATCTTAATCTATTAAATATTCAATTGTAATTTCAGAATACACTATGTCATATTTAAATCAGCTAATATATATCACTCTCTATTCTGTACAATGTCAAGAAATGAATTCTTAAATCATTGAAAGAAAGCATAAAGAATAGGTAGACCATTTTATGTTTTTGCAATTATTGATGCATGAATATTGTTTATACGTTGCTTTTGGAAAGTTTGTTATTTCTATTTAAAATTTATATATGTATAATCTATAAGTAAATAAAAGAAATATAATCATATAACAGCTAATTGTATTTTTGTAATATTAACATATAAATACATTTTCCCTGCAAATATTTCTTGCCCATATGAAACATTTATAATCTATTGCATATACACTTTAATTTATTAACAATATTTTTACATATAGAACAAAAAAAATAAAGATTCAAATAAATAAATTCTTCAATATTCTTAACAAAGTATTTTATAATGAATTTAAGCATAGTTTTTAATGGTAGAGATAAATCCCATTTATATTATAAATATTATCATAAAGATTATTGTAAAAAATGAAAAATTGATTTCTTTCAAAAACATGATATCTTTGAGAATAGAATACAATGGAAAGCTACAATTAAGAAGAATTTTTAAAGAAAGTTTAATGACTATAAAAGAGATTAAAAAATAGCACTACATCATATCAAATAAACATAATAAAAATCAGTGAATAATATGTGTGAACAAATTTTTTGTTCATGAATTTGTTTATATATTCACACAAAATTCATCTTTAAAGTTTTGAGAAGGATATTTCCAGATTTTTGATTTTTCTGAGATTAGAGTGTCTTTATCTATTTTATAAGTATGGTAATAGCTAATGAATGAAACATTTTAAAACAATGATACAATGAAGTAACTAATTGTACATCAATGGAACACTTTAATAAAAACATTAACATTAACACAAATATAAAACAGGTTTAAGATAGAATCAGCTTATAAAATATTAAAAATGTTACCTATTCATATTTAAATGATTTAATTTAAAATATATGTATCACATTAAAACTATTAATGAATGCTAATACTGTTCATAAGTATATGCATCCCTGTATGCAGTGTTTGTGAGTGCATGTATTAAAATTAAAAAAAAACCCCAAAAGAAACAAATAATTATTTAAAATGTTAAAATTATAAACAATTATAATAACATATGCTCCATTTTAATTGCTACTGATAGATTAAATTGAGGTTATGAGAGAAAGCTCTCATTACTCAAGCATTCAACTCTGATATATGTATTGTATTATGTGTTCATATATATTTATTAAACTGTTGTACTTATAAAAAAGCATGACTTAAGATGACAATAGATGGACAGTTGAAATCTTAAACTGGATTCAAAGAGCTTGTAAAAGACATAGAAAGACCCCACGTGTGAGTTGGATGAAATAAGAAAGTATGCTGATGTGTTGAGAAGAGGTTAGAAGTTGAGGAAACTGAATTGAACTTAAAAAAATCTAAATCCAGCAGTATATCAATAATGATTGAAAATAATGATGATTAATTAACAAAGAATCCTTAAAATATTTGAATATAAATAAATAATCAAAATGTTGGCAAATCTGGTCATTGTATGATATCAGAGTATCAGAAATGGTAGATTGATCTTTACCACCTGAATCTTTTCTTCATTTTCTGTTTAACTGATCAGATTAATATTTGAGTAATTAGTGGGTTCAAGACAGATAATTTTTTTTTATATAGACAAAACTTATTTTAACATCATAATATGGAATCATCATTATAAGGTAATACTTTATTATTATTATTATTATTATTATTATTATTATTATTATTATTATTATTATTATTATTATTATTATTATTATTATTATTATTATTATTATTATTATTATTATTATTATTATTATTATTATTATTATTATTATTATTATTATTATTATTATTATTATTATTTACAAAAAGCATAAACAAATAGATGTATAAATAAGATGAAGCTTAATTTACACAATGATTTAAATTACATTTATTAAAACCTAAATATTACTATAAATAAATGCAAGTGGATGAAATAAAGGATGATCATCATCTCAGGTAATAAATAAATTTGAAAATTTGACACATTAAAAAAGAAAAAAAAAACTTTGTCAAAAATCATCCATGAGATGAATAGACTAGATTTGATATATTATGCCTAATTTAAAAATGATAATTATGGCATTATTGACAATTTATAATATTTAATGGGTATAAGTTTATTTAATCATGGGTATTTGCAACCATTTCGTTAAATATATATATATAGTGGACATTATAATAATAAATTTCAGTGCTTTATCTCTAAAGAAATGTAATAAATATATAGAGCAAAGCATTAATAACGTTAATTAAGCATGATGTACTTAGCATTCTTTCATCTTAAAAAAAGAGTCTCTGACATTTAAGATTTATATAATGGATATACAAAGTTAAATATGATCACATGAAACAAATGAATAGTCAAATCAATTACTCTGTAATAAAAGTAGTTAACTAATAAAAAAGTCTCTACTTTAATAATAATAATAATAATAATAATAATAATAATAATAATAATAATAATAATAATAATAATAATAATAATAATAATAATAATAATAATAATAATAATAATAATAATAATGATGATGATGATGCTGCTGATGATGATGATACTAATACATCTGATTAATTAAGAAGAAAATGCTGTGTGGAAGATGGGTGCACTTTATTTCAAGGTAATTGTATTTCATTTTAAAAATGTAGATACTTAATAAATAAAATTGGGCATTTTTAGAATAGAAAAGAGATTGATGCAATTGAACTGTACCCATAAAATAGAAGGGAATAGAATGATATTTGATTAGATAACATCAGATTTCTTGCTTGAAATACTGATAAGCACATGATTAAATTATGCAATTTATTAAAAAAGTGTATAATGTTCAGGGGGTGACCAACAATGAGATGGATGAATTCCATTCTCATTATAATGAATGTCTTTTTGAACAGTTTAGAAATTGAAAATAATTTATGGGTTACATTGGAGAAGTGTTATCTTATATTTATTAGAAGATTGATTTAATAGTACAGTATTTAATACAGAACAATCTTTTCCACTCTACTCCAGAGTTATCTATTGTAAGCATAAAAAATCAATGATAATGTCACATCCACACCTTCAGACTAATTTATGACTTATATTATATGTCAGTAAAAACATTGGCTTAAAGTCCTTCACACCAAACATTCAATTTTATTTTATTTATATTAATAAAAAAAATTAATGCCCGAATTTTAAAAACAGCCTAATGTTTTGAATCCAATATAACTTTCTTGTACAATCGTATAGATCGGCCACTAAGAACGGATAATTATATGTTTTACTGACTTCAATTTTATGCTTACTAAAGACTTTCCCTCTTTGGATTTAAAATAGAGACACAAACAAAAGTAGCACTAATCCTTTCTCTATTTACATTTAAATAATGTTGAGTTATATCGTATGATTTCCAAAAAAAAAAAACCAAAACTGGATTTTTTTAAAACATTACCTCACACAGAAAAAAATAATAATATAAAATTTTATCCCTCAGAGGCATAAAAAAAGTTGTCTTAACGATCAGCCAAAATAGGGCTTAGTGTAATAATATGACTAATTTTTTTCTTTGAATTAATAAAAAAATATATTATAAAGTATGTGTTAATATTATTTATAATAAAAAAGTCAATATTTAGTCTTAATAAATTAGTGAACTATATATATATTTTTTAATTTAATATTTATTCTCTGAATCTGCAAATCTTGTAAAAGTCAATATTTTTGAGATTTTTTTTAATCTTTCGTCCATGGAAACGCATCACAAGAATTATTTAGCACTGATTAGATCGAAAAACAGTTTTGATAAAAAGAACAGAATTATAATTTCAATTATTTATAATATATATTTTATTTATCTATTGAGAATTATAAAAGACGTATTTAAAGAGGTTTTTGTTCTTTATTAATTTTTATAATAGTCTATGTTTACATTATTTATTTACATCTAATAATAGAGCAATTGAAAAATATATTTCAAATATTAAATGATTTATTGAGACGTAAAAGTAAAAACAAAAATAGATTTATTAACTATAAAATTTTGAAGATTTAAATTGTTTTTTTTTTTTTTAATATTTAATAACTATACATATCAAAGATAATGAATACTAATAGATAAGGTAATAAGGAGAAGAAATCGGCAGTTGCTTTAATAAATAAGAAATAAACTAAAGGAAATTTGCTTATAAATGTATAAAAACTTAGCCTAATTAGAATATATAGTAACAGTAACTACGAAAACAATCATACATCTCTTTAATCATTTTTTCTTTAGGGCAAACATTTCATCATTTATTTATTTAATATAATTATGTATTTACTTATTTAAATAAATAATTATACATTTAATTTTAAATTTCTTTTTTAGTTATTTTTTTTGTTACAAATAATTAAATATATATTTTTTTAAATTTCAAAAACATAGAAACAACCCTAATTTAACAATCGAGTGCAAAAGGTTACACAAAGAACGAAGAGGTAAAGGTTAATTAATTACGTAGCACTAACTACTTTATTTGTCAAAAAAAAAAAAAAAGATAATAAACTGCATTTTTGTAAACATTATTTATTTTATTAAAAAAAATCTTTATTTACTAGTTATTAAATTACAAATCTGTATATTGAAAAAGAAGAGGAAAGGAGGAAGTAGAGGGGGTAGAAAAATAGAAGTGATTATGAAAATAACACACATATCTTTTACTCTGATATATTAATCGTAGTGTTATAATTTAAAACTTTTTTTAGAACTAATTCTACGAAGTTAACTAGTTAGAATAATTAGATAAATAAATTTGAATCTGAACCTTTTAAAGTCTATTTTTTCTCTAATAAATGATTACAATTTTATTGATATCGTTGCGACGTCTATGAACAAATTCGGTAAGTTCTTTTTTTTAAGGATTAATTTCCATTATTTTATAAATATTAATAAAGATTTAATCAAAATTTAATTACATAAAAAGTTATACTTTAATCTTTTATATAATGTAAATATTTTTATTGTTGTTATTACGATATATTCGTCCATGTCATTTCTATATATGAAGTTATTGTTTTATCATTACAAATAAAATAGTTTTTTTTTCTCGGAAAAATATGCGTAATGTATAAACGTGTACGATTTTACATTTATTCTAACATTACATAGGCGCACATATATGTACAATACATATGTTAAAAAAATAAAATAAAAAATTCATTATATACGTATATTAAATACAGTCTCAAATGTGTTATTTATTCTTTCTCTCTCTTTCTATATATACACACGTATAGAAAATTATTTATATTAATAAACAATAAAAAAAAAGATTAAAATCAATGATTAATAGTAATATTAATTCTATTAATAAAGTTAATCTATATACTAAATAAAAGAGTCATAATATTTTAAATAGTCATAAATATATTCTTATACTTTTGATGCATATGTGTCATCATTATAATAATGGATAAGTGAGTAGATCGATTAATCATTTGGACTGAATGCCATTTATAAGAAATCGTGACTATTTGTGTGTGTGTGTTTTTCTTGTATAAATTTCCTTAGATTTTATTTTTGTTCAGCAGTTTTGTTTGAAGGTTATTATTTTTATTAATGTCGTATGATAATTCTTATTATAAAGAAAACTAGTCTTAATGACATTAGAAAATTTTTGATCAGCTGTTAATTAAGATGATATTAAATTTAAACAAACGCGCGCACACACATGTACCACCACTTATGAGCACAAATATTACATTTTCCAATTTAAAACATTGGGTATAAAACAAATATATATAAAACGCTTCTAAGTTATAATTAAAAAATTAATCAATTTTATTTGTGCTTTAAATAAATTGAGATATATAATCACATTTATGTGCGTGCTTCTGCAAATTACTAATGTAAAAAAAAATACTTTTTCTGTAAGGAGTAGTAATTAAGTACATGTGGTAAAATAAATTTTATAAATGCTAGAATATCCAATAATTAATCAAGAAAATTAAGAATTAAAAGGAAAAAAGAAATTAAAAACTAAAATAAAAACTGTATAAGTCAAAGAGCGGTCTCTTTGTAACCTAGAACCATACTGAAAGTTATTTCATTTTTGTTTTCTTTTTAATTATTAATTTAAATATATATATATATTAATTCATGTAGATTACTAATTTTCTTTATCTAATAAATAAACGAACACAATTATATATATAGTTTGAATAATAATAATAATCATAATCATAATTGATTATTGTAAAAACTTAACAAATTTGAAATTAATAGACCTCCTTCCTTGGTTACTATCTTTAATTATTATTATAAATTAATATAAGTAAGCAAGAAACTGTAAATTAAATTATTCTAGATATACTGAATACAGCAACTCTATTTGCCTTATTCGTATAATACTCTTTAAAATGATGTATTAAGACCGAAGTTTTGTTTTTCATAAATTTTTCAATGTTTTCTTGTCACTAATTACAAAGATTCTGATTGATTGTGCGTTGGTGATCGAGTGGTCAACATAGCCGCCTTACAAGCAATTGTTCCGGGTTAGTGGGTTCGCTTCTTCGCCGATGCTATGATACATGAAAAAAAAAATACTGATGATTTAAATTTTTAAAATTGATATTTTTTATCAGAAAAAAGTCAAAAGTTAATTAAGCAATAAAAGAATTGAAGTGGAGATAAAACTTTTTTTTTATTGTTATTGATGAATTTTTAAATATGTTCAAAAAATTTAATATAATTGTTTTCCATAATTGATTTAGCTGTCTATCCAGTGTTGAAGTGTTGATATATATATATGAAAGCATGTCATGATAAAATTTTCCTATGCAGTTTTTATGTAATGCATTAGAAGGTCTGGTATATTTTGCTGACTAGGGAAGGCCAACTATTTAATTCCATCTCCCTTCAAAAAATATCTGCCAATATCAAAATTTTAAAAATAAATATTTTTTAAAAAAGCAAAATACAAAAAAAATGATTATAATTGAAAAAACAACAACATAACTTCGTATAAAATTTTGATCTTTAAATATCAGTGCTGTTTCCCCACTGAAATCTGCATTCTACTAAATTGTCTGGTTTGTTAAATATTCACCAATTCTTGTGCTGCGATGACTGTTGTCAGACTATGTTTTATAAACATAAAATTAACTCATTTACATTTTTATTTTCCAATTTTTGTATGAATAGAATATCTGAGAAGTAATATTATATAGATAAAATTTCCATTTACACTCCAGTATTAACAATGAATCATCAATATGATAAATAATTTAACTTTACACATTAGAATTAATTGCTAGTCATTTGAAAGCATGGAGAAAGTTTACCATTCTTATGATTTCCTACTATTAGAAATATTGTATTAAGCAATATTTCTACATTCAATAATTGGTTAATTTTACTAAAATAAGTAGCAATTAACTCTACCTTGTAAAATAAATTATTTGCCATATTGAATAAGACTTTGCTTGTATGTGAGTAGAATTGGAAGTTTATGTCTGGTTAATACTATCAGAATTCTTATTAAGTAAAAAAAAATATTCTTCATACATGCACTCTTAAACTAACATTAAATTGATATGCATTCTCCCATCAATAAGTTTTTTTAAAAGCATGAGTTTTCCACTTATGCATAGAACTTATTCTTAAATAATTCAATCCTTATTGACTATACTTAAATCAGGGCTGTATTTTATTATGAGTCTGATATTTCAATTGTCACATTATTTTCACCAGTTTAATTTATATATCACAGGTGAAAAAAATTCTCATTTTTAACTATCTGTAACTTTGAATTATATTATTTTGAATATATGTAATCACTAATAATATAGCAATTTTTTATAGTTATTTTGTAGATGTACATTATTTTTATACATGCATTAAGATATCAGGCTCATAATAATATCAAGCTCTGATTTAAGCACAGTCAATAAAAATGGGTTTATTTAAGAATAGATTGTAAGTGTAAATGGACCACTTATGCTGTTAAAACACTTACTGATGGTAGAGGTGTGATGCTTTTATATCAGTTTAATAGTGCATGTGTGAAAAATAATTTCCTTCCACAAAATTATGCATATATAAATCACTATAGTATTATTTATTATATATATTCAAATTAATAAGATTCAAAGTTGCAGGTAGTTAAAAAAAAAAAATGTTATCTTCCCTGTGATATATAAAGTAATCTGGTGTAAATAATTTGTCAAATGAAATACCAGTCTCATAATAATATCAAGCCATGATTTAAGCATGGTCAATAAGAGCTGTTTTTTTATGAACAGTCTTATTGATGGGAGAGTGAGTTTCAATTTAATATGAATTTAATAGGGCATGTGTGAAGAATAATTGCCTTCCACAACATTACATATGTATAAATTGCTACATTATTTTTTATTAAGTAAGTTAAATGAATTTATTTTATGTTTGTAAGATCAAATTTGGCAATAGAGGGCAGTGCGATGATGTAAATAAAATTGGAAAAGTTCATCATTCCATTCTATGATTATTCTTCAGCATCGAATGAATTCCAAAGACTGAGTGATAGTTTGTTAAACAGGAAAAATAAATAAATATGATGCTTCACCACTAAACAGAATGGTTATTAAAAAGGCATTATATGAGCAAATGATTTCTTGATTTTAGTTAAATTAATTTGCAAAACCAATCAGAATTTAAAACATATACATCAAATAGTGCATCACATTTTTTTAGATAACAGTTAACATCTATTTAAACAGTGATAAGACATGCTATCTTTCTAATCTAAAATTATTAATGTAAATATAAACAACCAATGGACATCAGGTGATGAGTATTAATCAAATTGTAGACTATATTCTACCTACTGACTTTATCAGTTTTACAAATATTACCAAAATCACACTTTTCTTTATTTTTTTCTGTAATATCCTATAAATACAATTTATCCAAACTAATTTAAACACATTTTAACAAAAGTCATTAATTGTATATATATATATGCCTATGTTTTGACTAACCTGCAGTCTTCTTCAGAGCTAGTTCACTTTAATCTCTTTTAATTTTTTTTAAAAGATTAAAGTGAACTGATTCTTAAGAAGACTGCAGAACAGTCAAAACGTAGGTGTATGCATATATGTACAAATAACGACTTTTGCTAAAAAGTGTCCAAAGTGGCTTGGATAAATTGTAATTGTCAGTTTTAATTCTTCTAACTTGTAAACAACAAAACACAGTGGATTTATTTTCTGTTTTTTTCAAATGGGAATCAATCCAGAAAGTTTTTAGCCTAAGAATTAGATATTCCTAAATGGAATTATTACCCACTCATAACGATATTGATAAAATCTATTATTATTTTTTCAGGATTTTAATCTTGAAAAATGATTTGTCTATGAAGACTCATTTTTTTTTTTTATGATATAAACGTAAATAATAGTTATAGTCAGTTTGCTGCATGTATGCCATCCTGAGTTGTCAAATGCTATTCAGAATGGTTTACATGCTATAAGATTGCTATTTTGAATATTATAAAATTTGATCGAAAGTTTTTTATTTATACTGTCTGATTTTACACACACACATGCGCGTCACACATACACGTGCATATATATATAAGCTTTAGTTGACACAGATTACTGGATAATCGAAAGCGCTCCTAAATGGATAAATTTTTTTACTTATTTAGTTACTGTATTTACAAATATTCAGTTATATAATTATGTATATTGTTTTAAAAATACAGACATTGAATCATAATATATATATATATATATATATATATATATATATATATATATATATATATATGGTTTCCAGTTAAAGATGGTTATGAAAATAACAAAATATTTTGGTGCTATATACAAGTTACTTGTTAGAATTATTCCCACTGTTAATACTATTTTTATTATAATTAGTCTGTAACAACATTTTACTTGACTTACATATTTATATATATTTGTAGTTAGTTTACTGTCACTTACCTTTTAACATATTTTATCTCTCTGATTTGAGATATGAGTTTTATGAAAATCAATCCATAAGCACGTTCTAATTATATATTAATTATATATGCAAATGTCATATAAAATTTTCAATTAAAAATCAAACCATATTTACACATATTATTGAATTGCTACATTTTTTTAAAAAAAAAATTCTATTAATAATGCTTTAAATACATTTCTTTATATTATTCTAATAATGAATTGAAACTACAATTTTTTTATCTCTGCAATTACTTCCACTCATTTTTATCCCCATATCCAAATTTATCAACTCAAGATTATCTCTAAAAATTTATCAGTTTTTGCATTAAAGTCTCACATGATAATTAAAAATATTGGTTGATGTGACTAAATGTATATCTAAATTATCTGCATGTGATACCTTTCGAAAGTTAACATGTTTAAAATTACCCTGAAGAGATTTATTATGGATATACATTTTAAAAGGTCATTGTATACAGTTATTTTATTTTTAATGAATTGATGTCCACGTTTTGATCAACAATTTTATCTTCTTTCTAATTTTGCCAATATCCTAATAAATACAGCATAGTTATTTGTCATGCATTTTGCAAATGTTTAATAATTGTATTTTTCCAAATATAATGTTCTCATAATCTAAATTTAAAACCCAGAAACTTTTAACCCCTCTCTTCCTTGGTACCTTCTTTGATAAATATAGATTAAAACTTTATTTGTCATATTAATACATATAGACATATGCATTAATTCTGTCTTAAAAAGGAAAATTAACTTGATGTAAGGCAGAAATTATTAGGTTGTTTTTTAAAAAAGAAGAAAATAAAAAAAATATATAAAGAGAGAACCAAAGTGCTTTTTAATTTCAAATTCAAAGATGAAAAATGAAAATTTACTTTGCTATTCACATGCTTATTTATTTGTGTTTATCAAGAGAATATTTATTTAGTAATGATATATTCAATAATTAGTAAAGTGAAAGTCAGTAATGGAAAAAATAATGAAAGATGGTTATAAATAAAAATAAATATAAAATTACAGATATTTTTTAATAAGTATTTTGCTTTTATTGAAGTGCATTCTGAATTTTTATCTGATGCTAATGTAGAAAATAGTGTAAATATTAAGCCATCATTTGCATAATTTGAGCATTAAAGATTCAAATTGGTCATGCATAATTTGAAAACTATTAAATTAATGAATATTAAAAGGGAATATGGATATTTGAAGTTCCTGTTTGGTAATTTTATTTAATTTTTCATTACATCCCCATAATTATATGATTTCTTAAAGATCTATGTTATTATTCATACTATTTAAAAAGAATTAATCTAGCAATACTTGAAACTACAGGGGGTTAGCTTTGTTATCTACTCTTTTAAAAATAGAATATACATAATAAAATCAAGGTAATGGTATTTTTGATAAAAAGTAAATATTGAAATTTCAATATGGATTTGTAACAAATGATGTTAATGTAAGATCTGTTACTTACTATATCAGCACCAGTGTATAAATTTAGACTTTAGTAAATTGCATTGATATTTCTATGACTGAATACTATCATGGGAATCAAACCCGGATCCTTATCTTTGGCAGAATGGTTCAGTTGGTTTGAGTGTTAACTTAAAATTCAATATTCAAGAATCTAAGGATATAGGTTTGATTATCATGCTAATACTGTTACTGGTTAGGCCATCAACATCTGAAGAAGAGAGGAGACTAAATATCTTTTGAAACATTATTCTGCATATACTAACTTGTGTGTTATTACTAATAGTTGAATGTAATTTGGAAATTTAAATAAAGTTAATTGTTTTTAAAGATATTCAATACTTAATATTAGATGGTGAAAATAATCCAACAAATATATACAACTAAAATACCATCATAACAACCCTTTAGAAAAATATTGCATTTTACTTTTTACCATTATGATGCATTTAACAATTTATATTTTAAAAAAGAAAGCACTATTCAACTAAAATCAAAAGTATAATAATATATACTTTTGTTTTCAAATAATTAAGATACAAAAATTTTGTAAAATATTCATAAATATTTAAAAAAACTATGAAAAATGTGAATTATTTTCATCATCAATGGAAGAGAAGTTTACAATTCTTAACAGCTATCTACCATTCAGAGATCTTGTAGGTGGAGTCAATCCATAGTCTGTACATTTCAGAGTCTGATTCTCTGCTACTGTACTAAATCATATGGATATATGAAACAAAATGAATATTTAACAACATTATTAAAATAGATTTGTTTAA
Source organism: Epiperipatus broadwayi (assembly GCA_028023455.1). Classification (NCBI taxonomy): domain Eukaryota; kingdom Metazoa; phylum Onychophora; class Udeonychophora; order Euonychophora; family Peripatidae; genus Epiperipatus; species Epiperipatus broadwayi. The sequence goes on along the minus strand of JAQFVV010000085.1, from coordinate 3,282,305 downwards.
AGAAGACACAGAAAAGAAAATTTATTAGTTTTTGAAGTTAAAATTTAATGCTTGTATCAGTACTTGTGAATTTTCAAGTACACCATATTTTTGATAAATCTACAGTTTGCCCCACCCCCCAATGTTTACAAAAAAAAAGCCTAGTAGAAAACATGTATTTTATTTTTTATTAGTGTTATTTTTTGAAAAAGAAATCATTGTGGAAAAAATAATTACAATATTTATAGTTTTATTTTCTCTCTTTTTTTTATTAACTTATTGTCAGAAAAAATACAATAATTACACTTTATTCATGTGGACAAAGTGAAATTATATCATGACAATTAATGGACACTTTTCCAGGGCAGGATACTATATCTTTGAAAATAGTTCATTGTATCATGTTCTGTGATACAAATGTTTGACGGTTTTATCATTATGACAATTTATCAAAAAAAAAAAAAAAAACTTCTGACAAAAGGAAATGGTGAATTGAACCAAAGTATGAGAATATAGAAAATTAAAGTAGAGATCCTTAATGAAATTTATCAGAATTTATTTCTTTTTTTTTAAATTTAACAATCAATTTATTAATTTTGTTCTAATTTAATAATTACCACATCTTCAGTAGATTATAGACCCTCAAAACTGTACATTTATCAAAAATATGGGCTACCATCTTGGTTTACTTGAAAACTCACAAGTACTAATTTATCAAGTTATATATATTCTATAAATTAAAGAAAATATTTATCATCAACAAAATAAATTTAATATTACATAAAGAAATATATATTAAGGCTATAACCTTAAGATTATGCACCTAAAATGAATATATATTAAGGCTATAACCTCAAGACTATGCGCCTAAAATGCGACAGTAGGGACCTCTACAAATCTAAACATAAGATTAACGACTTTAAAAGACAAGAGCGGCCACTCTTATCTTCGACCTAATTTCTAATTATATAGGTGAATGCAAAGCATTTTTAATTTGAGAGTGTGAAGCTATTAACTATTTCACTGATTAAGTCCACAATTTCTATACAAACTAACATACGCGAAATCTTTCGATTTACAACGAGTCAGTATGAAGTTCTTATAATTACATAAAGAGTAAATGTCTGATAATTGAGAATGATACAGGAAGTAGAGGGCAGGTTTTAAAAAGTGAAGTCAATGAATTAGTTATATATATATGTCAAACATCAACATATCTGTACAACTATTTTTTCGCATTCCATTTATTGGAAATCTTTTCATTAATCAGTAACAGATATTATATTTATGTAATACTTATTTTAACATCCTGCTTTTATCTATTTTTATTTTAAATAATTTTCCATTCATTTAATTTTTATTATCAACTTTATTCAAATATTTATGTAAGCTATTTAAAATTATTTACAATAATTTGCTGCGTAGTTAAAATCAAGAAATGAAAAAGGTGTAATTAATAATTTACAAAATTGCTTTAAAAGAATGAATTAAACAAACTGGTTTGAAATACGGCAATTAAATACTTTTATTTAAAAAGTAAACTAATCTAACTTATTGTAGAATTCTAATAGTTAAAATGCTTTATTAAAAAAATAATAATAGTAGTAAATTCATTAAAAGTATTAATTATAAATTAAGCCCAAAGCTATTACATTAAAAATAATTACTTAAAAATGACTTATTTATAACGACTCAAAACTAAAATGATTAAAATTCATACATGCAATTTTATATACTTTTTTGCATAGGATTGTGAACTGATCTGCCTGTCTGTCTGTCTGTCTGTCTGTCTAACTATTTATCATCCATTCACATATCTATCTATTTATTCATCTATCCATCTATCTATTCATCTATGTATCTATCTATCTATAATCATATGTATATGTTGATATGCATGCGTATAAAAAAAAATAACACTAGTTTAAATTTTAAAAGACCAGTATTATCATTTATATATATATATATTTCTCTATTGTCAAATATAAAATATATTTTAAACATGAAATAAAATAATTTAATAATTTGTTGCTCAAAAAAATGACAAATCCATTGATCCTTAGTTTATGAAACCATGCTAAACATTCTAATTTCAATCATTTAAGTTAATAAATATAAATCAAATTCTACTATTACTAGAAAGGGGAAATGACTCCGGCCTATCTATATTACTCTATACTTAAAATTTTACTTCATTAACGCTTAAAATAAATTAATATATATATATGTGCTCTGCGCACAGATAATGAAGCTATTAATTGTCAGTGAATTATTAAAATTTACCGCCAAGCGCTTTCGGGACAGTTTACAATCCCATATTCATGGCGACTTATTCTATTATTAACTGTAAAATTATTCAAATTTTATGCAAATTTATGTTCAGATGTTACGTGGACCATTTGCATAATTTTATAGTTAATAATAGAATAAGTCGCCATGAATATGGGACTGTAAACTGTCCCGAAAGCGCTTGGCAGTAAATTTTAATAATTCACTGACAATTAATAGCTTCATTATCTGTGCGCAGAGATATATTACACTATAGCAAAATATGAGATTATCTCAGATACTGCAGTTATTTCTCATACACATCACCAATTTTTAGTTCAATTTATACAAAATGTTTAATTGATAGATAAGATTTTGTTTATAATCAGACTTATTTTTCCTATGGTCAATTTATTCTTAATAAGGAATTGCTAACTCTTAAAGATATTATTTTAATGCTTCCTATGGATATATTTTCTGTAAATGTTTATAGGAATATAAATGTAAAAACAACATTAACATCTATAAAAGAGTGACACACTTTTTTCTAGCACTGATGAAGGTTGCATCATGTTGCAAACATATTTTTACTTTTAACATGCTGTATATTGATGCTTATCTGATAAATCCTGATTAATGTGGGAATCTCTCCTCTAAAAATAGCTAGTATGTGCATTTAATACTCACGTGTTATCCAGACTACCTAAAGTCAGCCTATCTGGGAAAAAACTCTAATCCTGCTTGTGATCTAAAAAATATTTTCAAACTTTATCTGACCTGAAATTTTAGAGCTCAAGATTGTAGACATGAATGTGTATTATCATAAAAAATGTTGGATTTAGATAGAATTATATGACCAATAAACTGAATGAAGTTTATTTTCAGTTCATTTATTAAGTTATAATTTTAAAAAAAAAAACAATTCCACACATAAATATCTAATAATGTGTTGATTACAGCATCTACCTGACAAACTGTCATTTGTAATTTGAACCTTGCTTAGGTAAAATGGTCAATTTTTTTCACATTATATTCAGACACAGAATTTCCTTTGGATATCTGGATGATAGCTATCCATCTAAAAATTTGTTGGCAAATGAATATGTAGTTAATACAAAAAGAAAAACTTTAAATCAAAACCATATATATGTTAGCTGAATTTTATATATATATATATATATATTCTGCCCTTGTCATCGTGTGTAGCTCCACTACACCTCAGGCCAATCACATTGAGGGCCACAATCTGCCCTTTTCTAACACATCAGGCCAATCTAACCGCCCCGTTCCCGCATCTCCACTTCCCCCAAAATAAATATAATATAGTGAAAATCATCTAACTGGGTTCTAGCCTTAATAATTAATGAAATATTCAATTAAATGCTTTACTTGCTCAAGTTTCTTAAAATTAACTTAGGTTTTGTTTTAAACTAACTCAAATAAATATTCAGGAACTCATGAGACTAGAAGTGGAAATACGGGTGACAAGGTAGATTACATTGAGACAATATCCCACAGGATACCACCTCAATGGCATAAGAACACTATCCCCCCTTATACTACTATTACACATAATAACTACATAGTATTCTTATGACTTCCACAACTTCTAATCACTAAGACTCATTTAACAATTAAAGTATTAATCTTTTATCTCTAATAATAATAATAGTAATCATCTAGCTCAAATGAAATAATCTCAGGTTCTTAAATTTATTCATATGTTAATAAACATATGGTAGCAAAATATGATAAGGGATTTTATGTCATAATCTACTACTCTGAAATTAGATTAATAATAAAACAATAATAATCACAATCTTCATTGCTTAATCTAACTAGTACAGCTTTTCTTTCATCGCAAATTTATAACCGTAATAAATTAGTTAATAATCTAATATGCCCTTTTTTATCTTTAAGTAATAAAATAAATTAATAAGTGGCAGTGTTTAGATAATCTGATAAATAAAGCAAGTGGCAACTAATAGCATATAATTTAGCAAAATATTATGATAATGGATTGATGACCAGTAACACAATGCAATTTTATAATTATTTAATTACAAGAACATCAATAAATATTTAAGATTAAACATACTTCTCTATTTATCTTTTGTGCAAACAATCATATACTTAGTTTAATGGTTGTGAACATACCCGGTGAATTCATGCAATGATGTAGAGAAATCAAAACTCAGACAAAAGTTTTAATAAACAAATTTTAAAATTTTATTAACATCAAATAAAATAAATAAAACAAACAAATCCATCTACATCTATTTACAAGGGATATCCTCATTTTTCTTTACACTACAATAGCTGAATTATACACATTTATATTTCTTTTATCATTAATTAAACTTATTATGCCTTTTAAAAGTTATTTATTTATTTCTCATTAGGTTTATCATATTACTTATTTTAACTATTTTATGGGTAACCCCATTCTTTACCTTTTAGTATTAAAGTTACTGTATTATAAATTATCTATGTGGATAAACATCATTTATAACACCATAATTTTACAATCAATATGGTTTTTAATTTTGTAACTTTATATAAGTCACTCCGCATATTATTCAAATATTATTATTACTTTTAACGTTTGTTCTCCAATGCTCGTAAACTATAATACGTTTATTCCATAAGCCATACTCATGTATAATACTATAACATGGGTTTAATTATCACCTGTTACAGTTTCACATATACTATAATTATCGAATGTTACTGTATTTTTTAAATATGCAATACTTATATTTTTTAAAATATAATTAACAATAAGAAAATGTGAAATTATATTTAATATTTTTGTATATTTCTATTTGGATAAAATTATAGTTCATTTCTAAAAAAAAAAGAATTAAAATAATTCTCTAACTCCTCCCCTTCTTAGGATATCTGCATCTTTCTTTCAATAATCATAATCTACTCTTCGTTAATACTTAACTATTCTTATTCCAAATAATAGCATGACATACATTCTAAAATATCTATTGTTTCCCTTTTAATAGACTTATCATATAACGATGTAGTTGCAAGAAATACAGATAAAGATAGCGAAAGATGTATAGGATATCGGGAAGATAGATAGATAACTTATCCGCAATATACTTCAAAAATGTATGGAACAGTGTGAATAGGTCCGACATTCATTGTCTAATAACCTTGGCGATAAGCATGATGTGGCAGCTATTTACTCAGCTTTACCAAACATCTAGTACGACTCACAAGAAATATATAAAATACCACTGTCCAAGACAACATGTGTACCAGTCGTAGGGCTTTGTTAACTACGCTGATTAACATCTAAAACTACTTATTATTTCACTCCCTGTAGCATCCTAGTTTTTAATACATCCTCTTGGTTTCCGAATCACCACGTACTACCAAGTCACTACCCAAACTATCTCTCGAGATTTTTACTGTATCCAACATCGATAAAATACTAACTACTTTTTTTAAAACAATAAACAAAATTCGCTAATATAAAAACATCTCCCTATTCCATAAGAACAATTTGTCTTGCTTTATTACACTGTAGGTTCAACATCTACGTTTTGTTAAAATAACATTTAAATATCCCAATCGGAAAATTAACAGAAAATATCACATAACCATTGGTTATATTGAACTATATTAATAACACATAAAATGATTATCGTATGCATATTTTTTAAAAAATCTAATCACATCTCCAAGTGTTTTAGAGTGTTGTTTTCAAAATGCGTTTTACAACAATAATAACAATAAAACTTTTGCGCTACATTCATTCGATTCCCAGCTGATCTAAATAAATAAAACATACATTATATCATTAATAATTATAAATGTTACCAAAAACAATCTTTATCTTCCTATCAGAGTTCGTAGTAGGTTTCTTTCTCTTCGAGCATCGCAAATATACAAATTTCCACATACATACAATTTTATTTTAAAATTCAAAATCAAAACATATTATTTCATATAATGTTATATCACGAATTAATGTATTTTGTTTTCCCTATCACTATCTAAAACTTAATGTTTAACTTAGATTAGTAAAGAAAATAATTCAAACCATAATCACATATTTTTCTGATGGTAAATCTTGGTTAGTCCCATAATATTTATTATTTCTTCTTTTGTCCGAATGTTCTCCTTTCTGCTTATTAAAGTTTTAAATAAATTAGTTCATTTAGTAAACTGTTTAGACGATCTTTAGTTTTAGTGTTTAATCCAAAATTATTAGAAAACATTTTATTTAGTTATCCCACGAAGCTTTTTAATGTTCTGGCGAATATTACCTCGGCGCGTTGATGCATCTTTATTTTTAGTTAAACTACAATTATTTAATAATTACGGTACCAATTGCATTTTCCATGGATCCAATATTTTATATTTCTCTTCTGTAAAATTTTTTTTTTCTTTAGGCAAGTGTTTTCCTTGGTAAACTTCACTTTCATTCATTATTATTTTATATACACTACTTCCGATCTTTAACTATTTTCTAGAGTATTTTCTCAAGTCATCTCAAAGAAAGCAATTCAAACTATTTCAATATTAAAATTCATTTTGTCCATTTATTCTTATACGAATAATACTTATTTTTATTTTCCATTATCTTCATTAACTCTGCGCACAATGTCCTTTCATTGATTTTATATGCATGAAAGCAGCTTTCATAGTGATACGCTATATAAACTATATCAACGAATAATATTAACATATTTGGAACATTATAAAATTTACAACTTGGTTTTAAGAATCTATCCATTTTCTATTGAAAACTCTGATTATATTTCGATAGAATCCACTGGCAGGTTACTGTAAAGTTAGTGAAACATTACTATGAAAAACTTTTTTTTTTAAAACATTTTATTCTAAGATTCTCTTTGGATGATTTTTAAATTGTCAGTTGGTTTCTTTCAAAGATATTATTAAAATTATAATAAAATTGACTAATAAATTGAAGTGAAAAAAAAATTTAGAGAGCTTAAAATTTTACCTCTGCTCTGTAGTCAACACATTTTTGTTCTCCCCCATTTTTACAATTAGTTGGTGCGATTTTGGTTGTCTGCCAAGATCTATTTTTTATTGGTCAATCCCTACTTGGATTTATAAACAATTTCTAAAGTTTTTAAAATCATGACATAATAGACTTAAATGTTAACTCATTATTATTTTTAAATCAATTATTATCTATTACAATTTAACTAACTTTAAAACAATTTTGAAACAATAATTAATAAAGGTGTATAATACTTATTTTTATTATGAAGTGTGACAATTCCATCCACTTCTATAATATACTATTTAAATATTTTAATTATTAGTATTAATTTAAACTGGTGTTTATACATAGAATATTCCAGACAGTCACGTAGTCATTTCCGGTGTTTAGTCTAATTTTATCTGTCTTAATAAATTTGCTACTTATATTATATAAAATAATTATATAAAATTTTGAAAAACAATTTAGAAAAATATAGAATTAGATACAATTCTCACCATCACAATATTTATTATTAAATATATCATATTAATCTTTTACTGCTTAATATAGTCTATAATTTATAATACTATATAATATTAATTTTAAATTTTTTTAGTAATTGACCATTTATAACCATCATTGACCTATAGAAAAGGGCACAATATATATATATATATATATATTAAAACACAACCTAAGGTTTCACTGCTACAAGCAGACTTCTCAAGTGTAAAGAACTACAAAAAAACTACACAATATATATACTATTAAAAACTACCCACAAATCCATTCACTTCCCATCCACCCTTAATATTAAAAGAACTCTTAAATAAGTTAATTGCTTCAGAATAATAAATTTTCAATAATAAAGACTCTTTAACCTTTCTTTTGATTTCATTTCTCTCAAAGAAGACAACCTTAGCTTCATCAAAATCAATAGTGTGACCTGTATCTTTTTCATGGACATACAAAGCAGAACTAAGATATCTATTTTTAACTCTACTTTTATGAACCTTTATTCTTTCATTTAAACTCAAACTACTCTGAACTATGTAAATCTTCTTACAAAATAAACAAGGAATAAAATATACTACACCAGGAATAGTCTTTCTATCAAAAACTTCTTTTGTATTATTTAATAAATTATTCAATGTAACACCCCTTTTCCAAGCAATTTTCTTATTTCCAAACAATTTACTATTTCTACACACAATTTTATAAGAAGACAATTTAAATGGCAAAGAAATAAAATCATATTTTTCTTTAACCTTTACATCCTTACAAATATTACTATTAAATAAAATACTTTTAACAAATTTATCAGAGTATCCAACACTCAAATAATCTTTATAAAATTGATATTTCTGAAACAAAGCTACCCCACTAGAATTATTTAATTTAATACTCCTATGACAATAATTCCTTAAAGCAGCTACTTTATGAGATACAGACTGATAGCTATCAGGTTTAATTATAGATCTTAATTCTTTACTTTTAACTAAATGACTGCACAATAAACAATTAGTTTATATATATATATATATATATATAAATATATATATATACTTAGTATTTACATGCTGTATATTTATATATATATATATATATATATATATATATAAAGACAGCATGTAAAGAAGGGTTACTAATTGATATCTGCGTCTTTGCTTAGTGTTTAAAATTCTGGTATTGGTTTTAACAGGCAGTAGTGATTGGATTCTAAAAAATAAATTATTAGTGCAACCCAAAAAATAACTACGATACTGAAATCTTACCAAGAAATCATAAGCACCTGAGTAGGTATGGTAACAATCAGATTTCTTTTCAGGATTAATGAGCTACTGATCTTTCTTTATATAAGTAATTCCTTCATTGTTGTTATGCATAAACTGAAAAATATTTGTTGACCGTTTTACTTTCATTCTGAGTCTCCATGATTGGCTACTCTCCTAAGTAAAGAGTTTTATATTTAAATGATTATAAATGGAAAACTGCGCAACTATATTTCCATATATATATTGTAACATTTATTTATATACGTTGCAAATATATTGGCATTTGGTAAAAGCTGAAAAAGTAAATTTAGATTTTTTTTTGATTAGTATAATTTTTGTTAAAACGTGCAATGAAAGTTAAAATTGTCATTCTTATTTTTTTTTTTTATCTAATTGGAAATAAAAATTGGAAAGAATAAATGACATGCAGATTACTAATCCAGATAAATTAAAAGAATTCCAAAAGTATAAGCTAAAAGAAAAATATTTTAGCTAATTAAAGATGGAAGAATAATGCTAAAAGAAATTAAGACTTTGTAATTTAAATTTAAGAGAGAGTGTACAAGATTATTATCTTATATGCTGATAAAAAGACAAAAGAGTGCGCAGAAGTTTCATAAACTGGATCGCGATATAAAAAGATGAGGACAACTTCAATCTAGATCTTCTCTTTAACTTCTAGTTACGTCTCTGAAAGTTGGAGGTTTCCACGAGTTCTACACAGGTATGCCCCTTGCTGTACCAAGCTGTCATGCAAGCATGGAAACGGGACTTGTGAAGACCGCTTTTTGCAATAAAAGGGTCACTACAACCATGCCTTTTCTCCAGCTATAGAACGGAACAATAATGGAAGATGCCGGCAGGAGAGACCAATGGAAATTCTCATGATCTGGGATCCCATAAACCTACATGAACTTACCGGAAAGTTAAGAATAAATTTTCCTGATAGTGACTTAAAAGTTTGCAAACAATTATTTATCTAAGCTTAGACTACCATCCTGATATAGACTTTTCTTTTCGTATTCAAGGGACTTTCTAATAAAGAATTTTATACAAGATCTTGGGACATTATTAAATTGCTTAATCTAACTGTTTTTGTTAATCGATTCATTATCTGGATTAGTGTGTGTGTACTTTCCTGTTTAGTTAATTCGTAATTTAACTTATAAATATTTTTAGTTTGTTAGAATAAAATAGATTTTACTTTTATCAACCTTTTCATTGTGTATTATTAATAATAGTTATTATTTTTTTAGTATTAAATTTATTATTAGTTTAATAAGATTTAAAATGGAATTTACCTTGCCAATATGTTTAAACAAGCCCAGGAATAATAATCAAAAAAGGAGAAAATAATTCTCGTTACGGTATGATGCAATACCGATTAGTTTAAAAACATTTTTTTCTTTTTAATTTGAGAGATGTTATGTGACGGTTTTAGCGAGTTCTTGTTGAACTCTGGCACCTATCAAATAAATTAAAAGCTGATCTCGTCGATAGCATAATTCTCAACAATTAATAGGCCGAGATGATCAGGAAATATAGCTATGTTTTAGAATAAAAATACAACTTTCTTCCTTTTTGACATAGCTTGATCAACTCGCGCGCAGTTTATATTAGTGTGTAGAGGCCTAGCAAAATGGAAAACGTTATAATATATATATATATACACACACACTACAATTTGATATGTAAAACTAATTCAAATATGATATATTGAACAATTATCTTGAACAATTCTATTTTGTTATATATATTACAATTTGATCTACAAATGTAATACTTCTTACATTACCATCTTTGATAATATTCAATTTAGATAAATAGATTAATAATTATTACTATCATTCCTATATCAAATACAAACTTCCAACACAATATTAATAGTTTTTTTTTAAAAAATTGAAGTTTCATATTTATAGTTCAAATTGTAATAATTTTATATTGATAAATACTGAACAGATAATCAAGCCGTATGCAAGAGATTGTGACCTGGACCAAGTGAAGAGTGAGAACTTAACATGAAATCTATCTTAGATGACTTATTTTTTCTGATTTCTACATTTATCCTCTTCACTAACGTATGTTGGAATAAAATTTTTTTAATATATATATATATAAAGTACCAGTAGGGAGGTCTTTATAATAAATTGGGAAATATTTACTGGTTTAAGTTTAAAAGAATTGTTATGACATAATTTACCCATAAATATTTATCTGACAGAAAACCAAAATTTAAAATGCCTCAATCAATTGCTTTTGAATTATTTTTTTTTTAAAATTTAAAGTGAAAGCTTTGAAGACAATATATTGTGACATATTAAAATACCATTTATCTATAAAAATATTTACTTTTACAGGAACATTTTTGGTCAAACTCAAACACTGCCACAAATAAATAGTGAAGTCCAATATTTTCTTTCAAACATTTGAATATATGATTTTTTCCCTACAATACAGGCTTTTTCATACCTGCACTCCAATATGTAATATGTAGGGGGTTTGAACTCAGACTTTTACATGCCCTCAACTATTTCAGCTAAACCAGCACTTGTCAGTTGGTCCAGATTATCCTCTCCACACATATATAATCTGGACCAACTGACAAGTGCTGGTTTAGCATGAAATACGTATATTGGTGATTATTTATCTTTTCGACATTTGTGTGATCAAGTGAATCAGTAAATGAGATAGCGTGGATTGTTGAGAGTCATGTGAAAGTCTCATTTTAAACATTTGGTAAATCTAGACAATAATTTTAAAATACAAGAGTTTCTCCATTAAATGAAATAAATGTAAACAATAATCTTCTATTCATGATAATACTGAAACTCATGCATAATGTGCAATCATCATCAATTCTCAGAATGATAAAGAACATTCTAAGTTCAATCCTTTTGTTTAATCCATATAGTTTTTTCTTTACATAGCTCCAGCAAATATTTTTATCTCATTTATCTGTTTTCATGCTCTTATTTATAAGGCTATTATTACTTTATAGAATCCTTTTTAAAACTTCTACAACCAATCCAATGTCAAATTTTCTAAAGAATTGTTCAGACCACCTTCATTTTAACCTTTTAATTTTTCCAATGATATCCGAGATGATTGTTGTTTTTTCAGTAATCTATTTTACTTTCAATTATATTTTGTTATATCAAAAATACAATGTCATTCATTTGTTGTATTATTCACTGCTCTTCTAGTTTATGTCTAAGATTCAAACTCAGAAATAAGCACTGACAAAATACATTTATTAAAAACTTTTTTCACACTTATAAACATAATTTGTTTTAATTATAAATTTATTAAACACACATTAATTACGTAAGTAATATTTACTGAGGCTATCACCTTGAGAATATGTGTGTAAAAATGCGATAGTAGGGACCTCTACAGGTGTTTAACCATAAGCTTACACTATGGAAGAAAAGAGGGGTTTTAGTATTATTAACAACACTCCATCCAAATTCAATGCTATAATTATTTTTATATTAATATATTTTTATGTTTTATGCTTATTAACTTTGTCTAATTAATTGTTAATTAATACACTGTACAGGCTTACACCTGCATATACAGATGTATATGTAATATATAAGAGATTCGAACTCAGACTTTCACACAACCCTCAACTCTCCAAGCTATCTCATATTGCTGACCCACCTGATCACACACATGTTGAAAAGATAAATAATGACCAATATACACATTTCGGGCTAAACCAGCACTCGTCAGTTGGTCCAGATTACCATCTCCACACATATATACAATCAGTGCTCAGCTTTATATAAAGATAACAAATCTTTATACTTTCATGGACAGGCTTCAAACTACTCCAACTCACAACTCTTCAGCCTTCCATTTCATTGAAAATCTGATGATGGAATGTTCAAAGCCCTCGTTAGTGCCAAGGTTGTCATAAACTTTCCTTTTTGAAAGGCCATTGAACAAAATTTTTAATTAATCTTTTGCTTTCTCTGCTAGTCTAGAAATATTTACTAAAAGCTCTGAATTTACTATTTACAACAGCAATTACATATTTTATAAATTTTAGATAAATGCCCTTTATTCTTAATGTCTATTTTCTCATTTTAAACCAATTTTTTTTTCTAAAATTGCTATTTTAGATTGATATTATGCCGTCTCTCTATCTTTGTAGATTTGAAAAAGTTCATTTTCGTTGTTGTGTCCATACAATTTAAGGATTGCAGTTTTACCTTAATAAACACTCTTCACAATTTGACAACATTTTGGATGTATTTTGGGATTCCATAACTTTAATAAAAGAATGAGATATTTTTTTAATAGACTACAATTTCAGTGTAAATTGACAAACCATAGTTGTTATTCATTTATAAACTTTTCTTAAAACTCGGTTGTGATTTATTGCTTAAATGTACTATTAACAACAGGTTTCTTAAATTTGTCTTTGGTTCAAACTTTTCTATAGATAATTTATAATAATGTGAATAAAGATCTTATACAGAATTTATGGCAGTCAAATAAGTCCGGTGGCAAATATGTAATTTATAATAAATAAAAAAAATTTTTTTTTATAAAAATAAACTCTTCCTTTTTTTCAATCACCTGACATAGATAGTAACTATAAGCTTTGCCAATATTCTTTGTTAAATATAGATAAAAACCTTTTTTACGATAAATGTGATTGCTGATCTGGGATAGCTAAGCAGTGATTAAGTGAAACCTTTCAAGTTGTCTTAAAAATCCTATTTACCTGAAAACACTTTCAAACTTCACTAATTTAAGTGCTATTATATAACGTAGCAAACAAATACATAATAATTAACCTTGAAGCTCGGCACATCATTATTAGAATCAACTCAAGAATAAATAAGGCCATTCTTAACTTCAAAGCGACATTAAAATAAAAAATGAAAATATTTATACCAACTTGTTCGTAAAATAGAACTACATCCATATATATTTACATATAACACGTTTGGTCTTTTAATGTTTTCTTGTTGTATTTTATCATCATCCTTCCTATAAAAACAGCCAATAGTATTTTTCTTTAATGTCTTTGAGATATTTATAACATAAGCAAAGAATTTAATAATTTGTACACATACTTATTTATATATGTAAATAGAGTAATGATTTACTATTACATTGAAATAGATTCTAAAAAAACATAATTTTACTATTTGTTTTGCAGAATATTTCTACATTTTTGGTTACGAGAGTCTTCTATATATAAAATTGAAAGACCTTTATTAAAAGAAATCAACTGGTGAGATTTATTACAGAAAAAAGACCGGAAGAATTGACATATTAATAAAGTAAGTAAAAAATGATTATTGAATCTTGGCTATTTCAACAAACTCTAGGGAATTTGAGTGTCGCCACTGTAATAATTTAGTCCCAAGTATTTAAAAAAGTATATTCTTAAAAAAAATCCAAACATATGAAGATAATTTATACCCATGTTTCTTCGGATTTTTTTTTGAAATTTAAATTATTACATGATTTATGAAATATCCATATTACCAAACTAAAAATATCAAAAATAATTAAAAATATAATTGTAAACTTCAACTAATTCTACATCATAAATGCTCTTTGACAATTATTTTGGGCCTTGAATTTTTTTTAGTTGTACATTGTCTGTTATATTATAAATTGTTATCCTCAATTTTCAAATTTCAATTTTTTTTGATCTTATAACAATTGCGACGAACAAGCATTGGTGGTCGAGAGATCAGTGACGGCTGCTTTACAAGCAGTTGTCCCGGGTTAGCAGGTTCACTTCCCCGCTGATGCTATGACACATGAGAAAAAAAAGTGGTCATTGTACATTTAGTAAACAATTAAGATTTAAGTAATATTGTGAGTTTAATGAGATGTTTGTCATGTATTATACTGTAGCTAATATGTAGTAATATATTGTACTACAGTATGTAGACAATTGTCAACAATTATGGTAATAAATCCTAACAGTACATGTTATTTTGCTGAGCCAGGCTTTCTATAGGATATATTTGTCAAGGCAAGACTATAATGAATATTAGAATATAAAGAAGAATAGTTGTATGCATATAAGTACAAACTAAACCCATCATTGATTACTATAGATATTAACATATTTGCATGTGTAAATTGACTTAGCACTTGGGTATGATACTAGATTAATCTACTAGTTTTCATTGAGGGAAATTCTATTGGCTCTTATATTTACAGAGTTCTTGGAATTAATTAGCCAAACTTCTATTTTACATTTCTTGTGATTATTTTTTAAACAAATAATATTAGCATTGTCATGTTTTAAAAAATGACCAGATTTTTTCTCATGGTTTACTAATTCTGTACTATTTGCACTGTTGCATTTAGTTCTGTTATATAGATGAGCAAGCTGAGTGATTCTCATTTTTAAATTTGCACATGGCTCTTCATAACATCTGGCAGTGCAAAATTGGCAATGATAAGCTTATACCTATTGAATTTTATCACCATTTTAAATCCTATCTTTAGAATTGGTAAAAAGTCTATTTAGTAACAAGGAAAATCTAATCCTAGTATTAAAGTCTTTGAGCATAAGCAATATTATTTTTGTATATTAAGAATGTAAGCAAAAATATAATATTGAGTAATTCTAAATGTTTACTTTTTTTTTCATCAAATAATATAATTCTTATAAACTTATTGTAATCCAGTATTATGAAAAGGTAAAATTGACCTTCAAAAGTTTTATAATGCACTAAGCATGCTTT
The DNA here is from genome assembly GCA_028023455.1 of Epiperipatus broadwayi. Lineage (NCBI taxonomy): Eukaryota > Metazoa > Onychophora > Udeonychophora > Euonychophora > Peripatidae > Epiperipatus > Epiperipatus broadwayi. The sequence goes on along the minus strand of JAQFVV010000085.1, from coordinate 3,266,577 downwards.
CAGCAGATTACTGCCAGAATCATAGTGCTGTTTAAAGTTTAGCAGTTAGAACTATGCCCATATATAGACATTGTTTGATATGTAAATGAGGACCTATCTTTTAACATAATTCAATATGCTTTCCAGCAAATCAATTAAAATCCAAAAAAAAAAAAAAAAATACAAAAAAATGGATTGACAAGAAAGTAGTCACATTAGCCAATGAAGAATTTTGTAAAATGGAGAGTGGATGGCCTATGAGGCTTTCACTAAGTGGAATAGTTTGCAGCATTGTGCTCTCAAAATTTTATCAAAATATTTAGATCCTGCATTAAATGACATTACAAGAGATGTGTTGATGATGTGTTTATATGTGCATTTGAAAATTATATCAACAATATATGACTGGATGTTGAGTAAAATATCACCTCTAAAATGGACTATGCAAATTGAAGTCAAAAATCGCAGGATTAATTTTATGAATATATACAATTATGAGTTCAATTTTAAAACAAATTTAAACTTATCTAAATAAGAGAACCCATTCATCCCAAGTCAGGAACCTTTTTAGAACACAAACTCACTGTTTTTAAATATGTTTTGTATAGAAACAAAAAATGTATGTAAAATGTGAGACCGATACAAAGAACAACACCAATGCTTACACCAATGATCTTATAAGTCTTGGATATAATCATAACATGCTAATAAAGACATTTGGAAAATTTTATCCCCATTCAAAAATAAAAATATGGAAGTCTCCCATCATCCCTAGGACTGCAAAAAATGTAAGGAGTATATGTGCTAACACTTAGAGAGTAAGCTTTAGATTACTTCTATTACTAAACAACTCACTATACAGCTCAAAAGACAAAATGCAATCTGAACATCCTCATCAAGTTGTCTATAAAATTATATGCAGTGCCCCACCTTATGGTGAATCTTGAGATAATAGATTCATGAGAATTTCCCAGAAAACATATTTGTATACCAGAGCCAAATAGAATAATGATTACAAATCAATATTTCTTGATCATGAGCTTACTGCAGGCCACACTTTCACTCCCACCAATGTGAAAACAATCTGTGCCAAAAAAGATGGCAGAAAAATAAAATATAATGAGGCATGGGCAATAGGAAAGGATCCACATTATATCAATAGAAAGAATTAATGTATTCCATTGCCAAAATAAAAAATGGAAATTTAAATGGCACATTTTCATCCATATATATATATATATATATATATATATATATATATATATGATAAACAAAACAAGTTATAAATTTCATAACTTGCTTGCATTTTATGATCACCAAATGGAGCTTTACCAAGAGCTCACTATCAAGCTTTGTTTACATAAACACTGAGAGAGATAGTATTCAATATCTCTTTCAAATTGTTTTCAACCTTTAAACCATGGTTTTGAGCTAGTTGGCTCATGTCAGTGAAGGGTAGGAAGACCAGAAACTAGATCTAAACACCAACTCTACTAATCAGCATTTATGAAACACTTTTCTATCAGCTTAAAAGCATGAATTTTTCAGATACATAAATATCTTCAAATCCAGTCAAACAAACTAGATAGCTATATGGGTCTGAATTCAGTTCATAGTAAAGGCCTCTGCAATCTATATCATTGCAAAACCTTCAAGGTTACATTTATGATAAACAAAACAAGTTATAAATTTCGTAACTTGTTATAGCTTGCATTTTATGATCACTAGATGGAGCTTTACCAATAATTCACTATCAAGCTTTGTTTACATAAACACTGAGAGAGATAGAATTCAATATCTCTTTCAAATTGTCTCCAACCTTTAAACCATGGTTTCAAGCTAGTTGGCTCATGTCAGTAAAGGGTATGAAGACCAGAAACTAGATATAAACACCAACTCTACTAATCAGCATTTATGAAACACTTTTTTATCAGCTTGAAAGCATGAATTTTTCAGATACGTAAATATCATCAAATCCAGTCAAACAAATTAGATGGCTTAAAGGTTGGAGACAATTTGAAAGAGATATTGAATTCTATCTCTCTCAGTGTTTATGTAAACAAAGCTTGATAGTGAGCTATTGGTAAAGCTCCATCTAGTGATCATATATATATATATATAGGCAGTTCTAACTGCTAAATTTTAAACAGCACTATGATTCTGGCAATAATCTGCTGAAAGCTGTATTATAAATTTTTGAACTTCAATTTTACCTTTTCATAATATTCAATTATAACCAGTTTATAAGATAAATAATATTGATTAAGCACAAAGACTTTGATATTGGTTTTAGATGCTTTTTATCACAAAATAGACATATTAACAATTTTAAACAAGCTTATTAACAATTCTAAAGTTAGAATTTAAGATGATGATAAAACTCAATTGTTATATGCTCTTGATTGTTAATTTTGCAATGCCAAATGTTATGAAGAGACATGTACAAATTATAAATGTAAAATCACCCAGCATGCTAATCTATATAATGGTTAGATGCAATAGTGCACATAGGTCAGTGTTTATCGATCATGAGATAAAATCTGTTCATTCATTGCTAAGTTATTTGTTTAGAAAACAATCACAAGAAAGGCATAATAAAAGAAGCTCAGCATGTAATTAATTCGAAGAACTCCAAAATATAAGAACCAATAGCATTATTCTTACTGAGAAATGGTGAATTAATTGCTACCATAGCCAACCACTACGTCATTTTACAGGTTATACAAATAAATATGCTAATATCTATGGAAACAAGTGATTAGTTTGTTATATGTTTTTATACAACCAGATATGCTAATGCATATATAAATGTTCATTATAATCTTGTCTGGACAAAGATATGTTCTATTGAAAACCTAGCTTTATAAAATAACAAATATTGTTAAAATTTATACCATAATTATTGACAATTATCTACATATTCTGCTAATGTATATATGTTGAATTATATTTTTTCATGGATTTTTAGTTTGATAAAGAATGGGAATTAAGAGATTATATCCATTTTACCCTTTGATGTTGTCAGGAAACTATCAATTACTAATAAGTGACAATCCAAATTTTCTTCATTAACTACAAGTTTTCTCCATTAACCTATAATAGCTTCTTTGATTAATGGAGAATACATGGTTAGCATCAGGAGTATTGTCAATTAGTAATAATTGATAGTTTCTTAGCAACATTAAAAAGTAAAGTTCTTTCTATTTACATGAATATAATCTCTTAATATATATGTAATCATTAAAGTCAGTCAACATTTAGACAATTCCAATATCAATAACAATCAACAATATATATTAAAGCTTAGCCACATGTAATAAAACAAGCAACTAATTAAGAACTGATTAGAAACTAACATATCATCTAAAACACTATTTTATTTATCTGACCCCTATAAACTCAAGCTCACCCTCTTGATTTAAACAAAGTAGTTAGTACAAGATATTGTTACTTAGTGTATGTAAAAGTATAAAGTAATACAACTTTTCAAACGGTCCAATAAACAAACAATTCTCTCTATTAATTAAAAATTATATACTCAGAACATTAATATTTTTTGTCAATGCATCTTTCATCTCAACTTCACAATAATACAGCCATCTGTCATCACAAAAACCCAAAGCACCTTCTATTGTGAAAACATTCCTTATCAAGTAGATGCTCAATGCATAATTGGATTAGTTCTAACATTGATTTCTAAAGTCCTCACTTGTAAGGATAAAAACTGAAAAACTGTTTTGGGATGTGGATCTTATTACCCTATATCATCTAGAGTTCATTGATTTCTCAGACTTACAAAAGATGATTCTAGAAAACAAGAAGTAGTATTAATAATAGTATGAGTAATAGCACTAAATAATAATAATAATAATAATAATAATTATAAAATCACTCAAAAATGAATATGGCCATTCCAACTCTGAAAAAGAGAGAGGGAGAAACTACTCTAGAACTGAGTTTTACAATGACTATACAAATCAGTCTGTGAAACACAAATAATTCCTCATATAGAACTCCCCCTACCCCTAACCCTAACACTAACCCTAACCCTACCCTACCCCTAACTCTAACTCTAACCCTAATCATACCCCTAACCCTAACCCCTAACTCTAACCCTACTGCCAACCCTAACTCTAACTCTATTCCTAACCCTACCTCTAACCTCTACCCCTAACCCTACCCCTAACCCTAACCCTACAATATATTCTATTTTCTGCCATACCTTCCCAATGTGCAAGTTCATCAATGATATACCCTTTTGGGAAACCTTCCATTATTTATTAATTTTACATGTCCAATCCAGTACAGGTGTATATTTACAATAGTGGACTCAATATTAGTCATCTACCAAGTTAAAGAGTATATTGATTGGGTTTATAATCTTGTCATTGTATTTTAAAATTTTTACAGATATTCTTTTATGAAATTTTTATATCTTTATATTAAATTAATAGATTGTCAAAGTTTCACCATCATAAGAAAATTAGATAAAATAACAGCTCTCTATATAGCTACCTTAATTACCACAGTTTTTTCCTGTGATGAAATATTCTCTTTTTTTATATGTCAAAGTGTTGACTAGGAAGTGAAACCAGGCCAGCTGCTTGGAAGGCAGGTATGCTAACTGGGGCCACCAACACAAAATACTATCTTTTAATTTGTTAAAAGTACCAGAAACACATTGAAGTCTGTGTTGGATGTCAACATCTAAGTGCATCTTTCTACTTGTAAAATTACCAAGTTATTTAAACTGATTTGCATTCTCAAGATAATCACCATCCAAGCTAAAGTAGTTGAGAATTCTTATTTGTCTTTGGTTAATAAAAAACTTGAATTCTTTAAACATTAATTAATATACCAAGAGAATTTCTAAGTTACATTTAGAATTTTAAGAACAGATTTATAAATTACTTTCTGAACTGGAAAAAGTAGCACAAACATTAGCATACTGGAAATCCAGAATTCGAAAAGTTATTGTTTTCACTCTTAATTATTTCAAATAAAAAATTCTCTACCTAATTTCTGTCTATCTTGATTCCTGTTTCATTATTCCACATATAAACAATTCCAAAGATCTCTGTTATAAAATTAAAAATAATGCTAGAATAAGTACACATCTTTGCTTAATGAAAGTTTTTATTTTAAATGCCTCAGATTTTCCATATATAACAATAACTCTTCTTATCATTGTATCAGGTAGAAGCTGTATAGTACAAATAAATTTTGGTGGACAATGAACCAATTTTATACAATGTCATACACGTGTTCTATTAATTGCATCAAATGACTTGACCAAATTACTAAAAGCAATATATAAATCACTCCTTTGTTCATGACCATTTTTTTTTAAATTTGCTTGCCAACAAAAATAGTACTTTTGATTCAGTAAGACTACACTGATGATCTGGGAGCTATTAATCTATAATTTGTAGTAACCTATTCAACAACATTTTAAAAGTATTTTTGTTGTAGTGAATATTAGTTAGTGCATGTTAATTACTGCAATATTATCCATTTCCATTTTTTTAAAAAAAACTGATACAATAAAAACATCCTTAAGATTGGGTGGCACAACTTTATGGGTCCAGATATTCCTAAAAGACTTCAATATTTTTGAAACTATCTTATCATTACTTTATTTTAAACCTTCTCCAGATATTTCACCAGGACTCTAACCTTTCCATTTTTAAATATTATATAGAGCATTTTTGACTTCATTGATCTGGTTATTTTTATCCAAATCTAAATGAACAGATAAAATGAACATACAAGTGAAAGCCATAATTTCAATTATTGTATCATTATTCAAAACGTGATTAAAATACATGTTCCATCAGTTCAAAATAACATTTTCATCATATAAGAGAGTGATCTTGTAGATATAATAATATTGAGATACTGTTTTTCAAGTCTATATGTTGCTCTCAAAGCATCAAAAATAATTGGAGTGTCCAAGATCAGCAAATATCTGTAATTTGTTTGCAGTTTTAATCCACCAAACATTTAAAAATCTTGTTGATAGATAGTGAACTTTTGTTTTCAGAGCTTTATAAAGTTCCACATTTAATCTATTATTTTGCCAAGCAGAAAGTGCCATGTTTACTTTTAATAAGAAGAGATTACTCTCCCCTTATAATAATTTCATTCTTCATTAATATGATAGTCCTGATGATTCAAATTAACAATTGTTTAGTAGTACTTGAAATAGTTTCTTTTAAAGAACCCCTGAACAACTATTTTCTTGTAAATATGATTGCAATAATATCTGCTTTTTAATGCAATTATCATTTAATTTTAGAAGGTACTCATGCGTGATCGATCCAACAATCTGAACTTGTATGTGCTCATTAGATGTGACCTTTTTTTCTATTGTGACTCTTAATTATGATGTACACTATTAAATGACATTGTTTTTGGTGGGAATGCATCCAGATTACTCTATAACTGTTATTCTGCCTAAACAAAGTGTTTGTAATAGTCAGTTCACATGATGTGCATAAATTCAATAATAGCAAAACATTTGAATTAACAGAACAATACCACCATTTTCAGTAACTTTTGGCTAAGGTATATTATTTGTGTCAACACATGCGCTGAAGTTTTCAAAAAAGAAAACCTATTCTTTTAATGATATTTCTGCAGTAATGTAATCCAACAAGGAATAAAAGATTTCTTTCTCTGAATCTAAGGTTGGAGTATGGATACTAATAAAATTGGCACTAGTATCTTTATATAAGTCAAGGCTTAAGGTCATTAGCATTTCATTATTATAATGAGGAAATTCAGTAGTAGATGAGATTAGATTTTTCAGAAAATCCATTAGATTTTTCAGAAAATCCAATACTATACATTTATTTTTTCTTTTATAAAATGGCCTGCCTTTCCAAAAATCTTTTATCCATCTATCTTTTCTAATAAATTACTTTAAAGATACATGTTTGGCTAATAACTGCTTTATCAATCTTATATCTTGATGGTTTCATAGTGCAGTTCTCCATTTTGGTCTTGAAGAATTTTTATTAAATAAGTTAGCATATTCTATGTACTTATATTTAGAATAAAAATAATTATCTCTTGTATTACTACTGTCTCCTACTAAAACATTACTTTTGATATTATTATTATTATTTCCATTATTTCTACTATGGAAATGCATAATTCAACAAATGTGACAACCTAACTAGACTGCATGAGGCAAACCACTTTTAGATCACAGTATCTGAGTCCTTCCATTTGTATGTTATGCAGGGGGATCCCTAAATTAGGCTGCCTATTTATATAACATTTGCAAGCCAAATCATCTATCTCATGACTCCCAAATGAGTCAGTCTATTCCATTATTAATTTTTTTAATTTTTAAGTCATCACCTAAAAAAGAAGAAAAGGAAATGGAGGGTGAAAATGCAGTCTATGTAGCTGAAGGGTGAAAATGTCACACAATTTTATTGTCACAATTATTATAAGTTAATATTTGATGGGATAAAAGAATCATGATAAATGGGTTTTATAATAACAAGTGACTGAGGAAAGGAAAAGAGAGAGATAGGAAAGACTGTTTGTATCAGGAACAATACCTAGCCTTTGATGAATCAACATAGTATTCTACAAGGCAATAGGAGATCTTGGTCAGGAATTGTTTATTCATTATTTACAGTTGTCCTTCATATTTAACGAGGATTCCATTGTCTCGCACCTGGGGATCTTTTTGACAGCTGGGAAAATGTTCATATGTTTCTTAAATGATTTTGATTCAGTTTATCAAATTTTTGAAAGAATTATTGGTCTGCTGTAATTTTTTGGTGATGTTTGAGTATGATCCAAAATGTTTCAATCACAGTTTATGTTAATAATATAAAATAGATTAGAAAAATAAAATATTAATGGTATTTGAATTTAGAGACAGTATAATTTAAAAGATTTTTTTAATTTATAAAAACATATTTGAATTGCTTAATTCCTCCCCCCTCCTCTTGTAAAGATCATGAATTGAAAAAATTTAAATGTTATTTTTTTTCAATGGCTTTTCTAGAATTTATTTATTTATTCAATTTACACTTTTATTTATTTTACAGAGTATTTGAAAGACTTCAATAACTTCTCTTAATAATCTTCAATTGAATTAATTAGTTTTTTTTCCAGATTAGGAGTTTTATTAAGATTGATATTAAATATAGTTAATTTATATACACTAGTAAATGGTTAATAAGTTATATTTCTCCCTAACAGTAGAAATGTTTTTTTTCCATTCTCATATTACATTTTTATTTTAAACACAAGATAATTAACACTGACACATGTGCAATATTGTTATATTCAATCAACATTGTTTTTGTTGAATATCAGAAAACACTCAAACCTAGGCACAAGATGAAGATTTGGAAAGATAAGAGTGGCTGTCATTCTTTGTATCTAAATTCATTTATATAGGCTGATCTTACCTTTTTAAAGTCTATGTTGTTCCTTGGATTGAGACTTTTTTAACATTCAACAAAAAGAACATTGATTGAATACAACAGTACAACCCATGTGTAAAAGTTGACTATCTTCTGTTTAAATTTACAGTTTGAAACTGCTAGTAAATCTTTTAGTTTATTACATATTATTTCTATAAATAGTGAATTTATTGTAATAAAGAAAACAGATTTGGATTTAAACTTTACAAGTTTGATGCTATTCTAGAAAAATATTCCTGGAATATGAAAATATCCTAAGAAATATATATATATATTCATGCAATTTTCTATAGAACAACTTTAGTACTTCAATTAGAAAACCTGTTTTTATCAGATATTTTCTGTAATTTCTGATGAAAATCAATCTTCTAGTTAAAATATTAAAGTGGATGTAGAGAGGAGTAATTATGTTTGTTTTTATGTGTGTATTTATTTATATATTTCCTATGACTAGTTAATATATATATATATCGGAATATATATATATATATATATATATATTATATATATATATATATATATCATGAAAAAACAGTCAACACTTAGATAATCCAAATATTAATAACAATCACCAATTTCAAACTATATATATATATTATAATGGGATGACAATCAGGGTGACCTGGGATGATGGAAAATCTCATCAATCCCTGTTCAAAATAAATATACATTTCAAATAATGTTGAATATTTAAGCAGAGTAAAAGATATTAAGTAAAGTTATATATTAAAAAAGATCATGAGATCTCTCTGAGAGATCAATTCAGTTAACTCCTTAGAGTATCTACAATTAACCATAAATCACCAGCATTAGAAATAAGTATAAATAAATCATTCATCATCATTAGATGATCAACAATCATGGTCTACTGTAGACCAGGACAACTATGTAGAATTTGCCAGCTTGGAGAAATTATTTAAACATACGTTGAATGTAATAACTTAAGTGCTCATCCATCTGAATATACAGCCATAAAAACAATAATTCTGGGATATTAAAACATGCTGATCATTATCAATTGTCTCGACACTTAGTACTATTAATGTACTGGCCAACTTTGACTCAAATTGTGATAGAGATTAAATTAAAATAAAATGTAGCACATAGGTTTTGAACAATATAATCCTCACACCAAATCAGGACAATGTTATACTAGAATGTCTGTGCACTAAAATACATCCTCTTTAATATATTAGACTATTATGCTTGAATCTATCTCAGAGAACATAAGATCTACAACTGCAACTGTAATCAAGAGATGATGCAAATATAATATTCTAAAAAACATTTAGATATTAATTTTATTGGAATAAATTTAACAATTTCAATACAAGTTTACAATTAAATTCTTTGTTGAAAGTACATAACATTTACATATATGTATGTATGTAGAAAAAAGATAATTTGAGTCAGTTATTAAATATAAGTGTATTTCTTTCTCTTTCTCTTTTTAAAAAAAATCAAGTCAATCTGACAGGATTAATGTTGATTGATTAATTATAACATCTTTAAACTTAGACTTTAAATGTTTCTTTTCCCTTAAAAACAAAAAGTATTATACTATAAGTCTTTTCCTTAACAGGTAACTAGGATTATCATTTATAAATGTTGTTAAAAGTAATACAGCAGGTATATATTTTTTTCTAATCTAAAAAGAGTTTCCTTTTTTTTTTAAAAAAAAGGATCATCCATAAACTAATTATTTACTCTTAGCTTTTTTTAATTGAAATTCAAGCAAAATTATTTACTTGTTATAGAGATTTTTTTTTATAAAATTTTAAATGATATCATTCTTTCTATATAGATATCATAGTTATTTCAATGTTAAGTATATAAATTTCAATTATTCTCTTGAAAAAACAAATATAAAATTATTTATGAATTAAATCTTCATTTTTAAATGTTTAACTTAAGTGAAATTATTTATTTGTACCTTAAAATGTCATTTTAAGGAATTACTCAAAATAACTTATTTAAAATTTCTTTTTCATTATATATAATGCTACTCACCACATACATTTATCTGTGCTTCTCTGCCTAGAGATACATCAGCATATGTATAATTACTTCTTCAGCAACCTGAGGTTCTGTTGGTGAAACTGGTTTATAATCACATTGAGAAAAGCATAATTCAGATAACAACCATGATTTCCCTTCTGCATAAGATTTGATAGGCAAGCAACTGTCTTCTAGAACACATTTGTAGCTATGAAACCTTGAAGTAGACCTTTTTCTGCATGTGAATTCAAACTCCACTATCACAAACTATAGAGCAGTCTTTGGCTTTGCTCCTCTTTGCAGTCTGATATATCTTCATAGTAGTTTTCTGTCCTGATCTGGACTATTCTTATAGTCAAGTATCTTCTGCCACTACTAATTATATCTCAAAGAAAATTACTATCCAAACTAAAATAACTGAAACACAGGCTTATTATATACCTATGTCTATATATGTAATAAAGTCTGTACTCATATACCCTATATATCCAAACTAAAACTAATCTTTTTATCAACTGTTTATATAGTTAGCTGAGGGGACAAAAACACTTTAATTGAAAACTGTTCTATTTTATTTTTATCTTGATTAAAAACAATTTTAATCAAATGCTACTTTTGGAACCTTATCAAAAGCATGATCAAGTTTTTACTTAAAAAAATATTTCTAATAGATAGAAATTTTGTTCAATTAATTTCAAAAATTTCAAAATAGATAATATAAATTTTTACAATTATTAGTTTAACAGGCTTATTTTTAATTTCAAAATCAGAGTACAAAATTAATATTTATTTAGACCTTTTTAAACTGTTTAATTTATAATAAAATTTTGTTTTAAATCCAAAATTATTTAATATTTTACTAGGATTATTTTATTCCAGGAAATGTAGAAAAAGATATACAAAATTTTTGTCTGTGTTTATTTCTACTTTTCCTTTCAACTTTATATATATTTGTGCACACCAGAAGTGTTACTATATATATATATATATATATATATATATATATATATATATATATATTAGAATTCTTAAAGAAAGTTTTGCAGTTACAAATAATTATTTCTATACTTTATTAATCCACTTGGATCTATATTTCTCATCAACATATTTTTATTTATTATCTATTTGCTGTAGGACAGAAGATTTTACAGATTTAAATCACAACATGTGATGTAAAGCTTCTCCAATTTTTTTTACATCATGCATATCTCTCTAACACACTATCATTTTAAAATCATTTAATTTTTTTTGTGCTAGTTTAAGATGTCAATCATCCATCTATTATCATTTTCTTTAGACAATATGCCCAGCCCAGTTTCATTTCAGCCTTTTAATTTTTTGAATGGCATCAATAATACATACTGTTTGTTCACTCATCTTTATATTTTACTTTTGATTATATTTTTGTAACTTTTAATACACATATCATGCTTTATTGTATAGTATAAAATCTTTGAATTACTTTTTTTGTTACTATTAAAATCCAATTTTATTCTACTCTATACTATTCATTTTTTTATTTTCTCCTTTTGTGAAAACAATTGAACATCACTTTAGTCTTTGCAGAATTCATCTTTAATTCTACTTTTTTTTCATCTGATTGCTTTTGTAACATATCTAAAGTTGTCTAAAATATTACTTCTAAAAATATTATTTACAAAATCCAAATGACTTAAAGAAAATTTATTTATTTTTATTTTCTTGCATTGCTATTTTAGTACACAAAGTATTACCAATCAAACTATTGTAAAATATTATGTAGATTTGAAATCATTTTGTCATACATCTTCTATGTTTCACCATAGAAACTAATCACTGCTGTTACAATTTCATAAACATTCTTTAAAAATTGGCAATATCTTCAGTCAATATTTGATTTTTCAAACCTATGATCATTAGATTTATGTTTATATTATTAAGTATCTTTTTGTGTTTTATAAACCCCCATATCATAAAACAACTTATATTCACCAGTTTATTTCATAACAGTGTTAAAACCACATTTATTTGATGCACACATGGATATAAATATACATGCAGTAGGAGAATTGCCTTTATCTACTGCTAGATATTTCAAAATGCATTCTGGGCTGATAAATGCTTGTGATATGATTGAAGGAAGATGTAAAATGCACTGTAGATAAAAAAAAATATTGAAAATATATATGGCAGTAAATTATAAATGAATGTTCCATATTAATCATGAATAGACTATTTGGTATCTATGTATCACATTATTCTGTCTGTGATAAGCTTCTCAAATTCAATTATATTACTTAATTATATATATATATATATATATATATATATATATATATATATATATATATATATATATATATATATATATATATATATATATATATATATATATATATATATATATATATATATATATATATATATTGGGTGATTAGCGTCAATATAAAAATTAAAAATTAAAGTAAAAATAGGGACAAAACTTTAGTACAGTAATATTTGATATGATAAAAAGATTTTACTATAAGAATTATATTAAAACCAATAGCCAATTCTCCATACAGTAGTGTCAGCCAGTGCAAGCCATTATAATCAATGGATGCAAGAAAGGTTTATGCATAAAATCCAAATCTAGTGCCTACTCGTCCAGTATATCTATGGACATATTTCTAGCTTGTGAATTTTATTTATGAAGAGCCTTAGGTCTGAGAGTACTGCATCTAGATCTTAGGATCTAATGCAATCCTTTAGCAGCCACCTTTTATCTTTTTAGTTAACTATAAAGCTTTAAGTCCAAAGTGAAACACAATAATGTTTTCGATCCAAACTTATTTGTTTATGTAGTAATGGAAATCTGAACCCAGTTTAATATCTACATTTTGGTGTATCTGAATTTTATGTACAATCCTTCTTGTATCCATTGATTACTATGACTCCCACTGGGTGGCACTACTGCATGGAGAGTTTGATACTGTTTTAACAGCTTGTGTAAACATAGAACATGTTGATGATGTATGCAAATGATCCACATTATTCGTACCTTGACTATGTCTTACTATATTATTTTAGGGTCTATAATTTACTCAATCATAAGTATATTATACAATTTTATATATATATAGTATTTTAATACTAACAAATAGACTAAAATGGTATTAAAATTAGGAACACTTCAAGAAATATTTTGAATTGATATTATATTATTTTATGTATTTAAAATAAGGTGCTATATGTGTTTTCTTTACGACTGGGCTATTGTATGTAAACAAATTATATTAAGTTAATTATAATGATGGATGATAGTTAGATAGAGCTGAGTATAATAAATAAAGCGGTCTCCTTAAAAAATGCAGCAAGTAGGCAAAATTTAGAAAGTAGAAAATATTTTATGGAGATCAAAATCATTCAAGTAGCAAATTACTAATTTACTGAGAGACTACTGATGAGTATATATCTCTACACTTCCAAAATTGACTGTTTAGGATTATCTTTCAACATATATACCTTTTTATATACAGCGGAGTAATTAATATTAGATATTACAAAGTTTAGTTTATTTCTGCATGAAAGCGAGTTTATTATTTAAAATCTTTGAGTAATAACTTATATAATCTGAACTAAAATAAAAACAAAAATTTGTAAGAAATCGATATTTTAAAATATTAATTATATTCAGTGTTTAAAATCTTAAAGAAAATATAAAAAGTGTTCTTAATTTACATATTTTGCATATCATTAACAGTTTCAGTTTTTTCTTAATTGTTGGAATATAAATGTCTATAACATTTTGTGGCCTAATTAAGTCACAAAGAGTTTCTTAAATAAATTTCTTTGTATAAACAGTGTAATTGCTTTTAATTAATGTAGATGATTTATTAAAAGTTAAAATATAAAAGACATAAAAGTATAGACGCAGTAAAATTAGTTTGAAAAATTTACATTATAAATATAAAATGCTTAGATTTTTCTATATAAATCATTTCTGTTTAGAATGTATTTAAACAAGTTATGGTAATAAACCACAACGACAAACAACAAAAAGCAAATAATTCAAAGGAAGATTTCTTATAAGATAGGGCAGAGGTTGTTAATGAAATCGCGAGTGTTTGTAGAATTAAAGTTAAAAAAATATGAAAATGTAGCTAACTTGATTATATTCAGAATTTAGTAACATGAAAGATTAGAAAAGAAACTATGCCACAAATGATACTCGGTCAAATTAATATAGAATTATTTTCTAACAAAAAAAAAAAAGATCAATGATAGAATCGGATGATACCCATTTAGTTATGATGAATAGTAATGGCAATATATATATATTTACAAATCGTTGAACTATATACAATCAGTACGGTGCATATATTAAAGGTGGAAATCATTTTTCTTTAATTACATATGACCTCCGAGCGCAGTGAATAATACTGTATATTATATATATATAATATTTAAATATACAAGTATATTGTCTATACTAAATGTAATTAGAAGAGATTTGAACTCAGAATTCAAGCGCCCTACAGCTATCCAGTCCATCCTATACAGCCAACACACAAGACCACATACATGTGAAAAAGAGAAATGATCTCTAATATATATATATATATATATATATATATATATATATATATATATATATATATATATATGAATATTGTGTTGAACCAGCACTCATCAGTTGTTCCATATCATTATCTCCCACACACATATATAATCAGTACTCAGTTTATAGTAAGACAGCAAATCTTCAAACTTTAATGCTCAGGCTTTATTCTTCTCCACCCTTCAACTCTTCAGCCATCCATATCATTGAAAATCTGATGATGAAATGCTCAAAGCCCTTGTTGATGCTAATATTATTGTAATATCAATGTTGTTTTTAAATCATGTGTGTTGAATGTATAGGATGGCATGGATAGCTGTAGGGAGCACGTTCAAATCACTTCCAATTACCTTAAGTTCAATATAGACAATATACTTATAACTAAATGTTACATATTTATCCTGTATTTTGCTCATTTCTCTTCAGTATGTAAATGGACATATTAATGTCTTATATGTGAGGGGTCATATTGATTTAAAGTCAACATGGGTGTGATAATAATGTTGACATCAACAGAACCTTTGAGCATTCCATCTTCAGATTTTTAATGATATGGATGGCTGAAGGGTTGGAGATTGACACTGTATATTAAAGTTTGAAGATTTGCTATTTTAATATAAACTGAGCACTGGTTATATATATATGGGAGATGATGATCTGAACCAACTCATAAACTGATCACTGGTTATATATATATGGGAGATGATGATCTGAACCAACTCATGAGTGTTGGTTCATTATATATATTAGAGATCATTTATCCTTTTCACATGTATGTTGTCATATATATCAGTTGTGTAGGGTAAAGTGGATAGCGATAGGAATTTAATATATATATATGTATATAATCAAAATTATCCAAAATCCACAACACAAACAGACTAACCAAAAGAATAAACTCTAAAGCACAACCAGTGGTTTCACTGCTATATGCAGAATTCTCAAGTGTAAAGAATTACAAAATAACAATATATTTAAATTAAACATTACCCACAATTCCACTCCCTTCCCATACACCCTTAATATTAAAAGAACTTTTAAATAAGTTAATTACTTCAGTATCATAAATTTTTAATAAAGATTCTTCTTTTTATTTCATTTCCCTCAAAAAGAACAACCTTAGCTTCATCAAAATTAATAGTATGGCCTGTGTATTTTTTATGGATATATAAAGCAAAACTAATATATTTATTTCTAACCTTATTTTTATGTACCTTTATTCTTCTATTTAAGCTCAAACTATTCTGACCTTTTACACCTTTTTACAAAAACAAGGGATAATATACACTACTCCAGGAATAGTCTTTCTATCAAAAATTTCTTTTGCATTATTTAATAAATTATTCAAAATAATACCTTTTCCAAGCAATTTTCTTATTTTCAAACAAATTACTATTTTTACATTCTATTCTATAAGAAGACAATTTCAATGGCAAAGAAATAAAATCATATTTTTCTTTATCCTTTATATCAATACAAATATTACCACTATTAAATAAAATACTTTTAATAAATTTATCTGAGTAGCCAACACTCAATTAATCTATATAAAATTGATCTTTCTAAAACAAAGATACCCCATTGGACTTAATCTCATTTCTATAACTATAGCTACTTCATGAGATACAGAATGATGGCTATCAGGTTTAGTTATAGACCATCACTCTTTACTCTTAACATAATGACTACATATAAGACCATTATTCTTTACATTTCTAATCACCAATAGATCTAAAATTTTTAATTTAAACAAAATCTAAACCCTTCCTCTAACTACATATTTTATAGAAGAATCAAAACAATTTAACTTGTGTACCAACTTTTTTAATTTATCATTCTCAATTACAAACAAACAACCAAATATAGAAACCAGCAAATAATGCTGGCATAGTTAAATGTTACTTCATAATTTACAAATCTTAAAACCAATAACAGCCTTTATTCTTGAGTTCTTACTATGACTTTTTTTATTAGTTAGCAATGATCCACTAAACTATTTTTATATTTAGATTGCTTTCTCTTTGGTTTGAGCCTCAATTTTCAGAGTAAAAAATCTTGTACAGGCCTACTAAAGGATTGAAAACTTTGTTATATATTTTATTTTTCACCTTTCTTAAAATCAATAAAATAATCACATTTTAAAAATCACCTGGTATATTTTTAACAAGAACACAATCGATATATAATTTAGTCACCAATTTCTTTATCTTTTTATCTTCTTACTTTATGTTATCAATAATTAATATTTCCAGTAGCTTTTTTATTCTATATAAATTTAAATTTTAACATAGAAAATGTTATTCTAGAATCTATTTTGTTGTTTTATTTTTTATTATTATTATATAGTCCTTTGTAGAACTCTTATACAGGTTTTGCACTATTCTCTGTCTTTAATAATAATGGCATCTTTTTTTTTTACTGCTAAAACAACTTTGCTTGCCAATTTTCTTGTACTTTCTTGCATCACAGAAATTTAACAAAACAATTTTTTAAAAAGATTACTTTAAAAAATTTTTTATTCAGTGTCCACGTTTTACAACCATGTAGTAAAACATTCCACACATAACAGTTCATTATAGTTACTTGTGGAACAAAGTGTTTATTTTTCAAATTTAAAATTAGATTACCGGTAAACAATATTATTGATAAAAAATAATATAGTCATATAAATAGTGGAAGTTTTAACAAAGTAAGAAGTTATTATATATATTCCTCAAAGGAGAATCTTGAAAAAGAGGAGTCTACTGGTTGTTTCCAATTTTTTATCAGTTTTTTTTTGTTTATTTGTAGAATATTTGACATAAAACAAAGACTTGTAGAATTGAAAAACTGAAGAAAAACTACTGTATCACAGCTGATACGTTAGCATTATTGGGTCAACCTTAAAATGGGTGGGTAATACCAACAAAATAGTACATATTTACTCATATACCAACCTGCTAGTGCAGAGAATGGCTCTGGCATACATCTACCAGACCAACGCCAGCAATGGATGAGCCAACATTAACAAAGTGTATTTATTATTCATCTGTACAATTTTATTATGTCAATAAATATATTTTTAAATAAACTACTGAAACTTTTCAAAGTGAATTGAAGAAGACTGTAAAAAAAAAAGTTTTAACTATTTGTATTAATTAATAAAAACATTTCCACTCTATATAATTAAGCTGAACCTATAGCTAAAAGTTTCCATATAGCTACCTTGATTAAGAATATCATATAACTAACATATACATTTATTTCTTATTGATCATGGATGGGATAGTGATATAATTGTAGACTGAAGAACTAAAGATTTCTGAATCACTCCTCAGTCCCAGAATATTTCAATCAAGTGGACCTTAATCTGCTACTGCCAATTGAACATTACAATATCTTTTTAAAAAAAAAACTAACGCAGTGATTATTTATCTTTCTAAAAGTAAAATAGACAAGATAATTTTAATGCACCGATGTACTGAAATAGAAGATAAAAATGGTTGTTTACTAAGTAAAATGTAGAAGAGGATTTTTGGTTTTAGCCTTTAGTTATAAATATGGGAATGACAAGGTAAAAAAAAAAGAAAGGATTAATGGGGTTAGGTGGTCTAATTTGAGCTTAAAGGTTCTAATTAAACAGACAGTCAATGATTTTAAATAATATTAACATCTTTCAGAGAATTAAACTCATGTTAAACTCATATTAGAAAAATATATTATTGACTAGAATTTAAACAAATTACTATTGGCATAAAAGCATATAAAATTATTACTGATCTAAAGTTTTATAAAAATTGTGGTTAAGCATTATGATCGTCCATGAAAAATTACTAATATTTTCACGAATAGTAGATAAAAAAATATTATAGTGCGGTATGATTATAATGTGACAAGAATATTTTAAGGAGTTAAAAATAAAACAATCTGAATGAAGGGTTTGTGACAATTTTTTTTAAAAAAGAATATTAGTTAAAAACCTTAGAAAGGCTTTAATTCTCAGAACTAACATAAAAAAGACACTTATGACATTAGGATAATTGTGTTAGTCCGCTGTGCATATGACCTATGGTTAAAATTTCCAATAAAAATAAAATGGCTTTTTTTTTTTTTTTATTAAAGTTGAAGAATTTTTCTAATAATCTAAATCCTTTGTGAGATACTTCTTACAGTCAAATTAGGAGACTGCATACCAATATTGATTAGTATATGATCAGCTACCTAATTTTATGTTTATATGTTAGGATTTATAAACAAGACATATTTGATTAACTGGATAAAAGGTCAGCCCATCTTAACAATAATATTTGGACATTGATGATAATATCTAGTCATTGTTTTTTTATTTTTATTTTTATATATACCCTTAGTGTTCATTTACTTTAGCATCTCAAGTTTAAACTATATCATTAGCTGGAAACTTGTTTTTAAAATAATCTAGGTTAATATCTTATGTATGCTAATGCTCTGACCATAAAAAAATTATTGGTTTAGTTTTTTATTCTATACTTAATAAGCTGCAAAAGTCATTTTTCTTAATTCTCTGCATAGTAAAATGACTGCTATAAGGATAAACAAACCTAAACAACAATAATATCAGTGTCATAAAACTGTCCTTAAACACAGTGACAATTGCAATAATAATAGTAATCATATAATTGGCTGCTCCTTAGAACATAATGTCTTTGAAGCACTCAAATAGCAGTTGAGTTCAATAATAGTTTTATTCCTTAAAGAGACTTTGGTTAACTAAATAATAAAGATATCGCTTTGATCAATCTTGATAAACTTTTTATGCGGGTGCACGCTTAAACTTGGTAAAGAAAACTTTTCTGAATACGAATATTATTATTTACTATTATTTTCATGGCCAAAATTGTTGAAATAGTCATTCTATAGTGCCTGGTAGTGGATAAACCGTTTCTTCTAACTAATCTTGCATAGTATAGAGCAAAGGTCGGCAACCTATTATCAGTGACACTCTGATTGAATTGAAACAATAAAATATGTTTTGATTACAGCTACGCGTTTTGCATATGCCACTCACACGTAAATGGAAGCCATGATTCAGTTATAGTAATTATTTTGTAGATAAACATGCATTCGGTCTTTGCTACATTCTATAAAGATAAGATCTAAGTGCGATGGAAATATTTTTTCTTCCATGGAGGATTAATTTTGCCTGGATTTCTTTTTTTGACGGGCAATTGACCTTTCATACTTTTGTATGCAACGGCATGCTTAGAGTAAATTTATATTCAGACCGAATATTATATCGATTAATTCATTTGAAAAAACTTCTATTCGTAATTACATAATAATACATTTTTAGTTTTTGTGCTTTACTTGAAAAACAAAGTTTATAATTAGTGAAAGTCGGATTAATGCGTGAACGAAATCCGCAAAAACGTGAGACTTGATAATAAAGTTCGGATCGCAAAGAAGTTAAAATATATTGTCCCTCCCCTCCCCTCTTAAATTGCTACTACGTAATTAAACAAGTTTCTCATAGAGAAAAATTCCAAATGTCCAGTTTTAAAGAAAAGAAGAATTTATGAAAAACTTCCAATTTTGAGTTGACTTTTTATATCACAAAAATTAGTTTTTTGAAATATTTTTTTTTGTTAGAGTTCATTAAGTGATGGCCTAGCGGTTAGCACAGCCGCCTTCCAAGCAACAGGCTCTGGTTCGCTTCCCGGTCAACGCTTTGACACATAAAAAAATAAATTAAACCATCGAAAACTAAATGCGCGTTGCCTATTCTGAATTACTGTATACTAATTGGCAATTATGTAAATAGACATTTTTAAAAGCGCCAATGAGAATTTTCTTCATCCTAAGGAGATTTTAAGTATGTTTTTCGAATGCAATATGATTTAACAAAACATACTTTTCTCATATATTTCTATATATTTTAAAACATTGAATGACCGATAATATAAGATCTGGTTATAATGGGCTTCAAAAGTATATAATATATAATTTTGAAGTCTCTTATAACCGAACCAATTTTGATACTATATATAATAAAATTGGTAGAATGATATCAGCACGCCGAATAACTTTGTAACCTAGGTTCGGCATGAAATCATTAAAATGTTGCCAACTCCTGGTATAGAGAAATAGATCAACAATTTTTCTTAATAATAACTAGAAGAGGAGTGGATTGGAATTATCTTTACCAGTAGGATATTGTGATAAATCATCTTTAATGTAATAAATTTGAAATGAAAAATAAATATTTTATAGTTTAAAAAATATTACATTGCTATCTTATATAATTACAGACGCCACGATAAACTTAAAGACGTGACGCGTTTTATTTATTAATCATTTTCTATCTTTTTTTTTAAAAAAAAAAAAAACGAAATTAGCCCAAATGCATGAAATGTAGCATTTTATTATTATTTAGGACCTTGTTATATAAAACCAAGCTCTGATGGCCTTTAATTTATTTGGTGTGTCTACTTTCCATTTCAAATGCGTCATTTATAAGTCATTAATTAAAACTAAATTAATTAGAATTAGTAGCTTAATGAAGTCAGTCAAAACATCAAAGAAAGATGCAAAGCTCTGATTGACAAATCTCATTAGAGGTCCAACCTGCCTCGCTATAACTTGATAAATAAACTCAAGCAGTTTTTTTTTTTTTTACAGTGCACTCGGCATTCAATAAAACATATTATCTGCTTTAATGTTCACTAATTTTTTCTCTCAAGCTTCAAAAAACAAAGATTTTACATTTAACCTTAGGATACCTAAAACATGTGTGTTTGCTCTAAATAATTGCGTATGCATATCAGAGTGATGAAACTTGTAAAAAAAATTAAGAAAGTAACGCACATTAGATAAGCCATGTAAAAATAGTTGTCTATTGTTTTTTTAGTTTCTTTTAAACTGATTATCAAATCTCTTTAGGTAATTAATATAATACATATATGAAAATTTATATATATTGTTCATATATTTGCATAATTAGTTTCCATTTTTTTGCTTTTTTTTTTGTAAATAACAATTCATTGTCAACTTCGATTATAACAGGTTCGACTCAGGAATGAGTAAAATTTTATAATTCTTTTCAAGTTATAAGCAGGCTTGGATAGCCAATCCACTACTAATTCAACTTACCAACCAATTAATAGTTAGTAAAATATATATCTAACTAATTTTAATTGAAAAGTAAAACTATGTAGAAATATCTTTTATAAACTGGCGAATAATAAATTCAATAAAAAATATTATTCATGAAACCAGTTAACTGCCAGATATGAAAACATTTTTAATAATTGATTTTTATTTTTGTTTTATTCTCTAGCTAAAAAATAGTTAGATATCCAATTGCCAAACAATAGTTAGATAGATTGTATATTCTTGCTTTCTGGAAAAGTCAAAAAAAAAAAAAAAAACTTCTATTCATTTTCAACCTTGATTCAAACTCCACGTTATAATAAAAGCAAACATAGTAACTATCGATATCTATCTATCTATCTATCTATCTATCTATCTATCTATCTATCTATCTATCTATCTATCTATCTATCTATCTATCTATCTATCTATCTGTCTGTCTGTCTGTCTGTCTGTCTGTCTGTCTGTCTGTCTGTCTGTCTATCTATCTATCTATCTATCTATCTATCTATCTATCTATCTATCTATCTATCTATCTATCTATCTATCTATCTATCTCTCTATCTATCTATCTCTCTCTCTCTCTCTATCTATCTATCTATCTATCTATCTATCTATCTATCTATCTATCTATCTATCTATCTATCTATCTATCTATCTATCTATCTATCTATCTATCTATCTATCTATCTCTCTATCTATCTATCTCTCTCTCTCTCTCTATCTCTCTCTATCTATCTATCTATCTATCTATCTATCTATCTATCTATCTATCTATCTATCTATCTATCTATCTATCTATCTATCTATCTATCTATCTATCTATCTATCTATCTATCTATCTATCTATCTATCTATCTATCTATCTATCTATCTATCTATCTATCTATCTATCTATCTATCTATCTATCTATCTATCTATCTATCTATCTATCTATCTATCTATCTATCTATCTATCTATCTATCTATCTATCTATCTATCTATCTATCTATCTATCTATCTATCTATCTATCTATCTATCTATCTATCTATCTATCTATCTATCTATCTATCTATCTATCTATCTATCTATCTATCTATCTATCTATCTATCTATCTATCTATCTATCTATCTATCTATCTATCTATCTATCTATCTATCTATCTATCTATCTATCTATCTATCTATCTATCTATCTATCTATCTATCTATCTATCTATCTATCTATCTATCTATCTATCTATCTATCTATCTATCTATCTATCTATCTATCTATCTATCTATCTATCTATCTATCTATCTATCTATCTATCTATCTATCTATCTATCTATCTATCTATCTATCTATCTATCTATCTATCTATCTATCTATCTATCTATCTATCTATCTATCTATCTATCTATCTATCTATCTATCTATCTATCTATCTATCTATCTATCTATCTATCTATCTATCTATCTATCTATCTATCTATCTATCTATCTATCTATCTATCTATCTATCTATCTATCTATCTATCTATCTATCTATCTATCTATCTATCTATCTATCTATCTATCTATCTATCTATCTATCTATCTATCTATCTATCTATCTATCTATCTATCTATCTATCTATCTATCTATCTATCTATCTATCTATCTATCTATCTATCTATCTATCTATCTATCTATACAGATTATTTTAGATTATACTGATATTTTCAATGTAACACACGTACTATCATCCAGACAATAAAGGTAATATATAAATGACTTGTCCTACCTGGCTAATGGCTGGAATGATAAGCCAAAACATCAATAGAATGTTAATTTCTCATATAAAGAAAATAGTATCAATTTATTTTAAGTGTTAATTAAAAGGGTATCAAATATTGTTTAAAAACACTAAAGCCTGATTTAACATCATGTTAAAAAAAGACATCTACATGTCCTATAGAAAGAAAGACAAAATAGAACACTACACACACATATATATATACAATATATTGAGATTAATACTCTTTCAATGATCTATTAAATAAATGAAATACTCTCAATCCAAAGCACAAGAAAAAACTTTTTTTTAGAGAAAAGTTGGTCTATCTTTTCTCTTTATTTCAATTTATATAGGGAGTTAATTGTAAGCATTTTGGAGAGAAAGCATGAAAACTTTAAATCAATAATTTTACTTTATTGAAGCTATATTCCAGATTGCTTTATATTATTTTAATTGACTACTGTGAAATTTTTAAATTTATAACTTGTCAGTGCCAAATCAGATAATGAAATATATAAATATAATCCAGCAGTTAATATTATATAAAGAGATTAATACTTCAATCCTGGTCCAGTAAGTAAAGGAAATACTCTGATTTCAAAGCAGAAGATAAAATATTTTTAGAGAAAAAGGATAGCTTTAATAAAGTAATATGATTGATTTAAAATCTTCATGCTTTCTTTCCATAACATTGAAGATTAGCCTCTATGTATAAATTGAGATAAAGAGAATAGACAGTCTCATCTTTTCTCTAAAAAAATTTTTAGCATTCGCTTTGGAATGATAGTATTTCACTTACTTAGTAGACTGGTATTGAAATATTAATCTCTTTGTATTATACAATAATAAATACTGGGAAGTTTATATTTGCATATTTTGCTATTTGATTTGGTATTGACAAGCTGTAAATTGAAAAATTTTATGAATATCAATTAAAATAATATAAAGCAATTTGTAATATAACTTTAATAAGAAATATAAAAATTGATAAAGGATAAAAGATTATTCTGTTCATTATTTCTGATGGTCAATATGATTCAGCTGAAACATTAGTATATATTTTTACTACAATAAATTTCACATGGATGAATCTAGATAATATGCCATTTATATACATATATATGTAAATGATTGTTTTTCTATTTGCAACTTGAAATGTGACATAAGCAGGCAATAAATTATATGGTAAAATTTGTATTGATTCTGTGAATACATATATTACAATTACCATGTTAATTAATGTTTATGCTATTTTTTTTGATGTTAAATTGCAGAATACTGCCATAATCAGTGTTGCAAATTAGATTTATGCAATATTTCCTATTTTATTGTTACATGTTTTACACATTTTGCTTAAAGCATAAATTAAAATAATAAAATTATTCTAAAGAATAAAATATCAACTTTCAAATAAAAATAATAATAAGCATAAATAATTTTAAATGATATTTAATTTTCTTTTCTTTATTTATTATAGTTATTATAATGTCATTATAATTAAGTATTAAAAAAAGGTAATAGTTAATATTCAAAACATTTATATTGCACAAAGCATGCTTTCAGCATACATCATATTCATATATAGACACAATTTTCAAGCTCTAAACAAAACAGCACTATAATTTTGGTGTCTTCTAAAAGCATGTTTAATACAATATAAACGTTTTGAATACTAATGGTTATCTTTACTTAGTACTTGATTATAATGAGTTTATAATAATTAAACATAAATAAATAAAAAGAAATAATGGGAACAAAATACTCTATTTTAGCATTCAAATTAAAAGAATTAATTAAAAAAAATTTTTTAAAAAAATCTATATATTTAAATAAATTTTAATAAATGATAAGTTCAAATAATGAAAATAGTCTTTGATATAGTAAAATTCAACTTTTAGTTACAGAAAAAATCCAAAATAAAAAAAGGTATTGAGTGCAGCTGTTTTCTAATCATGTAAAAAGGCAGCACATTCTGTAAAATCTAAATGCAAATGTCACATTTATTAAGAAACAAAT
Organism: Epiperipatus broadwayi; assembly: GCA_028023455.1. Taxonomy (NCBI): domain Eukaryota; kingdom Metazoa; phylum Onychophora; class Udeonychophora; order Euonychophora; family Peripatidae; genus Epiperipatus; species Epiperipatus broadwayi. The sequence continues at coordinate 3,240,702 of JAQFVV010000085.1, read as the reverse complement.
ATTTAATAATTTTTCAAAAAAATTATTAATAAATAATTTAATAAATTAAGAATATTTTTTTTTTTTAATTTGTTAACAAAAAATTATGTTACACAAAGACAAAAGTATACTTTTGTTTCTGCATTATTTTTATTGTTTTTAGATCAGTAATAATTGTTGATGTCTTGGTTTAGCTAAAACTTAAATTTTACCATTAGTAACTATTAAGTCATTCAATGCCTTTTAAAATCAAAATTTGTATTATCAATTGATTGAAATGAATTCCCATTATTGAGATAAATTAAGATCATTTCCACTACTAATGATGAGTTTACATTAAAATAAAACTTTTACTTTCCAAAGAAATCATTTTTGGACAGTCTCTAATAGTTGTGAGTTAAAATTTAAACTTTTTATTTTAATAATTAAATTTTTATTTGGAAATATATTCATAAAATTTCCAAATCATTTTTTTTTTTTAGAAATTTAAGCATACAAAATAGGACTGATATTTAAAAATAATATTATATATTTTTAAATAGAGAAAAAAGTAATAATTTCTGATAAGAGTATTTAATGAATGAAAAAAAAAATGCTTTAACTCCATTTCTGGAATTGGAGCAAACTTTTGGCAAGACATCATAATGCAAAAAAAGGAATTTTAAAATTTAAAATTTCCCATATAATTATTTAAAAATGACAAAAAAATTACAGCTGCAGTGATTATAGAGACATTGTTTTTTCAGCCAATAATAATTATTGTTTTACAACGTTAAGTTTTTGTTTATTTTTATGGCTAAAAATAACTTTAAATAAAATATAAATCTAAAAATTGTATACTCATAAAAAATAAATAATTTAGAAATATTTTCTGCAAATAATCATAAATATATATATATATATTTTGAATATAAAAAAAAAAGTTGACTGCTTTCAAAAGTTCTCATTGAATTTCTCAAAGTCTAACATTAAATATTCTACCAAATCTTTGACATTTTCACATCATTTGTATTAGATTTTCATTATGTTTCTGCCAATTTCAGATGATTTTTTAAATTAATAAATCAGTATAAATTTTAATTCCAATTTTTATTATTAAATGAGTATAAAAAAGAAACAAATGACATAGATAATTGCCAGAGAGGGAATTTAAAGCCAATGTGACTCAAGTGTTACTAACAATATTAAAGAAACACAGTTATAAAGAATGTATTTAAGGAGAAAATAATAAAAAGTATAAAAATATTTAGAACATAAAATTATGTTCTAAATAAAATTGCAATATAAAAATATTTTATAAAAAGGTATTACTATTGATACACTCACAAAGCGTTTGCACAATTGGCTTGAAAGGCCTATGTAAATGTAATTAAAATTATATACAGATGCTATAAAAATAAATGCTTATTTATATATATGATTTTAAAGCAAAGTTATTAATTAAGCTTTATTTTAATATTACTCTACTACTACTATTATGTCTATAATAATAATAATAATAATAATAATAATAATAATAATAATAATAATAATAGATGAAATACACAGGCTTATATATACCTGTGCCTATATATGTAATAGACAGGGTATGAGCATAAACTTTCACATGACCCACCACTCTCCACACTATCTCATAACACTGATACCCCTGAACACACATATGTCGAAAAGATAAATAATCACCAATATATGTATTTCATGCTAAACCAGCAATCATCAGTTGGTCCAGATTACCATCTCTACACATATATGCTACAAGTGCTCAGATATATATTAAGATAGCAAATCCTCCTACTTTAATGGACAGGCTTCAATGTACTCCACACTCCAACTCTTCAACTGTCCATCCAATTGAAAATCTGATGATGGAACGCTCAAAGGCCACCCTTAGGCTGAGATTGTTGTCACACCCATGATGACCTAAAGGTCAATCTGACCCCTCATGTGAAAGTCTGTGCTCATACCCTATCTATTACATATATAGACACAGGTATATTTAAGCCTGTGTTTTTCATCTATTACATATTAGAGATGTCTGCCTATCCCTTGTATATGCATTTAATGGATTATGTCCTGTACATGAGGGATCAGATTGACCTTTAGGTCAACATGGGTGTGACAACAATCTTGGCCTAAGGGTGGCCTTTAAGCATTCCGTAATCAGATTTTCAATTGGATGGACAGTTGAAGAGTTGGAGTGTGGAGTACATTAAAGCCTGTCCATTATAGTATGAAGATTTGCTATCTTAATATATATCTGAGCACTTGTAGCATATATGTGTAGAGATGGTAATCTGGACCAACTTGCATGAATACATATATTGGTGATTATTTATCTTTTCAACATATGTGTGTTCAGGTGTATCAGTGTTATGAGATAGTGTGGAGAGTGGTGGGTCATGTGAAAGTCTGTGCTCATACCCTGTCTATTAAATAATAATAATAATGATGATGATGATGATAAATACATTTTATATAAAAGTAATTTTTGCATAGAGTGTAAAAAAGCAAGGTTTACAATGTATAATTATTAAATTGAAAGGCTGCAAACCTTTCATGCTTATTATAATACTTATCTGACAACCAATCAGATGTTATGATGGCTGACTGAATAATGATCAAACTTAAACACAAGACAGAGAATTTTATAAGAAAAGGATGGTCCATCCTTTTCTTTACTTGACTTTCTATATATCTAAGCCAGTCTAAAGTATTTGGGTTTGAAAGCGTGAAGCTTTAAATATCATCATATTTAACTCACTGAGTCTAAATTACAAACATACATCATGAAATCCTACAATTTACTATGCAGTAGTTTTAGATGTTATAACTTGCAGTAATGTATGTAAATAATATTTATTTTATATAAAATGCAGATAATTTGTTGAAATTAAATTGAAAGGCTGCAAACTTTTCGTGCTTATTATAATACTTATCTGACAATCAGATGTTATGATGGCTGTCTGAATAATGATCAAACTGTAAACACAAGACAGAGAATTTTACAAGAAAAGGGTGGTCCACCTGTTTTATATAAAATAAATATTATTTACATACATTGCTGCAAGTTATAACATCTAAAAAGTACTGCATAGTAAATCATAGGATTTTGCATTGTATGTTTGTAATTTAGACTCAGTGAGTTAAATATGAAGATATTTAAAGCTTCATGCTTTCAAACCTAAATACTTCAGACTGGCTTACATATATAGAAAAACAAGTAAAGAAAAGGGTGGACCACCCTTTTCTTGTAAAATTCTTTGTCTTGTGTTTACAGTTTGATCATTATTCAGCCAGCTATCATGACATCTGATTGGCTGTCTGATAAATATTATAATAAGTGTGAAAGGTTTGCAGCCTTTCAATTTAATTTCAACTAACTATCTGCACTTTATATAAAATAAATGTATGATTATGTGCAACTTTCACATTTTTAAATATGAAATTTAAAATATTCTTAAAACTAATAGAAATAGCAAAAGTCTTTGAAATATGTTAAAAATATTAAAATTGTTTTAAGAAATGAAAAAAAACTTGTCCTTAATTTTATTATTATGAAATAATTTCCCTTTATGATAATTTTCAATATTATTAGTAATTAACAGAATTAAATATATTTTTATTTAATATTAAAAACATCTTTAAAAAAAGTAAAAATAACTTTGAAAATAAAAAATTATCTTTACAAAAAATTATACCATTCATCTTTGTAAACATAACAAAATATTCTCGGCAAATTATACAAAAGTATTTAAACATTAGAGCTGCTTTTATTTCCTATTTATACATGATATTTAAGAAAGAAACCAAAACATTAACATCAAATATTACCGACTTATAATTAAACATGAAGTGCTAATGGCAACTGCTGCACAACTAATTCTACTGGTACTGATGACAACATTAGAAATGATCTATGCTTTGATGTTTGTATTGCAATTTTATGTGGAATGGTTTTACTAGGATGATAATGAATCTATGTTATAATTTTTGATGACCTTAGATGTCAGAAGTATATCAACATATAACAAAAAAAACTTTATAATTTGCAGGTCAACATGCAGAGTTAATTTGCATAAATTGGAAGTGTTGGTTTACTTTATATTTATAAAGTAGAAAGATAGACTATTATTATTTGTAAAGATTTTTTTTTGTTTCAAGATTATTTTTATTGTTTTGAAATATATTTTTAATATTTAAACAATAATATGTTTTTAAAAGGATTTAAATTTATTTTGTAAAAAACAACTCCCCCCCCATTATTCTAGATAACATAGAAAAATAATGTTAGCCTGAAGGTTTGTGATGATGGTATTTTGGTTGTATTTACATGTTAGACTATTTCCATCATCTAATATTAAATATTGAATGTCTTTGTAAACATTTTAAACTTTATTTAAATTTTCCCATTACATTCATCTTTTATTAATAGCACACAAGTTAATATATACACAATGTTTCGAGTGATATTATTCTCCTATCTTCATTAAGTGTTGGAGGCCTCACCAGTGACAGTATTAGCATGGGAATCAAACTTGAATTCTTAGACTCTACGACATTGAGTATTAAGGAAATGCTCCATTACTTTAAAATTCAATATCCAAGAATCTGAATGCTTCAGGTTCCATTAAACAGTCTGTCACTGATAAGTTTAGCAACACATAAAAAAGAGAGGAGAATAGTATCACTTCAAAGATTATGTATTATTAATCTGTGTACTATTAGTAATTATATGAATATAAGAAGAAAATTTAAATAGATTTTAAATTTTTTAAAGATATTCAATATATAATATTAGATGATGGAAATAGTCCAACATATAAATACAAATAGAAAGATACTTTTTTTTTAGTTTTTTTAAAATATATTATTGATTTTAATATTTTTAAATTATTTTGGTTATGTATAAAATTATTTTTTATAATAATTATGGTAACAAGTAGTTTTATTTTGACATAAATTTTATTCAAATTCAGTCACATATAAACCTTGATTAAGTTATATTTATTTTTCCCGTAAAAGTGAAACACTGGAATGTAATATTGTGAAGAAAAGTGAAGAATGATACTAAAACAAATCATTTATATTGCTATGGAGTAAACAACATATGATTACAGTGGTAGCCTAGTATCATTCCATAGTCGATAGCAACACATGATAATACTTAGAACTATATATATAGTAATAATTCAGCATTAAAGATTGTGAAATATAGAAAATTTTAATTAAAAGTAATTATAAATAATAATTTCTCATTCCTTTAAATTTTTTTAAAAATATATTTTTAAAATCCTTATAAACTTTAATAACATATTACATTATTTACTTTTTTTAAAAAAATATTAAATTTTATATATACACATGAATTATAGAAATTTATTTTATAGGGTTTTTTCCCCCTGACAATCTGTTCACATCTTTTCAAGTGTTGGTGATCGAGAGGTCAGCACAGCTGCTTTACAAGCAGTTGTCCCGGGTTAGCGAGTTCGCTTCCGGCCGATGCTATGGCACATGAAAAAAAATTATATAATAAGACTTTAATATTTTTTTATTAGGTCAGAAATTAGATATTATTTAACATCAAATGAAAAATTTAATAAATTTAGATATATGGAAGTAAATGTTTATATGGAACTCTTAAGCTTTTAACTTGTTATTCTCCCCAATCCATAAATATTGTACTAGATTTTTAGAATTTATAATTAATTTCATTCTTTTATCTTTCAAATATATAACTAGACACAAAAACTGTAGCAATGTGAAAAAACATGGTAATGGTCTTTAAGAAGCATTTTAATAAATCAAGTTTATTTAGTGAGACCAAGTTTTCATATTAATTATGTAATTTTTAAAACTTTTTTCTTTTCAAACTCAGTCCAGCTGCAAGAGTTATTAATATATAAAACTTAAAACATTTATTTTGATTCTCGTTAAAACCTGTTTTTATCGAATAAAAACTTATAAAAAAAATTATCGGGTATGAATGAAATATGCTATATATTATATTCACATACATCTGGCTTCAATTATTTAATATCACCTTTATCATAAATAACATTACAATAATATATCTGAGAAATACAAACAAAAATATGAAATTATATGGTAGCAATAAATGTCTGAGCATTGGCTTTTAAATCCTTCTAATAACAAAATTGTCTACAGATAGACAAAAATTAAATCAACCTTTACCTGATTGTTGATATTATTATTATTATTATTATTATTATTATTATTATTATTATTATTATTATTATTATTATTATTATTATTATTATTATTATTATTATTATTATTATTATTATTATTATTATTATTATTATTATTATTATTATTATTATTATTATTATTATTATTATTATTATTATTATTATTATTATTATTATTATTATTATTATTATTATTATTATTATTATTATTATTATTATTATTATTATTATTATTATTATTATTATTATTATTATTATTATTATTATTATTATTTGGTACAATGGCTCAGTTCTATCATTTCCTATATCAGTCTTCTAGACATAATTTTGTAATATTAACATTGAAAAAGATTATGAAATAATCTAAGTGTTAAAGCAATAGCAAAAAATTTTTCACACAATAGTGCCACCTAATGTAAGCTCTGGTAATCAAGAGATGCTAAAAGTTTGTGCATCATAATCCCTATCCAGTGCCTTCCTATGCAATATTCCCAGACTACTTTCTATCTCATTGCTTTCATCAATGAGGAGCCTTGGGTGTTGGAGTAATGAATCTGAGTCTTTGGATCTAATGTATCCTACTAACATCCACCTTTTATCTTTTTTGTTAACTTTAAAGTTATCAACCCAAATTAAAAACACAGTAATGTTTTCAATCCAAGCCAATATGTCCATATAGTCATAAAGAATTTACTTTAGTATCTATGTATTTTGGTGTCTTCAGTTTGGACTCATAGCTCTACTGTTAACTAAAAAGTAAAAGACAGGTGCTGCAAGACTGTATCAGATCTAAAGATCCAAATACATTGCTTCCAGATCCAAAACTTTTCATCAATGAAAGCCATAAAATAAAAACTAGACTTATAATATTGAATAGAAAGGCACTGAATAAGATTATGATGCAAAACATTCTATCATTTCATTTTAAATTAACTTTATTATGTTTACTATATACATTGGAGATTATTTATAAGACAAAAGAGATTTCAAATAGAAAACAATAAGATTGATCAATAATCAATATATATCTAATGCAAATTAATTAATATATTCAATAGCCAAGTCACTGGATTGTTGTTAATATGATCAGATTCCATGTAGCTGCCAAAATATTACCTGGTACATGGGTTTTATCTCTGGTCTTAAAATTATTTAATTTTTTAGAAAGAGTGATTTAGTATTGTGAGATATGGGATTAAAGCTTAGATAGCATCTTAGAAACCAGAGTGTGAAAAGAATGGATATAGTAATCTTTATATTGGGAAAAGGACCACTTTGTGTATTTTTTATGACAGTTTGATTATTAGTGAGTTTTAATGAGTCATGCTAATGATAAGAGTATGACAAGAAAGAGAAGCGAGGAACACTCTATAAGAAAGTGTTCTAATGTTACTTCATTTCCATGACTGAGGACACAATGGATCTATATTTATGAAAGGTTGCTTATAGAAGAGAAAATAATTTATAGGAAGGACTTTGATGTTTATTTTTATTAAGAAGTTCAGATATTTGGATTCCCAGTTCCAATATCTGAATTTTCTTATAATGTATTTGTTAATAAATAACAAGAAAGATTGACTATTATTTGATATAATATTATTATTTTAAATTTTATATATTTGTCAATAGCTAATTTTATTTAGAAATAGAATATGTTTAAGAGTAGTGTATTTACTTATAAGAATTATAAAGGTTTTGATAAAATTATTTTTAATGGGTGATGGATGTCAGTAGGGTTAACAGGAATCACGTTATTAACACTTGGGGAGATTCTAATTAGTTTAATCATTTCTTTAATAGCTCTCTGAAGATAAAATGTGAAAATTCCATGTAATGAGAGAGTTTGATGATAGGAATATATATATATATATATATATATGTTTTGAATGAAGAAATATATTTAATAATGGGTGAGAAATAATTAATTTTAGGAAATATTAAAATATTGACTAGTGATTCCTTAGCATACATTGAAAGTTATGCTTTGGATAATGCATTGATGGTGCCTTCTACTACAACAATAAGATGATTTTGAATAGCAGTTTTAGTGCATTATATGAGAAGTGTATTGGGAAACCTAAAAATTTATGAGGAATTGAGAAAAAATTAGAAGGAATGTTTTTACTTGTAAGAATATTTCAAGTAGAAGATTTGGTTTTATTAAAGTGGATTCAAACATTGTTAGTATAATTATTAAGTGCAGTGCCAAGTAAGAGAAGGAGTTGTTTTGATGGGAAAAAATAAATGTCATCTGTATAGGAGATGTGATTAACAGTTAGGTAATTACCAAGATATATAATCCTGGAATTTTGCTTTCTATTTCTAAAAGGGGGGGTTGATAAAAGTTGTGAAGAGAAAAGAGTTAAAAGGAGAAAACCTTCAGGAATAGAATTATGTGGATGAAATCCAGTGAGTTTTTTTCCATTGAAAGTTATGGAAACTTCTCTGTTTATAAGTAGATTTGCAAGTATGTAAAGATATGACATTAGTTGTATAGTTTAGGTATAGGATTGAGTCAAATGCAGACCTCATTTCCATTTGCACAGCAATTGGTCCTGTTTTTGTACATTGCCTAATATGATCTATTATTACTTTAAATAAAATAGCTGATGATGAAGTAGCTGAACCTTTTTTTGCAAAGTGAAATTTTGATAATGAAGGGAGAAGTGGTTTTATTTTATCTTTAATAAGAGATTCAACTATTTTAATAAGGAGTGGAATTATGGATATGGGTCTAAGATTGTCTAAGGGGGGAGGAATAATATTTTATAAAATTAAAGTAACAATAGAGAAAGAATAAAGTTCTGGAATTATGTGGATATGTTTGGATAAATGATTAATAAAATTGTGAATTATTTGAATAGTGAAGTAGTTGAAATAGTTAAGAAGGAATTTGGGTATTGCATGAGATCCTGGATGAATATTATCAGGAAGGCTGTTTTACTTGAGGGCAATATCAGATTTAGTAATTCCATGATGTTCAACATAATTTAAAAAAAAAAAAAGCAAACTTGGGATAGGAATACATTTGAAATTTAGATTTAAAGTAATAGTATATAAGGAAACATATGTTTTCTTCAACATCTATTGATTACTAGACTTAAATTAAGTCACATTATTGTGTACAAAAATGCTATTGTTTCAATAAAGTGTTCATATGATATTTTAGTGCTTTAATCTAAATGTTGTGTGTATGACATATAATAGACAACATATTATATTATAATTTAATAAATTGATTTAAAAGTTTTAGATCAGTAAAATATTATATTTAAAAAAGGAGCAAAATTATGTTTCATTTTTCTATATATATATTTAAATGGAATTTTTTTCTGTGATTCTAAATAACCTCCTATTTACTAGTATTTGTAAAACTAATAATAATAATAATAATAATAACAACTAAACTTAATGTTAAAAAATGAAAAAAGAAATAGAGTTACCATCATTCATTATCTATTGTTTGAGTTTGCTATGCGTTTGTCACATTGGTTACTGGAATTACCTGTGATATACGGAATTATTAAAAATTTGTAATATTTGGTAAAATATTTATCAGCTAATTTAAAAATTATTTAAATCTAAATTTAAGATATGAAAAATTTGTAAATAATTTCTTTATTATGTAAAGCAATGAAAGTAGATGCTAGTAAATACATATAGAGAAGTTTCTAAGAACTGTATCTGCCACTCTTGAAGCATTATAGAATAGGAACATTGATCAGAGGACATATAATCACTCTATATTTGTAAGAAAAGTTTTCAAACCGAAGGCAGATTGAAGCGAGTAGACACCAGAATTCTTATGACCAAATAATAGGAATTAATCATCATTAGATTTACCCTATATGGTTGAGTGTAATGGAAGACTGGCAGACTAAAAAACAAAACGATCCAGATTAACGTTTTAGAGGCTATCTCTTCCTGAATTCAAATCCCTCGTCTAATGATGATCTTTTTTGTGTGTGATAATTTGCAATCGCGTATCATCTATTTTCAATTAATTCATTATATCATAGCATTTTAGTATTCAAAACTACAAAATAAAATGGCGATGGGGTTTTTGCATTATTAAGATACCTAATAACTATTATATGATATGTATATTATTACTTCAAATCGATATAAAATGCTATAATAAATAAATGTTTTTATCACAATTTTAAAAAAAAAATAGATTTTTAAAGCTAATTAAATTAAAAATGAAAAATTATATCATTTTTAAAAATAAGTTATTATCAACCTTTTCGGAAGCAAAAATAGTGATAAAAATTGAAATATTTTCAATGAAAATAAAAGGAAACAAATAACAAAGATTGTGTGTCTTTTCGAAGAAGTAGCTTAGCACGATTTAATTGATTTTAAACAGTTTCTCTTATGTCTCTAGGTAAAAATAAAGAAATATAAAAATTAATAGACCAGTGCGAACATATTGACAGCTTTCTTTATATTTTAATTGAATCTATCAACTTCTAATTGATCTCCAAGGAATTCCTGCTTGGAAAATTAAAATTCCTCTGGAAAAAAAAAAGCAAAAAATAAATCAATAAAATTTTCTTTCACTAGATGGCAGTTTTGGTAGTGAATTTAATTAATCTTTTTTTCTATCTTTTTAACAATAATGTACAAAGTTTTAAAATGCACATACATTTCCTATGTGTGTATATATACAATTAGTGTTTTTTTTTTCTCTTTAAACTTTTCTTGTTTTGGTAACTAAAATAATCAAAATATAATATTACTTTATATATTTTTCTTTTATAGAAATTTTAAAAGTGAGCACATAATAAGAATAGTATACATTTAAAATCTTAAAAAAAAAAAAAATGGAAGATTAATTGCTTGTAGTCATGTGGCTTTCGAGTTAAAAAATAAATAAATTATAAGTTAAGTTTATCTGGGTTCTTTAATTCTCGAAATGATGACTCCGCCATTGCTCTAAATTATATAGGGCTTTCGGTATAGCCTTTTAGAAGCAGCTCCACACATGATTACTATAAAACGTTTAAACGATTTTGAACCAATAGCCCATTGCTAATATTTGTACTATCAATGGTGTTAAAAAAATTGAAAGATTCTTATTGTTCGGGAATTCTTAAGAAATTCGAACGCCAGAAGTTCCAAAACAGAAAGCGATTCAAAAACCCTACACTCGAGAGTCTTACCACTTTATATTGCATTAAGCTATATAGAGCAATCGTGGAATAGGATATATAAAAAGGACAAATCAATTTTTGGGCGGATGATATTTTATTCACTAAATATGACTTTTAATGATTCTTTCTTGTAAAGCTTCCCCCAAAATATGTGTGTCTTATGAAAACTGCCCAGACAGATAATTAAGAATTACTATGTCTGTTATGAACTTAGAGTCAATAATTACAAATGCATGGAGTCATGATAGTCTCACTTTATTATATCTCATTTTGCCTTCAAATAATGGACTAGTCCAGATTCCAAATTATGCAAATTGGATTGAGTATTCATTACCATGATCAATGTAAATAAATAAATCACACATATCCAATTGCAACTATAGGCCATTAGGTGATACTGCTCACTGAATTCAAATATTTCCATCAAGGACGGGGTATGGCGATAAATAGTCATCCCATTTGGAGAAATGGAGTTGTGAACTACTGTCACATAGCTACATCACAGTATACATGTTTTCCAGACAACAACTGTCACATAGATAAATGGCAGTCTACATATCCAAGAGATAATTACTGTTACAGAGCTGAAAGACAGAATCGATATTCTCCAGACAATACCTGTCAAACAAAATGGTTGATTCACTGAGGCAAGTTCAATGCTGATATGAGGTAACCTGTTAAGTAAAGTCAGAAGTGTAACTAGACCTACTCATGAGGCAGGCTGTCACAATACTGGTGGAAGTTGTAAAAGGTCTAAAAGAGCATATACAGTTGCCTTTTCCTTTCATTCATCCTGGAATTAAGGGCTAAACATGGCCAATGATAGCAGGTGGAGTATAATCATTGTAGATATTCTAAATACACAAATGTTTATTTGTTTTAATGTCTTATTAATAAATATATTATAAATCATATTTACATGTATTTGGGCTTATATCAGTTTGCAAAAACTCAATACACTTATATAAAATCTTAGAATTTATCCTCCTGTAAGTGCTCATCTTCTTCTAATGTTATATATGCTATTGAGAAATTACATATCTTTTGTGTAATATAAAGGTAATAAGATGATGCTTTATAACTTGTCTTAATATATATCAATCATAATTTGTATTGCTTGTGTTTCTAAACAATCTTTACTGTGTATGTTATCTTGGAAAGTCTCAAATGTCGATCAAATATGGATATTTACATTGTAATAAAATTCTGTAAATTAATCTCAGATGCAATATATCTTACCAAGAACATTGAGAACTAGAACTGATGTAAATAAAGCTGTGATCTATAAACCTCAAGCTTCAGAGTCTACCACAAAGCACTAGAGCATACTACTGTTTATTTTCATCAATAATAGACAAATATTAGGTCAATCAAGTTTATGATTAAAATTTAAATAGTTTTCTGTTGAAGAAGGTTAAGAAATTAACCGAAAGTACTTCTGCAGTTTATCATAGTTATTTATAAAATATATTATCATCATTATAATTTATTTTTCTTATTTACTATGATTAGTACAATCATTTGATATAAGTAGTTTTGAACTGTTGTGGGTTATTATTGAACAATGAATACAATGTTAATATTTTTCAGTGACAATTTCAAGATCTTAAGACTTCTTACCCCATAAAAGTTGTCTTGAATATATTTTTAGATATTGCTTCAGAAGTTACATAATTTATTGCATATATATATATATATTCACTAGAATAAAAACTACAAAATTTTAAAAAATGCCTGTATAAAATTAAAGATTAAAATTCTTTGCTATAGCTAGCTTCGGTATATTCCACCATCATATACCGAAGCTAGCTATAGCAAAGAATTTTAATCTTTAATTTTATACAGGCATTTTTTAAAATTTTGTAGTTTTTATTCTAGTGAATATTGTTATTATACTTATATTATTTGATATTACACACACACACACACACACACATTACATATATATATATATAAAACTATACATATACACCTGGGTCTCATTTTATGTGGTAGATAGGTTCCTCAGAAAATGCGCACAAAAGAAATTGCACAAAAAAAAACTTAACTTACCTTGAAAAATGGGAGAAGTGTTCCAGTAATTTTCAGAATTCGCATAAAAGCAAAGCAACAAGGAAAAATTACTTTAAAATTCGAATTAAAAAAATAAGGAAATAAAGTATGACTAATAAAAAATTTCAAATATTTGAAAAAAATTAATACAAGACAAACTTTTTTTACTTTTTTTATTAACTACAGTATTTAATTATATATTTTTTCATACATATTTTAATCATTACCACTTTTTGAGAATATGCATTCGTTTATGAATAAGATTCATGACGTGTGTACAACTAGCACCACTTTTAGTCTTGTGCTTTGTTATTGGTTTTCTGTTTTTATATTAAAAAAATGAGATTGCAATCAAGACAAAAAGATTAAACATTATCATTAAAAAGATTATTTTCAGTTTAAAAAATTAATAAAATCTTTGTTATTTATTTTAACAATCTAAAAAAAAAATTATTTGTTATATCTAACAAAATATGTTTTAAAAGTTTAAAATTTTTGAATATTTATTGCGATATTTTTACACATAAGTATAAATCTATTATTATTATTTACTCATTAGTATAAATAGGTTATTAACATAGAAGCTAATATTCTAAATACAGCTTCAGGCCATATTCATGTTAGCTGCTAATATAATGTTATATTTTTGAAAAAAAAAAAAACGTATTTCAAGTCAAAATAAGTTATTAATAATTTAAATTTCTTGATATCTAATAAATATAGTAAAATATAAAAGATATTAAGAAGAAATATGAATCACATAACTTCAAAATTGCATTAAAATAATCCACATAAAATGAGACCCAAGTGTACATAATTTTTTGGTGTTAATAAGTATGTCTAAATAATACATAATTCATATTTAAATAAATTTAATTTTTATTTATGTTTCCATATTTTAATTTATGGTACTTTAATTTTTCTCATATTATAAATAATATTTTGTACGTTATTACAATTTACATATAAATATTTATTAGATTATAGGTTAATATTGGAATTGAAGTTTGTTAGTAAACTTGATAAAAATACATAATGTAATGCAGTGTATGATTTACAGCAAAATTTTAAGTAGTAATATTTTTACATACATATAAAGATTATTAGTGGTTGTTTGTAGTATAATGATTATTAATCATAAAACAAGTTATGTAATAAAATCCTGGTGTTTGTGTTCTTCATAATTATAATTCAATGCCAACAGTTTTCATGTAAAAGTATACATTTTTTTACAAATGTGTTTTTGATATTGTTTGGTTAAGTGTGGACTACTTTTACGAATTTATGCATCAATTTAAATTGCAAAATATACATGTGATAAATAAATAAAATATGATAACATTTAACTTTAAAACATTAAATAATAATTAAATGTGAGAAATATGCTTTCAATTACATAAACATAATCCTTAACATCTGGACACAAATTGAAAATGAATACATTAATTCTTGTAATACATTATTCAAAATTATGCCACATACTTTACATATTTGTGGGTTTTTTCTACTAATAAAAGTGGCTTTTTTATTATTCTTTGCTTATTTTTTTTAATTAACATAATAATTTTACATTATTACAATTAAATACTAAGTATTTAATTGTACTATTTCTTAATATAAAATATTACATTATGACTCTCACTATATATATATTTAAAAAAATCTCTCATTAGCTGCATAGGATACTAAAAATGTGATATATAAATGTAAAAATTGAGTATTATTTCCAATGAGAAGGTTTTGGTATTTCAAGCCTATAGTTTATCTGATGAAAATTTTTTTTTCTTAAAATACATGTATAAAAGAAAAATAATAAATTTTTACATTAGAAGATAAATACATTATAATAGATTTGCCCATACATAAATGTTTGGGTCAAAAGAATAGGTGGATTCATTCCATCTTTTTTAAAAAACAAACAAACAATAATAATATAAAAAAACTATATCTTGTGTCTGGAAAAGTGATAGTATTCATTTATAATTTATCTTTAAAGCACATGTGCATTGGCTTAATCACTAATATCACTATTATAGTATAAAAACATAGCACTATATAAAATAATATATTATATATGTTTAATTTCAATTAAAGAATGATGTATCATAATTTGTAAAGATTTCTCAAGCATAATAAATGTAATTTAAAGTGATTGCTTAACATCTTCACACTCTCATTTCCATACATTTAAGATTTTCTCATACATAAATGATTGGGTTGAAAGAATAAGTGGATTCATTCCATCTTTTCTAAAAAAACAACAACTATATCTTGTGTCTAGAAAAGTGAGAGTATTCATTCATAATTTATCTTTAAAGCACATGTGCACTGGCTTAATCACTCATATTAGTACTACAGTACAAGAATATAGTGTTATATAAAATAATATTTCATTATAAAAGTGTTTTATTAAAATATGTTTTATTATGTATGTTTTTCCAGTACTGCTCTTAATAGAATTGAAAGGGGTCTAAGTTCTTTTTTTAGGAAGTAAATCCACAAATTCCCCCTTTTATATCAGGAAATCATAAGGGTAAATAATGGACTCTTCAATCCTTATGCTTTCATTGTTAATAAGCCTTAGTGGCAACAGAATTTAAAGGTCAGATTGGAAATAATATTTAAGCCAGATGTAAATATACTAATTATGAAATCAAAATTAATTAAATAAAGATTAAAGATAAAATTTTATTTTTAATAAGATTTGTATTAAATATACGTAACATATAACAATAAAATAATAATTATAATGGTAATTAACTATTACATACAGTCTTTTGATCCACAGAAGTACTTTCAGTTAATCCCTTAACCCAACTCAACTGTCATTAAATTCAAAAAACCACAATAGAAGCAAACATCATCAACTCAAATCCTATGAATCCCCAATTTTAATGTTAGCAGTTTGTCTATGGCAATAGTTTTTTAATTAGTGGACTTTTTATTTGTATTATATATTTAGTTTCCAACCAGTAACCACCTAAACATTCACAGTAAATATAGCAACCAATATTTCTAACTGCTGTCAAGGCAACCTTCACACCTTTTAATAGCAAGAATGGAAATCCATTCTTACTAATGGTCCACTGAATATATATGGATACTTAAAGATTGCAACTTTGACTACAGAGTATGAAATATTGTTACAATGAAGTTTAAATAAACCTCTTTAAACATGAAATAAACATGTCACTATAATGCAGACTAATAAATAGTCATCTAAAACATTACTAAATGCAATACTTTTAAATTGCCCATGTATTATTTAGAAATAATAAGCGAAATAGTGCCTAAAGCTGATCTGGGATAATATATATATATATATATATATATAACTTTATTATAATTTAATGTAATTAACCAACCAGAATTATTAATTTTAGCATATTTGTAGGAAAATGTATAACCGTAAGTTCAATTAATAAAAATCAGACTATTCTTTTCACATTACATGTGTGTTTCAAGTTAAAACATTATTATTAGGTGAGTCAGAAATTTGAATTACTTGCTAAGCATGCTAGAACTATCTGCATAATTCTGTCCGATTATTTAGAAAGTCTATTGTTTGATTTTAAGTCTAAAATAATTCACACAGAGTCACATGTGTTTATGATGTCTTCATTTATTGTTGTGACATCAATTATATATCTTCTACAGCAAACATATTTTTTTTACAATTCTGCATTTTTTTAAAGAATTATATATATATATATTGTGACAGAATGGGTTTGAACCCAGTGACAAATAAATTATTTAATCAGTAGACATCAGTAGACATATATAGATGTAGAGATATATATAATATTTAATTTTGTTTATTATGTGGTGGTGGTTACAAATACATAAACATGGGGGGAGGGACTCTGTCATTTTAAATGATATATATGTTAGTGTGACAAATGTGTGTATGAATGAATTAAGTAGTGAAAAGAAAAAAAACGAGATTTTTTGTTTTACATTGAAAAAACTAGAGTTTTCCAGCAGAATGAGATGTTATTTTTCTGTTATATTACAATAGAAGCTATGACATGAGTTTTCACATGTCTAACAGATCTGGTTATTCCACATTGAAAATCAGAAGTGAGATAAAAAAGAAGATTCTAGAACCAATGAAGGGGGCTGTAAAAGTGAGCCACCCAGAATGCATAGGATCTTTTTCTGGCAGAGCTACAACAGTGAACACCTAAACGGTTTTAATATTTAAAATATATAATGGTGATTTCAAAAGACATGTCAGGATAAGAGAAGCCGCATCAGATTCAGGCCCCTGTTCCCAACCTGCTGCAGCTGCCTCAATAAAACCATGATGCTTCGAAACAACACATAATTCCAGTGTGGAATCAAATGAACCTCATTGGACAATGGACATAAAGATCTCAAATCATTACCTGGAATTGCCTAATTTACCTGTGGAACGGAACTATATAATCGATAAATAAAAATTGCTTTTACTACTTTCCGGGAAAGCCAGGTAAAGAACTTTAATCATTGATCTTTTTAAAACTTCTCTATAAAAAGAAAATTTTGTATTTTTCAATAATCAGTGAAGGTGATGTGCAAATTAACTTTATAAGATTTTTTTAAAGCTTTGTTCCATTATGGACGTAAGAAAGTAATGAGTGTTGAAGTCACATGATACAAACTTTTTGTAGTATCGACCTTCACTACTTGAGATATGTATGTGAGATCTATTAAAAGAATGACGTATGATTGCGATTTGAAATGACAGAGTGCTAAATATTATTTTTTTTATAATATTAAATAAATATATCAAGAAAGTAGAATATTGACTTAGTTTAATTGTTTATAAACCCATTTATTTAGTTTAAGATTATTTTGTTTATTTTTATGTTTAAAAATAAAAATAAAAGAGAACTCATAACCCCATTCGTAGCTACTCACGGATATGATGCCACCCGACCATGAGACTGAGCTAGCTGATGGTCAAAACCTCTCTCACATTACCAAAATAGTATTCTTGTTGGTAATATATCCACATCACGTAATTCTTATACTCGTATAGGATTGGTGTTTGGTGTCCTTCGGATGACCATAAATACGCATTGGGGATATATTACAGTTGCAAGAATAACCTATAAGTTTGAATAATAATATTTTAGGTCAAATCACTTAATTAAATAAAAAATACACAGGCACATATATTGATACATCATATACATATTTGGTAGTACACACCTGTCTAGTGAGAGGTAAATAGGGTTTTGTTATAATGGTATCCCAACTAAAGGGCTTCGAAGAGAAGTAGAGGGGAATGAGGAGAGTTATGAGATATTAGAAATATGTTAATAAAGTGAAAAGTTTTATATTTTATTGAAGAAAGGGTTGTTGAGATATATAGTTCAAATGAAGCATTAAATAAATCAAAGGGCATTAATTTGTTAAATGTATATCAATTAAAAAATAACCAGTTTTGTCAGTTCATAGCTGCGCAGTAGATCAAACATATGCAAACTATTGAATTTTAATTTCTTTGTCTATTCTGATGAGGTTTTGAGAAGTAAAATGGCTAACAGGAAGGCAGTGTAGGGTGCTGGGATGGGGGAGTGGATCTGAAGCATTAATCAAAGGTAAAATAAAAAAGAATAAATTTATGAAAACCAGAGCGCAAGAGAATATGGAAAAAAAGAAACAGGAAAATATGTTGGAACGAATTTTGAAAAAGCTTGAAAGTCTATGAGATTCGTAGAGATAGAAAAGAGAATGGACAGATTAGAAGAGAAAGTAAGAATCAAGGACAAGAACGATTTTGGGGAACAGGAAGGTGAAAAGACAGATATGGAGAGTGGAGATGAACAAAAGCAAGGCACTCAAGTAAACCCCTCAGTAAAACCGGCAGCAGTAATAAGTCATACGATGGTGCAAGGGAGTATGAACCAATTCATAAAAATTCGTCCATTTGCAGGTAGAATGGGGGAAGCATCAGTTGAGCATCTACATAGCCTAGAAAAATATTTCAATATAAATCCCATGTCAGAAGAAAGTAAGATAATTATTGCATGCAGCAACCTTACAGACAATGGCCAGTCATGGTGGGACATGCTTGGTCGACATCTGGCTACTTTTGAAGAATATAAAAAAGAAATGAGAGAAGCCTTTTGGTTTGAGGATAGGCAGGAGTTAACATGCTATCAAATTATACAAGAAAAGTTTAAGGAAGGTGCAATGATAGCTATTCAAAATTCTTTCATAAACAGGTGGCTAGACTGCAGACATTGGATGCATGCAACATGATAGAAAGTCATATACTGCATATTATAAGACACAGTATGCCCATGAGAGTGGAACAGATGATCTTGGGGGCTGGGAAAGCATCACTGGGAGAGAGTGCGGAGCTGCTCAATGCCATTGACATGAGCTCATATGACTATGGCGGGCATTATGAAGCAGTAAAAGAGGATGAAAGAGGGTGGAGAATGGGAGTGGATATCTTTCCAAAATGGAAAGGAACACCCAAAGAGAAGAGACCACTGGAGAAGCCGAACTTCGGACCAGGAAAAGAAGCAGAGGGACATATTAGGCATAATACATAAGGGTTGTATGAAAGAGCCGTTCAAAATATGCAAATGTATTTGAAGGCTTTTGGAGGAGGGGGTATTGTGACAGAATGGGTGCGAACCCAGTCACAAATAAATTATTTAATTGGTAGACATATATAGATGTAGAGATATATATAATATTTAATTTTGTTTATTATGTGGTGGTGGTTACAAATACATAAACATGGGGGGAGGGACTCTGTCATTTTAAATGATATATATGTGTGTGTGACAAATGCGTGTATGAATGAATTAAGTAGTGAAAAGAGAGAAATGAGATTTTTTGTTTCACATTGAAAAAACTAGAGTTTTCTGGCAGAATGAGGTTATTTTTTTGTTATATTACAATAGAAGCTATGACACGAGTTTTCACATATCTAACAGATCTGGTTATTCCACATTGAAAATCGGAAGTGAGATAAAAAAGAAGCTTTTAGAACCAATGGAAGGGGCTATAAAAGTGAACCACCCAGAATGCATAGGATCTTTTTCCGGCAGAGCTACAACAGTGAATACATAAATGGTTTTAATATTTAAAATATATAATGGTGATTGCAAAAGACATGTTGGGGTAAGAGAAGCCACATCAGATTCAGGCCCCTGATCCCAACCTGCTGCAGCTGCCTCAATAAAACCACGATGCTTCAAAACAACACATAATTCTAGCGTGGAATCAAATGAACCTCATTGGACAACAGATATAAAGATCTCAAATTGTTACCTGGAATTGCCTAATTTACCTGCAGAATGGAACTATATAATCAATAAATAAAAATTGCTTTTACTACTTCCCGGGAAAGCCAGGTAAAAAACTTTAATCATTGATCTTTTTAAAACTTCTCTATAAAAAGGAAATTTTGTATTTTTCAATAATCAGTGATGGTGATGTGTGAACTAACTTTATAAGATTTTTGTAAAGCTTCGTTCCATTACGGACATAAGAAAGTAACGAGTGTTGAAGTCACATGATACAAACTTTTCATAGTATCGACCTTCACTACTTGAGATATGTATGCGAGATCTATTAAAAGAATGATGTATGATTGCGATTTGAAATGACAGAGTGCTAAATATTATTTTTTTTATAATATTAAATAAATATATCAAGAAAGTAGAATATTGACTTGGTTTAATTGTTTATAAATCCATTTATTTAGTTTATGATTATTTTGTTTATTTTTATGTTTAAAAATAAAAATAAAAGAGAACTCGTAACCCCATTCATAGCTACTCATGGATGTGATGCCACCCGACCATGAGACTGAGCTAGCTGATGGTTAAAACCTCTCTCACATTACGTAAATAGTATTCTTGTTGGTAATATATCCACATCGCGTAATTCTTATACTCGTATAGGATTGGTGCTTGGTGTCTTTCGAACGACCATAAATACGCGTTGGGGATATATTACAGTTGCAAGAATAACCCATAAGTTTGAATAATAATATTTTAGGTCAAATCGCTTAATTAAATAAAAATACACAGGCATGTATATTGATACATCATATACATATTCGGTAGTATACACCTGTCTAGTGAGAGGTAAATAGGGTTTTGTTATATATATATATATATATATATATATATATATATCATTATCAACCATTATCAATCCACTGCAGGATGAAGGTCTCTCCAAGTTTAATCCATCTTCTCCGATCTTTAGCTTCTCTTCTCCACATCACCCCTACACATTTTCTTATTTCATCCATCCATCTTACATGTGGTCTCCTTCTAGGTCTTTTACAATCTCTTGGAATCCAGTTTAAAATTTCAATTGTCCATCTATTATCATCTCTTCTAGCAATATGTCCAGCCCAACTCCACTTCAATCTTTTAATTTTTTCAATGAGGTCAGTAACACCTGTTTGTTCTCTTACCCATACATTGCATTTTCAATCTCTTCTTGTTACTCCCAACATACATCTCTCCATACTTCTTTGAGTGGTCTGAAGTCTCTGTATTGATCTACTATTAAGTGTCCAAGTCTCAGATCCATAAGTAAGAACTGGTAAAACACATTTGTTAAAAACCTTTCTTTTCAAACACATAGGCATATTTCCTTTTAATATCAAGTTATTTCTACCAAAAGCACTGCAACCAAGTTTAATTCTATGATTAATTTCCTCTATTATGTTTCCATCTGTATTAATAATCTGACCAAGGTATTTGTAACTCTTAACTTCTTCTAATTCATCATAATCAATCTTTATTTTCATATTTTGAGCAAATCGATTAAACATTACTTTAGTCTTTTTAACATTTATCTTTAGTCATACTTTCCTACTTTCATCTGATAACTCCTGCAACATTTCCTGCAGCTCGGAAGCATTATTTGCAAAAACAACTACATCATCTGCGAAATCTAAATGACTTAAATAATCTCCATTTACTTTCACTCCTTTAGTTTCCCATTTTAATCCACAAAATACTTCTTGCAGCACTGCTGTAAAAAGTTTTGGAGATATGGAGTCACCTTGTCTTACACCTTTCTCAATGTTGACTTTCCCAGTATCATTATGTAATCTAATTGTTGCTGTTGCATTTTTATAAATATTCTTTAAAATATGACAATATCCTGGATCTATACCTTGATGATCCAATGCTTTAATCACTGAAGAAATGTTTATAGAATCAAATGCCTTTTCATAATCTACAAATCCAAAACACAATGACAACTCATATTCATTTGTCCTTTCTATAACTTCTCTCAATACTTGAATATGATCTACTGTACTAAAACCACTTTTAAATCCAGCTTGTTCTCTTGGTTGGTGAAAATCCAAGGTTCTCTGTAGATGAGTTGTAATTATCTTGGTAAAATTTTTATATAAAACTGATAAAAGGCTGATAGGTCTGTAATTTCTAATATCTTCTTTATCACCTTTTTTAAATATTAATATTATTACTGCATTCTTCCAATCATCCGGTACATCTTTATCATTTAGACATTTGGTATATAACTTTGCTAAAATTTTTTCAGTATCTTCACCTGCTTCTTTTAATATATCAATTATAATTCCATCATTACCTGGAGCCTTTCCTTTTTTCATACATTTAATTGCATTTCTCACTTCTTCATTTAAAATTCTGGGCAATTCGGAAGATGTAATAGATATAGGAGGTACTTGTTCTTTATTACTATATAATTCTCGATAAAAATCTTCTACCAATTTCATAATGTCATCCCTCTTTTTAGTAATAATTCCATCTTTTTTCCTTATTGCAGATATAAATTTCCTACCAATACCAAAATGTTGTTTTACATTCTTAAGACTTTTATTTTCTTCTACAGCTTTTCTTGCTAATTCACAGTTATACTTTCTTATATCATTTTCAACTCTTTTCCGCACCATTTTACAAAATTCGAGATATTCAATTCTTTTTAATGCATCATTCTTGCATATCTTCATATTCCTTCTTTTCTTCATAAGTTCTCTAGTCTCAGTAGAAATTTTATTAGTCAATTGCTGCTTTTTTCTACCAGCTATCTTTGTTGCAGTTTTTAAAAGTGTATCAGTTATTTTCATATTAATTTCATTCAAATCTGAATCATGTTCAAAATCTACTAATACTTGAAACCGATTTGTAAGTTCTAATTTAAATTCATTAGAATGTTTCTGAAGATTAGGAATATCAACTGTAAATATAGTTTTTCTTAATAA
Organism: Epiperipatus broadwayi; assembly: GCA_028023455.1. Lineage (NCBI taxonomy): Eukaryota > Metazoa > Onychophora > Udeonychophora > Euonychophora > Peripatidae > Epiperipatus > Epiperipatus broadwayi. The sequence goes on along the minus strand of JAQFVV010000085.1, from coordinate 3,217,084 downwards.
TTTTTGTCTCTCTAGTTTTACATTAACATGTAACTTACCCCTTACTAATCGATGATCACTTCCTGTGTTAAATTTATTAAGAACATTACAATCTTGAAATATGTATTTTCTGTTAGTCAAAATATAATCCAATTCTGCTGTACCTTCATTTGGATGCTTCCATGTCCATTTCCTTCTAACATTTTTCTCAAAAAAAGAATTCATAATATAAAGTTTTTCCTTCTCTGCAAACTCCACAAGTCTATGTCCTCTCTCATTTCTATTACCATAACCAAAATTACCTACAACACTTTCATCTTTCATTTGTTTACCAATTCTAGCATTAAAATCTCCCATAACAATTTTAAAATGTTGTTTACTCTGATCAAAAGCCTTTTGTACATCCATATAAAAATCTTCTACTACTTCATCACTGTGAGAACTTGTTGGGGCATAAACCTGAATTATCTGCATTTGATATCTGCTATTAAGTTGTATAACTAATCTTGCCACTCTGTCTGATACACCATCAATCTCCACAATATTGTTCTTCCACTTTTTATTTATAATGAATCCCACTCCACTTGTATTTCCAATATTTGTGCCTTTATAATAGAGCATATGTCCACTTTTTAAATCAATTGTCTCTTCACCTTTTCTTCTAACTTCACAAAGTCCAATAATATCCCATTTAATATAAGAGAGTTCTTCTTCTAATTCTTGCAATCTTCCTTCACTTGAAAGTGATCTGCAGTTGTAAGTACCTAAATAAAAAGTCATCATCAAATGGCAGCCTGGGTCCGCCTCCAGGATATTCTTAGCACCCTCCGCCTTCGGCCACCAACCGCTGCCTTGGTTGGTGACTTTACAGCCTCCTGGGATTAAGGGTCATGCTTTATTTTTGTCTGTCATAATTGTATAATTGGGAAAAATCTTTATCATTTACACAAACATTCATTCTGCCTTATCAGGCACTGAGAAGAAAGACCATGGTGTTTCTTGATCTTAAACTCAGAGGTAAAAAGCCAATAAACTCACCACGCTGGCTAATGCATGTTGGTGAGCAGCCCATCCATGTTCGTATACTATATGAATAAACATATAGTAATAACAGCTGCAACAACAAGAACGTATGGAGTGGACATTAGGAATTTGCCCTGCTCGGTTCCTTTAAGGCCTCCAAGAGGAATCAAAGGGTCTCCTTTCAGTTAATAGCAAACTCCTTTCTGCAGCCATATATATATATATATATATATATATATATATATATATATATATAACCATTAGAAGTCAGTCAACACTTAGATAATCCCAATATAGATAACAATCAAGAATTTCAAAATCTATAAATAATTGAAAAATCAGGAACAAAACTTTAAAAGCTACATTTAGGCCTGAAAAACATTTCATTATTTTGAAATTGCAACAAAAACAATTTTTTATTAATATGCAATAACTGTAGAATACATAGAACTAACTATATTTAATAAATTTATTATGAAACAACTCATTCAAACAAAAATTTAAAAATATATGTAAATTTTTGTTTGGAGTTTAATGCGCTTTGATATCTGCTACTATGAACAAATTTATCAAATTAATTTTATAATAGTAAATGTTCCCTGTACCTTAAAAAGCACTTAACAATTAAAATACATAGTTTTACTTATTTGTAATTAAGGGAATATCAAAAAACTTGGTTCACTTTGCATAATTTAGTAATTTTTCCAATCAAGACATTTGGGTTTATTTCTTGAGAATTTGTTGTTTTCAAGATTAGAAGTATCTTAGATGGAATGGAATCTATGGCCATTGAGCCACCCTAACACTGCACCAAATCATGCAGGGGAGATCAACAAATGAATAGTTATTACATATGAAATATAATTATATTTTATAGCTTGTGTTAATTAAATATAAACAGATACAACCATTTGCAATAATTGTAATCTTCGAGTGTTAAATTGCTCCTATAAAAGATCATTTATCTTTATCATGTGTGTGAGCATGTGTATCAGTTGCATACAGTAGGGAGATGAAGGGAGTTTGAAATTCTGTGTAGAAATCTCACATATTACATCTAGTCTTCAGGTATATAAAGGATACTTGTATTTAACATATTACACATTTAAATATGAAACTAATTTTTTATCTTCATTGTTGAAAAATGTTCATGGTTGTGAGTGCTTCTGCTTTATATTGTGAAGTATAAATGTAAAGAGACTACTGAGAATGAAAATATCAGTAAGATTTTCATAACATATTATGTGATCAATTACTTTTTTTGCATGTTTTTTTTTTGATTAATAAATTCACATTTTTAAAATATCGATTCAAATCTATTATACATATGGATTCAATGTCAACATAATACTGCTTTTTTTTTAATCTTGGAAGTTTTCTTTTTCTGTAATAGTTATGCATTTAAACATATTTGAATTTCAAAACATTTCTATTTTTTCAACTACTTTTTATGGTCTTCTTCAAAAGTAAACATTGTATGTAGTTTTGCATATTAAGTAAAAATATAAAAAAATACAAAGAGTATTCTAATTTAAATGGACAAACACTATTAAAAACACACTTTTAGATTTTTGTTTATTTTTTTAAAAAAGAATCGGAAAAAAAAAAACCCCCAATAAACTAAACTTGTCAAATATTTTTAAAAAACAATATCTTTATAAAACGTTTAGCATTCAAATATCAGCCTTTCAAGCTAATTGAGCACACACCTTTTGAGAGTGTTAAATAAATGAATGTAATATAATTGTAAACACGGCACTAGATAAAATAATGGCTTATTTACTCATAAAACGTTTAGCATAAAAATGATGTAAACATTGGGAATAAATCAAATTAACACAAATTTGAAAGTACAACAATGTATGATTTATTGCTTGCAATTTCCAAAAAGTTTAAAAATTGGAAATGGCAAAGATAGAGTTATAATCAATGGACCTTGGGATGTAGAATCCATTACTGTACCTCTACTTAAAACATAAAAGGCAACATGAAGTGCATTCAAACAAAAATAAAAATTCAGGATTGAAAAAAAGTTGAAGCATTATATAGAATTTTACATTTTTTATAATGTCATAAAAGAATAACAGACCCAAAATTAGCAATGTTCAGGCAATAATCAAACTATTCTTGTTACTCCACTATTGCCAGACAGTGCTGTCTAGCCAAAAACATAATATATCATGTATAGTTCTTTAATGTTCCACCTTAATACTTCTTTTACAATGGCAGCCAAAACTAAGTTTAATGTAATAGGCTCTGTTTTGTGGACTTTCATTTAACATATAACTTTAGATATTTATGCTCTTTTTTAATATATATATATCAAAGCGTTGATTGGGAAGTGAACCCGGGCCAGCTGCTTGAAAGGCAGCTATGCTAACTGCTAGGCCACCAATGCTTGACTAGATATTTATGCTCTTTGTTATTACTACTACTTGTTAAGTCCATGATAGCTTTAACACTGTTTGAAGATGGATATTTTAGTGTGTCTGCAATAATAACTGCTTGACTAAACCACTTTGTCTTGTGTGATAAACATCCCATTTTATGATTATTGGAAAAGTTATCCAGATGCTTCTTGCTACACAAAATGTATGGAATATGATCTATTGTGTGAGCATAAATTTAAATACAATATATTGTTAAACATTTACCAACCAACAATACATTGCATTTTTTAATAAATTAAGAATTGAAATTTGCTGTAATAACATTGAATGACATTACCTTCTTAGAATTTAAGTATTGGGGCATACTGGAATAACACTGAATATTTTCAGGTTGCTCTAGTTAAAGATAATCATGCCTTTCTAGATGAGTTTATTGATTTCTTTTACAGTGAAATTACTCTTTTACCACTGGGAAGGTCAACATTGAGAAAGGTGTAAGACAAGGTGACTCCATATCTCCAAAACTTTTTACAGCAGTGCTACAAGAAGTATTTTGTGGATTAAAATGGGAAACTAAAGGAGTGAAAGTAAATAGAGACTATTTAAGTCATTTAGATTTCACAGATGATGTAGTTGTTTTTGCAAATAATGCTTCAGAGCTGCAGGAAATGTTGCAGGAGTTATCAGATGAAAGTAGAAAAGTAGGACTAAAAATAAATGTTAAAAAGACTAAAGTAATGTTTAATTGATTGTCTCAAAATATGAAAATAAAGATTGATTATGACGAATTAGAAGAAGTTAACAGTTAAAAATACCTTGGTCAGACTATTAATACAGATGGAAACATAATGGAGGAAAGTAATCATAGGATTAAACTTGGCTGGAGTGCTTTTGGTAGAAATAACTTGATACTAAAAGGAAATATGCCTATGTGTTTGAAAAGGAAGGTTTTTAACAAATGTGTTTTACCAGTTCTTAGTTATGGATCTGAGACTTGGACACTTAATAGAAGAGCAATACAAAGACTTCAGACCACTTAAAGAAGTATGGAGAGATGTATGTTAGGAGTTACAAGAAGAGATTGAAAATGCAATGTATGGGTAAGAGAACAAACAGGTGTTACTGACCTCATTGAAAAAATTAAAAGATTGAAGTGGAGTTGGGCTGGATATATTGCTAGAAGAGATGATAATAGATGGACAATTAAAATTTTAAACTGGATTCCAAGAGATTGTAAAAGACCCAGAAAGAGACCACATGTGAGATGGATAGATGAAATAAGAAAGTGTGCAGGGGTGATGTGGAGAAGAGAAGCTAAAGATTGGAGAAGATGGATTGAACTTGGAGAGACCTTCATCTTGCAGTGGATTGATAATGGTTGTTGATGATGATGAATATATTAATATTATTTATTTATGCTATATATGGAAACATACATTCTTTCTAAAATATATATATAAACATATACAAGACACACTGTTTTTCCGCAATAAGCTAATTGATTTTTCATTATGTTACTATATATACCATAAGTTCCTATAAATATATATAGACAATGCAAATAAACTGTGTTAATATATATATATATAAAGGGACTATGATAATACAACAATGCTCTACATAGTAATCAAAATATATTCTCTAATTTATAATTTACCAGATTACAAAAAAAATACCTTAATAAAATCTACATGTTATTTGAAACTGATAGGAATCATTTAATTTTACTCGTGTATTTGGTATTCTTTTTACAAAAATCAAAGATCTAACTTTTAGCTTTTTTTTTTTTTTTAAAAAAAGCTTATTTTATTAATGCTAAGATTCTATAACAACACAAAATGACTAATCGATTGAAAAATTGAGGTTATTAATTTTAATAGCAAAATAGGAATGAAAATATAGTGTAATATACATATAGATAAATAATTAAATACAAACTCCATCGAATAGGGTGTTTGAAAACAAAAGTTTTTCAAAATATCTACCAAAAAATAACATTAACGGCGAATATATTTATTATCCAACAGTTGGTTAGTGAGAACTTTTGCACTTTCTTTTTTTGATATATAAATATATAAGCACACATTTATCAAAATCTTCAATTTCTTTTAAAATAAATTCTCCACAGTTTTGGATCTTGGAACTGCACATTTCATCTCACCGCAACCAGGAAGCACTAACACAGAATCAATTAATGGAATAACCGAGTTTTCTTTAAAGATTTATAATTACAAAAAAAAAAAAGAAGAAAAAATACACCTAAAAGCATTGATTGTTTGCTGATAGTGATATTTAAATGGAATTTTTTTAATTAATTAAAAAATTAACAAAATCAACTACAAGAAGGTAGTCGAATACTTACTTGTCTGAATGAATATATATGAACACATAAACATGAGAAAAAAATCAAAAAGTAAAAGCAATTCAGTAAAGAAACATCTATTTTTTATATATTTTTTGAAAATTATATTCAAATCAACTTAAGTCATGTTATATGTTAAGTTTATGTAAGCTGTCTGTTCGAATGCAGATGGAATAATTGGCCAATAAATTAAGAGAAGAGGGAAAAGTGACCAATCTAAATCTACTACTCATTTTCAAATATACACCTTAAAAAGTTAATATATAAAGAAAGTAGAAGAACGAAGTTGGACCAGTGGTGACATGTCATTATAGTTAATAAAAACAGTTATATTCATCTTTAATTGGGTTTAAAATTGATATTCAGGCTAGGAATGATATGATAATCTTTAATCTAATAAATGATTTATAATAGTTATGAAAATATTTATCTAAAGTGGATGTTATCAAAAGTATGAGTACAGGAGGTTTGACATTTGTAAATCAAATTGTAAGAATATATAATATTCTAAATCGATGTTTGTATTTTTTCAAAGCAATATATACGAATCTTATAATTAAATATTATTAAATACAGTAACCAAAAATTTTGAAAAGTACAAAAAATATAATCGCTCAAGTGACGATTATTATAATAGCATTCCTATGTGACGGTTATATTTTTTGTACTTTTCGAAATTTTTGATTACTGTATTTATTAATATAAAATTCCTTATATATATATAAGAATAAATTATAATATATGTATATACCGTAGATAATGTGTAATAAAATAAATTCTACAAGAATATGTAGATAATTATTAACTACGAAGGTAATAAATTTTTATTTAAAACAATATTTGTTACTTTCCTAAGCCAGGCTTTCTGTAATAAGTTTTCAACTAAAACAATATTTATTACCTTCCTATATGCTGTAGCAAATACATCAGTTTTTGTCAAAGCACTAAAGTGAATATTAAATATCCTTATGCAGTATAAATTTACTTTAAATAAATTACTGATTGTAATAGATTTTCATATTTGCATGTGTGAATTGACATAGCAGCTGGCTGTGCCATTGGATTAAATGACTAGTGCTTGCTGAGAGGAATGCTATTGGCCCTTATATTTAAGGAGTTTTTAGAGTTAATTATGTGCCATGCTTTTTTTACTTTTTCTTTTCTATTATTATTTTTTTAGGCAAATAATTTTAGCACAAGCAAGTTTAATGAAATGACCATTCTAATGCTCTATAAATTGTGAACTATAAAGGCTATTTTATTTAGGTCTGTTATATAAACAAGTACTCTGAGCAATTCTTTATTTTAAGTTTGCACATGCCTTTCCATAGCATATGGCATTATAAATCTGATAGTCCAAAGTGTACATCAACTGAATTTTATCATCATCATTAGTCATATCTTTGGAATTATTAATAAGTCTATTTAGTGAAGAGGAGCATTTAAAACCAATATTAAAATCATTATGTATAATCTTTATTATAGTTGAATATATATTAGGGGTGTAAAACATGTCAATCCATGTATTTTCTGAAGGTTTGTTTGTTTGTGATGATGGTGTTCTAGTTGTATTTTTATATTAGGCTATTTCCATCATCTAATATGTGTATTAAATGTCTTTAGAAAAATTTAACTTTATTTAAATATTTCAAATACATTCAACTGTTAGTAATAGCACATCAAACAAGTTAGTCAAGCGGAGAGGAATGTTGTGCACATACTAACCTGTTTAATGTGCTATTATTAACAGTTGAATGTATTTGGAATATTTAAATAAAATTAATATTTTCTAAAGACATTCAGCACCCATATTAGATGATGAAAATAGTCCAATATAAAAATACAAAAATGACAATCCATGGTATAGAATTAGATCTTCTATCAAATTTATGTACATCATTAACTTTTCATATCTGTTTGTCAAAAGTAACCCTAGAGTAACCCAATATAATTAAATATTTTTTATAACACTCTAAATTTATTTTTTCTTTTGACTTCAAACTTAGACAGTTTTGGATTCCTAAACAAAAAAACTTTTTAGTCTACCATTTTATATTGAAATGAAACTTTCGAGTGCAAATGCAAATAATCCTTAACACTAAGAGGTTTTACAATCATTAAATAATCAACAGTATAATTCTGTCTTGTCAATCTCAAGTTCAGAAATTTGATTGATTGGTTATTGTCCACCTCTTCCAGTATCCATTCCATATCAGGAAATTATTTCAATTTGTTAAACATTTCTTGAATCAATTTAGGCAGAGCACAAGCAAAGACCCCCATTCACAAATCTTGTGTATATCAAATCTTTATTAGTGTTTAAAAAGGGCTTAGTAACCTCTTTCAATAAAAATACCTATTAAGCTACATATCACACCACTAATAGACAAGACCATGGACCAATTTGTAGTCATAATAAAAGTTACATCCTTAAATGTGGCATACAAATTGACATTGATTCACCATTATATATAATATTATAATTTGATGTCTGTATTTCTTCAAATCAATAATAATCTTATAATTGCATATACATAAATACAGTACTTAGATATATATAAAGTATAACTTTTAAAATTTTATCCACTTAGCAGCACTTTTATCTTTGTCAACTAACATTCAATTATAAGATTATATATATATGTCATATTATTATTACTATTTGCAGGATATTCCGTGTAGTGAAAAAGCTAAATGCTGACGTTTCAGTACAATATCAAGTACCTTCCTCAGAGCGTCCTCTTTCTTAAATCATAAGAATGCACATGAGATTTAAAACTGTTTTTATCATTTTCTTTCTCCTCATATTTAAATTCTATTGGTTGAGAAGTTTTAAAATTTATTTTCTCTTCCAATAGCTTCTTCCAAATGTTGTTAATCTTCTTTAATTCACACCTTTCATTTATGCTCTTGGGCCTTTTAAAAATCTCTATAGCTTTTCTTAGCAATCTCTGGTCATATTGTTCAATTTTTGCTAAAATATTTGTTTTTTCAAAATTGATATCATGATTTGTTAATTTTATATGAGAATAAATAGCTGATGAATTGGATTTTTCTCTCACTGCCAGAATGTGTTCTTCCTTTCTAATATTTATTCTACGATTAGTCTGTCCTATATATGTATGTGGACAGACCTACATGGAATTTTATATACACCATGACACTCCAAAGCAATTTTATCTTTAGGAAGTGGAAATATTTCACTAATTTTTTTATAAGTAGTGTAAATTGTGTGAATATTATTATTTTTTAAAATGTTACCAATTCTATCAGTTACTCATTTTATATATGGCAAAATTGTCTTAATTTTTGATGTATCAAAATCTTTTTTCTTTTGATATGTATAAGCCCTATTAATAATGTTGTAATTAAAACCGTTATGAAGAAGCATTTTATTAGTAGCAAAAAGGTCCCGGTGAAAATGGCTATCATCAGAAAGTCTCTTTGTTCTATCCAATAATGTCTTTGCTACTGAAAATAGTTGTGCAGGATGGTGATGAGAGGAAAAATGCAGATATCTCCCAGTGTGTGTTGGGTTTTTATATATACCATGGGATAAAGAACCATCTTCCCTTCTTTCAATCAAAATATCTAAAAAAGGTAATTGATTATTATTTTCTATTTCCATGGTAAATTTAATATTGTTGTGAAAAGAGTTTAAAAAATTAAAAAAGTCATTAAGAGCATGCTTGCCATGAGGCCAAATAACAAAGGTATCATCAACATACCTCAGCCATATAGATGGTTTTTTAACTGCTAAAGTCAAAATTTTATTTTCCAAATCCTCCATAAAAATAGAAGCTAATGCTGGAGAAATTGGTGAACCCACAGCTAGACCTGATGTTTGTTTATACATCTGCCCATCAAAAACAAAAAAAGTATTCGATAAGCAGTGTTCAATCAAAACCACAGCAAAATTAGGCAACTGAATATTTTTTAAAACTTGAATCACTTCATTTACAGGTACACTAGTAAAAAGTGAAACAATGTCAAAACTTACCAAAATATCATTCTTAGTCAATTTAATATCCCGGATAAGCTCAAGAAAATGATTAGCATCTTTAACATATGATGACATCGTTGATAAATGCGGCTGTAAAAGAAGTCAAAAAACGAGCTAGTGTCTGTGTAGGTGAACCAACTGCACTTACAATCGGTCTCAATGGAATATCTGGCTTGTGAATTTTTGGTAAACCATATAATTTTGGATAAAAAGAAGATTTTTCCCTGGGAGTAAGCTGTAACTTTGTTTCTCAATCTAGATCAGTAGAATAAATTAATGTTTTCGTTTTCTTTTCAAGATAAGTCATAGGATCTCTATAAATTGTTTTATAAATATTATTATTTAATAAATCATATAAATATTATCATTTAATAAATCATGTATGATTTATTAAATGATAATATTTATAAAAAAAATTATAGAGATCCTATGATTTATCTTGAAAAGAAAACAAAAACATTAATTTATTCTACTGATCTAGATTTAGAAACAAAGACACAGCTTACTCCCAGGGAAAAATCTTCTTTTTATCCAAAATTATATGGTTTACCAAAAATTCACAAGCCAGATATTCCATTGAGACCGATTGTAAGTGCAGTTGGTTCACCTACACAGACACTAGCTCGTTTTTTGACTTCTTTTTTTACAGCCGCATTTATCAACGATGTCATCATATGTTAAAGATGCTAATCATTTTCTTGAGCTTATCCGGGATATTAAATTGACTAAGAATGATATTTTGGTAAGTTTTGACATTGTTTCACTTTTTACTAGTGTACCTGTAAATGAAGCGATTCAAGTTTTAAAAAATATTCAATTGCCAAATTTTGCTGTGGTTTTGATTGAACACTTCTTATCGAATAAATTTTTTGTTTTTGATGGGCAGATGTATAAACAAACATCAGGTCTAGCTATGGGTTCACCAATTTCTCCAGCATTAGCTTCTATTTTTATGGAGGATTTGGAAAATAAAATTTTGACTTTAGCAGTTAAAAAACCATCTATATGGCTGAGATATGTTGATGATACCTTTGTTATTTGGCCTCATGGCAAGCATGCTCTTAATGACTTTTTTAATTTTTTAAACGCTTTTCACAACAATATTAAATTTACCATGGAAATAGAAAATAATAATCAATTACCTTTTTTTAGATGTTTTGATTGAAAGAAGGGTATATATAAAAAACCAACACACACTGGGAGAAATCTGCATTTTCCCCCTCATCACCATCCTGCACAACTATTTTCAATAGCAAAGACATTATTGGATAGAACAAAAAGACTTTCTGATGATAGCCATTTTCACCGGGACCTTTTTGCTACTAATAAAATGCTTCTTCATAACGGTTTTAATTACAACATTATTAACAGGGCTTATATATATATATATATATATATAAGCCCTGTATATATAATATATATATATATATATATATATATATATATATATAAGTTTTAGATACATCAAAAATTAAGACAATTTTGCCATATATAAAAGGAGTAACTGATAGAATTGGTAACATTTTAAAAAATAATAATATTCACACAATTTACACTACTTATAAAAAAATTAGTGAAATATTTCCACTTCCTAAAGATAAATTTGCTTTGGAGTGTCATGGTGTATATGAAATTCCATGTAGGGTCTGTCCACATACATATATAGGACAGACTAATCGTAGAATAAATATTAGAAAGGAAGAACACATTCTGGCAGTGAGAGAAAAATCCAATTCATCAGCTATTTATTCTCATATAAAATTAACAAATCATGATATCAATTTTGAAAAAACAAATATTTTAGCAAAAATTGAACAATATGACCAGAGATTGCTAAGAGAAGCTATAGAGATTTTTAAAAGGCCCATGAGCATAAATCAAAGGTGTGAATTAAATAAGATTAACAACATTTGGAAGAAGCTATTGGAAAAGAAAATAAATTTTAAAACTTCTCAACCAATAGAATTTAAATATGAGGAGAAAGAAAACGATAAAAACGGTTTTAAATCTCACGTGCATTCTTATGATTTGAGAAAGACGACCCTCTGAGGAAGGTACTTGATATTGTACTGAAACGTCAGCATTTAGCTTTTTCACTACATGGAATATCCCGCATATAGTAATAATAATATGACATCTTTTATCCGTGAAAATATTAGAATTAATATATATATATATATATAAAGTAGAAAGCTTAGGTCAATTACTGTAACAAAAGGTTTTATTATTTACTTACTTAAAGAAGTATTTTTTTTCTCTTTTTTGTTTTTATATATATATAAAAACTAGTTTATTTACAACAATTGTAAAGAAATATTAAAAAAAATTCCAATCAAACTTTCTGGAAAATTTTTCATGTATCACATAAATAGATTCCACATGGAAACTTTGATACAATCTGATGATGATATTATATAATTAAAATAAAACCATTGTATAATCTAAAAAGTCATAAAAAAAAGATAACATTCTTTTTATAACGCAACAACAGTAGATTACTTATAAACTGAGAACCAGTATAAAATTTTATTAATTTATATATATATAATATAAATAAAATGTCCGTTAATTAAAACAAAATTGTAATTATAATTGAAATAATAAATTTAACGGTTTACAAACTATTATAAACAATCCTTAAATCCATAGAAGTACTTTCGGTTAATTTCTTAAATCTGCCTCATCATCATCATCTTTATCAACCATTATCAATCCACTGCAGGATGAAGGTCTCTCCAAGTTTAATCCATCTTCTCCGATCTTTAGCTTCTCTTCTCCACATCACCCCTGCACACTTTCTTATTTCATCCATCCATCTCACATGTGGTCTCTTTCTGGGTCTTTTACAATCTCTTGGAATCCAGTTTAAAATTTCAATTGTTCATCTATTATCATCTCTTCTAGCAATATGTCCAGCCCAACTCCACTTCAATCTTTTAATTTTTTCAATGATGTCAGTAACACCTGTTTTTTCTCTTACCCATACATTGCGTTTTCGATCTCTTCTTGTTACTCCCAACATACACCTCTCCATACTTCTTTGAGTGGTCTGAAGTCTCTGTATTGCTCTTCTATTGAGTGTCCAAGTCTCAGATCCATAAGTAAGAACTGGTAAAACACATTTGTTAAAAACCTTCCTTTTCAAACACATAAACATATTTCCTTTTAGTATCAAGTTATTTCTACCAAAAGCACTCCAACCAATTTTAATTCTATGATTAATTTTCTCCATTATGTTTCCATCTGTATTAATAATCTGACCAAGGTATTTGTAACTGTTAACTTCTTCTAATTCATCATAATCAATCTTTATTTTCATATTTTGAGCAAACCGATTAAACATTACTTTAGTCTTTTTAACATTTATCTTTAGTCCTACTTTCCTACTTTCATCTGATAACTCCTGCAACATTTACTGCAGCTCTGAAGCATTATTTGCAAAAACAACTACATCATCTGCGAAATCTAAATGACTTAAATAATCTCCATTTACTTTCACTCCTTTAGTTTCCCATTTTAATCCACAAAATACTTCTTGCAGCACTGCTGTAAAAAGTTTTGGAGATATGGAGTCACCTTGTCTTACACCTTTCTCAATGTTGACTTTCCCAGTATCATTATGTAATCTAATTGTTGCTGTTGCATTTTTATAAATATTCTTTAAAATATGACAATATCCTGGATCTATACCTTGATGATCCAATGCTTTAATCACTGAAGAAATGTTTATAGAATCAAATGCCTTTTCATAATCTACAAATCCAAAACATAATGACAACTCATATTCATTTGTCCTTTCTATAACTTCTCTCAATACCCGAATATGATCTACTGTACTAAAACCACTTTTAAATCCAGCTTGTTCTCTTGGTTGGTGGAAATCCAATGTTCTCTGTAGACGAGTTGTAATTATTTTGGTAAAAATTTTATATAAAACTGATAAAAGGCTGATAGGTCTGTAATTTCTAATATCTTCTTTATCACCTTTTTTAAATATTAATATTATTACTGCATTCTTCCAATCATCTGGTACATCTTTATCATTTAGACATTTGGTATATAACTTTGCTAAAAAATTTTCTGTTTCTTCACCTGCTTCTTTTAATATATCAATTATAATTCCATCATTACCTGGAGCCTTTCCTTTCTTCATACATTTAATTGCATTTCTCACTTCTTCATTTAAAATTCTGGGCAATTCCGGTACATCTTTATCATTTAGACATTTGGTATATAACTTTGCTAAAAAATTTTCTGTTTCTTCACCTGCTTCTTTTAATATATCAATTATAATTCCATCATTACCTGGAGCCTTTCCTTTCTTCATACATTTAATTGCATTTCTCACTTCTTCATTTAAAATTCTGGGCAATTCGGAAGATGTAATAGATATAGGAGGTACTTGATCTTTATTACTATATAATTCTTTATAAAAATTTTCTACCAATTTCATGATGTCATCTCTCTTTTTAGTAATAATTCCATCTTTTTTTCCTTATTGCAGATATAAATTTCCTACCAATACCAAAATGTTGTTTTACATTCTTAAGACTTTTATTTTCTTCTACAGCTTTTCTTGCTAGTTCACAGTTATATTTTCTTATATCGTTTTCAACTCTTTTCCGCACCATTTTACAAAATTCGAGATATTCAATTCTTTTTAGTGCATCATTTTTGTATATCTTCATATTTCTTCTTTTCTTCATAAATTCTCTAGTTTCAATAGAAATTTTGTTGGTCAATTGCTGCTTTTGTCTACCAGCTATCTTTGTTACAGTTTTTAAAATTGTATCAGTTATTTTCATATTAATTTCATTCAAATCTGAATCATGTTCAAAATCTTCTAATACTTGAAATCGATTTGTAAGTTCTAATTTAAATTCATTAGAATGTTTCTGAAGATTAGGAATATCAACTGTAAATATTGTTTTTCTCAACAATTTTTGTCTTTCTAGTTTTCAACTGCCATTAAATTAAAAAAACAAAAAAAAAAAAAATACAAAGCAGAAACAAATATTAAAATACGAGATTCGTGGGATTTGAATTGATGACATTTGTTTTCGTTTTGTTTTTGTTTTTTAATTTAATGGCAGTTGAGGTAGGTTTAAGAAATTAACCGAAAATACTGCAGATTTAAGGATTGTTTATAATAGTTTGTAAACCGTTAAATTTATTATTTCAATCATAATTATATATATATTAGAATTAGATGATATCAATTAATATACAGTTCTTTTAGAAATTATGAACTCTACATGCACTAACTATATTAAATTTAAAAAGACATCGCACAATATCATTGTTTGACTGCAGTTCTAAAGAAATAGTTTCAACTGCAATCCATATATGAGAATAGCAGATATGGACAGTGACTATTGTGAGATCTGATATCCAATTTTATGGACATGTTCAATTGGCTTTAAATCATATTTAAAGGCAGACTCTCAAAGTCTTTGTTTTAATATTTGAGACATAGTTAAATAGAATTTAGTTAAGACTGATGTTTTTTATGAATTCTGGATTTACTAGAAAAATATTTTTAAAAATTTTACTTTTTAATGCATATGTTAGACACATCTAAAACATAATTTAAATGTAATATATTTTATTTTTATAATTATATTATGGATCAAATTAATGAAAATAAATTTAATAAGGGTTATAAAAATACAGATACCATTTCTTTTATTATATACCATATAGCCACAAAATTTCCAGACCAAGAATCTAAACTTTAGTGCTTTTTTGTTTTTTAATTACTTTTATTATCTATGGCTGAAAATAAAATTAAAAATATAGAATCATTAGCATTAAAATGAGATTATTCAGTGCAAAACTGTATTATTTTTTAGTTTTTGATTGATCAATCAGAAATGAATACTATAGAAAAGAATAAAAATATCAAGTGCAAAACAATAATTTGGTATTGATAGGAATTTTATTTCTGCAATAAGAAGAAAAGATAAAATTATTACCAAGAAATGTGTGGAAGAATTCTATATAGAATTATATAGCGATAAAGAACAAAAAGGAATTCTTCTAAATTGTTCATGATTTTTAATGACGATGTGAGATGTGTAATTAAATCTATGAAGAAAGAAAAGCTCCAGAAAATGATGGAATTACAAGAAAAGAGTTGATGAAATAGAAACATTTTTGGCAAAGTTATATACCAAAAGTCTAAATAATTATGAAATTGTATTAGATGATTGAAATAATATAGAACTAATATTAATATTTAAAAAGCTAATAAAGAAGATGTCAGATATTACAGTCCTCTAAGTAATTTCTTAATTCTATACACAATTTTTACCAAAATAATTACAATTCATCTACCACATTGGATTTTAATTGACCAAAAAAAAAAACAAGCTGGATTCAAAAGTGATTTTAGCATTGTAGATCACATCCATGAATTGAGAGAAGTTATAGAAAGGATCAATGAATATGAGTTGCCAATATGCTTTGAATTTGCAAATAATGAAGGAGCATTTGATTCTATAAGCATTTCTTCCATTATTAAAGCATTGGATCATCAAGATGTAGACCCAAAATATTGCCATATTATGAGAATATTTATTAAAGTGCAAAATAATGACTTTATTACATAATGATACTAAGAAATTAACATTGAGAGGGGTGTATAATAGGGTGACTTTATAAATGTTTTCCAGAAGTTTTTTCCAGATTAAAATGAAAATCTAAGGAAGTAAAAATAAATGAAGATTTTAAAATTCATTTAGATTTTGAAGATGTGTAATTGTCTTTGTAAATAATGCTTCAGAGCTTTAGGAAATGTTGTAAGAGTAACCAGATAAAAGTAAGAAAGTAGGACTAAAAGTAAAAAGACTAAAGTAATGTTTAATGGATTTTTTTCAGTAGAAGAAAATAAAGTTCATTAAAGATAAATTAGAAGAAGTTAACAATTACAAATAATTATTAATACAAATGAAGCCATAATGGATCAAATTATTCATAGAATTAAACTTGGATGGACTTCTTTTGGTATAATTAAGTTAATATTAAAAGAAAATGTGCTTGTAAGTTTTAACAGGAAGTTTTTAAGTAAATGTATTAAACCAGTTCTTAATTATGAATCAGATTGAATGCTTAGCAGCATACACCACTCAATGAAGTACAGAGAAAGATTTGTGAAAAGTAATAAAAAGAGATCAAAAAATTAATACATAGTTAAAAAACAAATGGGTGTTACTAACATCATTGAAAGAAGAGAATGAAGTGGAGCTGGGCTAGACACATTGCTAGTAGGACAGATAAAAACTTAAGCTGAATTCCATGAGATTGCAAAAAACTTAGAAAGAGACCACAGGTTAGTTGGATGAAAAAATAAAATGAGCTAGGCTGATGTGAAAAAGAGATGTTAGAGATTGAAAAAACTAGATTGATCTTGAAGTGCCGTTCATACTGCAGTGAATGAATAATGGCTGACAATGATATATATATATATATATATATATATATATATATATATATATATATATATATATATATATTGTGCCCTTTTCTATAGGTCAGTAATAGTTCATAACAGTCAATTACTAAAAATTTTAAATTTTAGAATATGTTCTTTTAATACATTAATTATAGTTTGTTGATTATATTTTTAAAGTACAATTTAAAGCTAAAGAAAATACGTGCTATATAAAATTATAGCGAATTATTTAAAAAGTAGTTAAGTAAAGTTTAAAGTATTGTTTCATATGGTTGTAAAAGCTGGCCATATTAAATAACACAGCTATAAAAATTAAAAGTATATTTAATAAATTCGATTTTAATAGTTTAAAACTGATAAGTTAATAAATACAGTGTTTAAATTTATAATCATATTTAATAGTCAAAATTAATATAGTATATTTTTAAAATAAACTTTATGATGGTGAGAATTGTATTTAATTCTATATTTTCTAAATTGTTCTTCCAAATTTTATAATTATATTATATAATATAATAAGTGTATCAATTTTATTAGTCTAGGCAGAGAAATAGATTGAAAATCGTCTGTCAAAGTTATTGATCATGTGACTTGTATATTACATACGTTCACACACATGCTTGTTTGAATTAATAACAAAGTTTAAAATATTTTAAAAGTTATATTATAGAATTGGATAGAATTATTGCCTATCATAAAAGCAAATAATAATAAATATTAAGTTAACTGTCATTATTGCATATTTAAATGATGTAATGTTTTAAATAGTATCATAAAGATGAATACAGTTATAATAAAAATTAAATATTTTATTTAAATAAAAACAAGATAAATTGAATATTAAAAAAATGGAATAGGTTATTAAAATTATTTTAAAAGTTATTTTAAATTAAATATTTTATTTAAATAAAAACAAGATAAATTGAATATTAAAAAAATGGAATAGGTTATTAAAATTATTTTAAAAGTTATTTTAAATGTTTAAATAGTTTTAATAAAATAATAATTTATTCAAAAGTAATATTTTAAATAATATTTTAAGTTCATTACTTCATAATTTTTTATTTTCAAATATAATTCTGCTATAAATTGAAAATATGTAAATTTGTTCTCAAGTTAAAGTAAGAATCAACCAATCAAATGAGGTATTCTTACAGACTATAAATATGAATTGCACGGGGGTATAGGGGGAGATTAATAATGTATTGAAACCAGAGAAAGGTAAATTATAACTATCAAAAAGATAGTATTTTTAAAATTTTTATTTTAGTCAATTTTTTTTGTACTTTCTTATCATTTATTTTGCAAAGACTAATTGATAATTTTTAAAAGTATTTTTGCAAAAGAGGGTGTTAAAATATAATAATTTAGAAACTTCATGGAAATGATTTTCTAATTTTTAAAGTACTTACCAGTCGTATTTTATCTAAAAGTTTAACCTAAACTTCGCAATAAAAATGGATATACTACGAAATAAAATGGATATAAGTTGTAATGCTGAAAAAATGTTTGGAATATTTATTGATACAGCTTTATTAATATTTCACTGAAGAACTGTTTTGGTACATAAAAAACCACAGCTCAGACATCATACGGAGTCTAATGAAAAAATTGGAGATGCATTATTATTTATAAGCCTATCCAAGATTTATTTTTTAAATAGTAATAAGACAATTGTATATTGCATGAATTATTTTATATAATATTATATCAAAAGGAGTAAAATGTTATATACTTTCTGAAGGTAACATTTTTTTTTATTTTTTTTTTAAAGTGATATATAAAATACCAAACGAAAGTTTAAATGTATTAAGAAGGAAACTTATATAAAAAAGTGAACACATAGTTGAATAAAAGATGGATCCATAAAAATACAAATAGTACTTAAAAGTTTATCAGATAACTAAAGCTAAATTAGATGGAATATGCATGGATACACCGGCAGAGAAAATACTGAAAAAAACTTCACGGGATTAATTAATATTATGATTTAATAATTATCATCCTAAATACTAAAACCAAGGATTATTTTCTATAAATTTTACTAAATGGATTAATAATTATTTTTATTTTAAACTTTAACGGTGCTTGGAGGAGAACATTTTTTAAAACTCTAGAGAAAATAATAAACATTTTGGACTTCCTTTTATTTTGTTAACCTAGTTTAAATCTAAATTTTTATATAAGATTAGGAAAAACATAAAACATTAATTTATTAATATTAAAATTTTATAATATAACAATCTAATAATTTAGCTAAAAATATTTTAATATAAAGTGTATGGGTGTGAATTTTTTTATATATCTGCAATGCTCAAGTGGATAAAGGAAGCCTACTGAACACGATGACTAGATAAAGGTTATTGGTAATAATAATAACTATTGATAATTTATAATGTATATATTTTTTTGTTTTCTTTAGATCATCTATGAATTGTAAGGATGAAGTGTAAAAGTTTTTTACTTATATGTACAGCATTTCATACAACATTTTAAAAAAAACATTATGAGATAGGATTGATTTGAAAAATATGCATACGACAATTTTTTTTATTTTTATTAGTGATATAATCCAACATAACAAATAATTATGTGATTATTTTAAAATTTTCATGTTATGGGATATTCAAATCTTGTCTAAGTAGATTGTATATGATTAGACATATAGAATAATGAAGTAAGCAGACTTTTCTTATGGAATCGTAAGATTGTTTAACTATTAATGAATTTTATTTATTGTTTTGTAAATGCAGATAGTTATTTATCGATGTAAGATGTGGAAAATCTTGAGAAATAATGTTGAGATAGTGGCTTGGAAGTACTATAGTTAGCAGGAAACCAAGATGATGTTTTAAGAAATAGGATGTTATAAGGAATGGAAATAATATTTAGTCTTTATGTGAATATCAGCATAGTTAACAAAGCCCTATGACTGATGCACATTTTATTTGGACAGTGTTTATAATTCTTTAAATATTTGATGTTCTAATAAAGCTGAAGAAATAGCTTTAACATCGTCCCTGTACTAGAGGATATTAGGCAGGTAAATGTCATACCTCTTCGCACTGTGCCATGATTTTGAGATATGTTAAGAGTAATACTCTAGCTTTCTTCCTTAATCCTATGCATCTGTTTTCGCTATCTTTATTTCATGTAACTGCATCATTCAGTAAGATATGTTTAAGAGAAATGATAAATAATTTAGAACTTAGGTTATGCTATCATTTTGTATAAGATTGGTTTATTTTCTTAGAAGGAATAGGACGTTATAACTTAAAATTGAAGATCCAAAGTATCCTAAGGAAAGAAAAGAATCATAGAATATATTTTGAATTTTATTTCGGAAATGAAATATAAACTTTTTTAAAATAGAGTATCTAAACAAAGATATTTTCTTTAAAGTGATAATAGTTTTGAATGCTTTAGTATTATTTTTTTTAAGAGAAAAATAAGTATTGCATATTTTTAAAATACAATAGTACCAAGTAAATTATGTAAACAATATGCATAGTATATTTTTGTTTATTGATTAATAGAAATATATTGATGATTACACTTATATCATACTAAAGTAAGGCTTAAAGAAGAATATATTATGATTAGTAAACATTGTGTGATAAATACTAAAATCTAGTACTGAATTTTGGATAATATTTTGTGTAACATCTTTGACTTTGCAAGATGAAATTTTTTTAATATTTTGAGAAGTCCATACTCATTATAAAATTTTGTTTTCTATGAATTTTTTAAAATAAGATAGTTTAATAATATTAAGGATAAAATGCTGTTGCTAATAAAGTAGATAAATATATTTGTAATAAGTTAACCATAATGAGAAACCAAATAGTAACATTTTTTTTTGTTTTGTCTTAAGTTTAGATAAAGATATATAACTAAAATATAAATTATTTTTTCTATAACCCAGTAGATCAAACTGTAAAGTAAAAAAAAATTAAGGATATCCACTGTAAATAGTGTAAATAAATTGTTTATTTATTTGTTGTTAGTAATAAACTTTGTTAAATTTTGTTATTTCAAAAATTTTGTGTCCGAGTTATTTATTTCTCCACATCGCTGCATGAAATCACGATATATGCATAATAATTGAAACAAATATATAATTTTGCACAAAAGATAAATAGAGAATTATTTTAAGAATTTTAAATATTTTATTGGTATTTATTATAATTAAATAATCATAATCTTACATTATTTTATTGGTCATAAATCAGTTATCACAACATTATATTAATTTATATGCTATCAGTTGCCACACATATTTTGTTTATCAGATTATCATATGCTGCCACATATTTATTATATCATTACATGAAGATATAAGATCATATTATATTATTTCATTATTTTATTATGGTAATAAAATTATAGTAAAAAGAAAAGTTATACAGAATTAGTCAAACAATGAAGAATATTATTACTGTTATTTATTATTATTAGTTTCAGTGTAGTAGATTATGACATAAAATCCCTTCTCATATTTTACTACTGTATTTTTAAATTAACTTAGAATAAACTTTATGAACCTGAGATTATTTTATTGAGCTAGATTATTACAAATAGAAGATTAAGACTTAATTATTAGTTTAATCTTTGTGAGTAGAAGTTATTAAAGTCGTAAGAATACTATGAGTTTGTTATTTGAAATAGTAATAAAGGGGGGATAGTGTTCTTATGCCAATGAGGTAGTATCCTGTGGGATATTGGCTCAATGTAATCTATCTTGTCACCTGTATTTTCACTTCAAGTCTCATGAAAATATTAAATATTTATTTAATTTATTTTTATTAACTGAACCATATTCATATTTTAAATTTGAGCTAGTGAAATATTTTAATTTTAATGCTGAATATTTTAGTTATTAATTATTAACTGAGATAGAACCCATTTTATTTTATATCATATATTATCTGGAAGTGAAGATGCATGAGATCAAAGTTAGAATATATAATCTAACCTTATCCATGTGTAGTTTCACTTCTGGTTAGTATATTATAAAATAAAATGGGTTAGCTCAGTTACCGATTATGTTTTGGTTAAATGCAAATAATTAATAAATAAAATATTCTGCATTAATACTAAATGTTCCACTAGCTCAAATTCAAAATAAGAATAAAGTTCAGTTTATAAAATAAATTAATAAATATTTAATATTTCATGAGACTTGGAAGTGAAAATACAGATGACAAGAAAGATTACATTGAGCCAATATCCCACAGGATACTACCTCAATGGCATAAGAACACTATCCTCCTATTACTATCTCAAATAAATAAACTTATAGCATTCTTATGACTTTAATAAATCCTACTCATTAAGATTAAACTAATATTTAAATCTTAATCTTTTATCTACTACAATTTAGCTCAATAAAATCTAAGGTTCATAAAATTATTCTAAGATAATCAAATCACTGTAGTAAAACATGATAAGCGATTTTTATGTCATAATCTACTACACTTAAACTACTACTACTAC